>JARWMC010000026.1:1218928-2437857 GCA_029959065.1 Colias behrii
ACTGGTCTCTGCTTGATCTAAGAATGTTGACCCCGAGTGTGTGGTACGGGCTACGTGTTTTAGACTTAATTAAAAATGTATAAAGAATGTATTGCATGTCACGGCCGTATTTGTCCAAATTTAATTTTCAGTCAATAGCGAATGATTGCAGATAAATATCAGAAATTAATTATAATTATTGTAATCGTTTTAAACTTATTCATTTGTAAACGTCAAACTCTAAACGGATACGCAATAAATCAGAAACGAAAGATGAATAATGCGATCCCGTAGGTACAATAACTTAAAAAAGGAATTTATTCAATTTCCGTCGGTGTGTCAAATTCGAAATTTAAAAACTGGACTCCGATTTCGTTTCTGTTTTCAAATTTGAAATCGGAGTAAACGTTCGACGGCCCGTTCGGAAACGGAACGTGTTGTTCTTATTACGTACGTAAGGATGCGCAAGCGCATTCGTCTGACGGTTTAACTGATGCATTAATACCTCGAATGATCGTTAGTTTTTTTGTATGTTCGTCCGGAGATTGGTCATTACATCTGAATATGTTCTTTACATTGGATCACGATTCGTGTGATGTAAGAAGCGACGTGCTCTTTATGTTAGAATTTCTTGTTTCCGGATCTATTTGAAAGTGGCGTAATTAAATATCGACCTGGTAAGTAATTGGTTTTATGTATAGTAAGTACATGCAATTTGTTTAATGGCAGAGAACTGACGAAAAGGGAATGGAATTTATACGACTAATGCGCTTGTGATTTTTCAATACAGTATTGTTTGTTTTCATATTATGTTGTTGCTATTTAGATCAAACAGCTTGATTTACCAAGAATTTAAATAACATTATACACAATATAACAATTATGGAGAGAACGATAAATACATATAAATCAATTCAAACTAGAGCAATAAACAAAAATAAAAGTTAAGCCCGATTGTCCAAACCCGATAGAGTCATTTACATATTGAGTGAAGTTTCGTTCTTTCATTCAATCGTTCATTTTTATTACTTGTTATGCAATCCGTTAATTAGCCTTTTGTACTGTAGTGTTTTACAAATACGTTTATTATTCGCTTATACGAAATGTTGGGAACTTTAGAATGCTTTAGATTATTATGTTAGATAACAGAATTTGATTGCTTAAATTTTAAAACGTTTTAATAATTATACTTTTGTTGACTTTGCTAAATGTACATTACCTTGATACATATATGACTAGCTTTCCGACCGCGGCGTTACTCGCTTTATAGTAATAAAATAAATAAATAATATTATATCCTTCCTCAGATCACTCTATCTATTAAAAGAACCGCATTCGTTACGTAGTTTTAATTTTTAAAGATACATAGAGACAGACAGACATCAGGAAGCGACTTTGTTCTATACAGTTATCTATTAGTCTAAACAATCATGCAAATAACAAATATTTATATTTAATCCACGTTTAACAGAATTTGATGTCTCATATTCAATGTAATAACTATACAATTTAATCGTTCGCAAAACTAATCTTCATAAGATTTTTCTAGTTACAAGATCAACATTCTACGAAATAACAGTCATAATTAAACTCCATATTCCTTAAACACGGGAATTAACCCCAATTGAGGGATCGCTCTATTTAAATGAACGTTTATTCAGCTTTGTGGAAGTCTTGACACGTCATTATGTGTCCCACGGTTCGTTCTCTATTTGGTAAGTGAATGGTGATCTGGGTAAGCGTTGCTGGTAGTGGTTGTTAATTGGATGGATGTGTAGCGTTTGTAAATATGTGCATATGTCAATTTAGGCATTTTAATGTTATACTCGTCTCATAAAATGAGATGAGAAAATATTATAGCGGTATGATTTTATGATTTTGTTTACTTAATTAATGAAGAATATCTATAAACCTTCGATGCAACATTTTAAGAAAAAACGCAATAGTGACTTCCAATAACTTGCAATAAATATTAAACGTTGGTTCATTCATAATTATTGTAACATTATTCTGACGCTATACAATTATGATGACATCTCCCTCGTATATTATATCTATCGCACTCATCACTGCACTTTACAACAATGTTAAAGCAATCTTTTTCATCTGATAATAAGACACAATTTTCTTTATACATTAAATATAACCAGCTTATACATTAACACAAAGGACATTAAGCTGTTGTAATAAAGTTCAATTTTAACTGTAGTCTAAGTATCAATGAGGCAACAGATGAAATGTGAAATGGATTATTTTTTCAAAAATGGAATTAAACAGAGACAATAACGCTCATTGTCTTCAAAGATGGCGGACCGGACGGTTCAAATATGAGATTAATGTGTCGGGCTTATTATAATTTTATTACTCTTTGTAAGATCGTTTATTCCGATGTTTTATTTTTTACATTCCGTTCAAATCGAAGGTTTTTAATGAATACGTTCTTACTAATGACGAATTTTCAATGAAAAGGTACCTAGGTAGATATATCTTTTAACCGATAATTTTATGTAAAAAACTAGAAACTAAAAAAAGCACCGAAAGGGGTTGAGCCTGATCAACTTTTCAAATAACAGGAAGCATTGAACCGTTAACATTATATGCGTTAATTATATTTGCTTTTTACCAATTTCCTGATTCGGCAATATAAAGTATCAAATGATTTCGGATAAGAACATTTGATTACGTCTCGACCTTTAAATATTAGGTACAATTACTACTTTTTAATTACGAACCGAGGTCGTTCTGTTTAAAAATAAAAGCGCAAAAGCGATTTTTCAATAAGTTCAAATGTGGAACGAGTTCGACAGTTTTATTTTTCGACCTCGTTTTAAATAAAAACTTTGTTAGGCAATAGACAATCGGTAAATTTTTAAATTTCGAATCGAAGAGCAAATGTTTCATTTTATATAGATTTTATAAAGGTTAGTGAATGAATGACTTTGATTCATTGAACTATTAAGATCTGGCATAAATTAATTTACCTAGACATTTATATTAACAAGTTTAAAAATAATTACCGCTTACGTAGCGAGATTATAATGACCAATCTGAATTATCAAACAATGAAAAGTATCCATCAAAAATAATTAACCGCATACAAAATAAAGACATCAGTTGAATAAATAAATCTGCAATAGTAAATAACAATTAATAAGCCTCGCTAGGAGATGTGACTGACGTATGGAAGTCACCCGTTATGGACACTCGTCCAACTAGTATTTGTTGTATTAGATAAAGCTAAATTACTTAATTTACTTTTCTTCTCCATACTGCTTTCCGAATCGGTGGTAAATGTTAAAAATATGTTATGACGATTCGAAAGTGCTTCTAGAAGAAGCCTAATTGAATAAATAAATGTTTGAGTTTACTACGATATCACAGATTAGATACTAGTTACTATGTACGATACTAAATAAGAATAAATATCTATTTAAAACAATACATAGTTTTCTTCAAAAAACGGTTGGTAATAAAATTTTAATTATGCATTTAGACGATCCAAAACGCTTCTGAAGGAAATTTAGCAGAATCAATAAATCTTTGAGTTCAACTTTAACTTAGGAATGTGGAAAATTAAATAACTTGCCCAAAAACAGTGTTCATAGACAATAATTCATTAAATACATTAAAATACGACCATAGATCATTCGATCGGCAGCTCTTTTTATTGCAATGAATGTCACACGGCAATAAATCAAATTTAATTTCATAATTCCAATTAAATTAAAACATTCTGTTACATCCTATTAGAGTAATGGAAACCGGTCAAAACGGTTTTATAGTTTTTATTGGCAGTTTACAAAAAAATAAATGTTTGAATTTAGAAACAATTCTTTAAAAATGACTACAATTTTTGAAAATAGAATCACAGTTTACCAGCGACAAGGAACGTCAAATTTTGCGCCGCTTTTTGAAAATCGAATTTATTAAATTGAAAATGGAATCGCTTCGCGTATTTGAATGAATCACGTGACATGAGTCAAGCTATTGTTCCCGATACCGCGTACTTACGAGTCCGAGTAAATTAGGAAATGTGTTTTTTATTGGAAAGCCATGTGGAATTACAATAAGAATAAAATATTATGATACACGTACGTTTCCAGTTAGCACCGTGATGGTATTTGAATATTATCTTCCTTTAAAGTTTATTTTAAATACCGCCGCGCATATTGCCATATTGAGTTTGCCAATTAAAAAATTAATGTTAGTGTTGCCAGTTTCCAGGGCATTGTTGGACTTTATTTATATAAGGATCACGTTCTTGATTGTTTTGTGTTGTGACGTCATAATCTTGATAAGGAGGTTCCGGTCGAAATCCTGGCTTGTGGCTTTAATACAAGGTGCAGCCCGCGGTTTTGCTTGTGTTATGCTTGGTAAGAATATCCTTTGTGATTCCAGAAGAACTAATAACATATCAATTTGTTATATTATTTTGATGAAGATTTATAAAGCCGAGTTGAAGTGATTGAGCATAGATACAAATGTCCATCTTTGGTAACGTTCGTAATTTAACAAGAATAACGTAGAGAATGTTTAACGAAATAATTTAATTAAATTCTGATGATTAGATACTTTTATTTTGTTTATAAACAAGATATTAGTATCTGTAGGTATGTATCTCTTCACGGACCGGTAAGCAACAAATTGTTACGTTTCATACAATGTGGGTTAAAATTATAAAAAACAATATTTTAACTTTAAGTACCTTAGCAAAATAGTGTGATCGTAGTAGTGTATTAAATTTAATAATTATATTACTGGTAAGGTCTTGGACATGCGGTAAAGTAATTTAATTATTATCAGTGAGAACAATTCTTACATTTAATCAACATGTAGCTAGCTGGTACCTACATTGCTTCTATTTATTATCTACATCGGTAAGTGCTGGTTCTATTAAAAACTTAAAAAATCTCTATTAAATAAAAACTATTGATTATAATTTTATGCATAGTAAATTCTTATAATCAAACATGAATCAACTCAGTGGAAATCTCCAATCCAAATTACCTCTAATTACATAAATTTTTTACACGATTTTTTACGAAAAAGAAAGTCAATGCCCCCAATATAAAATAGTTGCTACTAAAAGTATTTAGCAATGTCAGAATCGAACGCGGTACCATGGCGTGATCTCAACCACTCGACCTACGACCTTTCGTATCAAGTATCAACTGACAGATCTAAGTTACGTACTTACTAACTTAGGGGTCCTACTAAAATCTATACTAATATTATACAGCTTAAGAGTTTGTTTGTTTGAATGCGCTAATCTCGGGAACTACTGGTCCGATTTGAAAAATTGTTTCGGTGTTAGATAGCCCATTTATTGAGGAAGGCTATATAACATCTCGCTAAAACCAACCAGGAGCGGAGCAATGTGTGTGAAACCGCGGGGCGCAGCTACTGTATAAAATAAAATAAATTTTAGTTTTTGGTTAGGTTTATTGAATAAAGTGTAGCTTATAACTTAATTTATGTTACAGTTTATAAATGCTTTTAAAATAAGAATTAAGCAAAATATAAAGTAGCATTTATAATTATAATATACTAGCTGTGCCCCGCGGTTTTACCCGCATTGTTTCGCTCCTATTGGTCTAAGCGTGATGATATCATAATCTTGCCTTCCTCGATAAATGGACTATCTAACAGTGAAATAATTTTTCAAATAGGTCCCGTGATTCCTGAGATTAGCACGTTTAAACAAACTCTTCATAATATAAGTGTAGATTCTAATATCATTTTATCTTCAAATAGGACTCGTTGTGTCTAAATCACTACATAGTATAAAACAAAGTCGCTTTCTCTGTCGCTATGTCCCTATGTATGCTTAAATCTTTAAAACTACGCAACGGATTTTGATGCGGTTTTTTTTAATAGATAGAGTGATTCAAGAGGAAGGTTTTAGTATATAATTTATTATGTTTTAGACAAAGCGGGCGAAGCCGCGGGCGGAAAGCTAGTATACCTATAAGTAAGACATATAGACAATGTATTGAATCTATTTTAAAACGGCTACAGAGATAAAATGTTTTGAATTCTTCATTTCTTTAAATATTGTCTTAATTTAATGCTAACTGTAAACAAACAGAATATAATCAAATATATTAAAATAATGTGATATGAAGAAGTCTAATTTACGACTTATTTTTTAAAAAGAAAATAAAGATCAATATTTATTTCTTCACGCCATTTAAAATGTGAAAAAAAAATTGTATACTAGCTTCCGCCCGCGCCTTTGCGCGCGTGGTGTTTTGATAAAAGGTAGCCTATGTTCTTTCTCAGGGTCTAAAGATTATCTGTGCCAAATTTCATCAAAATCGGTTGAGAGGTTTTTAAATTACTTTACGAGCTAATAAACATATTTTTTATTTATAATATTGTTGTTATTTAATATTCATTGCATTATCATTTATTTCTATTATGTATATTAATAAAAAGCTATTAAAGATCTTTTTGATCGCTGTTCTATATATTAAAATGAATTAATAAATAAGTATTAAAGACCATCTTACCTTTTAATTTGAATTACGCTTTAAATAAGCAATAACTTCATGGTCATACTTAGTTACTTAAAAAATAATTGTCCATAACATAGATGAACTTAATCATAGATTTAAAAGTAGCTGTAAGTAAGTAAGTTAATGAGTAAATGCGTAATTATCTCATTTATAACTTTACGGGCGAAGTTATCTGTAATGTGACAATCGAGCTTTTACTTGTAACTTAAAATCTGAGAGATTAAATAGTAAATAACTATTAATTATTAAATAATGGTTAAATGAAAACCACTAATTTAGTATTTAAATGATTTAAAGTGTTATATATAGCTAAGGGTTAATTATAATTTTTATAGATACCGCGTTTATTACTTTGTTTAAAAAAACTACCCAGGATTTGATTTATATAATAGTATTATTAATATATTAATAAATATAATACTTAATTAGGTTAATACTCACTAAAAGCGGAATCTATTTTCAGTTTGACAAAGTTTTCCAAGCTTAACTCTTAGCTTTAAAAAATGTGTTAGTAGATATAATTTATATATATTGTTTTATTATATATGAATATTAGTCCTATGTTATACATATTGTAAAAATAAATTGGATTTACCTAGGTAGGTAGGTATTTCAGCGTGGTACAGTGCGCTTTCATGAGCTTTTTTAAAAGCACAAAAATGCTTAATATGATATAATATTCGATACAATTTTCTTAATATGGATTCATATTGATTTGTTCTATTATAATATATCAATATATTTAATTAAATTTTAAAATAAACCAATAAAAATCAAATTGAAAAACAAAAATTAAGAAAATTATTCTAGCCCGGATAGCTTAAAAATTAAAACTTTGGCGGTTATTTTATTTTTATAAATTCCCTGTAAGGGGGTAATAATAATTGTTTAATCAACAATAATTGAAATATTATGATTAAAATATTGTAAAAAATGTTTATATGAGCTTTAAACAATTGTCTCTGCTGCATGTTTTTACAATAGTTATTGTACAGATTTTTTAAATTAAAAGAATATGTTTTGTTATTAAATTAATTAATACAAACAATGAATCATTACCTTATTTAAAACATCCAATCAGGAACGTTGTTTGTACACAATGTCACTTATTGTCACAGTTTATGTTCACACACCATCCAACACACAATTAAAAAAAAATAAAATATGCACAGTTCTGTAAAAAAAAAAGTTTGTGTCAGACGCGCGGGAAAACCGGGGAAATGCGACTCGAAATTCGAATCGCGAGGAACAACAGCCGCGCGCGCATATCAGACGCGACTGAAAAAATTACCACATCCACGTAAGAGTTGGAAACTAAATCAAAATACTCGATAGGAGAGGGACGAGTCAGCCGTGGCCCCACCCTTCCCCCACCACACGGCCGCACGCAAAAACATTCGTAAAAACGCGCTCAGCGAAATCGACAATGTTTTCAAACGAAAATCTTATCCCAGCCCTACTTTTTTAAACATTAAACACGATACATCGACAATGTTATATTTAAAAACAATGCACGGTTTATTGTACGAATCATAATAAACACGGCGCGGATTTTAAATAAACGTTTCCGCGAAACGCTATTGAAAAATGGTGGCAAATATTCGACAGATGTCAAGTTTTCCCGCGCTCCTGTTCGGAAAGAGGTGAGGGTTACATGCACGTGCGCTCGCTGCAGCGGCTCGGCGACGAATGCTGGGCAGACCGCAGAAGCAGATGAAGATTACGCGCGTATGTTTTTTCGTCAAAAAAACGTACCTAAGAAAGGGTCCTAGGGTTAACTGCGAGGTCGGACGATGTTTTTATGATTGCGAAGATGGAAATTGGAGCGAATCGGCCACGTGACCTTCATAGCTTTGCGAATCTTGAGGACAATGTGAGCTTTTTTTAATTTTGATTTTATTATTATTTTTATGGCAGTTTGTTTCATGGTGTGGAGGGTGATATTATCACTTTAATAATGTTTAATTTAGTGATGTATTTAAACAATTTTATTGATTATAATTAGGTTACGAAAACATGAATTATCTAAATAAATATCTAATAGATTTTTTTTTCCATATAATAAATTTCTTAATATTTTTTGCATTTGCATATTGATATAATAGCTATTGGATTCATTGATTTGATATTTTTACTGAAACAGAGACTTAGTGATGATACCAACAGAAATTGTGATGTATGAATATATCTAACATTTGAGAAAATTACTTCAGTATTGTTTTGTAGGGTAGCTGTAGGTAGGTATCTCTTATATGGAAATAGCCTATTTTTTGAAACTACCCTATTTTCGATAGAAGATTTGCTTCTAAATGAAAATTTTATCTAATATGGAATACTGTACAAAGCACAAACATATTTAATGTAACTCAAACTCAAATAATTATTCATTCAAAAAGGATAAATTAATAAACTTATCTAAGGGTTAAAATGTAAAACTCTTTTGATTTTTTTTGGGAAATATATTTTTTACGTTGAAATTACAGCAAACGAACATAGAGCTAGAGCAAGAGCATTCTTTCGTGATCTTTTAGTGTAACGAAAACACGTTACATTCAGTGTTGTTCAGTATTAGAACATTTCATAGAATCTTTACGAACGCACTTAATAAAATAAAAGAATGCTACGCCTGTTTACACTAAAATAATTTGTTCCTGATTCTTAAATAAAGAAATAATTAATTTAATTATTAATTTCTTAATTCCCTTTCAGAGTTTTTTTTTAAACTTCTTCGATTGACATTTTATAAAAGCTGTAGTTTCAAATACTTACTTACTCTAACCATGCTTGTCCCATGTCCCCTAGTGGGGTTAAGGGGCAGATGCATTATACATCTGTTTCACTGATCGATTTTCTTTAGGGACAAGTAGGTGATCAGCCTTCTGTGTCCTGCCAGACCGAGACATTTTTTTTTCTTCGTCTCCACCGGGAATCGAACCCAGGACCCTTCGGTGTTACGCTCACGCGTCAACCACTGTACCTACCGAGGAGGCGATCATATATTATTATGATGTAGGTATTAAATTATTGATATGATGTAACATCACTGATTTTTCTACAAGATAATCTTATAAACTTAGTCTAGGTTTCAAAGTAAAGCTATTTCGAGCTTCAGTTCACACGATCCCAATCTACCAAAACCAAAAACATCATACTATTTGACGCCAATTACTCTACCAAAGACTTTAAATGTATCCGTATCTAGATATTAATAGCTACCGGCTACAAAAAAAAAAAATCTAGCTATAAATCACAATATCTAGACACCCGTCAAGATCCAGTAATATATCGTGGATCAGGAAAAGTGAAACAATTGTGTCAACACGCATGCCCTAACGCGACAAATGCGCGCGCGCTGACAGACGCTTCGCTAAAATTAAAGTGACATTTTCAATCGAAACTATATGTAAGGTAATTGATATACATAGGATTGTAATTCATTTATTTACAATATGTAGGTTATATACGTTTTATGGCTATTTATAGTTTGTGTAGTTTCTGAAAATTCGTAGTAGGTAATATTATTAATGCGATGGTAGAGCGACTATGTTACTGTACCTCTACTTAATATAAGTGTTGAAGAAGGGGATAAAAGCTTTCAAATTCAAATTCGATTATTTTAATCAAAGCTTCGCCGGGTAAAACCGCGGGGCACATCTAGTAAGCCAGAAGGTGAGATCACAGAGTTAAGTAAATGCGAAGTTTAAAGTAAACTTAACCCTTTAGTTTTTAAATCAGCAGGTTTCACTGAATTTCAGCTCTTGCATTGCTGATAGAGATGGCAAAAAATAGTTAGACATTGTAGATTCCATTATTTTGTATTATGTATTATATTGTCGGAAGGTCTAAGGTTTAAAATGATCAAAAGTTGATGATGACATTTTGCCCCCATGGGAGATGAAGAGTGGTGAGGTTCTAAATTCTAACACTGAATAAAAATAAAGATATTTTTCTTACGTTAAGACGATTAACACTATTGCTAAAGTTTTGGTTGTGTTTTTGAACTAAAGGTATTTTGTCCCTCAGTCGACATAGATTATGTTTTTGGTATAAAATATAGGTTAATGTTTATCGAAAAAGTAAAATATTATTAAGAAGACATAATATGTACATTATACCAAAAACATTACAATCATTTTAATGTTATTTTTAATTGATTAAATATCAATACCTAGAACTTAATATTATGTAAGTAACTAAAATATTTTATTCCTCTAAACGCGGGTTTGGCAAGCGCGTCCAAATAATTGAGCATGATATAATTATAACAATGTATTATTAAATTATGTGTGACAAATGACAGGTGAATATTTATTTATTTATTTACTCTTCAATAAAACTATACATAGAAAACTTATTGCTAATATACAGAACAAAAAAAAAAAACAGTATAGTTTATTAGGCGGCCTTATCACTTAGAAGTGATCTCTTCCAGGCAACCTGGGCAAAAGGTAACAAGCTTATTAAATGACAATGGTAGGTGGTAGAAAAAATGGCAAGGATAAAAAAAAAAAAAATAATAATAAATAAATATAATAAAATTAATAATTAAAATATATTAACAGATAGATATATAAATAAAGATACATATGGATAAATATACTGCACTCGAATATATACAATTATATTATTCATTATTAATATATACATCATACAAATTACTTACACAATATAATATACTTAGATGACTATAATTTTTATATACATGATACCATATAATAATATTAAATACATACATACTACATAAAACAAATATAAAATACTATAAATACATAGATAGATACATATCTGTGTATAGATAATAATATGTGAATACATAGTTAATGTGCCGAGTTGAAAGCAGTATTGAGAAAGTGTCGTCGCAAAAGGTTTTTAAAGGAAGATACATTTTTAGCTTGTCTAATAGGTAGTGGCAAAGAATTCCAAAGATTGACAGCAATGGCAACAAACGATTTAGCAAAGAAGTGAGTACGTCGAACAGGAACACTCAAGGTGAGTCTATCAGCCGAGCGAAGAGTATAGTTTTCATTGCGCAGGAAGGAAAAATTGTTTTTGAGATAAATTGTTTGTGAATAACTAGTTTAGTGTTATAATAAATTGAATTATTGTACCAATAGCGTAAGGTATTGTGTCATTTTAGGTATAGTTATTACCTAGTTATTAAAATTGTAGTAAGTACTAACATTGCACAAAAACAACGAGTCAATAAAATCTTTAATTTATTTATTTGACTCTGGCTGACCGGTTGGCTTGGTTGGTAGTTGCCCTGACTTCCAAGCCCTCGACCTCGGGCTCGATTCCCACCCGGGGCAAATATTTGTGTGATGAACATAGAGGTTTACTCTGTGTTTGGGCGTTAATTATATACATATTTAAATATTTATTTAAATTTATATATGTATAATATATTATGTATGTTTATCAGCCATCTGGTTTCCATAACACAAGCGAAAGCTAAGTATGGGATCAGATCGTGCCGTGTGTGAAAATTGTCCTGAATATTTATATGTATTTTATTTATTTTATTTATTTCAGATAAATTTTATATCCATATAGTTTGAGTGAATTTGATCGTCTTACAACTTTTTAGATTTTAATTAATATTAATTTAACTGTTTATGTACCAAATATTAATAAAATATGAACTTTGTAAGATGTTTGTAACTCTTACATGCGAAAATACTGAATCGAATGTTTTGGAATGCAGATAGGTCAGCTTCTGCACGAACAAGGTCGCCAGATGCATTTTTTATACCACATACCTAAGTACTCACACATACTTACCTACATATTAATATTTAATATACACTAGCGGTCCGCCCCGGCTTCGCCCGTGGTACATGTTTACGTTTTCTCTACATAAGAACCATCCTCGTACTTCAAGGAATATAATAAAAAAAGAATTATCGAAATCGGTTCAGCCGTTCTCGAGTTATGCGCTTACCAACACATTTTGCGATTCATTTTTATATATAAAAGATAATAGTTATAAAATTAGGTAATTATTTGCAAATCCAAAAGTGTAATTATTAAACCCCTTTCGTAATTCAATTATTCTTAAATTATACATATTTTAATTTAGTTTATGGTATATTTTCGGTATCTAGTTTCTTTAAATAAGGAAGAAAGAAATAAATAGTAAGTTTCTGAAAATCTTCATAACGATTACTTATATTTTTTACCTATATGTCATTTTACAAATTAAAAAACATTATAATTGTAAATATCTAAGTCTAAAACACATTTCCTAACCCAAAAACCAAAATTTCCATCTTAACCTCCTCACTGAACTTGTACTACCTATAGAACATAAAAATACAAAAAATCTTGCGAGTTAAATATCCACGTCACGTCAAATAAAAACCCCTAGCGACATCTATTGAAGATTATTGTAGGTATAGAAAAATATTTGACAGCTCAACTGAAGGTCAATTCTGCCAAAATGGCTTCGAGATCCAGACGTGTCGAGCCGCGCTCGGGCATTGGTAAGTTCAATCTTTCTGAATCTTATAAAAATGTTGCTATTTCTATCAAAACTTATTCAAATTACGTTTTCGAATAGCAGATTTAGTTTGATTTGTCAATATTTACGCGAATTCTGCCATGATTTTCTTTTCATTGGGGATAAAAATTATATGTCCTGTATTTAGGAATCATGCAGACTGCTACTTTTGAAATAATATTGTTATGTCCTGTGTATAGGTACCTGTAAGGGAATTATGTAAATAATATTTTATTTGATATTTGTTTTAGCCTGTTCTGACGATACCGTGCTAGCATTACTAGAAGAATCTGATGTCGATTTTAGCAGCGACGATGATACCCAAGATCCCACATATAATGAACCCACGGAAATGGCTACACAAGAGCGTCGAAGGTATGATTCTAGTGATTCTTCTGTAAATTCAGACTCCCATGATGTTGTTGAGCCACCATCGCCGGCTTTATCGAGTGGATCTATAATACGCCAGGCCACTGGCTCTGGTTTACGCCGAGCAAGATCTTCTCGTCGCCCTCGAAGGTCAGCTCAGCCAACCTACAGACAAATACCGTCTCAATCTCAACCTGATGTTGTGGATTTATGGACTGGAAATTTTGAACCTCTCGAAATAAATCTATACGAACCAACATACGTGCCAAATTTCGACCATGGATGGTCATACGAACAGTTCTTTGAACGTTATATAGATGAACAAATACTTATAAAAATTGTAGATTGTACAAACAGAACAGCAGTTCATGTAAAAGGCAGGTCACTTGGTCTTACAATTAAGGAATTAAAAGTTTATATTGGAGTGACAATGATTATGGCTTCATTGCAATATCCTCAAATAGACATGTATTGGTCGTCTAAATGGAAACAGCCTATCATTACCTCAGCTATGACACGTCTGCGTTTTTACGCAATTAGAACGTCGTTAAAAGTGGTTTATGATCTTGATGTTACCGCCGAAGAGCGTCAAAAAGACAAGATTTGGAAAGTGCGTCCCCTTTTCGAGAAAGTACGACAAGGATGTTTAGTTCAACCTCGCACAGCAAAAATGTCTATTGATGAAATGATCATTCCGTTTACTGGTCAATGTTGTATTCGTCAATATAACCCTAACAAACCTAATCCCTTAGGGTTAAAAGTATTTGTTTTAGCAACGCCTCAGGGAATGGTTATAGATTTCGAGATATATCAAGGAGACACAACTTTTCCAGAAATTAGACAGATGGGTTTTGGTCTTGGAGAAGCAGCTATTCTTCGGCTGACCGAAGCACTTGTCCCTGGTCACCACATCTTTTTTGATCGCTATTTTACCACTATCAAATTGTGTGATGAATTATTGAATAAAGGTTTTCACGCGACTGGAACAATTATGAGAAACCGATTGCCCAAAAACTGTATGATGGAAGAAGATAAGATTTTTATGAAAAAGCAACGTGGTTATTGCGAAATAAAAACACGAGCAGATGGCAAGATGGCAGTGACACGTTGGATGGACAATAAGCCCGTCGTGATGTTGTCAACGCGTTTATCTAATACACATGCAGATGAGTGTGAAAGATGGTCGAAGAAAAACAAAGTGTATGAACGTGTAAGACGCCCCGAAGTTATCAAAGAATATAACGAAAATATGGGGGGTGTAGATTTAGTTGATAGAATGCTAGCTGTATGCCCTTCACGTAACAGAACAAAAAAGTGGACAATACGAGTAATATCTCATATGATAGACTTGGCTGTTGCTAACTCATACCTTCAGTTCAAACAGAGAGAGAAGAAAAAAGGCGTTAAAAACGTTATAGGCATTCGTGAATTTAAGATGGAACTTGGTGAAAAGTTGATTGCTGATAACTTAGATTCTACAGATACAGATGACCCTGCTGATGAGTTCGAAGAACTTTTACCAAAGCACAAGAAACGTAAGACTACTATAGTTCCTTTACCAACCAAAGCTATTCGTCAAAAAAAAGCTAATCACATGCCACAACACAGCTCAAAGCAAAATAGATGCAGAAATGAGGGTTGTTATAAAAAAACTACAGTTACCTGCAAAAAATGTGCTGTGTATTTATGTTTCACGGCTCAGAGAAATTGTTTTGAAGCTTTTCATAATCCATAATTATTATATAGCTACGCAAATGGCGTCAATTTTGATTGTATGCTAGATAGGATTCTATAACTGTTGATGACTGATTTATTGAGACTGATTTTATGTACAATTATCAATAAGTAATGTTATAAAAATATTATCTGTTCAAAATAAATAACGAAAAAGTTAAGTTTAAAGTTTAATAATATGTTTTTTCAATAAAAAATTGAGTACTTTATAGGCTTATCTTATTTCATTACACAATAATATACTCACATTGGCTGTAATTGTCTTGTATGCAGAACATAAAATAGTCCTGAAAATATAAGTAGCCTGCATCTGTCCTAGTGGCAGGACATAAGGAAAAACTCTTTGTTACAGGAATAGATTTTTTTCAGTAATTTTTCAGTTAAAAAGTAACCCCTAAACAGCTTAAATCCTGAATATGAATTGAATCTGACATAAAAAGTGGTCCCTGTAGTGAGGAGGTTAAAACATATCTTAAAACAATTATAAAACATTCCTGTCATCGGCCTAGCAAAACTATATGCATTGATCACTCCTCTGTGTGTGTGCCGCACACACGCACACCGCACGGTCGTGTTAACAATAAATCATATAAATGTATTTGTGATCGGATGGAGTTTAGGGATGTGTGCGTGATATCGATTACAATGACGGGCTGAGAGTTTAATTTAAATTGTAAAGTATTAACAATTTGCTTTTGGGATTTGTTAGTTTTGGATGGACATATTATTAGCTAGGTTACAAACCTACATCACAGAAAAATCAGCTACAGAGATTTTTTGATTATACACCATACAATAGAAAATTAAAAATTAATGAGTCTTATTTCGATTGACTTGTTATATAAAACAGTATAGATAAATCCTTTTAGTCGTTATTATAAGAGATTATTTTACAGGGATTAAATTTCAAAATAAAACAAAAGAAAAATGTTTGTCACACATGTATTTTCAATTCATAATATCTAAATATAATAATATGTACCTACTTGTTTTTTTCCGTATAAAACATTCAAATTTAATTAAATAACACACTAATCTACCAAGAGCAAAATATTAAAAATCTATCGACAGTCGATAAACACACCAACAGGCCAGCACATCACTACCGATCTTTGTATCGCAGCAACACTGTTACAGTGTGCATCGCATTGCATTTCTTTTCGTATTGTAATTTATTGGTCTGTAACGAACTTAATTATTGCGATTTTTGTATTAAACGATGGAAATTATTTTTAGCGAGAAGTTACCGAGAAGTGGGCTCGCTGGAATTATTAATATTTCGCATAAACTTGTGTATTTGACTCGAAACTTGATAGGGATGTATGGATATCGATGAATTGTTGTTTCGATGCAACTTTGCAGTGTTCATTGATGTTTTGGATTTTATGGGTGGTACTTTCGATATATATACGGTATCTACGTTCTAGTAACTGAATTACTTTACTTATGGCGATTTATTTTTTCGTTTCAGGAAAATGGGTGACAACATTATTGCACCGATATTTATATCATTCATCAGAACTGAACCTAGAGCCTCACGGTCCAACGCTGCCGCCCCAACCACTGCACCAATGTACCAAAGAGGATGCAAAACATAACCGTCATTAATCCTGCGCAGTCGGTCAACAAAACATGTGCCACATTGTGCTGTTTCTTGCACAATTATCTTTCATTTATATCACATATTATGACGGTATTTCGAGCAAAAACTTATTGTGTATAATTTAATACTTATATATTGACCTTTACTTTGTTTTTTGTTATTCCAATCGATTAATTGCAAAAATGTCGGATAATTAAAACAAAACTGGGAATTTATATTACATTTTGTTTAATTTATGATGGAAACTGTCATGATAATTTTTGCTGTCAATGTAAGTGCATTTGTTGACTTGCAAAAATAGAAACATTCTTATAATTTAAAGTGGTTACGAGGAATTGAATGATATTAGCCTGTACTTATTAATCATAACCGACGAGGTTCCGAGGTTTGGAATTGGGGTAAAAAGTTTTATGTACCTACTTATGTTTACAAATTGTAAACATAGAATGTAAACAATACAGTTCTAATTGTAAATTGAGCCTAGTTTCTTACTTTGTTTAATTATTCGACAAGTTTGCACTAATCATAATAATTGATAAAAATAATTAAATCTTAATCAGCAACTTTAAGTTCAACAGGCTAATATGCTCAGACAAATATATTTCCCAGATTTTTTTGAGGTTGAAGTAAAAATATTTACGTGTTAATAGTATAAAAAAAAATATTTCGAAATTCCAAATCACGGTCGCGATTGATAATGTAATTTACCTAATCTTTAAATTGAGATACCTGTTTTGTTAAACATTATACAGATTTCATGTGATTTTTTATAAAATAGAGCAAAGGCTGAGTTTTAAAACAGCGTGTGTGAAGAGCTCACGCGTCAGAAGTGAAATTTCTTTGGCAAGATTCCTAGATACCAACATCGTCGCCTTACTCCATGACATTATGGTATTGCCATGACGCGACCTTGGAATTTTACTCCTAAAGAAGTTTCACTTCAAAATGCTGCACGTTACTCGTAGAAGCACTCCACTCTCCAGTAAAGATAGGTGTTCATTACGTTCACTGTTCAATACCTTGGCAGGTCTTCTAAAGTTGGTTTTTATTATTGATATTCATCGTGTCATTTTATATCCTATAAGTGATTATGGGATATATTATTTAGACAGAAAAACGTTTGCCTTTTAGAAGAAGTACGTAGTATATCATATAAACTAGCTGTGCCCCACAGTTTTACTCGCAGTGATCTGCTCTTGTTGGTCTTAGCGTGATGATTAGACATCGGATTATATGCATTTGCATATTTGCATATGCAAATGCATAAAACTCTCCAATTACGGCGTTAGTGCATATTTTAGCCTTTTTCCCCAATCGTGCATATTTCGTTAAGTAGCGGGAGTTTTGATTGGTCGACTAACCTTTATTAGCCAATCAGAACGCTCAACGAGTAAAAAAACCCTATTTTGGCATGGTAAAATGGCAAAAAATTACAAAATGGGCTCCATTTTAAGTAAATTATGAGCCATTCAAAATAGGGCTAGATTACCCTTTTGGGGCTAAAAACTTAAAACACGGGTTGAATTCCAAAAAAGGGCTAGATTTAGCCCGGAAAAGTCTAAAGTGGCAACACTGGGCTCGCGGGTGATAAGCGTCACAAATTTGCGCTCGAAAATTTGGTAAAAATGCTTAATTGTATATTGGCACAAAAACTATACTTAATTTCAAGAAAATTTCACTGTTTTTGTACAATCTTTGATTTAAATATATAAAAATAATAAAGGTTTTTTGATTTTGTATTGTGCATATTTTAGGCATATCAGTCGTTTTTAGTGCATATTTCGGCCTTTTTTAGTGCATATTTGCATGCATATTTTGGCATTTTGTTAGTGCATATAATCCGATGTCTAGTGATGATATACCTATAGCCTATACTATAGGCCCTATAGCCTTCCTGGTTAAATGGGCTTTCTAACACCGAAAGAATTTTTTAAATCGGACCAGTAAAAAATAAGGTAAGCAAAAAATAAGATATATCACAATAAGAACTATTACTGCAATAAAACACTAAAAATGAGTAGGTACCTAACTATAAATTTTTAGTATAAATTTTGTTTTTTATATCTTTTATATATAAAAATGAATCGCAAAATGTGTTGGTAAGCGCATAACTCGAGAACGGCTGAACCAATTTCGATAATTCTTTTTTTATTATATTCCTTGAAGTACGAGGATGGTTCTTATGTAGAGAAAACGTAAACATGTACCACGGGCGAAGCCGGGGCGGACCGCTAGTTTTGTATATTAATGAACAGACGACTAATTTAATAACAAGGAGTAAAAACGGATATTCCTTATTTTACATTAATTTTCATTCCTTGACGCTCAGTAATTAAAAGTAGCCTAATGAATATTTTCTTATTCCATTTTATAAATTGTTTCAATTTATTCTTTAAAAAACGTTCACCTGTCATAACAAAACACGAAGGATTTTTAATACAAAGTATCAAATACTTAATACAGTGAACGTTTTATTATAAGAGACAATCGGAGAAATCGGAATAGAGTCGGAATAAAGGATTTTTTTCAAACGAATGAATATTATTTTTTAAGCTATTGCATAGCTTCTATCGCGGGCCTTGAGCGCGGGGACCGAATCCAGAAATTGCGTAACGAAAAACCTCACGCTCCCCACTCCGACGGGCGCGGAGGTGTGGCTTGAAGGCATAGCATGGATGCAATCAATAGCTTTACCGCGGCAGTCCCCGAGTGCCACACGTCTTTTTTTATGAATGTTGATATTTCATTTATTATGCAGTATTACAATTTTCAACCACGTATAATAAATAGCACAAAATATTCTTAGGTGCTAAAAATATCTTAAAAAAAATAACCACGTAGGTACAAATAGTAATAATAAAATATCCAAATTGTTTAACTCTTTGAATCACCAAATCATCTTCTCACGCGAAATGCCGCGATTTGAAAATGGCAAAAAAACTAAAAATTGCAAAAAAAATCTCAAAATCTGCAATAACCGGATCAAATTTCAAAACACACGGGGTGAGTAGTTCGGGACCTCATCACAAAATGGGGTCACACAGTTCAAAGTTTTTATCTATTTTGTGAAATGGCAAAAAAATTAAACGATCCTCTTTAACAGATAACCCTAAAATTGGGGTGAACGTGGGAAATGGGGTCCAAGACGCCAAGGTTAAACCATATTAAATCACTTTTTTGTGTTTATGTATAATTTATTATACTGAGATGTATCTTAAATTCAAATTAATGATCGTGATTACATTACGCATAATTTCTAAACGAAAAATGAGATGTTGCTATTAAACACATAAGAAAAAATATTTTTGGTGACGAAAATGGTATGATAATAATTTTGCTTAAAGGTTTAAGAATACCTATAAGTCTATTTAACATCATCTGTTCTTGTAATTTATTAATTCATTATTAAACTCGTGTAAAAATCAAGATAAAAACGACACTAAGCTTTTGCCTTACATTATTTTACTTTTCTTTTTGCAAACTATGTTTTAAAACATAAATAATAATTTAACTATAATAATTCAATATTGCATTAAAAAATAATCTTCATAAAAATCAATTAGTATCCTATTCATCTCCAATCTACTACAAAATCTCAAGACGAAACACAACACCTTAAATCCCTCAATGGCAAATCTTTAAAAATTTCTCCAATATCAAGAAAACGCAAAAATTAGTCAATTATTGTCCAAAAGTTAACCCTTTCGATTGACCCGCGGTCGCACAAGTATTACATTACAAAAGAATTCGTAATTTCGGAATTTCTTTACAATTGTAAATAAATGACCTTGTGGGGTGAATGGTGTAATAAAAACTGTCGCCTTCTTAGGCCACAATTGTGACCCTTCGACCTTAGGTGGTCAAAAGTCCAAACGGACAAAAGGTGCTGATTGTAAGAAAAAATACAATTGTCAATGATATCGAACGGATTTGTTACGGATTACGTTTTTTTTTTAGTATAGCGTACACTATGTGCTGTAATAATTATTAAGGGTTATAAATTGTGGCTAAGTTACTATTATTTTACAAAAAGTACTTTAAGTCTTAGTAATTAGGTATATATTTTCTATAAAGTACAAAACAAATGTAAGTACATAATATTGTTTAAAACTAGATTAAAAAGACGTTAAATTTTTACAAAAATACAGTTCCAAAAACCGTTACCAAATCCGGAAACCTAACAAAAGTAAATGTCTATAAAAGTTTTAAATTACTGCAAACAGTTATAAATCAAACGACAGATTATCTCACGAACATCGGCTGCTTCCTAAAGGGGTGAATTCGCGAACCATTGATAGAACGGTACTACAACAGTTACGCGAAAAAAACTACAAAATTCTAAGATATCGCATTTCGGGAATTCTGAACCGTAGCTAACTCTTTCCCAGGGGTCTTAACCTCGGCGGATTTTTTGTTAAAATTGAGACACCTTTGCCATCTTTCCGCATTTTTTACAATTGATCGTTTTTTGCGGCGGGCGCAGGGCGAAGCCCTTTGTGCCCCGTGTATTGTCTGCCTCGAGATTTAGCAGGTGGGTCAGATTCACCCCAGCACTGCTAGATCATTTTAATAGAAATATTTTTACTCATAATTCGAGTCTTGATTCGCTGAGAAAATTTAAAAATTCCACATTAACGGTTCATGTTTTTGAGAGACGCATAAAAGAGATTTAATGCATTACGCATCCGTAAAACACAGTTAGTAACAAGTAATCAGAATTAATTATGTAAGTTGAACACAATCAATTAGCCGTTTCCAATAAAATACAGCCGTTTTTACAAATTAAGCATACCATTGACAACGGCATAAATTAACCGCGCTCGAGAACCATAAACAAGAATAATTGCTGGCAACATCGGAAGGTCATTTTCAAAAATCGAACGTCAAAAAAGCGCGGCATCCCGGCCGCGGACATGTCGAGGTTGGGAGCGAATTTCGGCGGAAAAGTAATGCAGCAATGATTTGAAAAAGTGTGCCCGATCGAAATAGGTATAATTACATGGAGTTAGCGGCCGGCTCGCGCCCGAATTTTCCTTAAATTACAAACGGGCAAAAAACGTGTGTTCGGAAATTTCGTCGCGTCCGGCGGTCCGCCTTCAACGCTGCACAGATATTTTGTTAGCTCGTACGTATCATATTTTGTGTTTATTTTTTCATTTCATTTCAAATATTAATATGCAAATTTTACAAAAAAATGGTAAAAATAAATTGACATAATGTAATATACAGTACCTAACATTGCTGTTAATAAAACTAGCATGTACTGGTACTATTGAATTTATTATGTCTTTATTACATTAGCTATGAACAAATAATAAGTCATTTCTTCGAATTTCACTCCATAAAACTAAATGGTAAACTTTTTACTTAGACTTTCCTAACTTTACGTAGTTAGTAACTAATCTTCATAGGATTCGCTACCTACACAGAAACTCTTATAGGATTAAGTTCGATCATATCCTCATAACTTCAATAGTTTTTATGGAAACACTATGCCAGCATTTATTTATTTATATCAAAGAAAATATTACAAATAGGTATATCTTGTATTATTATTTATTAAATATTAAAAAAATAATTTATACATTATAAACCATCTGCCACTTCTGCCAGCATCTATCCCTTTCTTATATAACACAAATATAGTCTATCTCGCTCGCTCGCTCCAAATCGCGCGTAGAAATTTTTGGCGCGCTTTTGTCAGCATATTTGTCGAACTGAGTAATGTTAGGTTTGTTAAATTTTGAAAATTAATAACGGCCGGTGGATTTTTGCGCGTCCCAAAAGTCGACGGTTTAATTAGAAATATTTGGAAATTTCGCAACTTTTTCACGAGAACGGTATGCGAGTACAATCTGTTTCGTTTGTTTGTTAGTTTCGGATTTGGGATTACTTTGTGTTTTATTTTTGGCTAATGTCAGTTAAAAAAGTGAATTGTGTGTGTGTGTTTTTTTTTATTGAAATGTAATTTCACTACAATCTTGTCTGCATCTTGATAAATTTCTGAAGTGTAACATGATAAGTAGCTACATAATAAAATTTATTTTAAAACTCCTAATGGTAAAATTTAAAAATGAAATAATGGTTTAAAATATATTTAGTTTGATATTAAACTTACGAAATTAATTAAGACTTAAGAGAATATTTCGTTACCTACTCATATACCTGCATATTGCATAATTATTAATTAATTACTTATACAAACTAATCACTAGGTGCTAGAGAGCTAGTGACAATGATAGACGTGCCACAGATTCTATATTTTAATAGACAAACAATTTAAAAAATTACAGAAAGATCTTTGAAGCATATTATAAATTAAAAAAAAATAACAAGTAATAATAAATTTAAAAACATATTCTCAAGATTTTTTTACGCCTTAAAAAACGTTTTGACATCTTTCAAGTTTCAACGGAACCGCTGTAACATGACTCCGCAGTTTTGTCAAAATATTACTATGTAGCGAACACTTTTTTTCTCAAAATAACCCCTTTACGCAAGATTCGTACAAAGGGTTGCAACGTTTGAGACATCTGATATTTTTTGTGATTGCAGATAAAATTATAATGATACCCCAGAAATTGCTGTGTCGATGTGACTTTTTTGTTGTCAAAGCTTTAAATTGTATTTCTTAGTAAAATGGCAGAGTATGGATAATAATAATAAATTTATAGAGTTCACTTCCTTAAATTACAATTGAATTATAGATAAAAGCATGACTCTCTATTCCGTTTCCTGTTCTAATTTGTGATTTGATAACTAGATTCTTTTTCTCACAAGTACCTAACTACGTCTCGAATACAGGGTTGCAAAAAAACAGTAAATTATGAGAAAAAACATGTTTTTTTTTTTTGGTTTTGTTCAATGATTTATGTTTAATTCAATGTTTTTTCTTTGTACTTTTACTGTGTTTTATTCATGTTTAAAACATTGATTAATATGTTTTAATCACCCATAGGCTTTATGTTTTCTGGACGCGATTACAGTCAGCGATGACCGCGATTGCAATCACTCATGTCCGTAGTAACGCGCCCAATGTGTGAATCGGAACGCGATGTATGTACTTAGGAGCGAGCGCGCTTTTGTTGACAGTTTGACACTGACGTTAGCTTGTTTCAGTTTTTAAAAATATGAATAAAAAAAATACAATCTCCCAGAGTGGCCAAAATTTAGAGCATTTGGAGGAATCCTTATTAGTTGACTAAGTATTAAGTTAAATAATTATAATATTGTTAAAATTAAAGTTTCTTTATTTGAAATGTTTTATTTATCTTATTAGCTGAATGACTAGTGTTATATAATAATATAATTAAGTTAATTAAATTAACATTTCGCAATGATAAAATATCGCAATAATAATAATTTCCCATTTGAAATTGTTTTATTTATCTATCCCACTTGTAAGTTTAAAACCTGTTTAAAACAATGTATAAAACATTGATTTAAAACAGGTGGAAAAAAACATGTTTTTTTTACAATTTGTTTTAAACTTGTTTTAAACATGATGTTTTAAACAACGATGTTTTTTTGTAACAACCCTGCTCGAATATGAAACCATTAAAATTATTTTTACTTAACTCCATAATAAAACGCTTCAACCACAAACAAAATAAGAACGCTTCCCATTAGTTTATTTTGGTTAATCCACAATTTGAAGTTAGAACTCTTCCATTTTTAAACCGTTTCCAAATTCAAAAGAACTAAATCCATATTCGGGCCGCGTCGCGTTCTAAATTTAAAAACGGTTTTTTGTCAAATATGGAAGGGTTAAGTTAAAAACGTTCTATTTTCGAATTGTTAAAAACTCCACATTGTATGGAATACGTCAAAACTGTAGTTAGTACTGTATATGCAAAAACTTCAGATAAAACACAAAACCTTGTTTAAGTTAAAGTAAATTTGTTCTATCTTTATTTACATTACCTACATAATTATTGTGTGTTTAGTAATAAATGAACAAACCAACTTCTGTCACTTTGAATACTATATAAGTTATTGTTTTCTATTAATATTAAAAAATATTCATTCAATATTATGTGACCCGGATATGCAAGTATCCACTTTAACTACCTAATTAATACATTTACTGTATAATTGAATTCACATTAATAGTACAACAAAAGCTGAACGATCTGTATGTCTTTCCCATACCTACTACGCGAGCATTATTCCTCTTTCAAATGATACCAAAGACACAGGAAGCGTGAGTTTTTTGTCACTTCCACATTGATTAATACTCGCCGTCTCTTTCCTTCACTTACAAATACGCTAGGTTAGAACGAGCCAGCTATATAACTCAGGTGTGTTGACAATAACAGATGTTCACGAAGATTCTTACACAATTACAATTGTATTTAATTATTTTTTTTATTTGTTATTTAAGAACGAGGTGTAGGCGTGATTAGTCAGCGGTTTGATACAATGCTACAGTCATTGAAAACAGTTATACTATTTGGTAATCATTTTTAGTTTTGATACAATGTGAAAATCAAATGTTAAATTTGAATTTGATTTGATTCGACTCGTTGTAGATGGGTGGTACGAGGAAACAAGAAATAAAGAAGTAGTTGATAGTTTTAAATTTTAATGTGTACTTTAATTTTCATAGTACTTATACATACTACCTACGATAATTTTATTTTAAATGCGTGTGCCAGTATTTTGTATTTTTGTATGTATGCTCTGTTTTCATTGGTTTTCATGTTATAGGTTGAGCCTTGAGCCGAATTTGATAAATTTTAGCAGCTTTGATTTTCTTAAATTGAACTTGAATGTAATTATAATTAATGTATTATAGAAATGTATTTCCGTAGAAATTAGAATGAAGATAATTATTAATTAGGTATATACTTATTTATTACATACTTCTATAACTAAGTTTTAAGACGAAAAAATTGTTTGTTTTATAAAAACGAAAATAATAATCACCGTGATAACTATGTAGGTATTTCTTGACTCTTGTAAGCACAGAAACCGCAAATAATCCCTGCAGTGTCTATAGTCTTAGTATGTTATTTAACAAATAAAAATATCCCAGTTCCTATTTTACACGAAAGTCGTATTAAACTTTAAACTCTATTGAAATTCTAAATCTAACAAAAGGTCGCACACAATACATAATATCTCATTATAACTAACATTCAATGAGAAAAAACCAAATTTGACCCAAAAAACTAAAAGGGTTAAAAGAGCGAGACAGCGAATATACTCCGTATACCAGAGAGAGATAGATATACCCAACCCTTTCGCTACACCTGGTACTTTTTTGTTCAAAATTTAAAAAAGTGCCAAATTTCCTTTTGTTGGGGTCAATATTGATTTTTGGCACATAATAGAAGTTCGTTATCTGACAGATGAAATGGCGCCATTTTACAAATTATGAGCAATTACCGTTTGTGTGAATGTGTTCTAATTTTTCGTAAAAAAAAAAGATTCTTAGTATCATCAATATCATGCTTTTTTTTTCCTTTACAGAGATATTTTCTATGAGGCAGTTTGGGGCATAATCCATGCTGGCTAAGTGTGGGTTGATGTCAGCGGCAAATGGTGCTACGGATAGTATGCTGTTAAATCGAGATGATAATTTAATTTTTACATCACTGTGTAAAATCTTAAATAATATAATTGTTGAGAAGCTGATTTTGCCTTTTTACGAGTGAATATTTTATCGGAGACACGAATCAATTAGTTATAGGAACAGGTAAAGCATTATATGACGTATATATATGGATATATATTATTTCAGGTGGATATATATATATAATTTTTTGTTTTCTTGCTGTTAATTATACTTTTTTTCTGTTCTCGTGCCGCCAATAGTGATCATTTTGCTTGTTTACCTTTTACCGTGGTTGCCTGGAAGAGATCACTATTAAGTGATAAGGCCGCCAAAATAGCTGTACTCTGTTCTATATGTAAGTAGTTCTAAGGTTTCCTATCTGTACAACTATTAAAGAGTTAAATACATAAAATTATTATTAGCATTTTGATCTCATTTTATTTTAATACCTTCAGCTTCGCTACTTCTATGTTTATTTTTGTTGTGAGAAATGTATCAAACATTTTTTTTAGATTAGTAACTAGCTCGATATAAACATTGCTCTTTCGAAGGAAGTGACAAAACAAACTTTGTACAAACTTACAAAGTTAACGTTAACGTTAAACGTACATAGTTGTTCAATTTGCTGAAACTTTCAAGAATTGGATACCCGATACATTATGAAATATATAAATAAAAAAATGAGATAGAACCTTTTTATATTGATTAATCCGTACTAATATTATAAATGCGAAAGTAACTCTGTCTGTCTGTCTGTTACTCAATCACGCCTAAACTACTGAACCAATTTGCATGAAATTTGCTATGGAGATATTTTGATACCCGAGAAAGGACATAGGCTACCTTTTATTGCGAAATATGTACCACGGGCGAAGCCGGGGCGGACCTCTAGTAATATTATAAATGCGAAAGTGTGTTTATTCGTTTTAATGTGACATGGCCATGGGTAACTTTTGACAGCGGTGAAACGACTCATACTAATGCGAATTTAACATCAGGGGAATCCGCGGGCAAAGAAAAATATATGAATATTGTTTTAAATAAAAATGATGATGATGATATTATTCATGAAATTAATAATAATTCCATAATTCCAGGGCCCTGGTGAAAGCGCCCAACGACCGGGCGAGTTTATACGTTCGCTAGCTATGCAGATACTGAGCCATTCTGCGCACGCGCGGCCTGTGGATAGAGAGCATAGCGTACGGGATGTGGGTGGGAATAGGTGGGTGGTTTAAAAATGATTTTAACAATAGTTAGGGAAATTTCGATTGACAGAAAAATTACGATAAGTCAGGAAAAATTTCTATAAGTCAGGAAAATTTCCATAAGTCGGGAAAATTTCTATAAGCTGGAAAATTTCCATAAGAAAGGAAAATTTCTATACGCCAGGAAAATTTCTATAAACAAGGAAAATTTCTATACGCCAGAAAATTTTCCTTGTATTTGAGACAGGAAAATTTCCATAAGTCCGGAAAATTTCTATACGTCAGGAAAAGGAGAATGCCCATTTTTGGTACTGGTTTTTCTCATGCATCAAGATAACAATAGTATTAAAAAAATTCTCGGCAATTTAGAGGCCTTCTTACCATCGGAAAATATATTTTGAACAGGGAATGTTTTGTAAAATCTAATAAGACATGTAATTGTTTAGATCCGTTGCCATAGATTTAGTATCCATTACAGCTTACATTTTTGGTACTGGTTTTTCTCATGCATCAAGATAACAATACTATTAAAAAAAATCTCGGCAATTTAGAGGCCTTCTTACCATCGGAAAATATATTTTGAACAGGGAATGTTTTGTAAAATCTAATAAGACATGTAATTGATTAGATCCGTTACCATAGATTTAGTATCCATTACCGCTTACATCGGTAACCAAGCGGTAACTATTATTACATTTACTATGGTAAATAGCTAAGTGTATTAATATCGATTATTGTTTTCATTGAATTACAAAAAAATCAATTAACATAAAATCACTCTTTAAGGTGTTGTTTATACACTGTAGGTTGTTTTAACATAGATAGTGAAGTAAAATACTTGATTCCATGCAAAAAATGTTTCTTAGAACAATCTGACAAAAAGAGTTGACAAAAAGGAAGGCGTTTTAGTTATTTGTATCGATCATCGATACAAATAACTAAAGCGATCATTGTTAAAAAAATGATTCAAACAACAACAACATGTAAACCGAATAAAACAATCTATATGAGCTCTATTGGCATTTTTTTATATATATTTAGGTTTTCTTGAAATCCGTCTCAGGAAGATTTCTGGTGCCTACCTACACTAGCCGATAGACTTTGTCTGAAAGCATAAGCTCTACGCATAGATTAAATATGTTAAACGAAAAATAGCCTTCAGACGATAAAATACTACCTAAATCACACATAAACCTAACTAAATCGGGGTTATTTAAGTTTTGAGGTTAATTCACATTTTTCTCAATATCTTGAAAACCCCTGTTTTTATCACAAAAAAATCAATTGGTAAAAATCTTTTGAATATCGAAGAACCCTCCAAAACCACTCTGGCATTCACGCAACACTATACTGTGGTCCATACTTTCATATGGGCATTCTCCTTTCTATACGTCAGGAAAAATCCATAAGTCGGGAAAATTACGATAAGTCAGGAAAAATGTCTATAAGCTGGAAAATTTCCATAAGAAAGGAAAATTTCTATAAACAAGGAAAATTTCTGTACGTGAGGAAAATTTCTCTTTGCCGCAAAATTATATAGATAATAAAAATTTCTATACGTCAGGAAAAATTCTATAAGCCAGGAAAATTTCTATACGTCAGGAAAATTTCTATAAGCTGGAAAGTTTCTATAAACAAGGAAAATTTCTATACGTCAGGAAAATTTCTATACGTCAGGAAAATTTCTATACGTCAGGAAAATTTCTATAAGTCAGGAAAATTTATATAGATAAGGAAAATTTATATAAGCCAGGAAAATGTTTATAAGCCAGGAAAATTTCTATACATCAGGAAAAATTCTATACGTCAGGAAAATTTCTATACGTCGGGAAAATTTCTATAAGGTGGAAAATTTCTCTAAACAAGGAAAATTTCTATACGTGACGAAAATTTCTATAAGCCAGGAAAATTTGTGTAAGTCAGGAAAAATTATATACGTCAGGAAAATTTCCATAAGTCGGGAAAATTTCTATAAGCTGGAAAATTTCTATAAACAAGGAAAATTTCTATACGTGAGGAAAGTTTCTGTAAGGCATTAAAATTTGTATAAGTCAGGAAAAATTATATACGCCAGGAAAATTTCTTTACGTCAGGAAAAATTCTATAAGCCAGGAAAATTTCTATACGTGAGGAAAATTTCTCTTTGCCGCAAAAATTTCTATAAGTCAGGAAAAATCCATAAGTCGGGAAAATTTCGATAAGACAGGAGAATTTCTATACGTCAGGAAAATTTCTCTGTGTGGGGAAAATTTCTATGTCAGGAAAATTTCGATAAGTCAATAAAAAATAATATTATAGATAAATTATGATAAAATACGTATTTAAGGCGATAGAAACGATTCAACTATAAATTTATATTTAAACATGGTATGCATAATAAATAACCTTATATTTCGTGTTTCTCAGAAATAATTCAGAAGAGAACTTAATACAACGGTTCCGTGAGATGGGAGAGGAATAGAGGATACGGAAGATTGCTCTAAACCGTTGTTAGGCGATTGTGAAGGTAATAATATTATTATTTATTTAATTAAGTATTTATTTGATAGATAAATTAAAAAAATTTATCAGAGAGGTAATGTAAAAAGCAGTTTTAATCCTACTACCTAATATTATAAATGCGAAAGTTTGTGAGGATGTGTGTGTGTGTGTGTGTGTTTGTTACTCTTTCACGCAAATACTACTGAACCGATTACAATGAAATTTAGCACACATATAGAAGGTAACTTGGATTAACACATAGGGTAGGTTTTATCCCGGAAATCCCTCGGGAACGGGAACTATGCGGGTTTTCCTTTGAAAACGCGAGCGAAGCCGCGGGCGGAAATCTAGTACTGTATAAATTGAGATGATGTCGTTGATTGAACTCTACCGATCATTATTTATTTTATTCGTAGGTAACAGCTTAACTATTTTTTAATATATGTACAGGGTGTCCCACTATTGGTATAATAAGCGCGAAGGGACTTGTAGTAGTGCATACACTGATCACGTAAAAAATACTTAAACAACAAAATTATATAAAAAAATTTTTGCTAAATTTTTCCTGAAAATCCATGTTTTCTTCTCTAGCTTCGCGCAGCCGGCATATAACGCTTCGCTAATGTGAGCATTTTGTCTATGAAAACTAGAGATGCGCCGAATAGTGGTTTCACCGAATAACCGAATACCGAATACTATTCGGTTAAAACCTTACCGAACCGAATATTCGGCCGAATTATTCGGTTCAATGTTTTGACATGTTTTGATGCGTAAACCGGTTCTAAAGGGTCGCAAGTAGCTGCTGGCTCGGTGGCGAGCGAGCCTTACCTCACCGCCCGCCACCCGCGTATATCACCCGCGCACTCCGTGGCCCGTGCCGTCTTAGTTGTGTTGAAACATCGCACGAATACGTTACAGTTAATCTAACTCAGTCAACTTACAAATTAAAACAAAAAAATATGAAAATTTTTATATTGTTTAAAAGTTTTATATTTCTACTTTAAGTTAGTGTTTGCAATATGAGCGGATGTAATGTCATTTTCTATTGGGACTAAAAGCATTGTCTTCAGACTTCAGGATTTAAAGTATAATAAATATTAAATACTGACTAAGTGCTAATAATAAACATGATTAAATTATGTTGATGTAAATTTACAAAATAAACGTTGATTTGAAATGTAATAAATAATTATTTCAGGACAATTTTCACACACGGCACGATCTGATCCCATACTAAGCTTTCGCTTGTGTTATGGAAACCAGATGGCTGATAAACATACATATATAATTTTAAATAAATACTTATATAGATAATTAACACCCAGACACAGAGAAAACATCTATGTTCATCACACAAATATTTACCCCAGGTGGGAATCGAACCCACGACCTCTGGCTTGGAAGGCAGGGTCACTACCAACCAAGCCAACCGGTCAGTCAATCAAAAAGTAATGATTGTTTTATTTTATATACCTTAGGTTCAACACATTCTTCATAGGATTTCTTTGACTTGTGTATAGTATGACATAAATCATTCATAATATGAAGTTATTTATTTAGTTCTATAGCCAAGAAAGTAGAAATACTTATACCGAATATATTCGGCACCTAAACCGAATAATTCGGCTGAATACGAATAGTGAAAAAGATGCCGAATATGCCGAATACCGAATATGTATTCGGTATTCGGCGCATCTAATGAAAACATAACCTTAAACGATAAGTCACGTGCTGGTAGCAAAGCTGGGCTGGTTGCTTATTATGGGTACTTATACACATAGAGTTTTAAAAATTCATCTATTTGAAAAAAAAAAATGCGTCTGGAATTTTATAAGTATTTTTTACTCAGCGTATGCTAAACTATTATAACCTCCTTTGAGCTTAGTAAACCAACAGTCAACAGTGGGACACCCTGTTATATACGAAACTTTATTTATAGGTTTCAAATTGTTTCACAATTCCTTACAGTGCAGAATTCTTTTTTAAAGCAGTCTTCTTGAATGAATGTTTGAGACTGATAAGTTGTTTATGATTATAATATATTACTTATATCTTGAAGAATAATTATTAATTAATCAATTTGAAGAATAGAGAATTTGTTTTCTAATTCTTCTTATTACTAATTTTTATTTAGTTCTAGCTTTGGTACGTGACTTCAATCCATGATGACTTGCTGATAAGGGACCACTATGTTACAGGACCATTATTCAACTACATTGCTAAATGTAATCTGTTATTTTCTCTCGAGACTGCAAAGGAAATTCTACGTGGGAATGCAGTAAAGAAAAATACTTATCAGTTTCGATTTCTATTTTATTTTAAAACGAAAGCAGCTTAAAGTTTTGATATGATAGTTAAATCTGATACATCTCATGAAGAACGAATCTTCCTTCGATTGTTTAAAGGTCGCTGACCTCAGTGAAATTACTAAACCCGCATATATCCGTCAAACTATAATAAACCAACGTATAAAACTTTCGTTGAAAACGGAGCAACAAATAAAAATTAAACCATCTACTCTTACAAGACGATCCAGCATTAAGAAATATAAGACAATCAAATGAGCGCACAAAAACGGAGGAAAAGAGACAAAAAACGATATGGCGGATTGTTTTTAATTACCAAGTATCGGCATAAATCGAAGCCAGTCGCCGCGGGGCCACCGGCGGAGCCGTAGAGCCGACATGCGTTGTCTTATTTTAATTTTATTTTAATTTGTTTCAATGCATTTCAATGGATTTTTTGTAATCCAATTAATTCTACTACGACATTACAAGGTGGTATGCGTGGGTTAGGGAAAGATGTGCGCGTGTTTTTGCGCATGTAATGTGTGAGCTGTTGTTAGTAATTTAATTTATATAAATTGAATAATTTAATATTTTTGTTTAAATGGTAATGATCAGTAGCTATAAAGCATCGACATATTATTTAATGTAAATATTGACCTTAAATATGAAAATGAGGCGGTAGTTTCATAAAATGCATCTGTAATGATTTAGCTGAATGAATGCGTCCAAAACTTTAGTTGGATAAAATGTATAAACTCTATAGTTTAAGAAGTTCTAGCAGAAACATGACTCTACTTTATCTTTTTCTCTAATATGTTTTGACTGTCGTTTAAACTTATTATATGTCTCTTTTTTACATTACTAATCTATAAATTGCAAGAAAATTCAAAGTAGAGATGCTTATTTAATATTGTATTCTAAATAGAAAATTAAATTTAATGATTACTCTAAGAGACTTGTTTCTTATCTAATCTCTATAATTTGTAGTACGGAAACGTTTAAGTCTAATAAGACGAAATTTAGAATAAAATACTTTGGCGTATGAATGATTGAATGAAAAATTATTTATTACACATGCACAATATACAGAATTCCTATCCTATATCCTATACCTATACGCCTCATTCTTATAAGTATTTTGAAAGAAACATGCAATATTTTTAATTCATTGTATATGTATAAGAAAATGACATGAAAATAATCATCAATTTCAATAATTTAACCTTCAAAGAAACCAGCAAAAAAAAAACATAAAAATGTAATCCGAAAGCGTCTCCACTCCACCTCTGTCTTCGATTCATAAAATTCATATGTAGGGGTGAAGGCGCGCGGATGCATTATATTTTACGTATAAATATAAACAAGAACATTGTAGTGTGTCTGTCTGTAACCGTTTGTCATTGTCCGATGTATTTGTAAAGATATCGAGTGAAATGATCCGTCCCGAGTGGGGTATGGGACATTTGAACGTTAATTAGTGGAATATGGGCTAATGGAGTATAGGACATATACTTTTCTATAATACCTATAGCTAGCTGTACCCCGAGGTTTTACCCGCATAGCTCCGCTCCTGTTGGTCTTAGCGTAATGATATATTAGCCTTCCTCGATAAATGGGCTATCTAACACCGAGAGAATTTTTCAAATCGGACCAGTAGTTCCTGAGATTAGCGCGTTCAAACAAACAAACTCTTCAGCTTTGTAATATTAGTATAGATAAATAGATATAGATGTAGAATTAAACTATTTCTTGAATTATAATATAAAGAGGTACCTACACAGTAATGCAGGAATGACATGCGTTTAAGTGAATTGGACGACTTCGTAAGGATTCTAATAGGAATTTAGCTAAATTGGAATTAATACTGACTATCATCGACGATCGTCAAAAATCCTACTATGTACTAATAATAGCGTGAAATTTTTCGAGCTAGTACATAGGTAGCTATGTGTGTTATTGAATAAAATAGCATTGATAGTCTGGAGCAGCAAATAGGCTATTTTGTATACCTACAGATATGGCGTGCGTAATGCCGGGATTAAGCTATACTCGGATTTTTAATTAGACAAAGTAAACTGACAGCAGCTAATGTCACTTTGTAAAATAATGCTGCCATATTTAAAGTAATAGTGAGGAATTCAGTTCTCATTCAATCAGATGAATGAGCAATGAGTGTGAATAGTTCATCATTTCAAACTATAAAATAACATTATTTCTAATTGTAATATATAAAGCTATATAAGATATAAGTTACTAGTAGAATGTAATTATAATCATTTTTTTATTTTTATTTTTACGATGTTTACGTTACTGTTTTCTTAATTTTTTCGTTAATTGTAACAAATTACGACAACGTAATTTGCACAAGACAGAACAGACACAAGTCTGTTGTCATTGTTGTGTTTATTTGGTGTTATATTGTTACACACTAAATATTCACTAGACGATCGATTCAATTTCATTCATTCCCGATTTTGAATCATTCACTTTGTGACAACGCTATTTTTATTTCATCAAAAACTGACAACACAGAAAACGTCAGTTTACTTTGTCTAATTAAAAATCCGAGTATAGTTAGCAGTTTAAACATGGTCTATCACTTTATACCAAAAATTCTTATTAGCTCTAATACTAAAATTAGAATATAAATGTACTCGTAGCTGTCCCGGCAAATATTCTGCCTTACTCTTATCAATAGGGGTATGAAAAACACCGGAACACGAGAATTTTATATTATACTAGCGGTCCGCCCCGGCTTCGCCCGTGGTACATATTTCGCAATAAAAGGTAGCCTTTGTTCTTTCTCAGGGTCTACAGATTATCTGTGCCAAATTTCATCAAAATCGGTCCAGTAGTTTATGCGTGAGAACCATACATACATACATACATACATACAAACCTTTCCTCTTTATAATATTAGTATAGATAAAAAGATGACAAACTTGAAACTAAGATGACAAATAAATGCTATTTTTGTACTTTAATTGGTTTCGAAGTTGAAATTTCAGAATAATCTGACCTAATACTGTCATTAATCGTAATTAATTTATATTTTAAGAAATCGAATTAAAAATGATATCTTCAAATTGAAATGTCATCTAGTACATTTGTGGTTATTAAGTCATATAAATCTATATTGAGGAAAAATAATGATTAGGTACATGGCCTTAGATATCAGTAGACCGATCTTGCGTCCATTTACAGATTCTATCAAGAAAAATAAATTAAAAAAGAACTGATACCTTTAATAATGGCATTTATAAGTGCTTTTATGTCGAACTATTTCAAAAGTATCAAAATATAGTTTTCAATAATTTATAGATATTATATCGGATTCTAGGGGGCGGCGGATAATCCACGGGCCGGAGTAACGCGGGTCTACTGTGTCTACTTAGCTGATCTATATCAATCAATAATGTAAATTTCTAATATTTTAAGAACTTAAAAAGAGGTCTACTTTCGGTAAAATATGTGAAACTGATGTCCAAGCTTAGATGCCTAGAAAACAATTCACAGCTGATACTGCAGTTAGTAGTGTTGTCTAGAAAGTATGATTTTGTTCATTAATTTGATTTTAACACAATATTATTTCGTCTATTTTTAACACTAATCTTACACACCTTCCAAACCAAACTGAGTGAGCGTGTCAAAAAAATGCAGCCTACACACTCGAAAAACAACACTCCTTAACAATCGAGTAAAAACCATACAATAATCGAAAAATGAATCGGAATTTTTTGCTCATCTCGAAAACATTAAAAGCATTCAAAATGGAAATAAATCCAACCCTTTTCAAATCTTATTTAATGCGGAATTCGTAGTTTTTGAGAAATGATCAGCGACGGGGCCACAATGACGGCCTTTTTACCTTTTGGCCCTTTCGGCTTGAGACAATAGGCCGCGGGGTCGACGACCCGGGATTATAAAGTTTGGAACACCTTGTCTCAGGGCTGTCAGTAAAAATTTTTTAGGTTAACTGGAGCACCGCTGGCATTTGATAAGTCATAGATCTAGAAAATCAAAAAATGTGTAATGTTCGCATGTGTACATGCGTACATGCGATACGTACATGTGTACATGCGAACATTTCTGCAAAACGTAGCTGAGCTAGGTAATGGTTGGTGTATAAACAGTTGTAGTAATTATTATGTTAATGTTAATTTTCATTTCAAATACAAATCTATACTAATATTATAAAGCTGAAGAGTTTGTTTGTTTGTTTGTTTGTTTGAACGCACTAATCTCAGGAACTACTGGTCCGATTTGAAAAATTCTTTCGGTGTTAGATAGCCCATTTATCGAGGAAGGCTAATATATCATTACGCTAAGACCAACAGGAGCGGAGCATCTCTTCCTCGATAAATGGGCTATCCATTTATCGAGGAAGGCTATAGGCTATATATCATCACGCTAAGACCAACGGGAGCGGAGCAATGCGGGTGAAACCGCGTGTTTAAGTTTTTCTCTATGCGAATCAGATTTATGTATGAATATACTAAACTAACAAAAAATCCACTGTATGCACAGTGAAGAATTTATAACACATATGTATAAAAGTAATTTAATTATGTTACCTATGTAAGTTTGTTCTGATTTTTATTAAGTTTAGTAGTAGCGAGTGACAACCCTAAGCGAGGTAGGTATAAATTATAATCCGCGCGAGCGCAGACGATGAGTTATTAAGAGTTTATGATTATTTCCACAGGACTAAGTTTTTAATATTTTACCTGAGAATGCAAAAAGTGCTCCAATATGTACCTACCTATGCGAATCTCTTAGTTGATATTATGTAACATTATATTATGTTTGTTTATTAAGCGTGTATTTTATTGTGTAATGTGTTTAAGTTTATGGGAGTCTTAATAAAGGTACCTTCAGATATCAAATGTATAATAATAATAATATTAAACCCGCAGGACACCTTGTGGCGGGGTGTCGGGGAGTAGCGACCCCGCGGGAACCGAGTGCTCCCGGGGGAGGCCCCTGTCTTCATCTCCGGCTTGCCTTCACCGGCTGGTCGGAGTGAAGCCTGACGAGGATAGGACCCCCACCTCTGGCTTGCCTTAACCGGCCGGCCAGAGTGGAGTCGCGAGAGCTTTTAGCTCGAAGGGTGGATGCGAATCATAAGTGGCGAGTGGGCACGTGATGCTGGACCCTCAGGGAGCGCGTGATCGTAGTTTAAAGTCCAGGGACGCCTCTCCACCCTTAGCTGCTCACAATATGTTGCCCCCTTGTCGCACTATTGCAGCGACTTATTTCGGGGGCCCATACAGTGAGAGGGCGAGTCACCACCTGCCAACATATTTTTACTTTCTTTTAGTAGAAAGGCAGGTGCCATAGTTTCCCATAGTCCCCAATACCAGTCCATCTAGCATCCCAATCCATAGCCCAGTTATTAGATTTCCATACCCTGCAATAGTCCTACATCGGCCGCGGACTGCCTAGGGCTGTATCTCTATAGTGCAGTCATGGGCAGGCTGCGGCTGGTGTCCCACAACACATTAAAATTCTCGAAAGGGCCTCTGCGTGTTGGATCCGTGTCCCCACGTAAGCCTTCCAAAGATCCGGGTACCGTCCTTCTGGTGGTACCCGAGTATTATGGAAATGAGAAACATAATATTAATGTATGATAAGTATACCTACTACTACCCACCTTATCACTTGAACAGTGGTGTCTAAAGGAAACCAATTAAAAGAAGAGGAAAGAAGAGAATATAAATAAAAGTAAAATAAATCATTAGAAACTCAATCATTTGTTAATTTCTGTGCCCCGCTGAAGAAACCCGCATTACTCCGCTCCTATTGGTCTGACCTCACAACAGTCCAATATTTTTTTCAAATCGGACCCGCAGTTCCTGAGATTAGCGCGTTCAAACAAACAAACAAACATACAGTAGAGTATAGATTAACATTAATTATTCTTCATCAGATTATAACCTACATTGGTTTGGATATATTATTATAGACCTACCACGATGAAACTGCTGGTTTCAATCAATTAATAATAGATTTTAAAACACATTTTATAAATATAAAATTATTTGTTTGAAAGAATTAAAACAATAATAACATCTTATTGTGTGAATTTATTGCTATAGAGCCTTATGATAGGTTAATTAGTAGAATGGTGAAAAAACTTTTAAAAGAGCTTTTAATTCTGTAGAAATGATCGATAATATTATCTATTATTTACTTTATACTGAGCTACGTGTGATTCATGAGCACTTGCTAAAGTTCCTTAATTGAAAATTTTATAAGTTGTTATCGATTTTGTTACCTATTTGTTAAAATTTACTAAATAAATATTCTAGACCTTAATTTACATAGAATACTTGATTTTCCCAGCCATACCATTTGCGTACGAAACTAAAAGCTTACTAGTCTAACCATATTTACACGCATAAATTAACGCGGTTCGGCCTGTTATATTTTAATTGATAGATAATTAGTTCCAAAGCAACAGGCGATCAAATCGACCAATATAGTAAGTTTTCCGTTAAACTAAGTATGTTTATAAGAACTGCCGCGTACTTTTTCTGCTAAAATTGGAAATCCACTCTTTGAAGTCGCCACCGGTGCGTAATTAAATAAAACAAACATGCAAATGAAACTAGTGAGTTTAAAACATTAATTAATTAAACTTGTTATCAATAAAACGAGAATTTACAGCAATTAGCATATGTCGAGATATTATGCTGATACACGCGTGTACGTTGATTTAGAAGTTGCGGTATTAGGTATGGGAGCATACGGATTCTTCAGTATTGTATTGCTTGGTATTTATTATTTAGATTTATTGTTTTTAATGACTGTTTTCCAGTTAGTCATATTCTTTACATTTTTTGATGATTGATAAAATTGGGTACCTATAAGTTATAACTAACAATCTGTTGCACGTATCTAAGTGATGATGTTTGTTGCATTTATCAGAATTACAACGCGTACGGATTGAGTTGAAATTTTGAATGCATGTATTAAAGCTTTCAGTGATATAGGTACCATATTGTAAGCGAAGACAAACTGGCACCTTTTATATATGCTATATAAGGAGGTATGCTATACGTAATGTAAGGTACATTGCTTCAGTACTAAGTATACTTCAATAGTTTATTTATTCAGTTTATAGATAACTTTTACTAAATACTTCGTCATCTAAGCACTCTAAAGTCTAAACTCATGTTACATCCATAATATCTACAATCTACACGAATTTAATCAATTCTCTAAAAAACGTTCAACAAGCCACGTTGGAATCGAGCGATTTTCATTAAACACGAATAGCAGAAACAATGAGGTCTATCAAGCGACGCCGCGGGGCGGGCACAGTGCTATACAACACAGAACGTGACTCAGCACAAACCACTTATTCAAAACTCAAACATATTTTAAAATATGAAATCCTCAAGACTGGTTATTTTTATTGTGTAGAGTTGAGTGAAATGACGCGGCGGAATCGATTTTATTTTTGTTGCTCTTCGTCGACTATTTGTTGATATCGGAAATTATCAGGCTCGTACGTTTTACGAAGGGCGCCGGGCGTTGGAACGGGGAATGTAATCCATCGTCCGGTGCGGTGAGGCGACTTGAGACGTGCTCCGCTCATGCCGCCAACGGGAGGGAAGAGCAGGCAAACCACCTTTCCTGTTCTTGGCTTGCGCCTGGCCTGGAGATGGGCTGCCGCCGAGGGGGTCGCGGAAGAATTCTAACAAATACCCGCGGCCCCATCATTAAAGCGGCTCGACGGAACACAGTGGGGTTTTAGTCGGTAAGAATCCGACATAACCCACGGCTCCTTCCCCGGTGGCCGTGGGTATCTTTGGAAGATTTCCCCACTATAAAAAAAAAAAAAAAAAAAAAAAAAAAAAAAAAAGGCTCGTACGTTTATGTTTCTGTCTTCGTGCACGACGACGGGTTGTTTGTCGGAGCGTTCTAGGATTAAAGTTGTATGGAGTCTAATTGGAAAGAATTACAACTAGAAGGCACTTTTGGCAAGCATTGTAAATGATTAATTATGGGGTACAGGTAATGTCTAGGTATATAAAAAAAAAGTATTTCTAAATATCGGTATTCGACGTGAAAATAAGATGCCACACTTCCTATTCCCTTTACCTGTCTGACGGATATTTATAAAGAATTGAGGTAAAAAGTGGTAATAGATACTTTGTTCGCATAAAAACTGGCATCGGATAACTACTGAGTATTTTAAAATCAATAAAAAGAATTAAATTAAAGTACTATGTTATGAGAAAGTGAGGCATTATCTATTAAAAAAATCTGTTTAGATAAGATTCAAGTATTTTATTTTGCGAAGATTATTAATTAAGTACATATTACTTATTCAAATAGTAATAAGTACAGTATACTATAACAGTTATACAGTATAGTAATGTGAAATCTTCTTGTAAAGATTACGGTACTTTCTAGGTAAGAAATTAATATGTAGGTATTTTCTTCAATAGTGGTTAGTAACATCGAAGGAATTAAGAATCATAATATGAGATATCGTTTAGGTACAATAAAAACCAATCCAGTAATCTATACATTCTACGTTCATAGATTTATCAAGAACAAAGGAAAGAACAATAAAATATAATAGAAATTTTAAGATTATAAACAATCGTAGTGTAGGAAAAAGCTTAATACGTTGAAGGACAACCTCTTAAGTTTGGTGTTGTGTGGATACGCCGTTATTTTTATATAAATATAATTTAATTAGACTTAGGTATTTTATTAGTAGTATCAATAAAGAAGAGGGTATAGAATTAAAATATGTAAATCTTATTGTTATAGATATTTGAGTATATAGACTACCTTTTATCACGGTTAAACATCTCATTGCCATAGGGCTTTCTTTTAACTACGCGGACAAAGCCGCGGGCTTTTAGAATTTGTTGCTATTGTGACAACTCATTAATTATAAATTATTAAAATGATATACATAATATAATTTGTCGTTCTCTCTAAGCTAACGTTTTCGTTAGCAAAGCGTTGCCTTGATCCGTGTTTAAAATATCTATAGGACTAATTTACCAGAAATTTGATAAGCAATAAGCTTAGCCTAGAATAATCTAACTAACTTTCATCAATTTATCATGAAAAGAAGCAGTGTCATAATAGCTAGAGATCTTAACCCAACATTATACCAAAAACAAGCTAAAACAAATGTCGCATCCACAAGTCACTACCGTTAACAAGAATGGAAGAATCGAGTTAAATTCAAAAACGGGATGATTTTTAAAAAATGTATTCGAGTGAGCGCGTTCATTTATAATGAGAAACCGAACTGACTGGAAAAAAAAACGTACAAGCATACCCTTTTCGAGTTTACGAAAACGATACAGTGATAAATTTGAAATATGGAATGAGATGTGATACTTTTTATTCTTGCATCCAACGGTTTTTGTGTCCATTTTTTAATTTCTCTTAATGGCCCTTTGAACACTTTAGGGTCGAATCCTTGCTACCGTTTTATGGGTTATTAATTTTAGAAGTGTTTTTGGTTCGGTCAAAGTAATAGTAGTTATATAGATTTTGTATAATAAGTTAATGTAAATGCAGATGCTTGAACTTTAAACATTGAGTGTATTTTTAGTGTGTTTATATTGTGGTGGAGGGTTTTAAATTTGAATGAGTGTATTTCAGTGATTAAAATAAGTTTCTACTAATGATCATAATCTTTTCGATCAGTCATTGTACATAGACCGGTTTTTTATTATGCTATTAAAAATTTGGAGAATCTCATAGGTAGAAATTGTATGTGTTTGTAGTAAGTATATAATAGTAAGTCTAGGTACGCTTTTTGTCTGCGCTGGGGATCGAACCTGATCTTTCGAACTTTGTACGTCAATCAATGTAATCAGAAGGCAGTTATTAAAATAAGAGATTGTAATAAATTATGAAACGCAAGTAGTTTCTTTTTATAAGATTATAGACTGGTAAAGAAAAGTAAGATTTCATAATTTTATTCTATACTATCTGACTGCGAAATGTTATTGTGAACCAGTTTTTTAGCTATACAAAATCTCTGTCATGTTTTATATTAGACAATAGAGTATGTGTCATGAATTAGAGAAGTATCTATATGTATCTAAAATATGAATGTTATCGAGTTCAGAAAACTTTTTTTTACAGTTATATCTTATCTTGAATCTAATTTCAAAAATTGCTTATTGTTGATCAAAAATGTCTGAAATATAATCAATTTAAAACCTCATGTGCGATATAGCCTCACTATTCAAATGTTAACTTATATTTCACCAAGAAAAAAGCTTTACTGAAGTTTCTCAAGGAAGCAGTAAATAAAACACAATTGTATTTTTAAGTATACATATTTATTTATAAATTATGCGGTCACATGATATAAATTAGTTTATTTACAATTAAATAGTACAAAGTAAAAAATAGACATATCGATGTTCCCTCCGACCGGGTCGACCACACCCCGCGGTGGCAGCGGAGTGCAGGCAAAGGGTCGCAGGTTCGAACATCAACACTTGCATTTATTAATTTCAAGCTTAAATCTCCAGAAGCGAATTCTGTTAGACGAGGACGATAAATAAATAAACATTTAGTGACTAGAGCGAAACGCGAATTCCGAACGTCGTCTCACAATATGCATTCGATAGGGTATAACACTTAAATTACTTAATAAATTAATAAATAATAGATATATTTCATATATTTTAAATTAATAAATAAACGAATCCCTTGACTATATATATATTCTATAGTCGTTACGATCATTCAAATCAAATTTTCGATAGCAAAAAGCTTGGGGGTGTCTCAAGGTGTTTCGCTGGGTCCATTGTTATTCGTATTGTATGTCGATCAGTTGTCGACGACGTTAAGGCAGAAAGCAGCAAGGGCATCTCCCTTGGAGCCAGCTGCACGTGCGCAGTACTGGCCGCAGTCGTCTGTAGAGGCGCTTGCAATCTCCAGCTTATACTTGGAGCTGCCTTCCATGGTGAACCTGTAGCGGGTGGACGATTCGTCGATCGGCTTGCCGTCCTTCAACCATTGGAGCTGGAGTGGTGGCTGTGGAATGGAAATAAAGTGTTAAATTAATGTAATTAAAATCAGTTCTATACGAAATCATGATAATAAATATTATAGATATGTATATTAGAGTAAGTTATACACATTTATATGCAAGTTTAATGATGACTATAATTCATACGATGAAAACAGTACTTATTGAATCCTTATTAAAACAGTAATTAAACATTACTTTTTATTATTATCCCTCATCACTCCTTTTTATAACTCTCACTACATCATCATCATCATCACCGTATCCAGCTGCAGTAAACACAACAGATTCACCAGCGACACTTTGTTTATTTCCATCATCACTACAACTATCATCATCATCACCATCACCTTATCCAGCTCCGCGGTGAACACGGCCGGCTCGCCCGTCACCACGGTGGTGGATGCTGGGAACATCTTGTACTGCGGCAACACTTGCGTCTCTCCGCTGACCGTCACCACGAGGGTGCAGGAGGAAAACGATTCACCCGCGTCGTTGAACGCCTCGCACGTGTACACGCCTGGTGATGAAATTAGTGATTAGTGATAAAAAGTTAAAAATAAAATAGGAAAGAATAAATTAAGAGGTTTCAAGGCACACCCGGATAGAAGATACTAGAATAACTGGCTTGTTTTCATTGGGAGAGAGAGAGACAGACAGAGAAACACGCGCACGCCGCACGGCTTACAACTGTAGTAAAAACTATCGTTACAACTTTTGATATTAATTCTAATACGCGCGATAAGGAACTTCGTTCCAATTAATATGTCTAGACTTGACCACAATACAAAATATTAAAAAAAAAAAAATCTATCTATGCTTTTCACTTTTTATATCTATTTAACTATTCTATAATTTTTGCGCAATAGATTATGTACAATTCTCTCTCATATGCTATCATTCCTAATAAACTGTATCTAAAATGTCCCTCCATTATCCATTTCAAAATTAAAGCTACTTACCAGCATCTTCAGGGAATATCTCAGCGATGTGCAACTTGTGAATATTGGCCTCGCTCGAGTACTGGAAGTCCTTCGACGGTTTGATCTCCTTGTTGTTGTGAAGCCAGACCACGTCGAACCTTTCCGCGCCGGTTATCCTGGATAATTTGACAATTGTATTAAAAAACAGTAAAAACGATGGAAAAATATCTATCTGATGATTTTGCAAACAAAGTGAATAAAAAAAGGGTGGATGATTTAATACGGCAGAATTCGAAACTGTCTTATTTTCTTCGCAATGCCTGAAGGTTTTATTTTTATCGTGTAGAATATTGATGCAAGTATAGGTAAATTTCCAATTCTCGATATATTAAAAACTATAAGAATAGTTAAGAATTATAATATGGCCTATCTTCCTGGACTGTCCATGATCTGAACAGCAATTCCAAACAAACCAATTCCATATTTTTCACGCTACAGACACATATACACACACAAATCTCACCTGCAAGACAGTGTGACAGCGTCACCATCGTTCACAATCTGCGACACGGCGTGGTCCACGATCCTTGGCGGCTTGTCGCCCAACTTGGCGCTTGCTGCACTGTCTGCTGCTGCTGTTGGGAGAAAATTGTGTTAAAATGCGTTATTTTTTAGGTATAAATTGTCTAGATTGGAATTAGAACTGCCTTTCTTGTCGAAACAAAGATCAAAATATGCCCGGAAAGAATATGGTCGAAACCTTATAACCACGTAGTGCAATAAGACAAGAGTATAATTTCTTTATTCTAATAAAATAACCGAAAGCAAACTATTACAGTATTAAATTTAATGTATAGTGTACCCCTTACCCATCTTATCCAATTTATTTCTGAATTATTAATATTTATTTTCCACATTTTCACATGCCAAAATCAATTCCTACCCAGAAAACCATAATTATTCATAATCCTACCTTTAACAGAGACTTTGCACTTGGTCTCCATCTCCCCCTGGCTGTTGATCGCCTTCAGTGAATACACTCCTTCATCTTCAGGGAACACCTCGTTGATGACCAGGGACGCTACTCCATTCTTGTATTTGAGATCCACGACCTGGGTAAAATATAATGTTAGATGAGATATGGATAGACTGAAATTAAACGTATTAAGTTTTTTAAGGTGCAGTTTTTGAACTTAAAGAAACCTTCAGAGTAATGAAACCGGTAGACTTATAGGTCAGGAAGTTTCTTATGTGTGCAGAATTTATTTTGAAGTTTCTGACAATTAGAACGATCGAAATAAAGCTTGAAGACCAAAATAATTATCTCTCTGAATAATGCACTAAATATTAGCGTAGCTCTTTCATATTGTGACCAGAATTTGTAGATAGTTTTGACCATAATATCAAAGAGAACTCATCTCTGCAGAGGTGTCTACTTGAGCAACTACTCGTCTCTATATACTCTAGTGTTGCAGTAGAGTCATCAGTCAACTAACCTCAGAAGAGTGTAGAGGCTGTCCATCCTTGAACCACTCGACCCTGGGGTCAGGGTCGCCCCGTACTGCGGCAGACAGCAGCAGGGGAGCTCCATCTCTTGCAGCACAAGTGTCTGGTAGAGCCCGTGCGAACGATGGCGCGCACATTGACGAGTCTGCTGCTGGTACTGGAGTAGAGATAGAGATGTTTAGTGGAGAGGAGAAAGAGTTGTGATTTTGAACCACAAAAGCGAAACCCTTGTAGGATCACTATGTTGTCGCAAACGTCAAAGCAACGTCTTGTAGCACAGATAAAGGAAAAATTGCTACAAGTATAAATTTTAAGATGTAAAATGAAATTTTATCCCCTCTAGAACACAGTTCTGAAATTTTGTACGGTATTGCCTTGACGCGACCTTTAAATTTTACTATGCGCCTTAAGAAGTTTCACTTCAAAAATCGCTCGACATTTTATTAAGCTATTGCATAGCTTCTATCGCGGGCCTTGAGCGCGGGGACCGAATCGAGAAATTCCGTAACGAAAAAACCTCACGCTCCCCACTCCGACGGGCGCGGAGGTGTGGCTTGAAGGCATAGCATGCAATAGCTTTACCGCGGCAGTCCCCGAGTGCCAAACGTCTTTTTTATTAACTTATTAACTAATTATTATTATAATTTATTTATTAACTAATGTGTACTTACAAACTAGCTCCTTAGTAGCGCTCCTGGATCTAGATGAAGTCGAGTCTGAGTCTCCTAGTTTAGATCCATACTTCTTCTTGCCTGCTTCTACTGAAGTTTGCGGCGAATATTTCGGCCTCTGCACTGTGCTCGATTTGCTTGGCGGGTCGATTGTGACCTGTTGTTTATTCATTTATTAATGAATTATTAAATAACTAACAACACAGACGTACTGACTTTGTACAGTTTTATTTATTTATTATTAAATAGCTGACACGTTAGATGTACTTGAAAGTTAAATGGCCGTTCAGTTTTCTATGTATTTAAAAAAAAATGCTGTAAATCTTAATTTTATTTCTTAAGATCCATCTCCTGACCAAAGCAAATACAACAAAAAAGATGACATGAGTAGAAATTAATAGGACACTATTTGTATATAAATTAATTGGACACTATTAATTTAGTTTAATAAGAGATGTGAACTAAAAATACGCTCTCACACTAATGTTTTAGTCAATAATAACGATCAGTAATTTCAGTTACTACAGTTACTACAGCGAATTGCCATATCAAATAATTTTTCAAATTTAAATAATTTTACATGAAAAGCCTATAAATCTTGGTAAATACTATTTAGTTTATAATATACTAATATAAAAGTATTATTAAGTTTATTCTACCTTAGTCTTAGTAATGATGGGTGTAGGCGCCGGTTTGAGCGGCTTCTCAATGTATCGCCTTTCACCGGAGTGGAGGAAATTATGCGCTAGCGCAGCTTGCTCTGCGCTTACCACTTCGCCTGCAAATTTTGGAATTTTTGTAAAGGATAGGGAATAAGTAAGAAAAGGGAATAAGTACATACTTTTTAAGATGAGTAATGGCCACGAAAAAGTGAAAAAGTTATTACAGATACAATTTTATTTCCGATGGAATAATAGGATATTAATTGTCAACAATAACAATTCAGGATATTTAGAGGATAGTAGAAATTTTCTCTCCAACATTTGGGAAACTTGGCCGTCATAAAATATTTTCTTTAGGGTTTTTTTCTAAAAAATATTTTTTGCTTCGTTAATAAGACTGTCAAACGAAACTTTAACGTTTAAAGGACGTCGAAAAGCATATCCATAAAAGTAATAAAGATGTAGGTTTCTTCTCAAAGGAAATACGAAATACAAGCGACATTGAAATTGCTAACCTCAATTTTTTAAGCTATTGCATAGCTTCTATCGCGGGCCTTGAGCGCGGGGACCGAATCCAGAAATTCCGTAACGAAAAAACCTCACGCTCCCCACTCCGACTGGCGCGGAGGTGTGGCTTGAAGGCATGCTATGCAATAGCTTTACCGCGGCAGTCCCCGAGTGCCACACGTCTTTTTTTTTTCCCAAAATGCGGGTACCCACACTCACCTTCAACAATAACCACGCACGAGGTCTCATCCGTGCCGTGCACGTTGGTAGCGACGCACGAGTACTTGCCGCTGTCCTCGGGCCGGCAGTCGATGATTTCCATTGTGACCACACCGTCCGAGTTCATCATCGCGTAGTCGTACTTGGATAGCTCTCGTTTGTCCTTGTACCTGGATTGGTAAGATAAGGTTAGGATCTTCTTCTTAATGGCTCCTAATAAGTAGTAACTACCACCAATATCGAGAATATATGGGAGAGAAAGATTAAGATAATTTATGTAAAATATGAGAAACGATAATAATTGCAAGTTGATTACAATGGCTTCAGTCTACCACTGTCATTTGGCAGTTTTGTTTCACTTGAAGGCGTGATCCTGCGTCAGCAGGTGTATTGATCGCGCTTTTTTAAGCAGTTAAGTAAAGTTAAGTATGTAAAATATTCCTTTATTGTTTTTTTTTATTATGTTTTGGTTACAATAAATGCTATTTTCACTTGAAGTTTACTCCGGATAAACGACACTCTAGCTGCTCTCCAGCCCGCAACTTGTGTGGGGCTGTCTCTACCGTTCCCACCACAGTTCCCACTGGCTCTACACTTCTGTTCACTCCCACCCCCACTCCCCCACTCACCACTTGACGCTGGGCGGCGGCTTGCCACTGAGGCAGCAGAGCAGCTTGCAGGTGTCGCGCGCCTGCATGACGCGCGGCCGCAGCTGGAACGTGAAGGCCGGCGCCGTCTCGCTGCTCTCCTGCCAGAACGTGTACGGGGCCGGCTCGCGGCGCCGCGGGGCCTGCTCCACGTGCTGCCGTTGGACCTTCGGTACCGCTACAAGGGATAGAGAACAATAGGTCAGTTCAATTCGTGTGAAAACGAACGAAAACTGAAAGAATTATCCTTAAAATCAGGCAAGATCACAGCCAAATTACTAAACAATTGTAAATGTAACTGCTATCTAATATATAAGAATACTTGTCAAACTGCTATCTACCCTGTAATGTATAAGAATTGTTCACAAACCGGTGTCTATCCCGTAATGTATAACAATACTTCTCAAACTGTTATTTATCCCGTAATGTATAACAATACTTCTCAAACTGTTATATATCCCGTAATGTATAACAATACTTATTCTCAAACTGTTATTTATCCCGTAATGTACATATAACAATACTTCTCAAATTGCTATCTACCCCGTAATGTATAACAATACTTATTCTCAAACTGTTATTTATCCCGTAATGTACATATAACAATACTTCTCAAATTGCTATCCACCCCGTAATGTATAACAATACTTATTCTCAAACTGTTATTTATCCCGTAATATATAACAATACTTTTCAAAATGTTATTTATCCCGTAATGTATAACAATACGTCTCAAACTGTTATTTATCCCGTAATGTATAATAATACTTATTCTCAAACTGTTATTTATCCCGTAATGTACATATAACAATACTTCTCAAATTGCTATCTACCCCGTAATGTATAACAATACTTATTCTCAAACTGTTATTTATCCCGTAATGTACATATAACAATACTTCTCAAATTGCTATCTACCCCGTAATGTATAACAATACTTATTCTCAAACTGTTATTTATCCCGTAATGTATAACAATACTTCTCAAATTGCTATCTATCCCGTAATGTATAACAATACTTATTCTCAAACTGTTATTTATCCCGTAATGTATAACAATACTTATTCTCAAACTGTTATTTATCCCGTAATGTATAACAATACTTCTTAAATTGCTATCTACCCCGTAATGTATAACAATACTTATTCTCAAACTGTTATTTATCCCGTAATGTACATATAACAATACTTCTCAAATTGCTATCTACCCCGTAATGTATAACAATACTTATTCTCAAACTGTTATTTATCCCGTAATGTATAACAATACTTCTCAAATTGCTATCTACCCCGTAATGTATAACAATACTTATTCTCAAACTGTTATTTATCCCGTAATGTATAACAATACTTATTCTCAAACTGTTATTTATACCGTAATGTACATATAACAATACTTCTCAAATTGCTATCCACCCCGTAATGTATAACAATACTTATTCTCAAACTGTTATTTATCCCGTAATGTATAACAATACTTCTCAAATTTCTATCTACCCCGTAATGTATAACAATACTTATTCTCAAACTGTTATTTATCCCGTAATGTATAACAATACTTATTCTCAAACTGTTATTTATCCCGTAATGTATAACAATACTTCTCAAACTGATATTTATCCCGTAATGTATAATAATATTTCTCAAACTGCTATCTACCCGTAATGTACAACAATACTTTTCAAACTGCTATCTACCCCGTAATGTATAACAATACTTCTCAAACTGTTATCTAGCACGTAATGTATAACAATACTTCTCAAACTGTTATCTACCCCGTAATGTATAACAATACTTCTCAAATTGCTATCTACCCCGTAATGTATAAGAACAGTTCTCAAAATGCTTTCATAATTTATAAGAATCACAATCTGCTATGTATTCCACATACCTATAAAAAAGAGCGTGTGTGTCGAGCACACGTCAGAAGTGAAACTTCTTCGGCAAGATTCAAAGATACAAAAATCGTCACCTTACTCCATGACGTGACGGTATTGCCAACTATGAAATTTTACTGTCAACGCTGCTTATCTACCCTTTTACTTATAAGTATGGTAACCAAATTGCTATCTACCCAGTTATATTTAAGGAAAGATACCAAGCAATCTTCTAATATTTTGTCCAATTACTGATTTTATAGTTTATTTTCTATACCATTAACACATACAAAATCTTTAAAATCTCAATACAAAGCAAAATAAACTCACGTTGCACATTCAAGAAGACCACTTCCTCTCTGAAACCGTAATGGTTCTCAGCGCGGATGATGTATTCGCCGCGGTCCTCTAACTTGGCTCGGTTGATGATGAAGTAGTAGTCATCACCGGCGTATCTGTGGATGGAGTTTATGTTTAAATATTATTTTATAAATAATATTGTAGGATTAGAATGTCTTTAACAACAGCCTGTCGCAGCTTGCGGTTATTATTCAACTATAGTATGTTCCTAGGGCAGGCGGAAATTCGTACAATGACCTAACAGGGGTAACCAACCTTTGTGTAACCTGAGAACATTATTAAAGGTTGAAAGTGAAAGTGAAAATCTTTATTTCAGTAACCTACATTACATAACACTTTGACTTTGACTTGATTATATCTAACTTACTTTGCAGTAAGCTGTAGGTATGACACAATTTACAACAAAAAAAAATGTTAGACCACTTCTGCTCTTAGGTTCTAACTTCTAAGTGTTTTATAATAAAAATAATAATAAATATTTTAGTAACATCTTATGAAATTAGTGAATTATTTACTTTATTTATATTATCCGCACCTCATCCAGACATGTCAAAACAAGTTTGTTATCTCTGAACGACCGCGTCGCTCACCTCACCTTGTACCATGAAAAGCGGTACGCTGCGTAAACGATAAAGTAGTGTATGAAGAGCGATAGGTATCGTTTTATTTTGATGATAACATAATACTTCGTGTCATTGTACGAATTTCCGCCTGCCCTAGGAATATACTATAGATAAATTACATAAGTTCTATCTTGTAAGATCTGGTCCTTCGAGCCGGATTTACCTTAAGTACACACATACAAACAGCACACTAACCTCTTCATGTACTTAACAGACTGTCACAACTATTTTTATTTTGTGACCAAATCAATTATCATCTACAATCTGGTCCTTCGAGCCAGATCCAACTGACATAATTTATAGAAATATCTTTCTTTAATGTAAAAATAAATGTACTAACCTCTTCATATACTTAATAGACTATCTCAACTCTTTGTTAATAAGCGGCCAAATGATTTACAACAATTGCATTAATTAATTCATTCATTTTGTAGGAACTGGTCCTTCGAGCCGGATCTATCATTTAAACTGTATTTATGCGACCAAATGTATTATTATAGACGTTATATTATAGGTCTTGGGTTTTTTGTTATTATTTAAATGTACTAACCTCTTCATATACTTAACAGACTGTCTCAACTCTCTGTTATTATGCGACCACGTGACTGTGGGTGCTGCACATGCAATGATGCGGCAGTACAGCTTCACCGACTGGCCCTCGTAGCAGAACGCTGATTGGGGCTTGATCACGAACCGCGGGGCCGCTTGGCGACGGTCTGCGGGTGGACAGATAGACAGATTATTGATGTGTCAGACAGGCGAGGCAGAAATATTGTAAGGATTTGTCGTATTTTTCACGTTTGGGTGTTTTATATATTTTAAAAAGCGAACACTATAAATAATACAAAAGAATTCTGGATACATTTAGTTACACATTAGTTATTACAAACAGCATTTTGACTAATATATTTGGATTTTATAACCATACGATATTGAACTGTATAAAAAAATCAATATTATAAAATATAAACAGTCAATAATTTTCATCAATAAGTTTTATCCTTCCTTATACTTTCAGTTTAGTCCTACATTACTGAGAAGTAAATATAAATAATAGCACGTACCGAATTGTCCGTCATAGATCTTCCATTTCTCAATGAGAAGTTTACGCAGCGAACTGTACTCGCTTATCCTGCCGATCGGCAGCACGAACGATGACCAGTTCTGGAAGTGAAGTGAAGATTAGTATGCATTTTGCTAAAAATAAACGTGTATAGCAGGAATTTGATTCATTTATAATTTCGAGAGATTTCTAAAAAAATGAAAATCAAGACAATGCGTGAGTTTTTCCAGTACATAGCTTAAAAATTTATGATGGCACGTGGAAATTCTGTACTGTTAAACTATAAAATCTCTTTAAACCAAGTATTTTTTTAAGGAATGAACATTTAGCTTATAGCAAAAGAAAATGTCAAGTCAAGGCAAAAGTACCTTTTTAAAAATAAACTTTTGAATAAAAAACAAACCAGGAGAAGATATTACATAGGGCATTTTTATACCCATAAATTGATTAAAATAACCCCATACCTGGTATTTAGCCCTTAGTCTATCCCTGAGCGCCTCCAAGCGAGCCGCAGCGATAGTTGTGCGACTGGCAACGTCGCCCGCCAACCAGCGGTGCGCTAGGCACTCGTGTGCTGTCATACGTTTTCTGGAAGAAAAATAAAGGTATTTAGAGGAAAATATTATATTTCTTAAGATCGGTAGAAGGAAGGGCAGAAGCTTTTTGAAAATGGACATGGAATTGTAAGACAAAACAAATGTCTCCGTTTCAGAGATTGAATATATATTTTTTTTGTACGCAGAAATTCAATAATTTATGGTAAAACGTTTGAAGAAAAACAATTGATCAATAATTCTGCAGGAAACTGGTTAAATGTAACCGTTTTGCGAGCGAGAATATTTCAGCATGCATTAACTATTAAGCCAACTCTCACACGACATTTCTAACTACATATAGATTAAAATACATTGGTTTTACAAATGTTTACCAATATGGGGCTGAACACTAAAGACTAACCACCCTTGATGTGCCATATAAAAAGGTCTATCTAAAATTTAAGTTTGGCATTTGACTTTTCCGATAAACTTTCAACGTAGAGCTTTTCAAAATAAAAGAAAGTGCCCAAAAATTCCACTTACTCCTTATTCTTAACCAGCAGGCGTCTGATAAAGTCCTTGGCATCATCAGACACATGCTGGAAGGCCTCCTCATCGAACTCCCAGTCACAAGCCTTGACGTTCTTCAGGGTTTCTATGTCGTTGTTACCCGCGAACGGTGATAGCCCGGATAGTCTGGAATGGATGAAGAGAATTTGATGAAATTTGTTTAAAACTGTAGTACAGATCCGGAAGATAGGAAGAAAGACTAACAAAAACTAAACACGGAAAAATAAATGTTTTAGTGAACGAAACGAGAAATTGCTATCTTTGAAAAATTTTTTTGTTTCCTCTTGATGTCTTGGGACAGAATAGAAGTGCAAAATGATATGTTCGAATCAAAACAGCCCATTTATAAATCAAATAAATAAAAAATAATAATTGGTTACGTATTCCGTCAATTTTGCTAAGGTTTTCAATTTTATATATGACTGTTTTTAGTCGAGTAGTATTTATTTTTTATTTAATATCCAGTCAATTTGAACCAAGGTACTTAGCGACATTGCAAACATGAAAACTAATATTATAAAGCTGAAGAGTTTGTTTGTTTGTTTGAACGCGCTAATCTCAGGAGCTACTGGTCCGATTTGAAAAATTCTTTCGGTGTTGGATAGCCCATTTATCGAGGAAGGCCATAGGCTAAGACCAACAGTACCTAAGCACTGCGGGTAAAACCGCAGGGCACAGCTAGTTAAGTATAAAAAGACAATACTCACAATACATAAGCGAGTACACCAACGGCCCACATGTCTGTGTAGAAGCCGACCGGTTCTCGTTCCACGATTTCTGGCGCAGCAAATTCGGCTGTGCCGGTGGATATTTTCACAACTTCGTTAGGATCAAGTTTGGTGGCTAAACCGAAGTCAATAATCTGAGAAATAGACAAGAATAAAAATTAGTTAATTTTCTAATGTTAAAACTAAGACATGTTTTATTCAATATTTTTAAGCTATTGCATAGCTTCTATCGCGGGCCTTGAGCGCGGGGACCGAATCGAGAAATTCCGTAACGAAAAAGCCTCACGCTCCCCACGGGGACGCGCGCGGAGGTGTGGCTTGAAGGCATAGCATGCAATAGCTTTACCGCGGCAGTCCCCGAGTGCCACACATCTTTTTTTTTACAAATTTACCAAGGACGATACAATTATTAATCCAAATCATCTATCTATTTTAATAACTACTGTTGAACTTCCTTGTTGTCATAATTAAGATTTTACTGTAAATTAAGCAACTTGGAAAAACAAATCTAAGATATTTATATGGACCGTCAATATTATCGACATTTTTTTCTAATCTATAATATTCTTATTTTTACACAGAAAATATTATTTCGTCGTCGTAGCGTCTTCTACTTTCCTTGATTTTGTGTAATGCTTTTGCATTTTGTATGTGCATAAAGAATAAATACAGATTAGATACAACAAAATAGCTCTTATCACCTTAACATCAGTGCCCATTCTCGTCTGGCACATCACATTCTCCGGCTTCAGGTCCAAGTGTATGATATTCTGTTCGTGCATATGCTTTACTCCTTCACAAACTTGTCGCATGTAGTGAGCTGCTTCTGCTTCGCTCATGTTGTATCCTGGCTCTGTTATACGCTCGAATAACTCGCCTCCGGATAGGCTGAAAGTAGGATTAGTTATTTAGTAAGTAGTAGGATTGGTAATTTAGTTAAAAGTAGTAGTAAAGTAAGAAGTATCGCTAGGTGTTTGTTGAAGCAACAATTGGACAATGCCAGTAATTCCTAAAGATGTTACTTAATTGATAATTCAACTTTGTTGCTCAAGAAATGTTAATTATGAATACGATAAGACATAAAATCATAGGATATATTTCCTGGACTTTTTAATGCTATTAAAATCACTGTCCATAATAAAATTCTTAGGTACTTAAATTGACAATGTTATAGCAATTGATTTTGCACTTTAGTTATTTTACTAAAACTTTGCAACTCCACACCTATATGCAAATATGCAGTATAAAGTATAGAGACATAAGGATCACTTATATTTAACAGCATATAGGCCCATTAAGAAGAGCTGGAACGTCAACACATTTACACATTGCACATGTTAGGCCGGGAGATACTGACACAAAATTTCGGGTCATTTGTAACAGGATGGCGGTCTAGAGGGGTCTTAGTACGCAATGACAAAAAGAAAAATGATGGTCAGAACGCTGGTACCGGCGGACTAGTCGCGTGGGCGTTAGTCACACTCGTCGGATAAACAGCGAAAGTCCAACGATTTGTAACACAAAAATTTTAGAATTTACCGATAGCCCTTAAAAAAGATGTAGGCGGTAGTGTCATGCCATACTTTTACGATGTGACTTACAGTCCGCCATACCGACGTGAATGCGTTGATTTAAAAAAAACAATTCAACCATTTGTACCGGGCTAACTTTTGCGCAGGTAACCATCGTCGTGCAGCCATTTACTAAAATCGCCATGCCATACTTTTCGGACGATTCCAAACCGCTTCCAAATTCCAATTCCGATTCCGATTCCAAACCGCACTACCGCCTACATCTTTTTTATGGGCTATCGGTAAATTCTAAAATTTTTGTGTTACAAATCGTTTGACTTTCGCTATTTATCCGACGAGTTCGACTAACGCCCACGCGACTAGTCCGCCGGTACCAGCGTTCTGACCATCATTTTTCTTTTAGTCATTGCGTAATAAGACCTCTGTAGAACCGCCATTCTGTTACAAATGACCCGAAATTTTGTGTCAGTATCTCCCGGCCTATGTATGTGTCATATTTTGCAATTGTTTATAAATACAGGGTGATGTAATTGGTGTAGTACGAATATCTAAAAATCTATGAAGAATTTTGTGATACAGTAAATGGAAGAATTATAGACTATTTTACAGTATTTAATAAAATCATTTAATTTTTTGTTCATTTTCATTAGAAATGTCAATTTTTCTCACCAAGGTGGAAATTTGGATGATAAGGATCTTGTTATAAAAATATAAATTTTGACTAAAATCGGCATTTTTTTTTTCAAAAATCAAATTAATAATCAGAGTTATCACATTATTAAAAAAAATAAGCCAAACTATACACAATTTTTACTTGATGCAATCCTCAAAGATCATGGACATAGTGTATTGCGCCTTCCACCATACCATCCAGAACTCAACCCAATAGAGTTACTATGGGGCATAATTAAAGGGAAAGTAGCATCACAAAATGTGAACTTTAACTTGAAAACTGTGGAAGAATTATTTAGAAAGGAAGCAAATGCTATTAGTCTGGATATGTTTAGTGACGTTTGGAGAAAGACGCGAGAACATGAGGAAAAATATATTCAATTAGAACCAAAAGTAGATAATTACACTGACTCATTTATAATAACATTAAGAAATTCCGACGGCGAGTTCTTCGAGCGATGAAAGTTTCAGTGAAGTAGAAGATTACGATTATGATTAAATAGATTCTTCTTCTTCTCTATAGATACTGCTTTCTGAATTGGTGGTAAATGTTAAAACTGTTAAACTGTTATGACGATTCAAAAGTGCTTCTAGAAGAAGTCTAATTGTATAAATGTTTGAGTTTGAGTTTAAAACCAATAATGTGAAAATTATACAATAAACATGTAACACATATTTGTTAGCGCGTATTGGTAGGTATTACGTACTTACTACAAATATAATATTTCTTAGATATCTTTACTCGACCAAAGTCAGGACAAGACTGCTCCGCAACTGCAGAAGACGTCCGTTATTTAAATCATTATCAAAACAACCATCCGTGTGTTGGGAGTGAGCGCACGTGTTATTTGTATTGTTTTTATGACCTGAATTATTATTTGATAATTGAATGATTATTAATACTTTTATCCAATTGATTATTATTAGAATAAATAATTAACTTCATCAATTGATTTACTTTTAAATTATAATTTTACAGGTAAATTATGAGAGCTTTCATAATTATATTTGCATATATTTATCTACAACGCACCCATTTTACAATTCAAGTCTAAAATGAAACTAGAGTCGCATTTATTTTTGAACATACTGTAAGTGAAATTGCATAAGTGTGAGTACTGTGAACATGCCAGCTTTCCTTAATTGACCGATACTCACAACTCAAATATCAGCACCATCTCGTCATCATCCTCAAACGCATCGTGCAAGTTGATCAGCTTCCTATGATGAAGCTGGTTCATGATATCTATCTCTTTCTTGATAAGTTCCTTCTCCATAGCCCCAGTGACCGGTATGAACTTGGCAGCGAAGATATTGCCCGTGGCCCGTTCGCGGCAACGGTGGACCACACCGAACGCGCCTGTGCCTACAACATTACGCAAACCTTAACTGGGAGAGTTAGATTATTTACATATTTCGCACTGTAGTTTCACTTTAGTGCCTAATAATCGTATGTATATGTTTATTAGGCACTAATTATCTTACCAATTGAAGTACCCTAAATAATAAGACTCACACTCGTCTCATAAAAGGTCTTCAAATGACCGAGCGCCGTTATTCGTGGCAGTGATATTAAAAAAACCTATTGTATCGCTCGTTAAAAACTCTGCCTGATATACTCGTAGGCATAGTTTTTCTTTGGACATTTTTTAAGCATGGTTGAGTCTAAATGTTTATAATACGTCAATGTTGTTACCCAATGAATGGCGGTTATTTAAAATTGGATAACCGATCATAGTGGGTACCTAACAATAATAAAACCAGGTATATAGGTACAGCTAATACAATTAAACATTTTGAAGACCTTCCGTAATTGATTATGATCGAGTTGATAAACATTTATTGCAGAAATTTTCGAGTCATTATTTTATTAAAAGTACATACCAACTCTTTAGTATGCTTTCCTCTAAGATAGTTTTCATTATTTTTAGTACTGGATTAAGTTCAACTTTGAGAGTTTCTGCCATATTATGCAAATCATATGTGTTTAAGTTTCATCTAAATATCCCGCAACGATTATTTACGTAAAAATAAATATATATATTAATTCAAACCGCTAATATTTATTAACTTGTAAAACTCAAACCGTGTGTTAAACTATAATATTTCTGTGAAAAATTATAAAGCAAAATATTATATTATTACTTCATAATAATACAATAAATAAATATATCATAAGTTTTCAAATACAATTCGAATAAAAAGCGTTGCATATATTTTTAATGTTATTTTTAAATTATATAATACGTAGATAATTTCATACTTTGTAAGAATGTTTTAAAACCCTAATATAATATGTGCCAATAATATATAAAAAATAAAAATAATACTAATATTTAAATAATCATATATTGCGTGAAAGAGAGAGATGCAAATAGAAAGAGATGCAACTACATCGATCTATTCACACACAGACCTCGAGCGGGTTTCCGTTTAGAAGATCTCACGAAGTCACCTGCGAAATTCGACATTATGTACACTTGAAATAAGGTTTAAATTCGTTCAACTACTCGTGTTAGTTTGTGTTACTGATTCATCTATTTCTCAAGCAACTTCGTGAGTTAAGATCTACTTTATTTTCATGCTATTTTTTATTTTATATACTAGTTTAATTAGAACTACATAATATTATTTTTTTATGATTAATTTGTATTTTTTCGGTTGTTTTATTAAATATCATTGTTATTTTAAATACAGTGAGCTAATTTTAAATTGTGCGTAGATTAACGTAAGTACAATTTATTTATATTGTTTATTTGATTTAGATAGTAAGGCATTGCTTTTAATTTTTCATATTAACATTACAAATACGTTATATTACGTCTACGTTGACTTAAGACACACACTTTTAATTTGCATGCAACAAAAATGATCTATTATAAGGACTTAAGAAATAATTTGAAATTGATAACAAAGTATATTATTTATTCTGTAATGTAGCCAACAATAAAAAGGGGAATGTTTACATTTCATGTAAATGAAAGTACAACTGCTAGCTGCCAAAACGTACAACGTGTCAGAGCGAGATAGACAGACATACTTACTAATTTCACATTAAACTAACTACTACCAAATAATTTGAATGAAACCCTAAATTAGACCCTAATTTTAAACTCAATACTAACTACTAAGAGATAGCTTCACTAATGTCACATAAAACTAAATACTATCGAATCTATTCCACATAAAAACTAACTACTTTCAAAAAACTTACTGCTCCCCAATAATTTCTACATAAAACTACCTACTCCCCAATAATTGAAGTGAAACTTCTTTATCGGCGTTGGAAAAAAATTTAGTGTAACATTTTTTCGTTACGCGTGACATTTTTCCGTTACGCGCCATCTTTTTCATCTGTAAAGTTGCATATAGTAAATTATTTTTTGAAAAATAAGGTCATAAAGAAGTTTCACTTCTTACGTGTGTACACTGGTACACGCACACATTTTTTTTTATACATACAACTAACTACCAGCTAAAAACTCACAGACAGACAAACAGACTCACCAATCTCCTCCAATATATCATATTTGTCGTACACCGAGCACGTGTTGATCTCCACGGGCTGCGGTACATACTTGCTGTATATATCGAATACATAACTATCGTAGTCCTTGATTGGCCCGTGGTCCGCGTTCGTGCGAATGCGTTTGCCTGTTTCGTCCACTGGAGAAAAAAAAATAGTTAGTTGTTAATTATTTGTTGTAGTGTAAAAAAAGAGCGTGTGTACCGAGCACACGTGTCAGAAGTGAAACTTCTTTGGCAAGATTCAAAGATACCAATTAAGGTATAGCCATGACGCGACTTTGAAATTTTTACTCACATCGCGTTTGAAGAAGTTTCACTTAAAAAGTGTTGCAAATTAATTTTTAATTGATATTTCATGATGGTGATTAGTAAACTGTGTTGTTTCTATTATGTTAATCATAGAGCTTTTTTAAAGTCATAATAATTCAATGATGTCAAACAGTCAGTATTTGAAATATGTAGTAATAGTTATAATCAATTTTGAGTAAGTAATTTTAAATATTGATATCGCTAAATTTTCTATAATAAATTGAAATAAATATTACCATGCCCCACTTCCAACTGTTACTACTGTTACTGTGTACTAAAACTGTTAAATTTGAATTTGAATTACTAAAACTACCCTCTAAACTTGAAAAAAAAAACAAGTTAGTAAGTTTTTTTTGTAACTTTAGAGAGAAATTTCCCTCTTTTCTTCCCAACTTACCAGGATATTCTTTTTTCTTAAACTCCTTCTTGATGATCGCCTTGGTCTGCACCAACGACGTGGGTTCGCTTGGATCTGACCTTCCGTAAATGTTCTCAGCGTATACGCGGAACTCGTACTGTTTGCCAGACGCTAGCCCAGTGATGGCCATTGTTGTGAATCTGAGGATAAATAAAAGTTAGTATTTATAGGTTTGATGTGTTGAGAATTTGGTTCTGTTGTCATTGTATTGGTGGTAGGTTATGGCTTGACAAAGGGATATTTATGGGACGCCAATAGAGATAGAGAAAAATTAAAGTTGGCTTAAATATTTGTAAAATATCAGGTATTATAATATGATTTGGTAAGAATATAATTCTTGTTCAGCTGTCTTTAAAATTGCTTTGAAGACCTTGCTAGTCATTTCATAATTTATGAATTTTACTTGATTTGCTTTGGTTATATATTTGCTTGGTTTGGTTTAAATTGTTAGTTCATCCTCCTTAACTCATAGTATCTTGTTTATATTTTTATATAACAAAATGCTAATTTATGTGATATTTGAAGCTCCTTTCATAAATAAACAATCAATCAAACATCATTTGACCTGGTGTTCACCTACTAGGTTAATACCACCATTAGATCACTACTCGCTATAAAAATCGCTTCAATTTAAAAAAAAAAAACCTCTAAATAAAACAGTATACACATCTCACCTGGTATTGCCCACTCTGATCCAGCTGGACATGGGATGCTCTCGTTTCTCCACCAAATAATTGGTGATATCAGATCCACCGTCCCACACAGGCGCGCGCCAGCTGAGTGCTAACGAGTCCACGCCCACGTTGTCCACTGCTGGGAACCGGGGTGGGTCGGGGCGGTCTGGGAATTGGGAGTTAATAATAGAATATGGACATAATATTATATGCAGGTAAATGTCAAACAATATAAGTTTAAATCATGCATAAAAAATATATTTTTCAAGCAGAAGTAAAATTGGGCAATTCAAACGTTTTGAATCGTTAAAAGAGGAAATTATGTATCACCTGCTCGAATAGAAGTGTTTATAGATTAGAGATGGTAAGAGAATATGTTAAAATGGCGTCGATTTAACAAAATTCTTCCAGATCAGACGTGGAATTTAACATAAATAAAATCATTATTACTTCTATAAATATCTCCACATAGACAGTTTTTTTTTTAATTTACTTCGATCAGAAGTGGTATAGGTTATTACTCCTATAATAATTATCAATACTAACCGCTAATCTCAATATTAATGGTAGCGGAGTCCTGTCCGAGCTCGTTCTCAGCGGTGATGCGGTAAGGGCCCGAGTCCACCTTGCTCGCGTCGCGGATCGTTAGGATCGCGTGACGTTCTGAAATAAAAATTATATAAAAAATTCAATATTTATCTTGTAAGAAATGTGGATAATTTACCTATGTTATGTACATAACTAGCTTTCCGCCCGCGGCTTCGCCCGCTTTGTCTAAAACATAATAAATTATATACTAAAACCTTCCTCTTGAATCACTCTATCTATTAAAAAAAACCGAATCAAAATCCGTTGCGTAGTTTTAAAGATTTAAGCATATATAGGGACATAGGGACAGAGAAAGCGACTTTGTTTTATACTATGTAGTGATTCATTGTTCAGCGCAATTGATTGGAAAAGTGGTGATTATTTTGTTGAATGTGGTCACATGAAAATCAAAATGTGTCTTCATTAATCAGATTGTAGATGGCGCTATGTATGTTGTAACAATAACGTGGTTACACGGAATTAGATAAATTATTGCACATCCACGTTTGATAGCATCGTTTATACAAAGTTTTAAAAAAAGTCGAGCAAAGTACACTTTTTCAATCATTGAAAAATTAGAAAGAAAGAAAGAAAGATCATTTATTTGACTCCACAATAATAACAAACACAATTAACACAGAATACAATAATTAAAATTAAATGCATCAAATTGAAATGCATCTATAAAAAAGCACCAAAACATGATAAATTGTTAATTCAACTTTTCTGCACTCAACAATTTATCATTTGATTCAATCAATAAACTCAATAACATAGCAGAGATAATTCCAAGCAGAAATAAGGGTGTTTTTCATGAAGCTTCATTTAGTTTGAAGTTTGTAGCGTCAAAAGCGATACTATTGGTTATTGACAAACACATTCCTCGCTACACATTATAGGTGGAAAAGCACCCTAGTCCTAAAGCTGACTTTTCATCACCGATTTTTCTATTTATTTCACTTTTTCACGTATTTCCCTCACCTTTCCTCTCCACATGATAGTGCAGGCCAGACTCGATCGTCTCTCCCTCTCGCACCCACGTGATCTTCGGCACCGGATGTCCGGTGAACGGTATCTTGATAACGACGTTTTCTCCCTTATCGAAGTATGCAGTGTCGCGGAAGCGTGGTGGTACGTTTAGTTTTGGTGCAGCTGTGGATTTGAAAATGGTAATAGATTAGGAATATTTCTAGAAAAACAGATGGAGAGATATACAAATCATAGTTTTGAAGTAAACACTTCTTGGTTGTCACTTGAACACGTTTTTACTGGACAGTTTATTTAAGTCGTGCCAAAGCATGTCATTTGTCTTTTAAATAAGTAAATAAAACGTAAACATTATTGGTTAAAAACCAGAACGAGATTTAAAATATTTGAGATTTCGTTTTCAGTTTGTATACTAAAGTTTTTATTTCACCAAATAACCATATTAAAGTATTATTAACTGGAGCATGCAGCATTCTCAGTATCAATTCATCACTTTCTCAATATAGACGATGAATGACCTTCATTTCTAAATATACCATATTTCTTTTAAGAATAAAAAACTAAACATTTTTTAGGCTATTGTATTTATTTGCATTACGTGAACGTCTAAGTCAAGACCCCATCTGTCAGTCTGTCTATCAGCATACTCACTCATAATAAGCAGTTCAGCCCTGGTGCTCTTGGCTCCAGCCTTGTTGACAGCCCTGCACTGGTATTCATCAGCGTCTTCACCATACACTTCGACCACGGTGAGGAAATGGTTGTCACCTTCACTCCAGATTCGGTGGCGAGGACCATTCGTTATTTCGCGGGCACCTGGGTAAATAGTTATAATATTAATAAATAGAAAAAATGAGGGTATTGTTTTTGGAATAGAAAAATTGGTAATGTGGATCTAAGTAGAGATGAAACACTTAAGAAAGAAATACACTATTCTTAGAGACTTGGTAAAAGAAGGTACATAATATGAGAATTAATGATGATGAAAACATAAAACGTAAAAAATGAAATAGAAAAGTATGAATTTAATAAATTAAGGTCTAAGCAATTTTGCGCTATTATTGAAGTTCAAGTCAATAACTCAGTTTTATGTCACTCGTCAAAAAATATCTGAGCAACGTATAAAACATTCGTGAAAATTAATTTGCATATCACTCAATAGAAAACTCTGCCCAATACACACGTAGGCAGAGTTTAGCATGAGACAATTTTCTAATTTAGGGAGTCTAATATTTTTTATAATTAATTTTTAAGCGTAATTATTGTAGCTCTATTTGCTGATTGTATGTCAGGATAGCAACTCTTCTTTTTTTAAATTGTTACCAAATATAATAATTAAAGTACAGCCAATTTAATAGGCAACATTTGACGTCTATTAATTTTATCTTCGAAGAGTAAAGTGAATTAATCGATACGGACTTGAAACACATTTATTAATTTATGATGATTTTTATTCACAAGTAATCAATGCATTCGATTCTAAATGTCAGATTTCGATTTTTAGAGTAACGTCTCTGATATTTAAAAAGAAAAAAGGTTTATTGACACAAAATTGTAGCGACGTCAGTTCTTTAAATCAGAAATTGTTTATTATGTTTAGAATGGTTTATCAGTAAAATCAAATCTTAAAATTATTTGGATCAGTCATTATTATTATGAATATGTAATCGTAATTGAAAAAAGTTAAGCAAATGTGCAGTTCTAACAAAACGAAATATCATGTTATTCTATGTCGTCGTTACTAGGTTACGTTGTTGAATTTTGTTGAACTGTCAAATGTTGGCTATTAAAATGGCTCATTTATAATAAATAAACTCACCCTTATACCACGTGATAGTGGGTTTGGGCACACCGGTGATGGTGCACGTGAACTTGGCGTTGTGGTACTGAATGCAGTTCGCGTTCCTCAGAGGCTTCACTATCTCTGGCGGTATGGCCGCTGCAAATTATAATAATAATCACTACATAGTATAAAACAAAGTCGCTTTCTCTGTCCCTATGTCCTTATGTCCCTTTGTATGCTTAAATTTTTAAAACTACGCAACGGATAAAGGTTTTAGTTTATTATAATTTATTAGGTTTTAAACAAAGCGGGCGAAGCCGCGGGCGTTAAGCTAGTTATTGATAAATAGAGAATTTAGGATCTGTGCATTGTTGCATTGAATTCCTTAGTGAAGAATAACAATTTAAAAAGTATTTTTTAAATCAACGCAGCGCACTGCACGTGCTAATTTCAGGAACTACTGGTCCTATTTGAAAAATTCTTTCGGTGCTTGATAGCCCATTTATCGAGGAAGGCTATAAGCTATACAGGGTGTCCCACTATTGGTACACTAAGCGCGAAGGGACTTGTAGTTTTGCATACACTGATCACGTAAAAAATACTTAAACAACAAAATTACATCAAAAAATTTTTGGTAAATTTTTCCTGAAAATCCATGTTTTCTTCTCTAACTTCGCGCAGCCGGCATATACCGCTTCGCTAATGTGAGCATTTTGTCTATGAAAACATAAACTTAAACGATAGCTCACGTGCTGGTAGCAAAGCTGGGCTTGCTTGTTATGGGTGTACACATAGAGTTTTAAGAATTCATCTATTTGAAAAAAAAACTTCGTCTGGAATTTTATAAGTATTTTTACGTACTCAGCGTATGCAAAAGTATAACCTCCTTTGAGCTTAGTATACCAACAGTGGGACACCCAGTATATCATCACGCTAAGACCAACAAAAGCGGAGCCACGCGGGTGAAACTTCGGAGCGCAGCTAGTAGTGAAGGCAAAAATAAAAAAAAAATATATTATTTACCTGTTGGATCCTGCGCACGAACTTGCTGACTGTTCGTACTGGGTGGCGATACTCCAGCTTCGTTCTGTGCGCAAACACGGAACTCGTACTGGCGACCCTCAATGAGATTGGCGCAGTTGAGCTGTGTTGCTACGCATAGTGTGGCGTTCACACGCTGCCAGCTCTGTGAGCCGACCTCCCGTTTGTCTACCCAGTAGCCTGTGATAGAATTGAAAAATTAGTGTTATTTTAATGGTAAAGTTTGGGAAAATTAGTGTTTTTTGTGAAACAGTCGAATCAAATCAAACAATAATAAGATGCGCATGATAGTGTAGCGTTCACGCGTTGCCAGCTTTGCGAGCCCACTTGTTGTTTACCCAGAAGTACCCTGTGAAAATTATTGCTATTTTGCAGGGAAACAGTGCTTTTGTTAAATAAATGTTTATTAGGGTATAAAGTTAACGATCGAGAAATAAAATGTTATTTTGCCAAGTTCAGTTGCTTTTGAATAATTGAGCCTAATGGCGGCTGTACACACTCGCCGAGACACACCGAGACAGGCCGAGAACGAGTATGTACACGGTGCATTCGTCTTGTCTCGCTCTCTCGTGTCTCGCCTCGGTTGTCTCGGTCACTGGTCGGTTTTTTGCGCCCGAGTCAAAGGGTCTCGTTGAGTCTCGCGAGGAAAACGAGAGCGAGCATGTACACACTCGTTCATGGAAGTTTTAATATTTATTTACCTGTTTCTACTGCGGTGCATAGTAATCATCCACCATCTTCTTTTTCTCCATGGTTTGAGAAATTTTTTTTATAGTAAATGTTTAAAAAATTATAATAGCTCACGGCACAAAGACAAATAGCAGCAGCTATTTCTACGTCCATTCTCGTGTAAGTCTTCAGTTCAAATGTTAGAACGAGTGTGTACAGGCATGCTCTCGACGAGAGTCTTTTCGGCCGAAGCTCTCGACGAGAGGCTCTCGACGAGTGTGTACAGCCGCGGTCAAGTTAACAATATACAATTTCATTTTTATTTTTTTCAGTTCATCTTGTTGTTAACGGTTTGAAGCTGCGATGATAATAATAAAAAGTGACCAAATATAAAAAAAAAAATCATTAGCTTTGCTGAACACGACACGACATGAAATCAAAACTGTCCAATTTTAAATGATCACAACTATTATTAAAGCATCAAAAGATTACAAAATCAAATATAACTATTATATAAAGATAATATTTCACTTTTTTTTTGTATTTTACCTTGTTACCTAGCACCTCCATATCGAATATCACTATTACGTAAAGATACGTAATATTTCACTATTTTTAAATTTTATTGTGTATGTTACCTTGTATCCTAGCACCTCCATCGCTCTCGGGTTTGTCCCATTCGAGGTGCACAAAGTGTCCGCCCACTTCCACGATCTTCGGGATGCCGGGCGCTGATGGCGGGTCGAACGGTGCCTTTGCCTACAGACAAATATAAATATATATTAAACCAATAATAAAAATAAGACTTGTGGCACTCGGGGACTGCCGCGGTAAAGCTATTGCATGCTATGCCTTCAAGCCACACCTCCGCGCGCGTCCCCGTGGGGAGCGTGAGGTTTTTCGTTACGGAATTTCTGGATTCGGTCCCCGCGCTCAAGGCCCGCGATAGAAGCTATGCAATAGCTTAAAACCGTATGTTTATCTAATAAAATCAAGAAACTGTCGTAAACAGTGAAAAGCCATGTCATAAGTATTAAAAAGTAGTAGTGGCCTTTTCTTGTTTCTTAGCGAATGCAATTTAAAAAAAATGAGTGCCATTTTTACAGGAATTTCTGTATTATAAACCAAAATAGATATATGCGCATGAAAACATACATCACAAATATGATGATTAAATATTATGACACTACAGATAAAAAAAGAACTGTAATACGAGTTAAATCAACTATTTCCAATTATACTCTGTATCAAATTATGACCAACTGAAAACCAATTTACCAATATTAAAACTTGTCCAACCAACCTTAACAGGATTGACACCTTCCAGCCCAGGTCCTATACCATTATCATTAGCAGCATGTACTCTAAAGTTGTACTCCTGTCCCTCCGTGAGCCCGTGCACTGTGAACCTCGTGTCCCTCACAGAGGACGCGATAGTTATCCAACTTGTACCAGATATATCTATCCTCTCAACCACATAGTGGGTGATTGGTAGACCACCATCATAGGTGGGTGGTTTCCAGGTCAAAGTGCAAGTGTGTCGGGTTATATCGGTCGTTTCTAGCGGGCCTTGCGGCGGGCCCGGCAGGCCTGTGACTGTTATAGAGAAGGTATCGGATATTTCGCCGGAGTTGTTCTTGATTGTTATCTTGTAGGTGCCTGCGGAAAAGGAATATTTGTTTATATAATATAACATTGATTGTATTATATTTTGACATTAATTTCATCAACTTAATTAAATTGATTCGACCACGTGGTTATCATAAAAGTTGGTGGACAGGATATTATGTATTATTAGACGTTTTCGCTTACCTTGACAATTTTTATTTAGCTTGACAATTTTTTAAATGTTAAGTTCGAACCAATTTCTTCAATTTAAGAATTTATTTTGAGAAGTTTTAATTATTATTAATTACACAATTACCAGTTAAAATATAGTTTTGCCAGATAAGAAAAAAAGACACAATAACAATTATAAGTGGCTCTAACTACTTTATGTATATACACATACATTTCCCTAATTACATATCTGATTTTTATTTGCCAAAGAAACCACTAAATCTACTATAACTTCATTCAACTCACCCATATCATCCTTAGTGATGTCCTTAATGAATATGAGTATATAATCATCGAACACAGTATATTTGAGGTGCGTGCTCTCATCGACCTTGCGGCCATCTTTATACAGCGTGACGTCAGCGGGCTGATCTCCCGTGTACAGGATCTTGATCTTTGTGTTGTCGTGCTCGGGAAGATGTAGGTCACCGGGCATTCGTGTGATTCGGGGTGGACCTGGGTGAGAATATAGTTAATTTTCTTGTACTGAGTGCAAAATTAATAATTTGTTCTGGTATGTTTGTGTGTTAGTGCTATGTCACAATGTGCATGTGCTATGATTCAGTAGTACCATGGCACAAGAATATTTTTTTAGGTGCACATGCTATTTCAGTTATTTAGTGTGGTCAGATTTGAATTTAAATTAAATTCTGAAATAAAGGAAATAGTAAGTACATGCAGCTTCCTAATACTCAACATCTATAAGTATTTAGTGAGCCAGTTCGTTTACAATTTATGTCACGAACAATTGTAATGCCTCTATACACTCTACATTTTTCACCAAAAGTTAAATATTGTTATCCAACATTTAAATATACTATTCAAATCTATCTTTAGAGATAAATTTTCGACTTCATTCTCAAAAACAAGATATTTTTTTTATTTTTTACTTTTTCATCTCTACCTCCAAAGACAAAATATTTCACACTCTCTTCGACTCTTACTATCTACTTTTTTCTCTAATATTAGATATTTCTAACTCTCTTTTCTAATCTCTAAATACAACGTAATTCTTTTCAACACAATCTCTATCCAAATGAAAGTTATTTCAACTATCTTCTCTCTTCTATCCACCTTAAAATACAAAACATTTTTACTCTTTTCAACTCTTTTTTCAACTCACTTCCAATCTTAAGATGCACAGTGCAATAGATATGTCCGATGGAGTTATGCGCCTCGCACGTGTAGTCACCCTCGTCGGCTTCCGTCACTTCCGTGAAGTTCAGCCGCAGCGTGCCTTCCCGGGACTCGGCTATTAGTCTGTGGATGTAAATGTTATTAAGCTATTGCATAGCTTCTATCGCGGGCCTTGAGCGCGGGGACCGAATCCAGAAATTCCGTAACGAAAAACCTCACGCTCCCCACGGGGACGGGCGCGGAGGTGTGGCTTGAAGGCATAGCATGCAATAGCTTTACAGCGGCAGTCCCCGAGTGCCACACGTCTTTTTAATAGTAATGAAGAAAAGCATTCATTATGCAAATATTGAGAAGCATTTTCAAGTTCTTAAACTAAAAATTGATAGTGTTCTTTATAATTCCTAACTATTAAAAATCTAATATTGGCAAAATTTTAGTGACATTTGTAAAATATGATTTTACTATTCGTACTATATAAAATGGAGATAATAATTATGATCAATTAAAATTATATTCTTCTTTCTCCTTAAAAATATAAATAAATGATATTTATTTTGAATTTGAAATTACTTTTGAAGTGATTTTTTTTTAAGGCGCGTTGAGCGTAAAATTTCAAGGTCGCGTCATGGCAATACAGTCACGTCGTGGACTATTAAAGTGAGGCGACGATTTTGGTATCTTTGAATCTCGCCAAAGAAGTTTCATTTCTGACACGTGTGCTCAGTACATACGCTGTTTTTTATCACTTTTAGTTTTAAACTAGCTTCCGCCCACGACTTTGTGCGTGCATCCCCGTTTTTCCCCGTTCCCGCAAGAATTTCGGGAAATCCTTTCTTAGCGGATGCCTACGTCCTAACATCTACCTGCATGCCAAATTTCAGCCCGATACGTCCAGTGGTTTGGTCTGTGCGTTGATAGATCACTATATCAGTCACCTTTGAGTTTTATATAATAATTATATAGATTTTAATTATTTGAATTTTTTTGACGTGACAACGTCTTATAATTCGATAGAGCCGGCTGCACGCACGAAAAAACATGACTCATGCGGCGTTACCTCGCTCTGAGGCGTTCCATGTAAGGCTTGAAGTGCAAGCGAGAGCGCGGACCGAGCGACGAAGAAGCATAATTGGACGTTGTCACGTTCAACTATCGTCAGTAAACCGACTTTAGAGACAACCAATTTTTTTTTTAATTAATTCTGACCTGGTGCCAAGCACGACTTCCCTGCCGGCCTTCAGCCACCGGCCACTGGGCACGGGGCTGCCGGACGCCACGCACTGCAGGGCGAAGGGCCGGCCCAGCGGCGCGCACGTGTTGGGGGGCAGCTTCTGGAGCCACTCGGGCTTCGCCCCGCCGACCTCCTCGCCGGTACGGACGGGCGTCGTGCAAGAGGACGGTTCGGATTTACCTGGAAAGTTTTTAATTTAGTAACTCAGGCCCCGGAACCACAGACACAATAGAAAATCTATTGTGTCTGGGACCGATCGGGCCGCTTGGGGCTCAATGGGTTAGTAAATTTTGTAAGTTGATTATGGAACATTTAAAAATGTTAAGTTGTAAACCAAATGTGTGATGAAATTGATTGTATACGACCAAAATTCTTCGAGTTTATAAGCATTTGTAAGTAATAAACTGTGCAAAAAAAATAGCGAACTAACTCAAACTACTAGACTTTTAATCCACAAATTTTTGGCTTTTTCAAATTAAAATAATTTGAAGCACGTTTCATTACTTTATTTATATTACTAATTTTAAGTGGGACTACAATACATTTATTTACGCACGCACTTGCGAAACAAATATCATAGCCCATAATCATATCTCTCTGAGACCAAATTGCCTTTGTCCTTTTCGAAATAAAAAAAATGCCCAGAAATAAAATCTTTATTTTGTTTTTAAAATTATTAATCAATACTAATATTATAAAGCTGAAGAGTTTGTTTGTTTGTTTGTTTGAACGCGCTAATCTCGGAAACTACTGGTCCGATTTGAAAAATTATTTCAGTGTTAGATAGTCCATTTATCGAGGAAAGCTATAGGCTATTTATCATCACGCTAAGACAAATAGGAGCGGAGCAATGCGGGTGAAACCGCGGGGAACAGCTAGTCTATAATAAAGCTGTACTCACCAGCAGAATTAACAGCAATAATCCTAAACTCAAAGTCAGCCTTTTCGCTCAAGTTGAGCGCAGTGAAGCTGGTGTCCATGACGTTGTAGTCGTTGCATTTGACCCATATTGAGCTAGATAACTCCCGACGCTCAATGATGTAGCCCGTTATACGAGCACCTGGGAAAAAAAATGTTTGTTGATTATTTTAATAGATTAAAATTTAAAAGTAATACTTAGTTTCTAAGAACAGAGAACTGAGAGAACAGAGACTTATTTTAATCCATGGTGGATTAAAATAATCCCTATCCAAATAAGGTGAAGCATTTTTCTAAGAAAAAAAAAAGACGTGTGGCTCGGGGACTGCCGCGGTAAAGCTATTGCATGCTATGCCTTTAAGCCACACCTCCGAGCCCATCGGAGTGGGAAGCGTGAGGTTTTTTGTTACGTAATTTCTGGATTCGGTTCCCGCGCTCAAGGCCCGCGATAGAAGCTATGCAATAGCTTAAAAACTATATTACGAATGATCGCTAAAAACGATCTTCTTTGCGTAACATAATGCTTATAATAATAATTTAGTGCGACCAAATATTACGGATTGCAACTTCTCAACCAATCAATCAATACAATTTCGCGAGTTAGGTTATGATTATTTTTTTTAACAATCTTACAGACATCAACATACAGTTATAAATACACTGTTGGACAGTTGCCTATCTTTGGCTTTGCTCAACCATCTGCGCCCAGCCGTCTTAACTATATCATCCCTATATTTATTTATTTAACTCTTTAATAGTTGTACAGATAGGAGACCTTAGAACTACTTACACATAGAACAGAGTACAACTATTTTGGCGGCCTTATCACTTAACAGTCACTTTATCAGGAGGGCGATTAAATATATTGTTTTCTTGTTGATAAACAAGATACATGTTTAATCAAAATAAATAATATATTAACTTACCACCATCGCTCTGCGGCGCGTCCCAAGCCACATCCACGTAGTTCCTGCCCACGCGCAGCACGCGGGGAGACCGGGGCGGGGAGGGGGGGGCCGCACGGCCACGGACCTGGGGGACATACACACATTCTATTAAGTTTAAATGTATGTATGTAAATAATTATAATGTATGTTCGGATGAAATCTTGTAACGCATTTTTGAAACAGATATCTTTAACCGATTGGGTTGAAAGGGAAATGTCCATTAGATGACTGAAATACACAGAAATTATAGCGTGTGACCAGTAATGTTACTGATTTACACATTTTTCATTGAATTTTTTAGGGACAAGTAGATGATCAGCCTTCTGTATCCTGCCATTCCGAAAAGGTTTTCTCTTCATATTCACCGGGAATCGAACCCAGGAACAATCAGTTCTACGCTGACACGACGTGTCAACGTGTCCTGGGACAGCGGTCACGCTGTACTAAGCAGGCAGTCAAAGAAGTGAGTGTGTTTACAAAAATGTACGTACCTTGAATACTTGTGACGAAGCTGAGTACTTGCTGAATCCGGCGGCGTTCTTCGCGTGTACGCGGAATTCGTACTCGTGGCCCGGCTCTAAGTTGTAAGCCTGTAAATTTAAAGTATATTAGCATTTAGCATAGTTCTTACAATATAATATTACATTCACACATAGTATAAATGTTACAATTGATCCTATTAGATAGCTTTCTATTATCTGTTTTACACATACACATATTATAGAAAATTCACTAACAGTTTGTGCTATACATTTGAAAAAAGTTTTGTTCAATAAAAATTACATATATTTATTAAATCATATTTTAAGGACAAGGATTTGAACCAGTCCAGATTTTTTCAACCAACAAATGTAAATAAAAAATTATTACGCACACTAAAAAGCAAATCTATTAATTAATGTTTATATTTGAACCTTCGCTGATTTAATATACAAAAAAAGTAATTCCACTTACTCAATCGATACCAGAAAAAAAAAACATCACATTTAAACACCTCAAACATCTACCACGTACCTGATAATTACAATCCTTAACCAGATAATCAGCGGCAGCCCAGACCGCATCCCTCACATCCCGGAACTCCACCTTGTACCCCTGGATACGGGCCCCACCATCGGAGCGGGGACGGTCCCAAACCACTGTCGCAGTGGAACCGTCCCAGTCCGTCACGCGGGGCACGCCCGGGGCGTCGGGGATCGTGAATGGGAACTGGGGGACGAGAAATTAAAATTATTTATTGTGATTCACAGGTTAACATATGAGATATATGAGGCATAATTGTGGGTAAGCAAAAAAGGTCAGATAGAAAAAACTTGGCAACAATAGTCGACTCGATAGATAAAAAGGTAGGACAAGCAGCTTGGAAAACAACAACAAGCACAAAATGATAAAATTTTTATGAAATAATTATCGTCAAAGATCTGAACATCAATTGAACAATTTTGCAAAAGTAAATTACAATTTTCAAAAGAACTATTACAATTTTGGACACTGGACATAATAGGAGAAAATACCGTCATACTAGAAATTAATTATCATTACAATGTCAATTTATTTATTTATTACAGTGCAGTGTTTTATTTAAAACATTTCAATCAAGATAAATCCATACTAATATTATAAATGCGAAAGTAACTCTGTATGTCTGTCTGTTACTCAATCACGCCTAAACTACTGAACCAATTTGCATGAAATTTGGTATGGAGATATTTTGATACCCGAGAAAGGACATAGGCTACCTTTTATTGCAAAATATGTACCACGGGCGAAGCCGGGGCGGACCTCTAGTAATATTATAAATGCGAAAGTGTGTTTTAAAAATGATGATGATGATATTGTTCATGAAATTAATAATAATTCCATAATTCCAGGGCCCTGGTGAAAGCGCCCAACGACCGGGCGAGTTTATACGTTCGCTAGCTATGCAGATACTGAGCCATTCTGCGCACGCGCGGCCTGTGGATAGAGAGCATAGCGTACGGGATGTGGGTGGGAATAGGTGGGGGAAAATTTCCATAAGTCGGGAAAATTTCTATAAGCTGGAAAATTTCCATAAGAAAGGAAAATTTCTATACGCCAGGAAAATTTCTATAAACGGAAAATTTCTATACGTCAGGAAAATTTCTATAAGTCAGGAAAATGTCTATAGATAAGGAAAATTTGTATGTCAGGAAAATGTTTATAAGCCAGGAAAATTTCTATACGCCAGGAAAATTTCTATAAGTCAGGAAAATGTTTATAAGCCCGGAAAATTTCTATACGTCAGGAAAAGGAGAATGCCCATGAAAGTATGGACCACAGTACAGTGTTGCGTCAATGCCAGAGTGGTTTTGGAGGGTTCTTCGATATTCAAAAGATTTTTACCAATTGATTTTTTTTGTGATAAAAACAGGGGTTTTCAAGATATTGAGAAAAATGTGAAATAACCTCAAAACTTAAATAACCCCGATTTAGTTAGGTTTATGTGTGGTTTAGGTAGCATTTTATCGTCCGAAGGTTATTTTTCGTTTAACATATTTAATCTATGCGTAGATCTTATGCTTTCAGACAACTTGTTGTTTGAATCATTTTTTCACTACATATTCGAAGAAAGAAACAAATAAGAAATAACTGGTTACCTACCAAGCTATGTCATAATAATATTTTATATATATATATATTCATATTATTTTACTTCACTATCTATGTTAAAACAACCTACAGTGTATAAACAATACCTTAAAGAGTGATTTTATTTTAATTGATTTTTTTGTAATTCAATGAGAACAATAATCGATATTAATACACTTAGCTATTTACCATAGTAAATGTAATAATAGTTACCGCTTGGTTACCGATGTAAGCGGTAATGGATACTAAATCTATGGTAACGGATCTAAACAATTACATGTCTTATTACATTTTACAAAACATCCGTGTTCAAAATATATTTTCCGATGGTAAGAAGGCCTCTAAATTGCCGAGATTTTTTTTAATAGTATTGTTATCTTGATGCATGAGAAAAACCTGTATCAAAAATGTACACGGTAATGGACACTTAATCTATAATAACGGATCTAAACAATTACATGTCTTATTAGATTTTACAAAACATTCCCTGTTCAAAACATATTTTCCGATGGTAAGAAGGCCTCTAAATTGCCGAGATTTTTTTAATAGTACGGGGTGGCCCAGAAAGACCGAAGTGGTGTGAATTCCTTATAACTTTTTTATTATAATTTTTTTTTTCTTTTCTTTTCAGTATTTTGTAAAGAAGACTTGGATAATTTATAATGGAGCAATACACAATTGAACAACGTGCCCAAATTGTTGAAATTTACTTTTCAAATCAACGGTCCATTGTGTTGACTCAGCGTGCATACCGTCGTCAATTTAATGTGCGGGTTGCACCCTCTCAGTCAACAATAAACCGTCTGGTTGCAAATTTTCGAGAACGAGGAGCAGTAAGGAACCTTCCTGGTCCCGGCAGACACCGAACTGTTCACACGGCTGACAATATTCAAGTGGTACAGGAGAGTATTCGGGAGGATCCAGAAACATCAACCAGGAGACGTTCGTCACAACTGGGCCTCTCAAGAACGTCGCTGCAGCGAATTTTGCACACCATAGGATTGTTTCCATACAAAATTCAACTTGTCCAAGAATTGAAACCAACAGATTACCAGCAACGACTTGACTATGCAATTTATTTCCAGCAAAAAGCACAAGAGAATCCAAATTTTATTCATAACTTAATAATGAGTGACGAAGCCCATTTTCAATTAAATGGGTTCGTTAACAAGCAAAACTGTAGGATATGGGCTACGGAAAACCCGAGAGTACTTCATCAACGATAATTGCACCCAGTTAAGTGTACCGTTTGGTGCGGTGTTTCTTCAGAAAGGATCATTGGCCCATTTTTTTTTGAAAATGAACAAGGTGTCGCCATTTCCGTCAATGGTGATCGATATCGGGCCATGTTGCAAAATTTTGTAAGGCCAGCCGTGGAAAACCATCCGCAAATATGGTTCCAACAGGATGGAGCCACAGCGCACACTGCGAGGGCCACAATGACTCTTTTACGCGACATCTTTGGTGAAAGAATAATTTCTCGTAACAGCAATTTTAATTGGCCTCCGCGTTCCCCGGATTTAACCGCTCCAGACTGTTTTCTTTGGGGCTATTTAAAAGGAAAAGTTTATGTTAATAAGCCTAGGACTATTGAGGAGTTAAAAACCAATATTCGAGAAGAAATTAACAACATACCACCGGAAGTTTTGCGAAAGGTCATGGAAAATGTGTTGGAAAGAGCACATTTGTGCGAAGCAGAATATGGCCACCACTTGCGGGATATCATTTTTAATAACTAATCCAAAAATATTCCCCATAAATTTAATGTATTTAAAAAAAAAAAAATTAAAAAAATATCTCTTAAATAAAAAGTTATAAGCAATTCACACCACTTCGGTCTTTCTGGGCCACCTTGTATTATTATCTTGATGCATGAGAAATCAGTACCAAAAATGGGCATTCTCCTTTGTATAAGTCAGGAAAATGTTTATAATCCACGAAAATTTCTATACGTCCGGAAAATTTGTATAAGTCAGGAAAATGTTTATAAGCCAGGAAAATTTCTATACGCCAGGAAAATTTCCATAAGTCGGGAAAATTTCTATACGGCAGGAAAATGTTTATAAGCCAGGAAAATTTCTATACGTCCGCGTCAGGAAAATTTGTATGTCAGGTAAATTTCTTTAAAGGAAAATTAGTATAAGTCATTAAAATTTCTTTAAAGGAACTTTCTTTGCGTCAGGAAAATTTGTATAAGTCAGGAAAATGTTTATAATCCACGAAAATTTCTATACGTCAGGAAAATTTGTATAAGCCAGGAAAATGTTTATAAGCCAGGAAAATTTCTATACGCCAGGAAAATTTCCATAAGTCGGGAAAATTTCTATACGCCAGGAAAATTTCTATAAGTCAGGAAAATTTCTATACTCCAGGCAAAATCCATAAGTCAGGAAAATTACGATAAGTCAGGAAAATTTGTATAAGTCAGGAAAATTTCCATAAGTCGGGAAAATTTCTATAAGCTGGAAAATTTCCATAAGGAAGGAAAATTTCTATAAACAAGGAAAATTTTTATACGTTAGGAAAATTTATATAAGCCAGGAAAATTTCTATCCGTCAGGAAAAATTCTATAAGCCAGGAAAATTTCAATACGTCAGGAAAAATTACGCCGGGAAAATTTCTATACGCCAGGAAAATTTCTATACTCCAGACAAAATCCATAAGTCGGGAAAATTACGACAAGTCAGGAAAATTTGTATAAGTCAGGAAAATTTCCATAAGTCGGGAAAATTTCTATAAGCTGGAAAATTTCCATAAGGAAGGAAAATTTCTATAAACAAGGAAAAGTTTTATACGTGAGGAAAATTTCTATAAGCCAGGAAAATTTCTATCCGTCAGGAAAAATTCTATACGCTAGGAAAATTTCTATATTTGAGGAAAATTTCCATAAGTCGGGAAAATTTCTATACGCCAGGAAAATTTCTATACTCCAGACAAAATCCATAAGTCGGGAAAATTACGATTAGTCAGGAAAATTTGTAAAGTCAGGAAAATTTCCATAAGTCGGGAAAATTTCTATACGCCAGGAAAATTTCTATAAGTCAGGAAAATTTCTATACTCCGGGCAAAATCCATAAGTCGGGAAAATTACGGTAAGTCAGGAAAATTTGTATAAGTCAGGAAAAATTATATACGCCAGGAAAATTTCTTTACGTCAGGAAAAATTCTATAAGCCATGAAAATTTCTATATTTGAGGAAAAATTCCATAAGTCAGGAAAATTTCTATACGCCAGGAAAATTTCTATACTCCAGACAAAATCCATAAGTCGGAAAAATTACGATAAGTCAGGAAAATTTGTATAAGTCAGGAAAATTTCCATAAGTCGGGAAAATTTCTATAAGCTGGAAAATTTCCATACGTCAGGAAAATGTTTATAAGCCAGGAAAATTTCTATACGTCAGGAAAATTTGTATGTCAGGTAAATTTCTTTAAAGGAAAATTTGTATACGTCAGGAAAATTTCTTTAAAGGAACTTTCTATACGTCAGGAAAATTTGTATAAGTCAGGAAAATGTTTATAATCCACGAAAATTTCTATACGTCAGGAAAATTTGTATAAGCCAGGAAAATGTTTATAAGCCAGGAAAATTTCTATACGCCAGGAAAATTTCCATAAGTCGGGAAAATTTCTATAAACAAGGAAAATTTTTATACGTTAGGAAAATTTATATAAGCCAGGAAAATTTCTATCCGTCAGGAAAAATTCTATAAGCCAGGAAAATTTCAATACGTCAGGAAAAATTACGCCGGGAAAATTTCTAAAAGCCAGGAAAATTTCCATAAGTCCGGAAAATTTCTATACGTCAGGAAAAATTCTATAAGCCAGGAAAATTTTTATACGTCAGGAAAATTTGTATAAGTCAGGAAAAATTATATACGCCAGGAAAATTTTTTTACGTCAGGAAATATTCTATAAGCCATGAAAATTTCTATATTTGAGGAAAATTTCCATATTCTATAAACAAGGAAAATTTTTATACGTGAGGAAAATTTCTATAAGCCAGGAAAATTTCTATACGTCAGGAAAATCTGTATGTCAGGTAAATTACTTTAAAGGAAAATTTGTATAAGTCAGGAAAAATTATATACGCCAGGAAAATTTCTTTACGTCAGGAAAAATTCTATCCGTCAGGAAAAATTCTATAAGCCAGGAAATTTTCAATACGTCAGGAAAAATTAAGCCGGGAAAATTTCTATAAGCCAGGAAAATTTCCATAAGTCGGGAAAATTTCTATACGCCAGGAAAATTTCTAAAAGCCATGAAAATTTCTATATTTGAGGAAAATTTCCATAAGTCGGGAAAATTTCTATACGCCAGGAAAATTTCTATACTCCAGACAAAATCCATAAGTCGGGAAAATTACGATAAGTCAGGAAAATTTCCATAAGTCAGGAAAATTTTATAAGCTGGAAAATTTCCATAAGGAAGGAAAATTTCTATAAACAAGGAAAATTTCCATAAGTCGGGAAAATTTCTATACGCCAGGAAAATTTCTATACGTCAGGAAAATTTGTATAAGTCAGGAAAAATTATATACGCCAGGAAAATTTCTTTACGTCAGGAAAAATTCTATCCGTCAGGAAAAATTCTATAAGCCAGGAAAATTTCAATACGTCAGGAAAAATTCTATAAGCCAGGAAATTTTCAATACGTCAGGAAAAATTAAGCCGGGAAAATTTCTATAAGCCATGAAAATTTCCATAAGTCGGGAAAATTTCTATACGCCAGGAAAATTTCTAAAAGCCATGAAAATTTCTATATTTGAGGAAAATTTCCATAAGTCGGGAAAATTTCTATACGCCAGGAAAATTTCTATACTCCAGACAAAATCCATAAGTCGGGAAAATTACGATAAGTCAGGAAAATTTGTATAAGTCAGGAAAATTTCCATAAGTCAGGAAAATTTCTATAAGCTGGAAAATTTCCATAAGGAAGGAAAATTTCTATAAACAAGGAAAATTTCCATAAGACGGGAAAATTTCTATACGCCAGGAAAATTTCTATACGTCAGGAAAATTTGTATAAGTCAGGAAAAATTATATACGCCAGGAAAATTTCTTTACGTCAGGAAAAATTCTATCCGTCAGGAAAAATTCTATAAGCCAGGAAAATTTCAATACGTCAGGAAAAATTACGCCGGGAAAATTTCTATAAGCCAGGAAAATTTCCCTAAGTCCGGAAAATTTCTATACGTCAGGAAAAATTCTATAAGCCAGGAAAATTTTTATAAGTCAGGAAAATTTGTATAAGTCAGGAAAAATTATATACTCCAGGAAAATTTCTTTACGTCAGGAAAAATTCTATAAGTCAGGAAAATTTCTATACTCCAGGCAAAATCCATAAGTCGGGAAAATTACGATAAGTCAGGAAAATTTGTATAAGTCAGGAAAATTTCCATAAGTCGGGAAAATTTCTATAAGCTGGAAAATTTCCATAAGGAAGGAAAATTTCTATAAACAAGGAAAATTTTTATACGTTAGGAAAATTTATATAAGCCAGGAAAATTTCTATCCGTCAGGAAAAATTCTATAAGCCAGGAAAATTTCAATACGTCAGGAAAAATTACGCCGGGAAAATTTCTATACGCCAGGAAAATTTCTATACTCCAGACAAAATCCATAAGTCGGGAAAATTACGATAAGTCAGGAAAATTTGTATAAGTCAGGAAAATTTCCATAAGTCGGGAAAATTTCTATAAGCTGGAAAATTTCCATAAGGAAGGAAAATTTCTATAAACAAGGAAAATTTTTATACGTGAGGAAAATATCTATAAGCCAGGAAAATTTCTATCCGTCAGGAAAAATTCTATAAGCCAGGAAAATTTCAATACGTCAGGAAAAATTACGTCGGGAAAATTTCTATAAGCCAGGAAAATTTCCATAAGTCCGGAAAATTTCTATACGTCAGGAAAAAATCTATAAGCCAGGAAAATTTTTATACGTCAGGAAAATTTGTATAAGTCAGGAAAAATTATATACGCCAGGAAAATTTCTTTACGTCAGGAAAAAATCTATAAGCCATGAAAATTTCTATACGTGAGGAAAATTTCTCTTTGCCGCAAAAAATTTTATAAGTCAGGAAAAATCCATGTCGGGTAAATTTCGATAAGACAGGAGAATTTCTATACGTCAGGAAAATTTCTCTTAGTGGGGAAAATTTCTATAAGTCAGGAAAATTTCGATAAGTCAATAAAAAATAATATTATAGATAAATTATGATAAAATACGTATTTAAGGCGATAGAAACGATTCAACTATAAATTTATATTTAAACATGGTATGCATAATAAATAACCTTATATTTCGTGTTTCTCAGAAATAATTCTAGAGAGGATACGGAAGATTGCTCTAAACCGTTGTTAGGCGATAGTGAAGGTAATTAATTAATTAAGTTTTTAATTTGATAGATAAATTAAAAAATTTAATCAGGGAGATAATGTAAAAAGCAGTTTTAATCCTACTTATATTATAAATGCGAAAGTTTGTGAGGATGTGTGTGTGTGTGTGTGTGTGTGTTTGTTACTCTTTCACGCAAATACTACTGAACCGATTACAATGAAATTTAGCATACATATAGAAGGTAACTTGGAACTTGGAAAACGCGGGCGAAGCCGCGGGCGGAAATCTAGTGATTATTATAAAATTTAAACATTTTGTATTCTGTTCCCTACTTCTCCATTCTACCATTTAAACTATTTACCCTCACCTACGCGCAAAATGTTTAAGAACCTATATAATTTGTACCTAACAGTTTTATAAATTCAGCAAATAAATATAATTTGATTTGATTTGATACAAACCTTGGCAATAACATGATCATCCATGGTGAGCGGTTCAGAGACTCCATATTGGTTCTCAGCTCGCACACGGAACAAGTATTTGCGGTTCGGCTCCAATCCCATCACGTTGTAGTGGCAACTGCGCACGAATGATGACGCCTTTGACCATACCTGTTGGGGAAATTGTATTTTAGTGTTACTTTATCATAATAAAATAGCTCAGTGCTAACATAAGTTACATAATAAGGATCTTATGCTATGAGCTCCGTTTCTAAACAGGTAAATGTTAAGGTGTGTAATAAAAAACATAAAATTATATCGCTTGGGAAACATACCATATCTTGGGATTGACATTAAATAATATGCTTGTACAAATAACTTTTTTGATTAGTTCACAGAGTTACTACTGAACTTGAAATTGGCAAATTTACCAAGCATAACAATATGATTTTACGAAATATATTTTTCATTATGAATTAATTATACAAGAGCTATATTAATATTACAACCCATGTCTACGTCATACTTTTTATTCTATTCGAAAATTTAGACTTGTCACTTTTATGATGAAATATGATTTATCACTTTACTAGTCAAATTGCCTACACTTCATAACAAAAATACAACTTACGCCAGTATTATCCATCTTTTCAACGATATAGTTAGTAATTGGTGATCCACCGTCGTCTAGCGGCGGTTTCCACGACACAGTGCAAGTGTCTGGTGTGATGTCAGACGCTTCCATTGGTCCGACTGGCGGCGATGGTCTGTCTACTACCAGAACCTTGAAAAAAATAATTGTTATTAGAATAAATTTAAAAAGTACTAGAGGTAAACGTAATAATGTTAACTGTTGCATATACACACACAACTTGGCTTTCAGGAAATTTTTATTTATGTCAAATAATTGAAGTATTCGAAAATGCGGCATAATTCAAAAATTTGAAGTAGCAATTTTGTTACAACAGCCTTTTTTGACACGGTTAAACTCAATAACAAAATGATGAAATTGGTAATTTTTTGGAATGTTGCATATTATGGTTGATTCAGATTTAAAAGTAAAATTAATAATATCAATTTGTGAAACTTTCTTATCACAGAATTACATAATAACAGAAACCCTGTTTTAACACATTTAATTTATAGGAACGTTAAGTTGTATGTTTATAATTTGTATTTTCGATATTTTTAAGAAACTATTATCAAACTCACCCTGCAAGTTCCACTGTCAGAACCTTCGCTGTTAAACAGTTTCACGGTGTATGATCCAGTATCTGATCGCTTCGCGCTCGAGTTGATGAAGACGGTGTCGATGTCAGACGTTATAAATCGTATGCGGTGGTCTGGGAACACTTCGTCGGTGTTCACTATCCATGATACCTGCAAGATTTAAATATGTTTAGTGAACACAATTTTGCATAAAATAGTTAATTTTGAAACCAATAGAATAATTATTATTAAATATTTTTTTGTAACCCATTAATTGTAGTTCATTGATTGTTTTATATGACACTAAATTTCTTTCTTTATTTAAATTTACAAAACTTTAAAGAAGTTCGTGTTACTGTCATAAGAGTAATTTCAAGTTTGTTAACATAGTGAACATTTAAGTTCATAAATAGTGAATAATTTGAATTATGATAATTACCTTCGGCCTGGGGTTGCCAGTAAACGGCACGGTGATCTTGATCTCTTCGCCCGCGATAACAGTGATGTCCCGAAGGCTGAGGTCGCTAGTGATGCGCGGCGCGTTGGGCGGAGCGCACGCTCTGATGGCGTCCGAGCTTGCTGAGTATGGCCCTTGGCCCGCAGCATTCACTGCGGACACGCGGAACTCGTACTCGTGGTTCTCGATCAAACCGGTCACTTTGTAAGTTGTGTCCGGAATGTGCGCGTGCGACGCCTTCGTCCATTTGTCTTCTGTAATCAACCTCTTTTCGAGGATGTAGCCAGTGATTGGCGATCCGCCGTCGTGACGCGGCTTCGACCACGTAACTGTGATAGAAGATTCCGTTGTTTCCACCGATCTCGGTGCACCCGGTGCGCCCGGAGGATCGAACGGATGTCTAGCCTTGATCGGTTCGAGAGTCTGTGCCGGTTCGGATTGGCCGTACTGGTTCTCAGCCATGACGCGGAACTCGTAGCTCCTGCCGACGGACAAGTTCTTCACGCGTAAGAACGGTGTCGTGACGTAACCGGAAACCTTTGTCCAGGTCGGAGTTCTAGCTTCGCGTTTCTCGACGACGTAGTTGGTGATTTCACCGCCGCCGTTGTCCTTTGGCGGGTTCCAGTACAAGGTGAGCGCTTCACCTTCGAATTCATCCGCGCGCAAGTTCTCTGGTTTTCCAGGTCTGTCGAGTACCCGCACGTTGATTGTAGCCGTGTCGTATCCTGATGGGTTGCGTAGTTGCAAGCGGTATTGACCGCCGTCTGATCTCCTCGCGTCTTTAACAACGAGTGAAGCCGAGTCAGGTGTAAGTTTCTGGAATATTCTGGAATCGCCTTCAACATCAAGCAGATTGTCATCCGCGAACCACGATGCGGTAGGCTGTGGATAGCCAGTGTATGGCACGTGGATAGAGAAGTCTTCACCAGCACGTACTGTGATATCGCGTACACCACCGAGATCCATGCAAGGTTTGTTAGGTTGTTCAGCGATAGTGATGTCAGCGGTTGGTTTGCTAGGTTCTGATTTACCAACATCGTTAACTGCAATGACTCTGAACTGATATTCTTCACCTTCTTTGAGTTTGGGCACAGTGTGCACGAGGCTAGGAATAGGCTCAGTGTTGACGTCCTTCCAGTCCTTATCGCCCTTGGCTTTCTGTTGAATGATGTATCCCTTGATCTTAGATCCACCATCAGATTTAGGTGGTCTCCATGAAAGCGTAACTGAGTCCTTTGTAACTCTGTCTGGTTTGGGCGCTTCCGGAGCGCTAGGTTTAAGTCTTTGTGTTTCAGCAACAATAGATTCTGTCGGTTTGCTGGGTTTGCCGGGACCGGCTTCATTAACAGCAATAACACGGAATTCATATCGGTTACCTTCACGTAAGTCTTGTACTGTGTAGCACGTGTTCGGCGTGGGGTAGTTGTTAACCTTAATCCATTCACCTCCACGTTCTCTCTTTTCAACATAATAGCCAGTGATTGGCCTTCCTCCGGTGTTCGTAGGAGGCTCCCATTCGAGAGAGCAGCTGTTTGCACTGTAGCCTGTGATCCTAGGTGTATCAGGTGCATCTGGTGGATCGTACGGCGATTTAGCAACGATAGGTTTGCTTTCCAATGGTTCAGAAATACCGTATAAGTTCTCAGCGCGTACTCTGAACACATATTTCTTGCCCTCTGTTAAGTTCTTAACGTTAAACGAGCATTTTGGACAGAATCCAGCGACTGTACGCCAGTCGTTGACGCCAAATTCAGCAACCTCGACAATGTAGCCAGTGATTTCGCTGCCACCGTCGTCTGTTGGCGGATGCCATGTAAGGCTCATAGTGTCGTGTGTCACAGGTGTGCAAGATAACGGGCCCTTTGGTGGACCAGGTTTGTCTACAACAATAACTTCAATATCAGCAGAATCTTTGCCGTGGTCGTTGGATGCTGTAATAGTGTATTTGCCAGCATCGTCTCTTGTAGATTTCTCAATGCTAAGTTTAGTGATGTCAGGTGTTGTTTCGGAGGTAAGTCTATGTGAAGGAACCAATGGAATAGATCCCTTTGTCCATGAGATAGTCGGCGTGGGTGCACCGGCGATTGGAATGTTAATATTGATCGGTTCACCCGCACGGACTTTAATCTTGCGGCCGATCAAGTGGTCTAAGCTCAATTTAGGTTTCTCCTTCATTGGCTTAGCGATGAACACGTTAGATTCATCAGAAGGCTGACCAGCACCAGCTGCGTTAACAGCTGAAACTCTGTATTCATATTGATGGCCTTCTTGTACTCTTTCATCCTTATATTCACTGTTTCTGACAGGTTCTCTGTTCACCTTGATCCAGCGACCCGTAGCTTTGTCTCTCCTTTCGACATCGTAGCCAATGATATTGGATCCACCGTTTGAAATCGGTGATGACCATCTAATTTTAATGTGATCTTTATCAGCGGAAACCAATTCAGGTTTGCCTGGCTTGCCGGGTACTGTGTATTGATTCTTAGCGACCACAGGCTTTTCAGTAACAAGTGGCTCTGAGCGACCTTGTAAGTTTTCAGCGAATACTCTGAATTCATATTTAGTACCTTCTGCAAGACGCGGTACAGTCGCATGTGTATTGCGTGGGTTGACGTATGTGACAGCTGGTACCCAGCCACCTCCGTGAGTCAAATCTCTCTTTTCAATTACGTAAGCAGTAAGTTCACTGCCACCGTTATCTTTAGGTGCTTTCCATGATAACGTAACAGATTGTGCAGTGATTTCTTCGTATTCGAATGGCGCTTGCGGTGGGCCAGGTACGTCAAGTACGATCAGTTCGAAGCTGCCTTCATCTGCACCGGAGTCGTTCTTCAGTGAAAGATGATATTTACCTGCATCTGACCGCTTGCAGTTCACAGTGTGAATGATTGTGTGATGGCCGACAGATGTAACGGTAGTCCTCTCGTTTGTGACAACGGGTTTGCCATCGCAGGTCCATTTAACTTCAGGAATAGGTTCACCAATGAAGTCCACGTCCAAATGGAAGATAAGACCGGCCTTGATAGTGATTTCTTTAAGTGGCGTGAGGATTTTAGGTGCCACGAATCTATCCTTGGCTGTAACAATATCGGAAGGCTCACTGGGTTCAGATTGCCCTGCTTGGTTCACAGCGATCACTCTGAACTCGTAATCTTGTCCTTCAACTAGATCTGGTACAGTCGCCTTGTTCTTATTAGGCGGCACGTGAGCAGCATTTACCCAGTAGGGACTGCCCTTTTCTTTCTTTTGAATAATATAACCAGTGATAGGCGAGCCTCCGTCAGATTTAGGCGGAGTCCATTCCAAGTCAACGTGGCTCTTGCTCCAGTCTGTAGCTTGAGGTTTGCCAGGAGCGGATGGCTCATCGAATTCGTTCTTCGCAACAATGGCACGATCTAATTCCAATGGTTCAGATTGTCCGATAGCATTCACAGCGCTAACTCTGAACAAGTATTCTTTCTTGTGAATGAGCCTGGTCACTTGGTGTGATAGGAATGTGCTCATACCAGCATCTGACCAAGTGCCACGCGACAGATCCATCTTTTCAATAACGTAATGCAAGATTGGTGAACCACCATCGTCAAGCGGCACCTTCCATGATAGCGAGCATGAATCTTTTGTAACGTCCGATACAACCAACGGTTTCTCTGGTCTCGCCGGTTTGTCCAAAACGATAACTTGAGCGGAGGCCGAGCAAACTCCTAGGTCGTTCTTGAGGGTCAACTTGTAAACGCCTCCGTCCGAACGCACGGAGAATGGAATGTCTAGAATGACCCTGTTGTGTAGAATTTGAATGTCGATCCTGTCGGACGGTTGAACGGGTTTGCCGTTGATCTGCCATTCGACGGTCGGTTTAGGAGATGCCTCTATCGGTATCTCGTATTGAATCCTCTGTCCGGCTTTAACGGTCTTATCTGAGAGCAGAAGTTTATCGAATGTCGGTGCACAGAATCTCGCTTTAGCGACTTGAGGTGTAGACGCGTCACTGGGCTCACCGTTACCGGCTTTGTTAACAGCGATAACTCTGAATTCATATTCCTCTCCTTCTTGCAATCCAGGTACCGTCGCGGTAGTTTTATTTCCAGGTACGGTAGCGGCCACTTCCCACGGGCCGTATTTCTTTCTAGCTTCGATAACGTAGCCAGTGATTGGTGAACCACCGTCCTTCTTGGGCGGAACCCATTCGATATCCATGTGATCCTTGTCCCAGTCTTTGACGACAGGCGTGCCCGGTTTGTCCGGCGTACCGTAGGGATCTTTAGCGGTGATCGGCTCCTGGCCGACCAATGGCTGAGATTCACCTTGTTTGTTGACGGCGCGGACGCGGAAGTTGTAGTCGTGACCTTCGATGAGATGATCGATGCGAATGTGGCATCCTTGCACCTCACCGGCCGGGATCCAGCGCAAGTTCTCTTGGTCCATCTTTTCGACGACGTAGTGAGAGATTTCGCAGCCACCATCATCTTTGGGCGGTCTCCATCTCAATGTGCAGCCAGATTTTGTAATATCGTCCGCACGCAGCGGGCCTTCGGGCGGAGCGGGGACGTCCATGACGAGAATCTTGACGGTCGCCGTGTCTGTTCCATTAATATTTTTCGCTTTAAGAGTATATGTTCCAGTATCGGCGCGTTTCGCGTCCACCACCCTGATCTTGGTGGAGTGATCATCATTGGTGACCTTGACTCTATCGCTGTTGAAGACGAGGTTGTCTTCGTGCAGCCACTCCTTGGTGGGCGTGGGCTCGCCGGCGACGGGCACGTCGAGCTCGAAGTTCTGGCCGACCTTGACCTTGATGTCGAACATGAAGTTGCGGTCGATGTGCGGGGGCAGGTTCTTGGGGCGCGCGGTGTGGGGGGCGGTGCCGTCGCTGGCCACGCCCCTGCCGGCCTTGTTCACGGCGCGCACGCGGAACTCGTACGTGTTGCCTTCGATCAGGTCTGGTACCTTGCCGGTTGTTACGTCGCCTTCGATCTGTAAAATAATTCAAGTATAAGGATCGTAAATTAAAAAAAAAAAAGAAAAAACGTTTATTTGAAGGCACATAGCCTAACAAGAACATTGATAAAACAACATAAAATCAAAATAATTATATGGTATTCAAAATACACATTTAAGTGTGTGAAATCATATAATTATTTAACAAATATGTAATGTTTTAAGCAGTTCAGATAAACATTTCAGAAGAAAAATAACAATACAAATTATTAATAACTTTACTAAAATACAAAATTGACAATTTATTTTTATTGTTTCAACATTTCAGCTTACCACGTTCAACGTGACTATTCAAATGAGCACAACATTTCATTAACTTGTGTTTTATAATTTTCGTACTTTCGTATTTTTGTTAGAACAGCATCTACAGAAACTAGAACTTAATATAACCCTTCATAAAAATCTCTTCGTTGACTGTAATTTAGATCAATAAAAAATATACCGACCGAATTGAGAACCTCCTCCTTTTTTTGAAGTCGGATAATAAATAAGCCATAATAACCTGAGCACACTCCTCCCAGTCCGGTGCGAATCGATCCTTCTTCTCAATAACATAACCCGTGATGGGAGCACCACCATCAGTATCTGGTCTGGTCCATTCCAACTCAACAAAGTCCCGGTCAAAGTCCTTAATACGTGGTGTTCCAGGTTTGCCCGCCACGTCGAAGGGATTCTTAGCTTCCGTAGCGTGCGGTGTTGTGAGGGGTTCGGATTTGCCTTGCCTGGTGGGAAGACAATTAGATATTAACATAAAAATCACCAAAAAAATTGTTTTATGAAATTATATTATTATATTTATTTATTTATTATAACAAGTAATTGAAATTTGCAAGTTAATGACTAACAAACTTATCTAGCTTAGCTACCAATGTAGAATAGATTCGTATAAAACAATACGTGCTTAGATTTATAAATTTTAGAACTATTTGACGCATAACACAAAACAGTGTGATAACTTTTAAAATTATGTTTTTCAAGTCTACTACATAAAACCTTATAACGAAATTAAAAAAGAAGTAATTTTAAAATACATATATCTTATATAAATAGTATCTTGCTGAATTAACTTGATATCATATTACTTGAAAACTATTTATAAATACGTCAAGATCTCTTAACATTATAGCATATTATTCAAAAAAATCCTTATAAATTTCCAATCCACCCACCTATTAACAGCACGAACTCTAAACTTGTACTTGTGCCCAGGCTGTAGACCATCCACCGCCAAGCTGGTCACAGGACCATCAGTCTCCCCAGCGGTGACCCATCTTCCAGTGGCCTCGTCCATACGTTCCACCACGTATTTGTCAATTGGCTGACCACCATCGTCGGAAGGTGGGTTCCAGGATAGTTTAGCGCCGTTTGCGTGGACGTCTGATACCTGAATAATGTATTAAATATTGAATTTTGTTAAGTTTGATGTGTGCAGATATGGATGGTAAAAAATAGATCGTCTTTTGTTAATATTGATAGGCAGAGTGATTGGCGAAACAAATCATCAAAAAGACGAATGTTGTAGTATTTTAAGTCACAATGAATTGACTGCGTCTTGAAAAATATAGCAAAAACTTATATCTCTAATAGAAAATAAACAATGCAGAAAAAGAGTTGCCAAACAGGAATAGAAAATGTAACTATTATTAGTTACATAAAATATATTCCGAATTCAAAGAAAGATGTATTTATGCTCTGCCCTACTCCTTTCCTTTGGTTTAATTATTTCTCTCTGTAAGTCTGGTTCTTTGAAAGAAATCGCTGCATAGCGATAAGACCGTCAATTGTTTAAATGTATTCTTAGGTTAAGTTATATGGTTACATTATCAGAGCAATAAATAATTAATTAATAAACAAATAATCAGTATTTATTTAAGGCGCTCCATTATAAAAACAAGTATCAAATAACTTAAAAAGTAAAGCACATTATTGCAAAATATAATCAAATTCTTACTTTAAGAGGGCCTCCCGGCGGACTAGGAACATCCAGGACAATAACCTCCACTTCAGCAACATCCTTGCCATTGCTGTTCTCAGCAGTTATCGTATACCGACCACTGTCAGATCGTCTTGCTGACTTGCAAGTGATCTTAGTGTTGTAATCTGAGTGCTGTACTTTCACGTCACCGCCAGATTTGACTTCCTTTTTGCCGAGGAACCATTTGGTTTCGGGCATCGGTTCTCCGGATACCTAAATTGAATTATTGGTTATTAAATTTGATATTTTAGAGCTTATGGCATTCAAACCCTTTAAAAATTAATATTGGTTAGTTACCGTTATAAATACGTTATTTAATGATATCAATTTTTTAGAAACTATATTGATATTATGTGGCACGCTCTGGAGCTTCTTTCCTCCTTCTAGAGCTTCCTAGTGACTATTATAATTTTGATTAATCAAATCATGATAAATTATTGATAGGAATAATTACCAAATCTTAGTTGCAGTTCTGTAGTGCTAAATTGCAATACTATTTTTTTTTTTAATAATTACATTGCAGTACTAATTGCATAGATCATTTCGAAAAACTCGTCTATTGAAAACGCTACAATTTTACGATTTCGTTATACTCACGTTCCATACATCTAAATATTACTTAATAAGTCTTAATACAAAACAAACTTATACTCCACAACTACCACTACTTAAGCACTTATTTTCTACACTATCTAAAAGCCTCACCTTAACATCAAACGCGAACTTCTGTCCGACCTTGATCTTGATATCAATAAGGTTGGTCCTATCAATCTTGGGCGCCATGTTGCGTGGCTTGGCGACTATCGGGTGCGTGCTGTCACTGGGTTCTCCAGGACCCGCCTTGTTTACTGCGCGTACGCTATAATTGTAAATGAAAACGAATAATTTTAATAAACAGTTTAAATTTTTATAATAATGAAGCAAACGAAAGGAAAAATACTGCTTAATTATAGCGGTTTTGTTATAGGAAAGTAAAAAATACGTGTAAAATAAAAATTAGTGAATAGTTTTATACGTTTTGTTCACTTAAGTTTTTAAAGATAATACATCAAGCCGTATATAGCACTAAATAAAGTATCAAAACATCGGTTTTTATAAATCCGGTTCGAAGGACCATTAGCAATAACTTTCTTATGTATAATGTATATGCTATAATATATAATACAACAACAAATAAGAATACAAATTGACATAATCGAAATCTTTCTGCATCATTCCTTCACTAGTTTACAGAATATATTAAAAAAAAAAGTTTCAATATTTTTCCTTTTCAATTTACAAAAAAAGTAAGTACTATGAATGAACAGCTAAAATCCGTCAAAAATTATTTAACTGTAACTCTCAACTCACCGGAACTCATAAGTCTGTCCTTCAATCAGGTCCGGCACGGTACAGGTGGTCTTATCAGCCGGTACTTCCAGGGCCTTCTCCCAGTTGCCGAACTTATCCTTCTTCTCCACAATGTACCCTTCGATGGGCGCTCCGCCATCTTCCCGGGGCGGAGACCATTTGAGGTCCACGTGGTCCTTGTCCCAGTCTGTGACTGAAGGCGTGCCTGGGGCACCTGGAAGAAATAATTAAGGATAAAAATAATTTGGACACGAAATAATGTCGGGCAAATGATTGGTAGTAAAAAATTGTTACGGAAATTGATGTAATATACCATCGATTCGATCGGTCGTCAAAAATGTCTTGTATTAAACATTTATCCCATTTAATACCTTATGTCGTGGCAGTACTATTCAAAGTGTATTGTATCGTTAATTGCGAAACTCTGCCTAATTGGCGCATAGGCAGTGTTTGATTTCAGACAATTTCCTCGTGTCTAATTTTTGCTATGTACGATAAACAAGCGACATTACTTGAACTAACTTTTGAAGTCATGAAACAGGATATAAAAAAATTGACAATATTGTTTCATTAAAATAATATAATTTGAATTACATACTATACCTAACATTTCCATCAGTAAAATGGTTCAAAGAACATTGCAATAATATCAAATAATTATTAGTTTCAGATGGCACCAAAGCATCGCGAAATTTTTCCTTTTGTTCAATTCGTCCCATTTTTAAATAGGGAATAAATCTTAATCAATAATAAAGAAGTAAGAAATATTTACCAGGTTCATCGAACGGATTCTTAGCAACAATGCTAGTCTCCGACACGAGCGGCTCAGATTCGCCCTCCGAGTTGACGGCCGACACTCTGAACTTGTACTCCTTGCCCGGGGTTAGACCGGTGACGTCACATTCTGAAAGTAAAATAATAATTAAAAACATTGTAGGTAATAGATGTAGACTTAATTCGTACACGCGTGGTAAATATTATTTTACAATAGAAGTATTTAAAATACTTTTACTTTGCTTCCGAAATAATTTACTTTGCTTTATAACTATTTTGCTACGGAGCTACTTTTCTTCAAAACTACTTTACTTCAGAAATAATTTTCAAGAGAACTAATTGCTAATTAATTGCTTCATAACTGCACTGCTTCTGAACTCTCTACTTTACTTGTGAATTACTTTGCTTTAATACTACTTTGCCTGCGAACTTTTTTGCTTATAAACTACTTTGCTTTAGTACTACTTAACTTCCGAACTATTTACCTTCCTAGCTACCTAGTTTCGAATCACTAAACTACCAAATTATTTTACCACCTCACTACTTAACTTACTATTTTCTACTACTTTTAAACATTAAAACTACTCACTAGGCTCATCAGATCTAGCGCAAGGCACCCAGACACCAGTCTCAGTGTCCAGTTTATCGATCTGGTAGTATTCGATGGGCGCACCGCCATCGTCCTTGGGACGCTTCCACTTGAGTGTAGCGCCATCTTTGTGCACGTCTGATATCTGAAAATAATGCATCGGTTTATGTTTTAATTGCTATGATATTACTTTGATAGGATATAAATTAGTAAACATTTTACATTTTAAATTTGCTGTTAAAAATAATAAACATTCTACGTTTCGAAATTTTGAACTTTCTAATATAAGCTAGATAAAGTGATAAGTGATATAGAGTAAATAAAAAGTTAATTAATTTAAGTAAAGTTATTTTTATTGCAAATTGTGTGCAAATCAAAATTTGTTTAAATGCTGTTGCTCCCAAGACGGAAACGTTTCAACTTGCATTATAAACCCTGCAATACGCAGTGTTGATAGCAACATGTTGACAGCACCTTCGCAACATGTTGATTCCAGTTTGTTAGTAAACAAAAGTTTAGCATGAATTACCACGTTGTTCAGTCAAAGCCCGTTAGCCAAACTGAATCTGTTCCGATGATCACCTATATTTTTTTATATTTTTTTATGTAGTGTTAAGTTAGTGCTAAAGCTAGTTTCTCATTCAAACGCACCTGTAGCGGTCCTTCAGGGCTGGCGGGTTTATCCGTGACCAGCACGTTGATGGTGACCGTGTCCTTGCCGCTCGAGTTGACCGCGCTGACCGTGTACTCGCCCGTGTCGTCTCTTCGTACTGGACGGACCACTAGCTTGGTCGAGTAGTCGGGCGAGTCGATTGTGACCGCTTTGGATGGGCGGAGCGGCATGTTTTGGTATCTGTGTGTGATATTTGTGTTATTAATAAACTGTAGTGTTGAATTTAGACAAAACTTGTTGAAATTTTTACTGCTAAATGGCAATATTTTATAAGAAACAGTTTCAGATATTTATTTTATTATAGAATATTATAAGGATAACGATTTTCAGCAGAAAGTTATATTTTTTCTGGATATTAAACCTAGACAGGATATCTGTTACCAGTTTGTACAGCAGAATAACAGACAGTTCTACAAATACATAAACTTCTAGCTCGCTAAGGCTTATAATCAATCAACATCATATTTTATACGTTTAATTTGATCGTATAATATGATGATTTTGACTTGCTTCTAGTGTACCTACGAAATATTACGTACCTATGAAGATGAAAAAAATATTATGAATCTTGTTTTTCATATTTATTTTTGAAGCATTGTCATGTTTTATATATGAGAATTTGTTTTAATATTTAGTTTTAAAGCATTCAATCAAAATCCTTAATAAATGAGAATTTCTTTCTATTTTTTAGTATAACATACCTCCATTCAACAGCCGGAGCCGGTTCACCACTAACAGCTGCTTCCAGTTTCAACGTGGAGCCGGCAGATAACGTCACATCCCGGAGATAACGCCTGTCAATCTTTGGTGCTAAGAACCGTGGTTTAGCGACGAACGTCTTGCTCGCGTCAGAGGGCTTACTCTGACCCGCCTTGTTGATGGCGATCACGCGGAATTGGTATTCGTTGCCTTCGATCAGCCTGTGGAAATGGGTAGGAAATTAATTGATAGTGTTTTTGAAATTTGTAGGGAAGTTATTTGCACTTGTATAAAAAGAGAAATGATAAATGCATTATGCAATTAGTAGGAAAGTTGTACGCTATATATAAAATGGAAATTTTATCATTATTATTACGAAAGAATGTTACTTTTTATTGATATGGAGTTAAAAAAAGTAGTCGTACTGTTATTTTACCATAGTTGATAATATTTTAAAGGGCTCCTAAGCATGCGTTTAAAGTTTTTAATTATACCAAATTTATAATCATTCTGATCATACTACTTTTACTTCAAAAAATGAATGAATGATAATTTCTACTCAAACCACACTTCTTAAAGAATTGTTTGCAGAAATTCCTAGATTTTAGAAATGAAACTTAAAAAGGCGCGTTTAAAAATTGCAACATCGGCCGGAAATACCGCCACTTCATGGAGTACGGCGACGATTTTGCTATCTTTGAATCTTACCAAAGAAATTTCACTTCTCAGACGTGTGCTCGGCACTGTTTTTTTTTCTATTTCCCTCCAAACCCCCCAAATCCTACCCCACGACCCCCACGACGTATATTATCCTGCCAATCCAAACTTACCCGTTAACAGTAGCGCTAGGGGTCGGTGTATGCGTTTCCACCGCCTTCTCCCACAGCGGGCTGTACTTGTCCTTCATCTCAATAATGTATCCAATGACCGGAGACCCGCCGTCCGACAGCGGAGCCTCCCACTTGAGGTCCACGTGGTTGGCCGACCAGTCGTCTGGTACAGGGCTCGATGGAGCGTCTGGTACCGCTGTGGGGAGAAAACAGGTCAATTTCAGTTTGAAATCATCACAAATCGTCTAAAGTGATCAAGAATGCATTGGAAATAACATACAGATTACATTGATTATAAAGGAAAAGTAGGTATAAGTGAGTGAAAATGACACTATTTATATACCATGTCGAAAGCAAATAGAAATTATAGGATAGTTAGTCCAATATAGAAGTCATAACGAAGTTAAAGATTAGGATATTTAAAATCACTTTCGAATGTATGTATTAATTAGAGAAATAATGTTATAAATTCATAATGTTTACAATATTGTAGTGAATAATAAGTATTGTAACATTCATTAATATATTGAATCCTATAAGTCAACCAATTACGAATGATTTCAACAAACAAGACACATCAGTTTGACATCTTACACTTTTTGAACATAACTAACAAATTAACGTTCAAAACAGCAATATTACTAACTTATTCATTAACTTAAACTTACTGAACGGATCCTTAGCGACGATGGGTCCGAAGGTCTCGAGTGGCTCAGACTCGCCCTCCTTGTTGATCGCCTTCACGCGGAACTTGTACTCGTGGCCGGGGATCAGACCGTCAACCTAGAATGTTTGTTTATTTAAACAGGTATTTTAGACAGGGATTTTGAAGAAATAATTGTTATTTGCCTGTAAAAAAGATTTTTAGGGCATATATTTCTATTGAAATCACTTTAGAGGTTTCTGAGTTTTTGATTGCTGATAAGCCATTGTTAAAAATATTATAGGTAAATATTGTTAATAAATTACAGGTAAAGGTCCTCGAAGGACCAGTTGATTACCATATTAAACAAGACAAAACAAGAAGCGATATCAAAGGAGACTTTAAACTTCTTTTTTTAATCAAAATTCAAGGTATTCTATCCATCGATAGAAATGGGATAATTTAATAATAGCAATAAACGAATATCTTTTTATCTTGATCATTCTTGAACATTATCTCAAGATCTTTTTATTATGCAGCCAATGAATTTTAATTATGTCGAAATGTTGTATATGGACAAAGAAACTTTAGAATGACTAATTATCGAGTTTTCAGCCAATTCTTCTCGTTAGAAATGACCTTCCCAATCTGTGATAATTTAAAAAGATGACCATGTATAACTTATACAACTTTACATAATTTTTTGTGTCTAAAACCGTTACCTCCATCTCAGGCACGTTTCCAATAGTCTTGCCCACGGGCAGCCAAGCGCCAGTCTCTGTGTCGTACTTCTCAACGAGGTACGCTTCGATGGGCTCGCCGCCGTCGTCCTTGGGCCGCTTCCACTTGAGGGTACAACCTTCTTTGTGGATGTCCGATACTTCGAGAGGTCCTTCTGGCTTGTCGGGCTTGCCTGGAAGATTATATAAATTTATTAATCTGGTACTGTAACTTTTGTTTGATGGTGAAAAAATTGATTACTGGTAATAAAGAGTATTTACTATTTATTATCTACTAGCTTTCCGCCTGCGGCCTCGCCCGCGTTTTCAAAGAAAAACCCGCATAGTTCCCGTTCCCGTGGGATTTCCGGGATAAAACCTAGCCTATGTTGCTCAGTGAAGATGCAGCTTTCTAATGGTGAAATAATTTTTGAAATCGGTCCAGTAGTTTATGCGTGAAAACCATACATACATACATACATAATTACAAACCTTTCCTCTTTATAATATTAAGTATAAGTATAGATATAGTTTGAAAGTGAAAAAGATTCCTATCTTTTTCAATGTAAAATCAAAAATTGTATGTATTTTATTAAAAGCATATTATAACATTTATTGAATTATCTATGATTATTATGTATGCTTTGGATAAAAAAGCGCAGTTGTTGCTGATAAAGTTCAATGTCAAATATAACTTATCTCAAAAGGTTGATGTAATAACTATAGGTGTTTTTTTTTTAAATCTCAACTTATAATTAAGTATTCCTATTCAATTCAACTATAAAATATAAAACATTAACTCTCTGACATCATTCAACATTGATAAATATCATTATCCCCTTCATTTCAAACAATAATGCCCTCTCTCTTTTACTTTCAAACAATTTATCTTAAGAAAAAAATGTCAGTTTCAAAAAAAGACTTTATTAGTATGTAAATAAGGCTCATGTTCCATTGCAACTTACCAACAACAGTGATCTCAACTTCAGCGGTGTCCTGACCATACTTGTTGGTGGCTTGGATCTTGTAAGTGCCAGAGTCCTTCCTGCGCGGGCTCGAGTGTTGGTACTTGCTCAAGTAGGGCACGTTCACCACTGAAAGAGATAATATACATTTTTTAAGAATAGAAAAAATTCGATTTGGTAAGTTAATGGTATTAAAAGATACTTTGAAAAAATTTAAATTTTATGGGGCTACTTGCTTATGTAGAGCACGCTCATCAATGAATTGAGGTAAGATAATATTAGCAAAAGATTTTTTTAGGTAAGAAAATATTAGCGAAAGGTTTTTTTTAGATCGTTACTTTTTAGTTGATCGGTAGAATGTATTAGCGCTGTAACATTGTAATAACAACACCTATATTTGTTTCTAATTACATTATTGCAAATAAATGTAATTTGAATTTGAACTAACAGATTTTTTATGATCCCGCAATATTTTAGGAATACAATTAAGAATGCATTCAATTGTCATATTAACCTCTTTTTATAAGATATCTTTCTACCTCAAATTTTTTGTGATCTATTTCAGGCATCAGCCATATTTTTTCTATTAAAGGTTTATGCTGTAAGAACTAAATAAAGATCTTATTATTTATAAATAATACGTACACTTCAACCCATTGCCACTAGTGACCATCTTGCCATTAAGCGACCAGGCCACATCCGGTGGGGGTTCGCCAGACACTTTAACGTCGAGAGATATCGGCTCGCCTTCACGCACTTTGATGGTGCGGAGGCTGCGACGGTCGATCTTTGGTGCCACTGAAATTAATCAGATCATTTATTGCATAGAAACATATTTGCAACTTTGCGAAGGTATTGCAATACAGTGGATCATTATTTTTTCTTTTGTCAATAAATAATTTATGATTTATTATTATTATTTCAAATACAACATATGCTGAAAGTTATAGTTAAGATAATATGAAACAAGTTTTTAGTCAATTGTGCAGAACATAATTTTTATCGCTTAGAACACTTATATTTTAATTTTGTTTTTTATATCTGATTGCTGTTAGCTTCCCCAACAAAAACGAATAAAACAAGCTTTTACATAATACTCTATGATTTTCAAGTACAAAACTGGCAAAATGTGGTCGGTCAATACATCAGGTTCACCTTTCAGCATAATGCTTAACCTACTTGATATAATTAATTATGTATAAGTTTATAAATACTCACATCTCCTAGGCTTGCAAGTGACAGACTTGCTAGCGTCACTCGGTTCCCCGGGCCCGGCTTCGTTCACGGCTCTGACGCGGAACTCGTATTCCGTGCCCTCGTCGAGATTGCCAACTGTGGCTTTTTCGTTGTCATTTGGACCGACCTGTTGGAATAAAAAAATATAAAAATCTTTATTGATGTAAAAAATAACACAATACACTAATATCTGACGTGACGTGTTGTGTCGTGACGTGTTGTGTCGTGACGTGTTGTCTTGTGTCGTGACGTGTTGTGTTGTTACGTGACGTGTTGTGTCGTGACGTATTGTGTTGTTACGTGACGTCTTGTGGTGTTGTTTCGTGAAGGGTGACGTGTCATGTCATGTGGTGGCATGATGTGACGTTTCGTTTCATTATGGGATGTTTCGTGTACTATGGTTAAAGTCTTTTGTCTTTATGTGGATGTTAAATTAAGTGTTTAAAACAGCCATGACACAAAAACAGTAAGTAGTTATAGCATTTACAAGAAAATTATCATTTTGTAAGTTTATTGTTATGTCCTGAGGTGACGTGTATTGTGTCGTGTCGTGATGTGACGTGTTCTGTTGTGTCGTGACTTGTTGTTACGTTACGTGTTGTGTCGTGACGTGTTGTGACGTGTTGTGTCGTGACGTGTTATGTCGTGACGTGTTATGCTGTGACGTCTTGTATCGTGATGTGACGACGTTAAAATATAAAGTATGATGATTTCTGACGCGTCGTGTTTTGCTATGAGTAAGGTAGTAGTAGTAGTGTAGTAATATTTTATAATTTATTTTTTACTGTACTAACCTCGCAGGCCTTCACCCACTTGGGCGATCCGACCTCCCTCTTCTCAATGATGTATCCAGTGATGGGCGCGCCGCCATCTTTAATTGGTTTCTGCCACTTGAGGTCCACGTGGTCCTTGTCCCAGTCGACCACTTCCGGTGTTCCGGGCTTGCCGGGCTCGTCTGGAAATTAATTTTAAGTTAATTTAACGGAAGGTTCAATATTGTTTGATATGTTTTATTTAATATTTTTTATGATTATTTTTCGTTTATAGCACCTTGATTGTTATCAAAACGTACGACCGAACATACTATTATGTATTTTAAGTTTTATGATCGTCTATCTAAATTTTATGGTTGTACATGTACAACTTTAAGTTTTATAAAAGCGATATTTTTATTTTGATTATGTCTGAATCTATCCCTACCTAATAATAATATAATGAATGCATTTCCCCTCCACATATTTATAGAGCCACAAATATCAAATATTAAAACTCACCGAACGGATTCTTAGCAATAATCGACTGTTCTCCCTCTAGCGGTTCCGAAACACCCTCATTATTGACCGCAGACACCCTGAACTTGTACTCATGCCCTGGCACCAGGTTCTCCACCTCAGCCTTCGGATCCTTGGTCTTCATGGCCGGGAGCCATCTACCGGTTTCTGTGTCCAATTTTTCAACTAGGTAATGGTCAATTGGAGCTCCGCCATCGTCGAGCGGTGCGATCCATTTGAGCGTGCAACCCTCTTTGTGCACGTCGGATATCTGGGGAGAATAATTTAACATTATTTCAATGAGTTAAGCAAAGTTTTTTGGTTGTTTTTACTTTATGAAAGCAAAAAATGAATAAGCGAAATTCTAATTCGAAACTAATTGCACCATAAAACGAGAAATAAAAAATAACGGCCACAAGTCGTCATCTTATAAATTAATTGGATAATTGTGTATTACACGATCCAGAGGCGGCTTGTGACAAAATTGTATGGGTGTTCACTTGAAATAAAACAACGAAAATACAATAGCGTTAGCAGGATAATTTATTACAAAAAAAAAAATGAGCACCACATTATAAATCCATACTAATATTATAAATGCGAAAGTAACTCTATCTGTCTGTATGTTACTCAATCACGCCTAAACTACTGAACCAATTTGCATGAAATTTGGTATGGAGATATTTTGATACCCGAGAAAGGACATAGGCTACCTTTTTATTGCGAAATATGTACCACGGGCGAAGCCGGGGCGGACCTCTAGTAATATTATAAATACGAAAGTGTGTTTATTCGTTTTAATGTGACATGGCCATGGGTAACTTTTGACAGCGGTGAAACGACTCATACTAATGCGAATTTAACATCAGGGGAATCCGCGGGCAAAGAAAAATATATGAATATTGTTTTCAATAAAAATGATGATGATGATATTGTTCATGAAATTAATAATAATTCCATAATTCCAGGGCCCTGGTGAAAGCGCCCAACGACCGGACTAGTTTATACGTTCGCTAGCTATGCAGATACTGAGCCATTCTGCGCACGCGCGGCCTGTGGATAGAGAGCATAGCGTACGGGATGTGCCAGGAAAATTTCTATAAACAAGGAAAATTTCTATACGTCAGGAAAATTTCTATACGTCAGGAAAATTTATATAGATAAGGAAAATTTGTATAAGTCAGGAAAATATTTATAAGCCAGGAAAATTTCTATACGCCAGGAAAATTTCTATACGTCAGGAAAATTTCTATACGCCAGGAAAATTTCTATACGTCAGGAAAATTTCTATACGCCAGGAAAAATCTATATGTCGGGAAAATTACGATAAGTCAGGAAAAAATTGTATAAGTCAGGAAAATTTCCATAAGTTGGGAAAATTTCTATAAACAAGGAAAATTTCTATACGTGAGGAAAATTTCCATAAGTCGGGAAAATTTCTAAAAGAAAGGAAAATTTCCATAAGTCCGGAAAATTTATATACGTCAGGAAAAATTTGATAAGCCAGGAAAATTTATATACGTCAGGAAAATTTCTATGCGTCAGGAAAATTTGTATTAGTCAGGAAAAATTATATACGCCAGGAAAATTTCCATAAGCTGGAAAATTTCCATAAGAAAGGAAAATTTTTATACGCCAGGAAAATTTCTATAAACAAGGAAAATTTCTATACGTCAGGAAAATTTATATACGTGAGGAAAATTTCTATACGCTGGAAAATTTCCATAAGAAAGGAAAATTTCTATACGTGAGGAAAATTTCTATAAGCCAGGAAAATTTCTATCCGTCAGGAAAAATTGTATAAGCCAGGAAAATTTCTATACGTCCGGAAAATTTCTATAAACAAGGAAAATTTCTATAAGTGAGGAAAATTTCCATAAGTCAGGAAAATTTCTAAAAGAAAGGAAAATTTCCATAAGTCCGGAAAATTTATATACGTCAGGAAAATTTCTATAAACAAGGAAAATTTCTATACGTCAGGAAAATTTATATACGTGAGGAAAATTTCTATACGCTGGAAAATTTCCATAAGAAAGGAAAATTTCTATAAACAAGGAAAATTTCTATACGTGAGGAAAATTTCTATAAGCCAGGAAAATTTCTATCCGTCAGGAAAAATTGTATAAGCCAGGAAAATTTCTATACGTCCGGAAAATTTCTATAAACAAGGAAAATTTCTATAAGTGAGGAAAATTTCCATAAGTCGGGAAAATTTCTAAAAGAAAGGAAAATTTCCATAAGTCCGGAAAATTTATATACGTCAGGAAAAATTTGATAAGCCAGGAAAATTTATATACGTCAGGAAAATTTCTATAAACAAGGAAAATTTCTATACGTCAGGAAAATTTATATACGTGAGGAAAATTTCTATACGCTGGAAAATTTCCATAAGAAAGGAAAATTTCTATAAACAAGGAAAATTTCTATACGTGAGGAAAATTTCTATAAGCCAGGAAAATTTCTATCCGTCAGGAAAAATTGTATAAGCCAGGAAAATTTCTATACGTCCGGAAAATTTCTAAAAGAAAGGAAAATTTCCATAAGTCCGGAAAATTTATATACGTCAGGAAAATTTCTATGCGTCAGGAAAATTTGTATTAGTCAGGAAAAATTATATACGCCAGGAAAATTTCTATAAGCTGGAATATATCCATAAGAAAGGAAAATTTTTATACGCCAGGAAAATTTCTATAAACAAGGAAAATTTCTATACGCTAGGAAAAATCCATGTCGGGAAAATTACGATAAGTCGGGAAAATTTCTAGACGTCAGGAAAAATTCCAGAAGTCGGGAAAATTTCTAAAAGAAAGGAAAATTTCCATAAGTCCGGAAAATTTATATACGTCAGGAAAAATTTGATAAGCCAGAAAAATTTATATACGTCAGGAAAATTTCTATAAACAAGGAAAATTTCTATACGTCAGGAAAATTTATATACGTGAGGAAAATTTCTATACGCTGGAAAATTTTCATAAGAAAGGAAAATTTTTATACGCCAGGAAAATTTCTATAAACAAGGAAAATTTCTATACGTCAGGAAAATTTATATACGTGAGGAAAATTTCTATACGCTAGGAAAAATCCATGTCGGGAAAATTACGATAAGTCGGGAAAAAATTGTATAAGTCAGGAAAAATTATACACGCCAGGAAAAATTTCCATAAGCTGGAAAATTTTCATAAGAAAAGAAAATTTTTGTACGCCAGGAAAATTTCTATAAACAAGGAAAATTTCTATACGTCAGGAAAATTTATATACGTGAGGAAAATTTCTTTACGCTAGGAAAAATCCATGTCGGGAAAATTACGATAAGTCGGGAAAATTTCTATACGTCAGGAAAATTTATATACGTGAGGAAAATTTCTATACGCTAGGAAAAATCCATGTCGGGAAAATTACGATAAGTCGGGAAAAAATTGTATAAGTCAGGAAAAATTATACACGCCAGGAAAATTTCCATAAGCTGGAAAATTTTCATAAGAAAGGAAAATTTTTGTACGCCAGGAAAATTTCTATAAACAAGGAAAATTTATATACGTGAGGAAAATTTCTTTACGCTAGGAAAAATCCATGTCGGGAAAATTACGATAAGTCGGGAAAATTTCTAAACGTCAGGAAAAATTCCAGAAGTCGGGAAAATTTCTAAAAGAAAGGAAAATTTCCATAAGTCCGGAAAATTTCTATACGTCAGGAAAATTTATATAAACAAGGAAAATTTCTATACGTGAGGAAAATTTCTATAAGCCAGGAAAATTTCTATCCGTCAGGAAAAATTGTATAAGCCAGGAAAATTTCTATACGTCCGGAAAATTTCTATAAACAAGGAAAATTTCTATAAGTGAGGAAAATTTCCATAAGTCGGGAAAACTTCTAAAAGAAAGGAAAATTTCCATAAGTCCGGAAAATTTATATACGTCAGGAAAAATTTGATAAGCCAGGAAAATTTATATACGCCAGGAAAATTTCTATTAACAAGGAAAATTTCTATACGTCAGGAAAATTTATATACGTGAGGAAAATTTCTATACGCTGGAAAATTTCCATAAGAAAGGAAAATTTCTATAAACAAGGAAAATTTCTATACGTGAGGAAAATTTCTATAAGCCAGGAAAATTTCTATCCGTCAGGAAAAATTGTATAAGCCAGGAAAATTTCTATACGTCCGGAAAATTTCTAAAAGAAAGGAAAATTTCCATTAGTCCGGAAAATTTATATACGTCAGGAAAATTTCTATGCGTCAGGAAAATTTGTATTAGTCAGGAAAAATTATAAACGCCAGGAAAATTTCTATAAGCTGGAATATATCCATAAGAAAGGAAAATTTTTATACGCCAGTAAAATTTCTATAAACAAGGAAAATTTCTATACGCTAGGAAAAATCCATGTCGGGAAAATTACGATAAGTCGGGAAAATTTCTAGACGTCAGGAAAAATTCCAGAAGTCGGGAAAATTTCTAAAAGAAAGGAAAATTTCCATAAGTCCGGAAAATTTATATACGTCAGGAAAAATTTGATAAGCCAGGAAAATTTATATACGTCAGGAAAATTTCTATAAACAAGGAAAATTTCTATACGTCAGGAAAATTTATATACGTGAGGAAAATTTCTATACGCTGGAAAATTTTCATAAGAAAGGAAAATTTTCATACGCCAGGAAAATTTCTATAAACAAGGAAAATTTCTATACGTCAGGAAAATTTATATACGTGAGGAAAATTTCTATACGCTAGGAAAAATCCATGTCGGGAAAATTACGATAAGTCGGGAAAAAATTGTATAAGTCAGGAAAAATTATACACGCCAGGAAAATTTCCATAAGCTGGAAAATTTTCATAAGAAAGGAAAATTTTTGTACGCCAGGAAAATTTCTATAAACAAGGAAAATTTCTATACGTCAGGAAAATTTATATACGTGAGGAAAATTTCTTTACGCTAGGAAAAATCCATGTCGGGAAAATTACGATAAGTCGGGAAAATTTCTAGACGTCAGGAAAAATTCCAGAAGTCGGGAAAATTTCTAAAAGAAAGAAAAATTTCCATAAGTCCGGAAAATTTATATACGTCAGGAAAATTTATATACGTGAGGAAAATTTCTATACGCTGGAAAATTTCCATAAGAAAGGAAAATTTCTATAAACAAGGAAAATTTCTATACGTGAGGAAAATTTCTATAAGCCAGGAAAATTTCTATACGTCCGGAAAATTTCTATAAACAAGGAAAATTTCTATACGTCAGGAAAATTTCTATAAACAAGGAAAATTTCTATAAGCCAGGAAAATTTCTATACGCCAGGAAAATTTCTATACGTCAGGAAAATTTCTATACGCCAGGAAAATTTCTATAAACAAGGAAAATTTCTATACGTCAGGAAAATTTATATACGTGAGGAAAATTTCTATACGCTGGAAAATTTCCATAAGAAAGGAAAATTTCTATAAACAAGGAAAATTTCTATACGTGAGGAAAATTTCTATAAGCCAGGAAAATTTCTATACGTCCGGAAAATTTCTATAAACAAGGAAAATTTCTATACGTCAGGAAAATTTCTATAAACAATGAAAATTTCTATAAGCCAGGAAAATTTCTATACGCCAGGAAAATTTCTATACGTCAGGAAAATTTCTATACGCCAGGAAAATTTCTATAAACAAGGAAAATTTCTATACGTCAGGAAAATTTATATACGTGAGGAAAATTTCTATACGCTGGAAAATTTCCATAAGAAAGGAAAATTTCTATAAACAAGGAAAATTTCTATACGTGAGGAAAATTTCTATAAGCCAGGAAAATTTCTAGACGTCAGGAAAAATTCCAGAAGTCGGGAAAATTTCTAAAAGAAAGGAAAATTTCCATAAGTCCGGAAAATTTATATACGTCAGGAAAAATTTGATAAGCCAGGAAAATTTATATACGTCAGGAAAATTTCTATAAACAAGGAAAATTTCTATACGTCAGGAAAATTTATATACGTGAGGAAAATTTCTATAAACAAGGAAAATTTCTATACTTGAGGAAAATTTCTATACGCCAGGAAAATTTCTATACGTCAGGAAAATTTCTATACGCCAGGAAAATTTCTATATGTCAGGAAAATTTCTATACGCCAGGAAAAATCTATGTCGGGAAAATTACGATAAGTCAGGAAAAAATTGTATAAGTCAGGAAAAATTATACACGCCAGGAAAATTTCCATAAGCTGGAAAATTTTCATAAGAAAGGAAAATTTTTATACGCCAGGAAAATTTCTATAAACAAGGAAAATTTCTATACGTCAGGAAAATTTATACAGGGTGTCCCACTGTTGGTATACTAAGCTCAAAGGAGATTATAGTTTAGCATATGCTGAGTTCGTAAAAAATACTTATAAAATTCCAGACGCATTTTTTTTTCAGATAGATGAATTCTTAAAACGTGTATACCCCTAACAAGCAACCGCCCAACTTTGTCACCAGCACGTGAGCTATCGTTTAAGATTATGTTTTCATAAACAAAATGCTCACATTAGCGAAGCGGTATTTGCTGGCGAAGCTAGAGAAGAAAACATGGATTTTCAGGAAAAATTTTATACGCCAGGAAAATTTCTATAAACAAGGAAAAATTATACACGCCAGGAAAATTTCCATAAGCTGGAAAATTTTCATAAGAAAGGAAAATTTTTATACGCCAGGAAAATTTCTATAAACAAGGAAAATTTCTATACGTCAGGAAAATTTATATACGTGAGGAAAATTTCTATACGCTAGGAAAAATCCATGTCGGGAAAATTACGATAAGTCGGGAAAATTTCTAGACGTCAGGAAAAATTCCAGAATTCGGGAAAATTTCTAAAAGAAAGGAAAATTTCCATAAGTCCGGAAAATTTATATACGTCAGGAAAAATTTGATAAGCCAGGAAAATTTATATACGTCAGGAAAATTTCTATAAGAAAGGAAAATTTCCATAAGTCCGGAAAATTTGTATACTTCAGGAAAAATTTGATAAGCCAGGAAAATTTACATACGTCAGGAAAATTTCTATGCGTCAGGAAAATTTCTATAAGCCAGCAAAATTTCTATAAAATTTCTATACGTCAGGAAAATTTGTATTAGTCAGGAAAAATTATTTGCGCCAGGAAAATTTCTATAAGCTGGAAAATTCCCATAAGAAAGGAAAATTTTTATACGCCAGGAAAATTTCTATAAACAAGGAAAATTTCTATACGTCAGGAAAATTTATATACATAAGGAAAATTTGTATAAGTTAGGAAAATGTTTATTAGCCAGGAAAATTTCTATACGTGAGGAAAATTTCCATAAGCCCGGAAAATTTCTATACGTCAGGAAAAATTCCATTCAATTCGAGATGGGAGAGGATACGGAAGATTGCTCTAAACCGTTGTTAGGCGATAGTGAAGGTAATATTATTATTTATTTTATTAAGGGCCGATTTTTCAATCCCGAGATAAACAGTCTAATAACTACCCCTCGAATAGATTTATTCAATTATTTATCTAACTCATAACGGCTCGCCTATTTTTCAATCGTGATTTATTTGATGAATAACTATCTGACCAAATATTTCCATATTGGCAGCTCTGCTCTCGGAGTGGCGAAACAAACATATTAAATTAGTCAGGTTAGAGCGGGATAGAGTCAACTCTTGCAATTTGTCAACAACCGTCATTATGACTCACTTCAGGAGTGCATTTTAAGTTTGTCTTGTATTGCTCTTGTCTTCTATGATTGTTGATTGTTGTTTTGATTCGCGTAAAGAGTTTGGTTAAATTTGTGTTTCAATTTATATATTTTACGATGGAAACGACATACTTAAAGGCAGCGTTCGGCAAATTTTCAATGGCATGGTCATCAGTACTATCAAAAACATCAATTTCAATATGATTTTAATTGATAATAATTATATAGAAAGAGGTTTAATTGTTAATAATTCTACGCTCTATGTTATGACATACGAAAATATCCCAAATTTGACGCGTCAGTTGTCAACTCAAACGCCTAACCGTCGAATAGCGCGCTATCTGGCCGTTGGAGCGGCAAATAGATTTATTCCTCAAATAACGTAGTTATTCGATAGATAAGTCCTATTCGTCTATTGAAAAATTGAATATTTTGTTAACTGAAGAATAAAGTCTATCTAGCTGTTTATCTGGGCATTGAAAAATCGGCCCTAAGTATTTAATTTGATAGATAAATTAAAAAATTTAATCAGAGAGATAATGTAAAAAGCAGTTTTAATCCTACTAATATTATAAATGCGAAAGTTTGTGAGGATGTGTGTGTGTGTGTGTGTGTTTGCTACTCTTTCACGCAAATACTACTGAACCGATTACAATGAAATTTAGCACACATATAGAAGGTAACTTGGATTAACACATAGGGTAGGTTTTATCCCGGAAATACCACGGGAACGGGAACTATGCGGGTTTTCCTTTGAAAACGCGGGCGAAGCCGCGGGCGGAAATCTAGTGTCTATATAAACACTAAAAATTATAAAGTTTTTCAAAACGAATTCAATTATTATTTAGCAAAATTAGAAAATCCCCGAATTTGCATTCGCGAGCGTATTCATAGTGTTTGTTTATAATATAAGAGTGGCAACGTCGCGCGCAATTGCTGCTGTCATGCGATGCGGCAACGTCGCTTGAGAGCGGCGCTCCGAAAATGGCTATTTTTCCATAGTAAATCTTTTGTTTCACGCGCAGGACTGTGGCAAAATTTCTCTTTCACTCTTATTGGATTTCGTATTTAGGCAATGTACTGAATGTTGTTTCATAGGAGCGCAATCGAGAGCGCTCCGTAAGTTCCTTTTCGCGCGTTACTTATTAAATGAACAAGAGTGTATGTAATGTATTTTATTTGTAATGTGTAAAGGTACTTATTGTATTGATATGAGTATTGGAGTTTTTTACGATAGATTTTAAATAATGAGCAGGTATAACTTTATTATAATTATTTATGGGAGTTCACTACATCAGCGCTCCTGAGGACGAGCCGACTCTGACACGATCGTAATATTATTCTAGTGGATCAATAGGATATTGGTCAAAATTTAAGATTTCATAAGCCTTTTTTAAACCATAAGCAATATTTTACCAATACTATCTATATATTAAACTACCGTCATATCGTTAAAATTTTTTACTCTGTCCAGGTTAAGTTAAACTCTATTTCTTTTTGAAGTTTCTACCAAACATCGCTCATTTTCTCACCTTCAAAGGCCCCTCAGGTTTAGCGGGCACGTCCAGGACAATAACTTGTATAGTGGCTTCATCCTTGCCGCTGCTGTTCTCAGCCTTAAGCACATATGTACCACTATGCTTGCGTGACGCGACCACCACGGATAGCTTCGTTCTGTAGTCTTCTGCGTCTACTGTGAGGTCTTCCCGGGTCGAGAGACGCTCTTTGTTGTGGAACCTGGTGGTTTGGGGATATTTAGTATGCAGTATTTATATAGATGAAATAATATTATGTATATGAGTTGTAAAATATGATAAGATAATATATTCGATACGAAAATGGTAAAATATAAATGCAAATAAATAATCAGAAGGAGTCACTTTAATGTGAGAAATTCGAATATAATTAGGTGCTCATTTAAAATAGCTGACATATAATTGAGCAGCATAAAGTTGATAATCCTATAGTCTATCGGCCTTACTAATAAAAAGTTAAACAATGGATAAATTTCTACCATTTTTTACCATAGCTGTGTCCTGCTCTTGCTCACATGAAACGTCAATCATAAAAACAAGACAGGTTATAATAACTAATCCACTGCAAAGCGAATGGGTAACATTTTATTAGTAAGACCGTATGTTATGTATTGATTGATAATAATTGATAATAATTAATATTATATTAACTAATCAATCAGTAAAATATTACTAAAATATATGCTAAAATCTGATTATCTTGACAGAAGCATAAAATAATTATTGAATTTTAAATTCATTACCTATTTTTTCTCGTGAGAATTTTGATCAGAGTATGTTTTTTTTAATGTTTATCATTAAAATTATCTTACCAAGTCTTAGTCGGCGGCGGTTCACCGCTGACCTTGACGTCGAGCCTGATGTTCTGTCCCGCCTTCAGAGTCAGGTCGCGCATGTTTGTGCGATCGATCTTTGGTGGGGCTGCAAATAATATAATTTAGTAATATGTAGTTATTAATTAACTAATAATTTATGATACACAGAAAAATTTAACACTGAACTTTATTAGTTAGACAGAAGAAAATTATTCAAGCTGATTTATATTAATAATAAGTATGTAGAATATATTATATACAACTAGTGGTGTAAGAGATTCTACACATCTCAACTATCATAATATTATTACATTTGATATATTTATTATTGGTCCTTCAAGTCGGATGAACAACAGTTGCTTCAAAAATAGAGAATGAGTTAACTATGTAGTGTTAGTAGTGGAGATATAGAATAATTTGTAACTACATTCTAGATACAAAAACTCAACTATAAGTGTATATCATATATTTGATACTATTGCAGGTCCTTCGAGCCGGTCGAAAAAGACTTCTTCAGAAAAATAGTACAAAAGTATTCGTTGCACTTACACAAAGCCTGTATCGAAAATAAAATTATAGTAATAGTTTGATAAAACTAACCAAATCTATCCTTAGCCAGCAAGTTGTCCGTGGGCGCGGAGGCCTTTCCAGGGCCCGCCTTGTTGATCGCCTTCACGCGGAACTGGTATGTCTTGCCTTCGATCAGATCTGGCACGCGGGCGTCTGTTTTGTTGCCGGGCACCTGGGGATATGATGTGTTATTAATAATTGAAATACATAAAGTTTATATCGGTCAGTATGGGAATGTTCAAAATTATAATATGAAAATCAGAGATTGAAACCATGTCATCGATTTTAGGTACAAGAAAAACCGCATTCGACATTAAAAAAACAAGTTCTCGCTCTAGTTGAGACTTAAATTAGGATGTTTCGATGTCGATCCACTTTAATTAGGATGTTTAGATGTCGATTCTGAAGCTCTTAAGCAGCAATTTTACAATTGAATTTGATGTTTGGCATGATTATCAACATACACATTGCTTATCATAATCTTCTTCATTTTTGTATGTAATAAAGTAACAATATCTATTTACAGCACAATATGGGATAGTTAAGACTAAAAAAAAAACGGACGATTAAAATATGTATGAGGGGTGGATTTCTATATATTTTATCTTAATACTATTATAAAGGCGAAAGTTTGTAAGGATGTATGGATGTATGGATGTATGGATGTTTGTTACTCTTTCACGTAAAAACTACTGAACCGATTACAATGAAATTTAGCACACATATAGAGGGTAACTTGGATTAACACATAGGATAGTTTTTATCCCGGAAATCCCACGGGAACGGGAACTATGCGGGTTTTCCTTTGCAAACGCGGGCGAAGCCGCGGGCGGAAATCTAGTATGAAATAGAGAAAATACACTAACCTCAACAGCCTTCACCCACTTGCCGGTATCACGGTCCTTCTTCTCCACAATGTAGCCGGTGATGGGAGCCCCACCATCGTCCGCGGGTTTCTCCCACTTGAGGTCCGCGTGGTTCGCGCTCCAGTCCTTGATGTCCGGCTTGCCGGGAGCGTCTGGTTCGCCTGTAAACATATAAATATAGTAAAACAAAACATTCAAAGTGTAAGAAAACAATAAGTATTGAAAAAGAAACACTCAGAACATTTAGGGCCGATTTTTCAATCCTTGGATAAAACTTACCCGTCCAATAAAGTATTACACGATAATATTAAATAATAATAATAAGAATACCTTTCATAAATGGTAGTTTAATACATTATTCGACGAATAAGTTTTAACCAAGGCTTGAAAAATCAGCCCTTAGACGCACATATAGAGACTTAACTCTATTGATATAGATGTAGATGAAGGCAATTTTTTTTTAATAATGTATTGTTTGTAAGCAGTAAATAAGTTACCATAAAATAGGAATGCCGCGATAACAAACGCGGTAATTACTCTTTTTGAAGTCTATTTTTTTCTACGTTTTGTATCCGGACTTTATAAACCTTTTATTAATTACTAGCTTTCCGCCCGCGGCTTCGCCCGCTTTGTCTAAAACATAATAAATTATATACTAAAACCTTTCTCTTGAATCACTATCTATTAAAAAAACCGCATCAAAATCCGTTGCGTAGTTTTAAAGATTTAAGCATACATAGGGACATAGGGACAGAGAAAGCGACTTTGTTTTATACTATGTAGTGATTATAAGTTACCTCTTTAGAACTCCAGAATGCGTTAAAACAAAAGAAAGTGTTAATTTACGTTTTCGTTTAACAACGTTTTCCAGTAAACAGCAATTATACATTAAATTAAATACTTCTGTAAGTTTGTAAAAAATTGAATAAATTCGATCATGAGGCATGATTCGAATCAGTATTTTTCTTTGTACTATGGTGACGTTGACGTCATGACTTTTAAGCATATCTGTACGCATTTAAATGCTACAAAAATAAAAAAAGGAGGACGTGTGCCGAGCACAAGTGTCAGAAAAGCAAATGCTTTTCTGACACTTGTGATTGTGGCAAGATTCAAAGTTTGCCATGGCACGACCTTGAAATTTTACTCTCAACGCGCCTAAAGAAGTATCACTTCACTAAGTAAAACTAATTCAACTCACCATACGGATTCTTAGCAGTTGTAGCCGTTTCCGTTACTAACGGTTCACTTTCACCCTCAGGGTTGACCGCCTTCACTCGGAACATGTAATCCTTGCCCTCATTGAGGCCTGTGACGTCAGCTTCCGGTACCTTAGTGGTACATACAGGTACCCATCGTCCTGTCTCTGTGTCCATACGTTCGACCACATAGCTCTCGATTGGCTCACCACCATCGTCCTCTGGGGCCTCCCATTGGAGCTTGCAGCCGTCCGCTTTGACGTCCGATACCTGGTATTGAGATGGTTAAAATTGAGGTAATTGCTATGAATATTATGTCATACTCGCAAGATAAATTATAAGATTATCTGTAGGCAAATATAATAAATATAAAAGGTAATGTGGTTAGAATTATAAAGACTTATTGCGTCTGCGGATCAGAATAGCTAAAAATAGAGTGAAATGGAAATCCTTAGAGGAGGCCTTTGTCGGAAGATAGCTGCCATAGAAGAACCAAGTTTGCCGATTATATAGATTAACAGCTAACGTAATAATATAATAGAGAAAATAGTTTAGAAACGTTTAAAATAATATACAATATAATATAGGAATAAATAAGGAATATTGTCAACGGCATATAGTAGTATAAGATTTTTGTAGTAGTTTGTATTGTTTTTGCAGTAATAAAGGCTTATTTTATTTTATTTTATTTTTATTTATTTTATTTTATTGCGTCTGCAATGGCAATAGTGTACCACATCCTCTATATAACATGGTACTAAAATACCATAGACAGTTTCCACAAAAAATAATCAATATTTGACCTCCTATGCTACATTAATCATAATCATAACTAAAAAAATAATAATAATTTTATTTATTTCTATATCATAACTAAAAAAATAATAATAATTTTAGCAAAGAACAGCAAAATTTTTAACTAGTCGTTTTTTTAACGAAAACCGAATTTCTTTACGCTATAGCAACTTTCTTCTTCATTTGAACACTTACTGGACATAGCAATTACCGGGAAAATCAAAAGCCCTTAATCAAGCAAGCTTAGAAAAGCAATCTACCAACCTTCAAAGGTCCCTTCGGTTTGGCCGGCTTGCTGACCACAGTGACCTCAATCTCCACGCTATCCACGCCTGTATCATTCTTCGCAGTCACCACGTACTTTCCACCATCAGCTCTAGTGACCTTCTGGAGTACGAAGGTGGTATGGTAATCTTGGTTCTCGATCTTGAGACGCTCATCAGACTTGAGCACTTGGTCGTTACGGGCCCATGTAATTGTTGGTTCTGGTTCTCCTTTGACATCTGCTTCGAACTTGAGCGTCTGCCCCACTTTGATCTTGCGCTTTTGAAGGTTTTTGCGGTCGATGTGCGGTGCCACTGTATATTGAAATGAAGTAATAAATATACCGGAAATAAAAAAATATGCAATAATTATAGGATATTTTATGGGATTCGAGTAAATTTGATGTATTATGGGATTTGAGTAAATTTGCTGTATGTTATACTTTGTATGTTTATAACCATGGATCAGTTACTCTATGACATAAAAAATAAAAAATTAAGATCACAATAATTGTTAGAATGCATGTTTTGAAACAAAATATTTTTTTAATGTAATGGTATACGGGTTTATTTTACCTAACAGCATTTTATAATTTCCTATAATAATAATATCCATACAGCACTGTGTTAATAGTCAAATTCAAAATCACATTCAAATGAAGGATCATTATTAAATCTAAAGATTGTGTGCACAAATTTGAGTGTACCGTTTTAGTTTCATATCTTTATCTATAGTACTTAAGGGTACTACAAAATACTCACAGAATCTCGGCTTAGCGATCACCGACTTGCTGGGCTCCGAGGGTTCACCAGGTCCAGCCTTGTTGACCGCAATCACGCGGAACTGGTACTCGTGTCCTTCCTCCACGTCTGTAACGCGGCCTGTCGGACGCTCGCCCGTTGTGCGCAGACAGTCTGACCAGACTCTGGAATTTTTTTATAAATAATTGCTTAAAATTGTTTTATTGGGTAGGTCATGAAAATAGATATGTCTGCTGTTTTCTGATTCAAAACAGTCATTCTAAAATAAATGATTCGTTCGAATTCCGTCATATTATCGAATTTTTAATATACTTTTTTTTTGTGCAAATTTATATATAAATGGCATTTAATGCTATAAAACGAATAATTTTAAAGAACTACTGAGCCAAAAGAACATTTCTAAATCATTCGCAGAAGGTCATCAGCTAAAGTGTGAGAAGACTAATATAAAATAATAATATAAGAAAGTACTTATACAAATTAACAAATCTTGAAGAAACTTCCAAATAGCCTTTTAATTTATATAAAGTAGTAATAAATACGCACCTGCTACCCTTCTCCCTCTTCTGAATAATATATCCAGTGATGGGAGCACCTCCATCTTCCTTCGGTGGAGACCATTCCAGGTCCACGAAGTCCTTGTCCCAGTTGCGTGGTTCTGGTCTTCCGGGCTTGCCGGGTTCGTCTGTAATATATTCGTTAAGTTATAAATTGCGTAATAAGGTTTTAAAAAAGTACAAATAGGATTTTTTCCATTGTTTTATTGAATATTTCAAAATTATATTTGGTAGGTATGAAACTAAAAATTGAGTACCTACTGGAAATTTTTATGAAACTTTACTAACAAAAATTATCAGGAAGTTTGGGTTGATTTAAAATATTATTGACATTATTGTTGTGTAGTGTGAAGCTTTTCATGTTACTCTATTCTACTTTTATTAAATAAACTATTTATTTAAGTGATAGTTATATATCAGAATAGATTTTCCTAAAATATACAAAAAGGAATCGAAAGAAAATATAAATATAGACTATCGCATGATTATTGCTACTGAAGGGGAAAAAGTTTTCCTGTAACGAATATACTATTTTCACTTGCAGTTATATTCAACATTTTCTGAAAATTACGTAAATATTAACTGTATGGTACTTAAGGAAAATTCCTCAAATGAAGATTTTCTATTTATATTATGTGTATTATTCATTCATTGTCAAGTTTTTAACCCTTGTGAGAGAGACAAATAAATGTTTGTATTTATTTATTTTATGTTAGTACTCACCAAACGGATTCTTAGCAATAATAGTCTTCTCCGTCTCCAGCTCCTCCGACTCGCCCTCCTTGTTGACCGCCTTCACGCGGAACTTGTAGGGTTTGCCCTCTTGCAGACCGGCCACGTTTGCCTTGCAGTCCTTGGCCGTGCCGCACGGGATCCATTGGCCTGGAAGAATGTGATGAATGATGAATAAATGGAATTCTTATTTATTTATCTTTGAGTTACAGTACAAAAGATACCAACACGAACAAAGATAACAATTATGACAAAGTTTAACTTCAAAATAAGGTACAATTAGAGGCAAATGATACAATATTAACATTAAATAGGTCCACTTCAGATTTAACACTTACGTGTTTAATTTATTTAACAACTAGCTTCCGCCCACGACTTTGTACGTGCATCCCCGTTTTTCCCCGTTCCCGCAAGAATTTCGGGAAATCCTTTCTTAGCGGATGCCTACGTCCTAACATCTACCTGCATGCCAAATTTCAGCCCGATACGTCCAGTGGTTTGGTCTGTGCGTTGATAGATCACTATATCAGTCACCTTTGAGTTTTATATATATAGATTATTGACTGGTCAGTTAGCACATTTTTTTCCTGTATTTTGACGATTCAAACGTGCTTTTAAACGACGCTTTTATAGATAAATAAATAAATGCTTAAGTTTGAATTTACATATTTGATCTGGACGAAAAATACGAAGACTTTTGTGATTTAACATTATTTCTTTGCCAAAGGCTATCTGACCCCGAACTTTGATTCAATGCGAAAACAATCTGGGAAAGTACAGTAACTACTATTTTCAAAAATAATTAAAAATTTCTGGCATTGATTTCATTTGCATATGCATTGTTATTAACAAAAATTTAGGTAATACTACAAAATTAGACCAAGAATATCTACCAAAAAAGGTCTCATATAAAAAATTTGTTATTATTGTTCTTTTTATATATTTTTTTTTTGGCAAAGATAAAAACATACCAGTAAGCGGATCGAGTTTCTCAATTTCATAGTACTCGATGGGCGAACCGCCATCGTCCTCCGGCTTCTGCCACGTCAGCGTGCAGCTGTTCTTTGTGACGTCGGATACTTCTAGCGGTCCCTTGGGCTTGGATGGTTTACCTGAAAATTATATGCAATTAATAAAATTTGTAGAAACAATATTGCAAAAAAATCTAACGTTATCAAAAAAAAAAACAAAAAAAAACAAAAATTCTTTATTGTGCACCACAGAGAAAAGTATAAATAAGGATACATATAATATAAGTAACAAAGAGCACAACAGGCGGTCTTATCGCTCAAACAGCGATCTCTTCCAGACAACCTGGTGGACATGGAGACGCAGTGCATGAGTAATAAAAAACAGGGGAAGGTGCACTAAAAACAGAAGAAGAAAAAAAATAATAAATAAATAAAATAATATATAATATATATATATATATATATAAATATATAAATACATACATAATATATATATAAATATAATCATACAAATTTACTTATACATACACATATACATACTCATACACATACATAATATAACAAAATAAATAGATACATACATAACTATTACAATTTTAATATATACATACATAATAATATATAAAACGCACACCGACACAATTGACTCTAAATTAAGTTAAATAGAGAGAGAGAGAAAAAATAAATAAATAAAAATACCTAAAAATTTATTACCAACTAGTTAATTGGATAAATAAAATTGCTTCAGTAAGTTTTTGAACGTAGAGAGAGATTGAGCTGCTCTTATGTCCAACGGTAAATCATTCCAAAGTTTAATGGCACGCACAGTGAACGAAGAGTTGTAAACGTGACTGACATGCGGTGGCATTGCTAGACGATGCTTATTAGAGGAACGCATCGGGTTAACGTTAGATACCAGGAACTCAAATCTCTCTTTTAAGTATCGCGGAGTTCTTGGATCGAACAGAACACAGTACAGGAGGTGAAGGATATGAGTATTTCGGCGAAGACGGATGGGGAGCCATTTGAGCTTAGTGCGAAACTCGGAGACGTGATCGTATTTGCGCAGACCAAATACAAATCTTATGCAGAAATTCTGAAGGCGCTCAAGGCAGTCTAGGTGGTATTCGAAGAGGTCAGGATAGCACGCATCAGCATAATCTATGATAGGTAAGAGGAGTGTTTGGACGAGCGCAATCTTAGTCGGTATTGGCAGAAAGTTACGTAAGCGACGGAGCGAACCAGCGGCAGCAAAAACTTTTTTACGAACCTCCTTAATTTGGTGATTCCAGGATAGACACGAATCAATCCAAATCCCTAGACATTTAATTTCCGTACTATACGGTACAGGAATCCCACCAACTATTACTCTAGGCAAAGTAGAAAGGTCTATTTTGGATACGAAGTATTTTGTACCACATATTATACTTTGCGTCTTAATTGGGTTGATGTTCAGGCCGTGACTATAACTCCAATTGACAATAGTGGATACGTCGTCGTTCATTTTGGTTACAGCATTCGGTAGGTCTTCAAACGAAGTGTGACGATAAATTTGAAAGTCGTCGGCATACATATGATAGAGAGAAGTGATGTTGAGGGATATTGAATTAATGAATATACTAAAAAGAAGAGGAGAAAGCACACCGCCTTGCGGAACACCAGCAGTAACATTAGCCCACGAAGAAAAAGAATTATCAACTTGGACACGCTGCTGGCGTTCCTGTAGATAACTACGAAACCAATCAATATCTGTTGGAGATATGTTAAGAGAACGCAGCGTGCTGAGAAGGATCTCATGGTCAACTGTATTAAAAGCATTACTAAAATCCAGAGATGTTAGTAGCGTTAGCTGTTTTTGATCCATGTGTAAGCGAATGTCGTCAGTAACTTTAACTAGGGCAGTAACCGTACTATGACCGGGACGAAAACCAGATTGGAAAGGATTAAGGAGATCATACTTGTTAAGGAAAGCGCTAAGCTGCTGCTGAACCAAGCGCTCTAACACTTTGGATAGGAATGGAAGGATAGATATGGGACGGTAATCGGTAGGCGTGGAAGGTTTAGAGCGTTTTGGTAGAGGAATAATGAAGGCATTCTTCCAAGCATTTGGAAAGGTATGTGAGGAAATTGAGTAGTTCAGGATATGTGTGATTACAGGAACAATAGTGTCTAGGATGGGAACGATCATATTACGGCTGATGCAGTCACTGCCGACCGCTTTCGAACTAATAGCTAATACGTTCTTCTTAACATCACAATCAGAAAATTGACTAAACTTGAACGGAGGATGTGAAGGAGCAGAAATAGAGGCAATTTTATTTAAAGTACGCTCTTTAACTTTAGCGTCAAAATTATTAACATGAGAGGAAAAATGCGTATTGAGACTATCCAGGTTTACGCATGAAGGTAAGGAATTATCTGGGGATTTACCAATGCCAAGGGACTTAAGGAATTTCCAAACTTTTGCGGGGTCGCCGTCCTCGACCGATTTGTGAATATGGCGTCTTTGTGCATCTCTACATAGTGTATTGCAACGATTTCGAATTTTTTTGAACTTTTCCCGCATCTCACTATTGTCAGTTCTGAGCTTAGATTTAGCCTTGGCTTTTGCAGCTAACAGGACTTTGATTTCCTCGGTCAACCAAGGAGCGGGCAGGTGTTTTAGTTTAATAGGTCGCAACGGAGCATGTCTATCAAAAAGCTCTATTACGAGGTTATTAAAGTGTTGAACTTTCTCATTAACATCTTGAGCCTCATAAATCACAGACCAATCGATTTCGGATGCATCCTTAATCAGACGATCTGGGTCAATACCACTAAAATTGCGCTGTAGGATGATTTTAGGTTTAGGCTTAGGGGGGCGGATTATCATTCATTTGTTGTGTGATGTTCATTTATATCAGAGCCTTATAGGTCCACTTCTTAGTAATTTCTTAATTACTATATTAGAAAGACAAAATATTTAAATTATTGACATAGCGTACAGTTAGAATGGAAAATAATTGATAGTTTAGAAAATTAACTAGGAAAATGGACGATGTTGCAATACTTATCTCAACATTTTTTATACTATGTTTGCGTTCGTATTGCGAATAAGAAAAAAAATGGATAAAAATGATATAAAAGGACATCATGTCACACGATGTTACTAATCGAGCTTTTTTGTTGAAAAAAAATTAAATATTAAATTGGTTTGATTTAACATTTTAAGTGAACTAACTGAGCGCCGCGGTTTTACCAGCATGTTTAAAAAATTATTCAATAATCAGTTTTGACTTTCCGACCATTTTATTATATGTATAGATTAATAGTTAACCCAACTCACCAACAATAATAATCTCCACATCCGCCTCATCTTCACCAACTTCGTTCTTCGCTTTAATGGTGTATTTGCCGCTATTGGCGCGTTTGCTCTTGGTCATCAGGAACTTGGTGTTGTAGTCCACGTTGATGATCTCCAGATTGTCCCTGTTGGCCAACTGTTGGCCATTAAAGTGCCAAGTGACAGTGGCCGGTGGTTCGCCGAAGACTTTAATGTCCAGGGAAACTGGGAGACCAGCTTTGACGGTGATAGGGTTGAGGTTGGTGCGGTCGATGCGGGGCTTCACTGTAAAGAGAATAGAATATCAATTCACTATAATAAAATAAACATCTTCATAATTGGCAAAATGAAAAAATCTTCTACACCATAAAGAATGGAAAATTCGGACCCTAAACTCCTTTATGGTATCTTTTGCATGCTATATTCTATTGTCTGGACACGTCTGTACTGTATTTAATATTATTGTATCACCATATTTTAAAACTAAGTTTAAAATAAAGATTTATTTATTTTATCAATACACTGTAAGGAAAATAATAGAAGAGCGAATAATAAGATTGAGCATAACATTTTGACCTCAAGAATAGTCTTCTATCTATACACAGCAATGTAATAAATAGATGTGTTTTGATATGTTTGGAATTATTGGCAATTTTATGGAGTCAACTAAGGATTTAGTATGTACGGAAATTTATAAATGCTTATGATAAGAAATACATGAAGTAACAAAATTGAATACTAGATTGTTTCATTGTTATTTTCATCTCTGATGTCTATAAATTGGAAAATTCTCAAGACATTTTTTCCCCACAACTTTTTCAATCACATCTCAACATCAAACATTTTTTCATTACTAAAATTCTACTTTTCCATACTAAACACGTATACTCACAGAATCTCGGTTTAGCAGTATGCCAGTTGGTATTCTCCGAGGGTTCAGATTGTCCCGCCTTGTTCACGGCCCTCACTCTAAACTGGTATTGGTTGCCCTCCTCCAGTTTAGGTACTGTTCCTTGGCACACGTTGCCGTGGATTTCCGCCATCTTTAATTTTATTAGTAAAATTAAAATTTATACGATGCATGAAATTTTGTAAATTTTGCCAAAAATCTGAAAACTATACTACGGTTAACATAAATAAATATAGACCACAATCTATTTATTTTACACATTGCCTGTGAAATAACAGGTAGTCTATATAATCCCTGGGCAATGTATAAATTACCTAGGTAAAGTATTTAATAGAAAATATAATCATAATATTTCGTACATCGGCTAAAAAATTCGATCAAGAAGCGAGACTCGAACCCGTCCCTTTCTAATCTTTATAAATTTATACACATATTTTTCAATCTGCCTATAGGTATTACATTGGTTTCATATACAAATACCAATACAATATGTTAAAAAACTTCAATAAGTTACATTTTATCTGTCCCTTACCTTAACAAACTCCCCACGATCTCTGTCCATAGCTTCAATGATATACCCAGTGATGGGTGCACCATTATCCCTGATGGGCGGTTCCCACTTCAGCTTCACGGACTTCTCGTCCCAGTCCACGATGTCAGGTAGACCTGGAGGAGCTGGTACATCATACGGGTTCTTCGCGAGGATCCCGTGGTCGGTCTCCAGGGGTTCGGATTCGCCTTCCTCGTTGAGGGCCTTGACGCGGAATTGGTAGGTGTGACCCGGTTCTAGGCCTGTGTGTGGAAATTATTTTGTTTAAAACTGTAGTCCGTAGATATAATGTAGCGAGATTTATAAAAATCATCATTATTTAGCTGTATTACCCGATAGTTATATTATTTAAAAACGTAAGTACACTATTTTACTGGTAACACATTTTTTATCTACATACAAATTTGTATTATAACAGGCATAATAAGAATACACCTAATTTGTTTTGAAAATATTATCCAATAAATTTGATTACATTAGATTTTAATACTTTGATTATTCATGTTATGAATAAAAGTTGATTACTAACTGCATTCTCTAATAATATAAGAATATCGAAAAAAAAGATAGATATTTGTGTTTGTCGTTTGTATTTTCCATAACGGTGGATTTACATCAAACAAGGGAATGCTCATTCTAACTCCTCTATGTCAAATTGTTTTAGTGTAAACAGGCGTAGAGCAGTATTTCGTTGTTCTTAGTGCGTTCGAAACGATTCTATGCAATGTTCAAATACTGAACAACACTGAATACGAGTTTTCGTTTATAGATCAAGTTTTTAAGATCACGATCTCTAGCTCTATGTTCATTTTATGTAAATGCACCGTTAGCCGATGATTTCCAATACTTCTGACCGACCCGTTGGCTAGGTTGGTAGTGGCCCTGCCTTCCAAGCCAGAGGTCATGGGTTCGATTCCCACCCGGGGCAAATATTTGTGTGATGAACATAAATGTTTGCTCTGTGTCTGGGTGTTAATTATCTATATAAGTATTTATTTAAAATTATATATGTATGTTTATCAGACATCTGGTTTCTATAACACAAGCGAAAGCTTAGTATGGGATCAGATCGTGCCGTGTGTGAAAATTGTTCTGAAATATTTATTTCTTTTTATACTGACCAGTAACAGTAGCCTCCGTGACATCAGGGTCTATGGTACCAGCCGGAGACCACTTCCCAGTGATGGTGTCCATCTTCTCCACGATGTAGGCGCTGAGCGGCAGACCGCCCGTGTGCTTGGGCTTGCTCCAGGATAACTTGGCGTGTTCTGCGTGCACGTCGGACACTTCCAGCGGGCCCTCCGGTTTGCCTGGCTTGTCTGGGGATAAATAAAATATTATGTGAGGTGTATTTGTTATTCAATGTGGTGCTAAGATGGTTACGTGTATATGAAAATATCAAAAGTCTAGTGAAAAGATCAAAACTTTGCAATAAATCACTCAGATTGCTGTGTATATGTACTTTTTTTTGTAGTGAAATAAATTTCGAAAACTTAACTACGGTCATAGAATAGAAAATACAAAAAAATTCTATATTTCATGTTCAAATTATTGTAGGAATTCTAGTTAAATTGAAATTTTATATCTCACACGATTTTATGCGCGTATTTTCCAAAAATAAAATACAAAATACCGAAGTACCCTCATTTAAATATTTCCTCAATAAATCATTTCTTTCTATATTTCAAATCAAATTTCTACTGTCTATTTATTTTTTCATTTATAACACAAAATAATCAACCCCTTACCAAGAACAGTAATCTCAACAGTGGCTTCATCAACACCAGAGTCGTTTTCGGCCTTCAGCGTGTATACACCAGTATTCTTCCAGGACGACTCGAAGATCTGCAGCTTCGTGTTATAGTCCTCGTTCTCCAGCTTAACACCTGGAGCGGTCTCGATGACCTGGAAGGTTTAGATGTTGTTAGTTCTGGATTGACAGGATGTGAATGAATGGCTAGAATCGGGGTATTTTATACAAATTGATAGTGACTTAAAAGATAGCGAAAAATATTTCAACAATGATCATTTCTAGTATATTTTTTATGTTATAGTACGATTCAATCTTAATGGCGGTTCGGAAGTTAGGTGCAGGTGCAGGTGCTTGTGCGCACAGGTCTCTTGACGTCCCGCTAATACCTAAAATTTATTTCTGCGCATCGGATCGTACGATGTTTCGAGCCGCCATTAATTTTTTAATTGTACTATACTGACTAGTGTATCCATTCTTATTAATATTATAAATGCGAAAGTAACTCTGTCTGTCTGTCTGTTACTCAATCATGCCTAAACTACTGAACCAATTTGCATGAAATTTGGTATGGAGATATTTTGATACCCGAGAAAGGACATAGGCTACCTTTTATTGCGAAATATGTACCACGGGCGAAGCCGGGGCGTACCTCTTGTAATATTATAAATGCGAAAGTGTGTTTATTCGTTTTAATGTGACATGGCCATGGGTAACTTTTGACAGCGGTGAAACGACTCATACTAATGCGAATTTAACATCAGGGGAATCCGCGGGCAAAGAAAAATATATGAATATTGTTTTCAATAAAAATGATGATGATGATATTGTTCATGAAATTAATAATAATTCCATAATTCCAGGGCCCTGGTGAAAGCGCCCAACGACCGGGCGAGTTTATACGTTCGCTAGCTATGCAGATACTGAGCCATTCTGCGCACGCGCGGCCTGTGGATAGAGAGCATAGCGTACGGGATGTGGGTGGGAATAGGTGGGTGGTTGGTAGTACTTTAATCAGTCGTAAAAATTTCCAATTTTAGGGAGATTAGAAAAATGATACTAACAATAGTTAGGGAAATTTCGATTGACAGAAAAATTACGATAAGTCAGGAAAAATTTCTATAAGTTAGGAAAATTTCCATAAGTCGGGAAAATTTCTATAAGCTGGAAAATTTCCATAAGAAAGGAAAATTTCTATACGCCAGGAAAATTTCTATAAACAAGGAAAATTTCTATACACCAGGAAAATTTCTATAAACAAGGAAAATTTCTATACGTCAGGAAAATTTCTATAAGCCAGCAAAATTTCTATATGTCAGGAAAATTTCTATAAGCCAGCAAAATTTCTATACGTCGGGAAAATTTCTATACGCCAGGAAAAATTCTATAAGCCAGGAAAATTTCTATACGTGAGGAAAATTAAGTCAGAAAAATTTCTATACGCCAGGAAAAATTCTATAAGCCAGGAAAATTTCTATACGTGAGGAAAATTTCTATAAGCCAGGAAAATTTCTATACGCCAGGAAAATTTCTATCCGTCAGGAAAATTTCTATACGCCAGGAAAATTTCTATCCGTCAGGAAAATTTCTATAAGCCAGGAAAATTTCTATACGTGAGGAAACTTTCTATACGTCAGGGAAAATTTCTATAAGAAAGGAAAATTTCCGTAAGTCCGGAAAATTTCTATACGTCAGGAAAAATTCTATAAGCCAGGAAAATTTTTATACGTCAGGAAAATTTGTATAATTCAGGAAAAATTATATACGCCAGGAAAATTTCTTTACGTCAGGATTATTTCTATACGCCAGGAAAATTCTTTAAGCCAGGAAAATTTCTATACGTGAGGAAAATTAAGTCAGGAAAATTTCTATACGCCAGGAAAAATTCTATAAGCCAGGAAAATTTCTATACGTCAGGGAAAATTTCTATAAGAAAGGAAAATTTCCGTAAGTCCGGAAAATTTCTATACGTCAGGAAAAATTCTATAAGCCAGGAAAATTTTATACGTCAGGAAAATTTGTATAAGTCAGGAAAAATTATATACGCCAGGAAAATTTCTTTACGTCAGGAAAATTTTTATCCATCAGGAAAAATTCTATAAGCCAGGAAAATTTCTATACGTGAGGAAAATTTCTATATGCCAGGAAAATTTCTATAGGCTGGAAAATTTCCATAAGAAAGGAAAATTTCTATACGTCAGGGAAAATTTCTATAAGAAAGGAAAATTTCCGTAAGTCCGGAAAATTTCTTTACGTCAGGAAAAATTCTATAAGCCAGGAAAATTTTTATACGTCAGGAAAATTTGTATAAGTCAGGAAAAATTATATACGCCAGGAAAATTTCTTTACGTCAGGAAAAATTCTATAAGCCAGGAAAACTTCTATACGTGAGGAAAATTTCTCTTTGCCGCAAAAATTTCTAAAAGTCAGGAAAAATCCATAAGTCGGGAAAATTTCGATAAGTCAGGAAAAATCCATAAGTCGGGAAAATTTCGATAAGACAGGAGAATTTCTATACGTCAGGAAAATTTCTCTTTGTGGGGAAAATTTTTATAAGTCAGGAAAATTTCGATACGTCAATAAAAAATAATATTATAGATAAATTATGATAAAATACGTATTTAAGGCGATAGAAACGATTCAACTATAAATTTATATTTAAACATGGTATGCATAATAAATAACCTTATATTTCATGTTTCTCAGAAATAATTCAGAAGAGAACTTAATACAACGGTTCCGTGAGATGGGAGAGGAATAGAGGATACGGAAGATTGCTCTAAACCGTTGTTAGGCGATTGTGAAGGTAATATTATTATTATTTATTTAATTAAGTATTTAATTTGATAGATAAATTAAAAAATTTAATCAGAGAGATAATGTAAAAAGCAGTTTTAACCCTACTAATATTATAAATGCGAAAGTTTGTGAGGATGTGTGTGTGTGTGTGTGTGTGTGTGTGTTTGTTACTTTTTCACGCAAATACTACTGAACCGATTACAATGAAAAGCACACATATAGAAGGTAACTTGGATTAACACATAGGGTAGGTTTTATCCCGGAAATCCCACGGGAACGGGAACTATGCGGGTTTTCCTTTGAAAACGCGGGCGAAGCCGCGGGCGGAAATCTAGTAGTCTTTACATAATTTTACAAGTATAATTTCTTAGTCCATAAAATTAAAGAAAGGTTCGCTTGAATGTTCGGATTTTATTAAATTAAAAATATCCTCCTACCGTCATTTCTTTCCAGACTTATGAAGTCCAGTTTTAAACCTACCTTGTTAGCGAAAGTCCAAGTCTTGGTCGGTGGAGGTTCACCCTTGATGTCGACGTCCAATTTAATGGTCGTGCCCGCACGTACGCGGATCGCCACCATCTTGTCGCGGTTGATGTGTGGTTTCACTGTAAATAAATGGTAATTTTAGTAAGTTTAATTATCTATATAAATAATATTATAAAGAGGAAAGGTTTGTATGTATGTATGGTTTTCACGCATAAACTACTGGACCGATTTTGATGAAATTTGGCACAGACAATCTTTAGACCCTGAGCAAGAACATAGGCTACCTTTTATTGCGAAATATGTACCACGGGCGAAGCCGGGGCGGACCGCTAGTATGGTATATTTATTATATGATAGAGAAACGGTAATATTGTTTATGGTTGTTGGTTTCCCAGGTCAACTAAATCTAACTTGTCCACCTAGTAATTAGTAATGACTTGAAACTTGTTACATTTTCGAATATTGCTATTTAGTGACATATTTATATTATTCAGAGCTTTCCATAGCTAAAATATTGTCGTTAGAAACAACGAGTTTCTTTATAATTTTCAAAATCAATTTGACATAAACGTCGATAATTTATAATAAACTCGCTAATTAAACTTATTTTTTTATACTACCCTCTTTTTCAAGGTTCACATAAACAAACAAACAAACTTACAGAATCTAGCCTTAGCCAAGTGCGGCTGTGTGGGCTCTCCGGGTTCTCCGGGACCGGCCTTGTTGACTGCCCTCACGCGGAACTGGTAAGTGTTGCCCTCCTTCAGTTCAGGCACACGGGCCTTGCATTCTGGCGTCTGTGGGAGATAGAGATAGATATATTAGTTTATATCTTTTTTTATCTTGTTTTAAATAATGTATACTATATTTACTGTGTTAACAGCCTTATTGCCATAAGTTCAACGAGATTGAATGCTTGATTTTTGAATATAAATTTTTTACTTACTTACTTTACTTTATTTATATTGTTCTTTAAAAAGATATGACACAGCATTACAATAAATAGAGAAACTAATTGGTAACGGAAAAATATTTCCTTTCGACTAAAACAAATTTTAATGTTACCTTCCCTGATGAATGTACATATTTGAAATTGTTTTGTACAATTGGAATTACCATATTCTAATGAAGTTCACGCTAGACGCAAAATAAATATTAATTTTCCTATATAATATGTATATACCTTTACACGGAGTTATAATTTCTAATAAGACGTATACTTTCACATTAGTTGTATATCAAACTATTTTAACTCTTTTCCCAAACATAACATACATTATCTTAAACTTACTAGGAGGGCCCTACTACTCCATATTGTGTAAAATTTAGAAACGAAATAAACTATTTTTTTTATTATTTCTTTTTAAACATTTCCCCAAAAAATCTTCTTCTACCAACAAATTCAATCCCACTCTTCCACTCACCGTAGTAACCAGCGCCTCTTGCCAGTGTCCATACTTGTCCTTCTTCTCAATAACGTATCCAGTGATGGGAGCCCCACCATTGTTCTTCGGCGCCTCCCACTTGAGGTCCACGCGGTCCACGTCCCAGTCCTCGATGGTTGGGACTGAGGGCTTTCCGGGGATATCTGAAGATATAATTTTAATTATTTATTTGTCAAAAAAGGTGCAGTGGAAGAAACGGTATAATAACATTATGTCATTGTTATTGTCAATTTTCTGAAAATAGCTTGGAATGATATGACGATTTAAGCATAAAATGCCAAGAAAACTTGTTCACAAGAAATCGTATTGATTTTACAGACGTATTTTTTTAATTCGCACTGAATTCAGTACAGCATTATTTCACAAAGACCTTGAGCATGAAGAAGCTAATGTAAGTAACATATAAAATGTAAGTTCAAAATGTAAGTAAATTGTAAAATATTGTGAGTCAGTCTCAATAAATTGTGTGTACTAACACGATTTTAATATAAAAATATAAAAAAATCCATTCCTCCATCGAAAAAGGGACAATCCTCGACTGGCCGGCCGTTAAGGCCCCGATGAACGTCAGAAAGTTTGTTATATGTTCTGTAGCGAAAATATTTCGCTACATACCAAATAAACAACTTCGAAAGGACCTCGTACTCCCCTGCAGACCCTTGAAACACTCACCATAGGGATTCTTAGCAACAATAGAGTGGTCAGTCTTCAGCGGCTCCGACTCGCCCTCCTCGTTGACCGCCCTCACGCGGAACTCGTACTCCTCTCCCTCCTGTAGCCCCTTTAAAAATAAAATAAAATAAAAATAAAATAACATTTATTTGCCAAAAACATGGTACAGAGAGGTGTGAAGAGATAATTGTTCAACATGTTTCGCTTTGTATAAAGCATGCAAATATATGCGTAAAACAGATAAGTACTAAATCTAATACACTACACGTGCATATTATATAATTATAATCGATTTAACAATTATCATTTAAGATCAAAAAATTCTTTTTGGCTATAAAAACAATTAATAATCAGCCATTTCTTTAACTTATTTTTAAACACATTCAATGTTTGGTTTCTTATGCATTTAGGAACATGGTTAAATATTTTTATAAGCATACCTTGATCTCCATCTCCGTGTCGTCTGTCTTGCCGACGGGCACCCAGCGACCGGTGGCCTTGTTCAGTTTCTCTACCACGTAGCCGGTTACCGGCTTGCCTGGATATTAATTTATTTAAGAATTTTTAACATAGGATCAATTATCGACGACATATTATATCTGCCAAGTGCCAACCCTTGGCCAACTTTGTGGATTATGGCCTTATGGGAGGCCCATGTCCCAGCAGTGGAAACATATATGTATAGGCTGATGATTATGATGATGAAGATGAAAAAGGATACATATTACTATATAAAGTTTATTGAATTGTTGTTGTTGAACTTTATTAGAGGCTTGTATACTTGTAGTGGTAACGAGCAAGGGCTGATGATATTGACTATAATGACAATAGCGACAATGAAATTGATAATATCGATAGCGACGATGAAAACGATAGTGATGATGATATCGATGACGATGATGAAATCTTTGACATTAGTGAAAACAAAGTGCAGACGACAATATTTATGAAAGAAACATAATTACACTCAAACCAAATTCGATAAACACGAATAGACACTACAGTAAAATATCTCACCTCCATCGTCCTCCGGCTTCTTCCACGACAGTTTACAACCGTTCTTGGTGACATCAGCGACCTTCAGTGGACCACCAGGTTTGCTTGGAGACGAGAGCACAGTGATCTCCACCTCCGCTTCATCGGAACCGTGCTGGTTCGTCGCCAGGATACGGTACGTGCCGGTCATGGCACGGACCGAGTCCTTAATGTCTAGTTTGGTGTTGTAGTCCACGTTTATTACGTTCTCTGTGACCTGCAAAGGGTTAGATGTTTTGTTAATAATATCAAAAACACACTAACAATAAATGATGTTGAAATTTTTTTATGATAGTGCTCTCGCCAATACTAACATCTTTTTTTTCAGGTAAATTTATTTAAACGTAGGCTGAATAAAAGAAGTTCAAAATAAATCCTGCCAATTGTCGTTTCTGAACTATACAATTACTTTTTGATCAAAAATCAACGAATATTGATTTTTACAATAAACGTAGTTCATAAACTAACCAACCATTTTAACCAATGCTATGCGATTTGCACATAACTTGATCGTCATGTTTTATGTAATAAATAAAGAAATATTTCAGGACAATTTTCACACACGGCACGATCTGATCCCATACTAAGCTTTTGCTTGTGTTATGGAAGCCAGATGGCTGATAAACATACATGTATAATTTTAAATAAATACATATTATTTATTAATCGAACCCACCTCAGTCTCGACATCCTTCCACTTCCTGAACCACTGCACCTTCGGCGCCGGTTCACCTCTAACGTTCACGTCGAAGAAGATGGGCTTGCCCGCACGAACTGCCACCGTCTTGAGGTTGGTGCGGTCGATACGCGGTTTCACTGGGCAAAGTAATATTTAATATGAAAATTCACTGTGTGAAGTGAGTGAAGTCCCATGTCCCCAAGTGGGGTAAGGGGCAGATGCATTATGCATACATCTGTTTCACTGATCGATTTTCTTTAGGGACAAGTAGGTGATCAGCCTTCTATGTCCTGCCAGACCGAGACATTTTTTTTTCTTCGTCTCCACCGGGAATCGAACCCAGGACCCCTAGGTTCTACGCTCACGCGTCAACCACTGTACCAAGGAGGCGGTCAAAATTCACTGTAGGAATGAATGAATGTTGAGTTTGAGTTTGAGTTTGAGTTTGAATGTTTAAAGGGGTTAAGTATTGGGACATATAAATTTGGGATATGTAGTAAAATCCGGATTTTTGTAATTTATGGGTTCATCAACAAAGCTTAGGACTTTATAAAAGCAATAAAGATACGATGCGTAAATTTTTTTCAACACAAATTGTTCCGAGTTCTATTTTATAAAATGTCTTCAAATATTATAACAGCTTCAAGAAAAACGATTCATACTAAAAATGTGGATATGACAGTCATTATTTTTTTTTTGTAACTTACATCATTGATTACACCCTACCAAAATGAAGTCGGTTAATAACATCAAATCTTTATCTACCTTCATTCTTACATCAACATCTAACAATTTATCAACCAACAACAGCATAATCATCCTACAAGCTATTAATATAATAAGACTTAATAAAAAATGTGTACTCACAAGCCTTATGCCGTATAGTGGTCATCTCAGTGGGCTCAGAGGCCTCCGAGGGTCCGGCCTTGTTCACCGCGATCACACGGAATTCGAACTCGCCACCCTCTGGTAGACCGTCCACTTTGCCACTTGTGGCTGATCCAGGTACCTGTAAAAAAGAATATTTAGTTTTATTATGAAAATGAGAAAATATTTCATAGGGAAAGAAAAGTAACGATTAGTATTTTCAGCGATCAAAAGTAAAAAGTACGACTTTTAGTCAAAAAAGAAACAGTATAAATAAAATAAAATAATAATAATCGAACAAAATGCTAATATAAAATCAACTTTTCGAATTCCCAGCAACAGCAATGTTAATATAAAATGGAGCAGTAAACTGAGTCAACTAATTTTACCGAATTAAGCATAGACATATCGATTAGACAAAACTTTAATAAACAAATTGAAATATCATATAGGTTCAAAAAACCAATAAAACTTTTAATTTAGGTACATCGTTGGTTAAATGTCTTTGCTGTATATTAATACATATATTATTTATTGTGACCATTTAAAAGCTCATAAAAAAGAGCCGAACAATTTTTTTAACTGAAATACCCCCAAAAATAGGAAAATTTACCTCAGCAGCATTCTCCCAATCGCCGCCCTTAGGCCTCTTCTGAATAATGTACTTCTGTATGGGCGCTCCGCCATCGTCCTTCGGCGGATCCCATTTGATTTCCGCACTTTGGTTGTCGTGATCAGCCACGGTCACGTTTCCGGGCTTTTCCGCGACATCTGGGCAGGATAATATGCCATTTAAATATTAAATATATGTATTTCAAAAATCATTAATCGGAAATTTTGATTTAACAGAGAACAAAAAAATACAGAAAAATTCAAACTATTTAGATTGTTAATGATTAATTGCATTGGATTCAAGACAGAAAATGTCTCCGATTTGACAACGAATTGCTACCTATATCAAGATAAATAAGGCACTTATGATAATTGATTGTAAAAAATCGATCAGTGAGAACTAGATAAACATACCTGTTCCATTCACACTTTTTAATATTGACATAATTTTTTACATGATAAATGTATTATTTCGAATATAAAGAATTATAACGTTTCAACAATATTATCTGGCAAAACTCATTCATTATCTTCACTTAATTCTTCATCACATACAGTATTAAATAAATCTTTTACTAGTATTATGGCCATTCACTGTATTAAACTAGTTCAAGAGCCAAAGAGTTAATTATTTTTATCTGTATTATTATGTCAATAAAGATTTTTATTATTTTTATTATTCCAAGTAAATTACCGAAAGGATTCTTAGCCAGGGTCGCCTTCTCCGTCTCCAGGGGTTCAGAATCGCCTTCATCATTGACAGCAGTCACACGGAACTTGTACTGGTGACCAGGTTCCAGGCCGGTGATCTCCATCTCCAGGGGCTTCTTGTCTCCAGCGACCCTGGAATGAGGGGAAATATTAGTAAATGTGTAAGTTATATACCTACCTACCTACTACCTTTTAAAGGAGAGATTTCACATTAAAAGTATGGATAAAGAGTGTTTCTTTATTATTTTAACACCAGTAGTGGGATAGAAAACCATGTATACCCTAATATATTTAATTTTATAACATACTCAAACAAAATATTGCACGAAATGCTACAAAATAAAGATAAAACTATATATACCTACGAATTAGTAGGTAACTGTGTTTAATGTTTTTCTGCTTACTTATCGTTGCAAAATTTTAATTATTCATACTTATTGGATTTTTTATCTCTACCCACAATAAGCAAAGAAAAAATAACCAATTCTTTAAGTGTAGTTGGACAACTCTTTCTTTCAGATAGGAATTTAACACATGTGTTTACGTTTATATATAAAAAAAATTAATAATACCTGCCAACCCGGACCCACTTGCCGGTGGCCAGGTCCATCTTTTCCACCTCGTACTCCTTGACGGGGGAACCACCATCATCTTCTGGCTTCTCCCACCTCACCTTGCAGCCCTCTGCGTGGACGTCTGTCACTTCTAGTGGGCCTGGGTGAGGAGGATTTTTGGTTAGTATGGATTATACTTTTTTTTATTGGTATGGAGTAATTTTTAGAATGGAGGTAATTTATTGATGTTACAACTAACGTTTTTTTCTTACCAAATAAAATAAATAATAAATCTTTTGATTTGATTGATAAATAATAAATCTTTTGAATTTAAAATCAATTCTGAATCGCAAACGCAAGCTATTTAGACTTCTAGAAATAAATTGCGATAAAATGTATAAAGAATATAACCAAAATAAAAATATGTGACGATGTATACTAGGTACTTATGTACCGTACCTACTACTTACTTTAATACCAATATTTGAGAACTATTACAAAAAAATGATTATAATTTTTATTCCCCTATTCGAGCTAAAATCTTATTCTTATTGCTTTGTTCAATCTTCCAAGCAAAAACGTCTGATCGGATACCAAATTATGCAACTACCTATCTAAAATCTGAATTTACACATACTTTCACAGGCCAATAACAATTAATATGCATTTTGAATTTATACAATATAAAGTACGTTATTAGCATCATCTCCCAGCACTATAATCCATACTAATATTATAAATGCGAAAGTAACTCTGTCTGTCTGTCTGTTACTCAATCACGCCTGAACTACTGAACCAATTTGCATGAAATTTGGTATAGAGATATTTTGATACCCGAGAAAGGACATAGGATAGGTTTTATCCCGGAAATCCTACGGGAACGGGTTTTTCTTTGAAAACGCGGGCGAAGCCGCGAGCGGAAAGCTAGTATAGTATAATATTATGTATTCTTTTTTATCACAATATATTATCTACAATTACCTTTAGGCGAGCTAGGCTTGCTGAGCACGGTCAGTTCGACCGTCTCTTGATCGAAACCGTTACAATTCTCAACACGCAGCGTGTACTTCCCAGTGTCACGTCTCACCGCGTTCACGATTGTAAAGTCCGTGTGGTACTCTTGGTTCTCGATCTTGATGCGCTCGGTGTTAACCAGCTTTATGTTCTCGCGCCATGACCTGTGAAAATTTTGTGTTAATACGGCATATCCTGCTAATATTATAAATGCGAAAGTTTGTATGTTTGTTTGTTCATGCCTTCATGCAAAAACTGCAGAACCGATTTTCATAAAATTTGGCAAGCACATAGAGTGTAACTTGGATTAACACATAGGATAGATTTTATCTCGAGAATAGAATATGGAAATGTGTTATTTTAGTTTTGAATTTCTATTAAAGTGTCAATTGCGATAAGTATTAAAAATAAACAGCTTTTAAAAAGAGATAAAATGCTTATAGAGAAATTGTTTGCTAGCAGATTTCGTGTTGTATAAAGAGGTTAATGTACCTTTATAAAATATTAAGTATCTAATTATAAGAATCTGATATTAAATTTATACATTCTGATACTTATTGCAGCAATTGTGGGAAAAAAGTAAACAGTGTAAGTTAATAAGCTTATAATATACTTTAATACAATTTAAAGCAACATACACTATAATCTCTGTCTTAAAAGTAACTTCCACGTTACACCATATCTTTATGGGGGGACGGCGCGTACGCAGTCCCCACTACCAAAAATTACGCGTCCGAGTTATCCACATTAGGGATAATCGCAGAGGTCAACCCCGCCGCAGTGCAATGGCGAGGCCTCGCTCTGGGGGAACCGCCTTCCTGATCACGGTGTCCCCTACGCCAGGTAAGTATGCTTTCGGACGGTTAACTCGATCTATTTACGTGCTCGGTAAAAAACTTCTATAGCGCGATTTAAAATTGAGCATAAAGCGTGTAGTGACATCTAGTTGGGTAGCGTAAGTTTTATAACGGTACGGGACGCTACGCTGCTATTGTTCTTTGGTAACTTGACGCACGCTCCGTTTGCGTTAGTTTCACATACGTTCGATAGATGGCGCTTTAGAAATGATATTGAAATGATTTCTATGTAATTAATATTGCAGCGTGTATACTGTACAGTACTCCCAAACTGATAATGCGTATAGAAAAATTCGTCACTGTTCAGCAACTGTCATATTCCCCGAGCCTCCGATGACGATATGTATATAGAGTGGTTAAATGTATTTTTTTCATGCATAGTTTATTATAATTATGAATTTTATTGTGATTTTATGGTAAAAAAGAAAAGTAACGAAATTTGTTTTGATAATTCAATGTAAGTTAATAGCGAGGATAAGCCACACGATTGCGAATATTATATTTGTTGTATTGATTTACTTGGAAAATTCTATACTTAGAACTATTAAAGTGTCTTACCGAAGCTGGCGTGATGATGGATGTATGGAAGGTTAAAATAAGACAAAGTTTATATTTAAAAAAAATCTTTTCAAACACTGGTTTATATTTAAATTGTAGAAATCTAATCATTAAAATCTCAGTCCAAAGGATTTACAGAATCAGGGATTATCTCTATTTCTGATATCGTAGAATGATCAGAACTTTCATTATGCTCTTATTAACTGCTACCTGTGTAAATAATCATTTTATCGGAAAATTCAACTTTGAAACAAAACTAAGAAGGGTATGTAACAGCAGCTCTATATAATTCCATACCGAGATAATACGTGCGGTCACCACCAATATATAAAGACGACTGACGGATTTTTGAATTTTTTGACTGACAGGCTTCTTAGTCACCTACCGCCCGAATTGTTTTCGATTGTGTATGACTCTGAATTGACTCCTATTTCTTTCGAACAAGGTGCAAGATGCAAGTGCATTGTTTAGGGCACTTACGATTCAATGATTCGGGGTGATTCGGGTGTTTCTGGAAATACGATAATTAGCGAAGATCTGCATGCGCATTATTAATTTTGGAGTACTGTACCTATATTATGTATTGTGTGTCTATTAAATAATGTTAAAACTGTAACAGTAATGATAAGAATTATATTCATCTTTTACTAAATTATCTCCTTGCTTGAATCTCATTTACGAATTCATTTGTTTCTAATTTTTTCAATTTAATGAAATAAGGATTATGGTCTGATCATTATTATTATATGTACTTCATTAATGAATAGTCCTTATCATCATCACTTTATTCATCATCCTATTTCATTTCCACAACAGAGATATTAAAGCCAAGTTTATTAATATAACTGCTAAATTTAGTTAATAATAGTGTAATATAATTTTAATAGTATAATAGTTAGTTTGTTAATAACAAGAATTTTATAAGAATTTTATATGGATATAAGTATTATAAATAGAATTACCAAGTCATTTCCGGTGGTGGTTCACCGATAACGTCCACAGACCACTTGTGAGTGCGGCCAGCTTTGATGATCACCGACTTGAATGTGCTGCGCTCGATGCGCGGTTTCACTGGAAATTTATTAAATATAAATATACATATAGAGGTATACTTAATAAAGAAGTCAGGTTAATTTTTCTCAAAAGTATACTTTCTTTAATAGTGTATTCCAAAAATTCAAAAAATTTCGTAAAAATCTAAAGCTATCTTTTTATACTCCAATTCTCATCTTCTCTCTCTATTCTAGTACGTGTAAATGAGCTTGTGGTGCGCGCGCATGAGTTTTACGTAGTCTTTGTTTGTTGAAGGAATAATATTGTGTATTATTCTATCTCTCTCTTCGCAATAGCTGACGCTAATTTTTATTTTTATTATTCATCTTTGGCTGCATCAGCCTTTTATAAGAAAGCTAAACTTTATTATGTTTAGAATTCGACGCCGTTTATTATTGTATTGCATAAAACCTAATTTTAGTGTCTAATATGATTATAAAATTCTATTGCACTATCGCCAACGTCCATACCACGTTGAATACACCGGTTCTCGTCCGATCACCGAAGTTAAGCAACGTCGGGCGCGGTCAGTACTTGGATGGGTGACCGCCTGGGAACACCGCGTGATGTTGGCTTTTTGCAATTTGAATTAAAAAATCGAAATTCTGTATTTTCTATTTTACTATACATACTTTATATGTATATTTTTGGTTATATCTTTTTTGTGGTTAAAATGGTGGATTATTCACGTTGTAAAAAGTATGTACCTACCACTTCTATACCTTGCATTTGTTTTTCTTTGACTTTTATTTTTCTGTAAATATACCAGGATGATAGCTGTTGGTACAGAGCTATCATATACACAATTTTCTTTGGAAAAATTATACAGAAAATGTTTTATACAGAATTTATACTCCTTAATTTTACATACTTTATTATATCCTCTATAACAGAATATTATGACCAATTTACAAATACTGTTTAAAATGTTAATAAAATAAAACTTACAGTTCCTATGCTTGCAGAGGTGGTTGTCAGTGGGCTCGGAGGCATCACCAACACCAGCCTTGTTGTAGGCCTTCACTCGGAACTGGTAGATCATCTTCTCCTTCAGACCTTCCACCTTCGCCTCGGTTTTGGTGTCCATTGTTTTTCTCACCTGAAAATTTTATAATAATTATTTAGAGTATATACTGAAATTATGTTATTCAAATTTTGAAATTAGTATGAATATATATATAGTAAGAATTTAAATTTAAGTTGTTGACGAAGTAAACTCTGCTCTTTTACGCATATCCAATTGGTTTAATGCTAATAACTTACTATTAAATGCAAAAAAAACAAATTGTGTAGAATTTATCCTCCCAAATGTAAAAAAGGTGAAAAGGGATATTATTTTAAACGGGGAGGTATTATACCCTGTGGAATCTACTGTTTTTCTTGGTTTGACATTAGATGAGAAGCTTCAATGGGGGGCCCATGTTACCACCGCCGCTGCTAAGCTCAGCTCAGCTGCATATGCAGTTAGAAGAATAAGGCATCTCACCGAAGAAGAGACGGCTAGATTGGTTTACTTTAGCTACTTTCATAGCATTATGTCCTATGAAATTCTACTATGGGGCAGGGCTGCAGATATAGAAACTATATTTATATTACAGAAAAGAGCCATACGCTCTATATATAATTTGCGTGCTCGAGACTCACTAAGAGATCTCTTTAAGAATACTGGTATCCTTACTGTACCGTCGCAGTATATATTTAATAATATTTTATATGTACACAATAACGCTTACTTACACACAAAAGTAGGAGATAGACATTGTTATGACACAAGAAACAGAAATAAAATTGAAATGCCATTTTTCCGGCTAGCTAAAGTTAAAAATTCATTTATGGGTCAAGGTATACGCTTTTACAACAGAATTCCTCATAATATTAAAGAGTTTAGTAGTTCTAAATTTAAAACTTATATAAAAAATGTACTAGTTCAGAGAGCCTATTACAGTATTAAGGAATATATTATGGACGATAAAAACCCATGGAGGGTTGTCGCGTAAAAACCACAGGACAGTTCTTTGGCATATCACTATAAATTATGATGTTACATATGTAATTTGTAAAATTAAATTGTAAAACTGACATGATTAAAAAGAGCAACTATGGAGTTTCTTGCCGATTCTTCTCCGTAGATACTGCTTTCCGAATCGGTGGTAAATGTTAAAAATATGTAGGTACCTATGACGTTTCAAAAGTGCTACTAGAAGAAGTCTAATTGAATAAATAAATGTTTGAGTTTGAGTTTGAGTTTGAAGTTTGTGTGAAAAATATTTTGTTAAATTGTTTAATTAAATTTATAAAGTTTTTGTGTATTTCATTCATTTGTTCCTAGTTATTACTTAATTTACGTTAAAAATAAGGATTTAATGTATAATCAGTTTTTTAATTAGAATATTGAATATACTAACTTTAATTTCTGTGTTTCTAAAATAGCTGTAGTTAGGTAAGAAAATTATGAATTTTTCTGCAGTATTAAAGTTAAATTATTAATTAATTGTAGTTATATCATTAGATAGGCTAACCTCAATCCAATCAGGTGAGAATTTGTCTTTCATTTCAATAACATAGCCGAGGACAGGGCGGCCACCGTTGTCTGTTGGCGGCTCCCATTGCAATGTGACCGACATGTTGTCATAATCGATGATTGTAGGCTTACTTGGGGCTTTTGGAGGATCTGTAATACAAGAACATCTAATTGAAACGCATTCCGTGAGGTATTCGATGCTTGAATTCTAAAGTTGAAGTTTTTAGATGTTGAAAATATTGTATAATGCACGATCGTTTTCATTTTTAATATTATACGCAAATAGTTATGTTTTAAGTTTTAGTTATTAGTTATCACAGCTGATCAATGTTTAATGTTTACAATGTTAAATGTTTCGCGGGCTTTACAAAAATTTTTTATCTGTCAAAGTTACAGCCTCGGTTACAGCTGTCTCGCAAAAACCCCCATAAAGTGCGTTCCGATTGCAAACATTACAAAACATGAAGAACTATTGAATAATACGCAATTACTGAAAAACTTATGTTATAAAATACGAAATTGTTGTTAAACTTGTAGTTAAGATGTTTGTATTAATTAAATTCTACTTATTTCATTATTATTTGGTAAGCAAATTTTCACATAAATAAAAACTCGTGTGGTTCTTAGTAATAATATAATGGCTAATCGGATTATTGCCTTGTTGAATTATTTATTTTCCGACACAGTTTTCCGTTCCTTTTAAATAGTTACTATACTGTTTGGTTTTCCGTCTGTTTGTTTAAATCAGCTGTTCAACATTTAAAAGTAAAGAAAAAAGTTCTTTTGCGTAGCAGTGGTGAACCGTGAACGGTTAATTAAATTGTAAATACCTATCAAATAATCAAAATAAACTATTTTATACTACAAAACTTTAAAAAAGAAGTTCACAAACCGTAAGGATTCTTCGCAACGATGAATCCATCAGTCTCCAAAGGTTCAGACTCGCCCTCCTTGTTGACGGCGCGAACCCTGAACTTGTACTTGTGGTTCGGCGTGAGACCCTTCACCGTGAACTCGGTGGGTTCGGGGCCGGTCTCACCGCACGGGATCCAATTGCCAGTGTCCTATAAAAATGGGTATGAAGGATAATGTTTACTAATAATAATTAGGTAGTAACTAGATGCTCAGTAAAATGTTATCAATGTACATTGTACAATAATTATTAAGTAGCAGCAGTAGTTTGTGGTCACTATAATTATTTATTAAAAAAAAAAGACAGGTTGCACTCCGGGAGTGCCGGCAGAAGTGAAAACTTGATTATTAACGTTGAGCATGTTTGATATCCATCCGTCTTACGCTTTTTCGATCAGGTCACGTGTCCTGACGCGAGTTTAAGATTTTATACCCATTACAGAAAAAGTGCTCAACGCCGAAGTTTTCACTTCAAAAGTTGAAAATTATTTTACTATGTTTATAATGGTAAATATTTTTTATATTATAATAATTAATTAATAAGCTTACCATATCGAATTTCTCGAGAGTATATCCGGTAATGTCGGAACCTTGGAAGTCGTCTGGCTTCTGCCATTTCACTGTAGCCTTTTCGGCGCGAATGTCTACGACTTCGATTGGTCCGTTGGGGCGATTAGGTTTGTCTAAAAATGATGATTATATTAAATATTAATTTTTTTTTAATACCGCGTTACTTACATAAGTGACAAATAATTAAATAAATTATAAAATCGTAATAATTTGATTTTATAGTAGATTCTACAAAAATCTTCGATCTGAATACATAAAATAAACTTTCGCATTGTTTTAGTAAGGATAACATTATGAATATGTGATAGAAATATAAATTATGTCAATATAGACAACTTACCAAGTACAACAACATCAGCCAGACTCTCGCAAGTGCCAGACGAGTTAGTCAGAACCAGCTTATATTTCCCGCTGTCCGGTCTGGTCGTCTTCCTGACCGTCAGCACGGTGTTCCTCTCGTACTTGTCTATTGTGATACGGTCACCGTCGTCTTGGATTTCCTATACCATCATGGATATGAGATAATGCATACATTTGAGGTGGCACAGACGACGTGAATACGTTTTGAGTTGATGTATTGAGAATGGAATGAAGCAGTGTGATGATTCTGAATCATGGAAGTGTCTCTAATCGTTGTTATCTATTCAACTTTTAATAGAAACATACCTGTTATGATGCTGAATAATATTACGGCATGTATCAAAGAAAGAATGATGTGCATAGGAATTGATTTAGTGATAATACTGTGTTAGTAATGGAAATACTTTCCAGTGTTACATATTGAACAAAATACGAGATGTACCTATACTTGTGTTATAGATGAAAATATTTGTGATACAAAGTAGTATTAATGGAAAAAAAATGTGTAGGAAAGTATAGAATCATTTGATATCTGAGTATGATGCTTTAGGTATTTTCATGTTTGCAAGTGGAGCTGTAGAATCAAAGAATGAAGTTTCTATGCAATTAAATTTGAAACGTATTCACGTAATAATTAATACCTAACAAAATGTATCGGCGTACATCGAGTGGAAACGAAAATTCAACCACAACATCGAGTGTTTAGTGAGCATACATTGAATCGTGTTAAACTGAGAGAAACATTTTGATAGAGTCGCCAAGTCTTATAGAACTTGCTTTGTAATCATCAATTTTGTTACAAAAATTCATAGCCAATTGGAGGTGCATTATAACTTTATTTTTTGTGTAAAGTGAGGTCTGAGAGTGATACAACCCATTCATCCTGACACAACATAATATCATGCTATGGTAACAGAATTTCCTCTCGTTTTTGTTTCACTGCACAAATTGCGATGTAAATACAGTCAAGAAAAATATAGTAGGTACTTATGCAAATATTCAATCAACAGTAGCTACACTTTTTATCGATTGAACAAGTAGTGCTATATTTCTCCAAGAATATGCAAGTCCATGGACACGTAAAACTATTTAAGACCTCGACCAGCTTTAAACTTACCCTCCTTGTTCTTCAATACGACACGATATAATGTCGTGATTAGATATCGTGTCGTAACACAATATCGTGCTTGTATGGATAATTTGAAGAACATGACGTAATAGTGTAAAGTAATAATGCACCTTTATACATCGATTTTACAACATCGAAAGCGATCGTATCGCGTTCAGGGCGATTACAATAGTTTATTCATGTTTAACTGAATTAACATAACTTCAAATGACAGTAAGGGTAGTTTGGTTTCACTGTGATTTGAATGAAAACCATATTTGTAACGTGGAGGTAATAAAACGATCGGATAAATGAATATAGAATAAATGTTGATAATAATAGGTCACGGTAAATATTCAATAATTTTAAGAATTCAGCTAAACATAAATAGCGTAAACATAATAATTTTGACAGAAATTTAATTGAACTTCGAAATGATTTATCTTAATTAAAAGTAAATCTTTTGTACATTTTAAACCAGATAGATAACTACATAACATGATTTAATTGGTGTATCTTCAAAATAAACTTTGTAACTGCAGTCAAAAAGGACCAATCACCTTTTCCGTTTATAAGTTTTTCATTCGAAGTTCAAATAAACGCATGCCATTGGTGTATAGTGATGTTAGCCACATTTCAGTGTTCAATAGAAGAGTAGAGAATGAGTTGTTTAGAACATTGATTGACAACATTTATTTGTATCACCCGTCTAACCTTCTCCGTGTACGCCTTTCCGCGTTTCTTTTGTTGGAATAAACAATAAAATAGATTAATATGGGAACTTTTTAAATCTGGTATTTTCATAACTGCAAATATTTTCGAAGCCAGGATATCTTTAAATCTTAGGCAGTTACAATATTTTTAAATTTTTATAGACCAAATAATTTTGTTTATAGTCGGTATAACACGTCATTTAAGTACCTAATCCTTAGAAATTTGCCAAAATCCCAATCATCATCTATTACTAGCATCTGCACTTAATCTCAAAATTTTTGAAAATTAAACTAGTTTTCAAATTCAAGTACTCTTGATATCCGCAACGAAATTATTTTTCAATTCTTCTACAATGTTAGAATCTACAGTTTATTGAATGGGTATTAAATTATAAATTCCAGTAATTACCTCTTCACCCTTCATCCATTTGACCTCTGGTTCAGGCTCACCACCGTATTTGATATCAAAAGTGATAACCTGACCCTTCTTGATGATCATACCCTGGAGTCCTTCACCGATAATGTATGGTTTCACTGTTAAACGAAAGAAATATCGATTATTTAAAAATTTGGGACCGTAAATAAGCAAACTTTCACTTCGACATGTAAGTAAATTATTTTTCCATATAATTTTCTCATTTAAGGACCTTAGTTGAAAAAGCGCGAAACGTACCGAATCTGCACTTAGCAATGATAGGCTTAGTGCTGTCGCTAGGTTCACTAGGACCAGCCTTGTTAATGGCTCGAACCCTGAACTCGTACGTGCACCCTTCTTTGAGTCCATCCTGAGTTGCCTTCAGAACATCGCCTGATACTTCTACACCCTTCACCCAGTCCTTGCCGAACTTTTCCTGTGATAGCAAATTGGTAAATGTTAAACACCTGTTGTTTATGAGATCACATCAAAAATGGGATCTTAGTTGCAGTTTCGTCGATAATTATATTAATTGTATTCCATACATGTTTTTATTTTAATAAATACAAAAACTGAACGTAGTTAGATCCTGTTAAATAATTTATTTACATTTTAAAATGTGATGTGGTATGGAGCTTTCCATAAATCATAGCAAATTTAAATCATACCTTGTATTCTATTTGATAGCCAGTGATGGGAGCACCACCATCGTTATCTGGCTTCTCCCATTTAAGATCCGCGTGGTCTTTGTCCCAGTCAGTGAGCTCGATGCCCTTTGGTTTCGATGGCTCATCTAAATGGAAAAATTTAATATTATTGTTGTTTTAATCATTTATCATTTATTTAAATAATGTATCTTATTAATATTTGACAAAATCATCAAAATGACTAAAACAAAAAAAATAAATTTATGTTACTTAAAACAGAAAATAGGAATTTATTTAATTGTTTAATTTTGATACTTTTAATCAGTATAAAGATCATGAAAATGAATGACTTACCCCAAGGATCTTTAGCCAATACAGGTTTGCCAAAGATACCAGGCTCACTGGCACCAATCTTGTTAACGGCACGGATTCTGAACTTGTAAGTTTTCTTTGGAATGAGATCCTCGACCTTGTACTTGGTCGGTTCACCATGTGCAACATCGGCCACTTGGTCCCATGCTGCTTTGAGTGACAAGTCCTGAAATAGGAATGTTTATTTAAATAACAATTAACAGTTTCCAGAAAAGTAAGTGGACAATACAAGTGCTGGCTTTCTATAAAAAATTGTTATTATTTACCTGTCTTTCAATAATGTATTTGATGATTGGAGCACCACCATCATCTTGAGGTGCTTTCCATGTAACAACGCAAGATGTCTGGAAGATTTCTGTAACTTCCACGTTCTGCGGCGCTGTTGGCGCGCTCTGCATGATAATCGATACATCCTTGCTGTCTTCGCCCTGGGCGTTTGATAGTCTGATCTGGTATTTTCCAGAAGCTTCCCTGACTGGCTTCTTGATCTTGAACAAGACCTTCTCTTGCTCAACCACGGCTTCGACTTCTTTGTTCGGCAAAATCTTGCCATCCTTGATAAGTTTGGCTTCGATTTGTGTTTGACGGTTACCAGAAACTGCAAAGGATAGCGAATTTTAATTTTGCATTCAAATTTGAACTTTATTGCAATTAACGTTTAGTATATTCTAGGTTTATTAACGATATTGTTTGCTTACTTTTATATGGCACCTCAATGACGAAAGGACTGCCTGCCGTGCCGTGGAATTCGTCGGGACACTCGATCATTGGCTTCGACTCTCCCTTCTTCACAGTCAACTTACAAGAAGAGGTAAGTTTTCCTGACTCGCAGACAATTTCACCATCGTCCTCCATTTCTAACTTGTTGAAGATCAGCTGGTGTTTACCACCGCCCAGATTCTTGATCTCAATCCTTATATGATAAAATATTGTATGTTGGACTACTACCATTGGATTAAATAGCGTGTGACTTGTGTAACATTTTTTACATTTGACTACATATTTATAATAAAACTTTTTAATGTTAAGTTTACGTTCATCACATCACATCTTTCACCAGCTTACATCAGTTACGTTTTCTTTATTTAATTTTTATAAACATAATATTATTAAATAAGGTAGACATAAAAATGAAATTAAATTAAATGCCAATCAATAACTATCAAAGTTGAAAATAAAACTAACGTCGAAAGATGCGGGTACGAATCTAGCCTCATAAGTAATTTTTATCTAAACTAATAAAACTAACGTCGTAAAATATAATAAACATGACAAAATAAATACCTGTCATTAGGAACAATAGGTACTCCATTGAAAGACCAGACGGCTTCCGCGGTCTGGTCCTGCAGTTCCACTTCCAGTACGATCTTCTCCCTTTCAATTGCTTCAGTATCCTTCAACTTCTTGTTGAAGCGATTAGAGTCTGTTGAAATTAAAAACGTTATAATATTATCAAAGCTTTAAAATTTTGTTTCAAAGAAGATTATAACGAATTAACAAAGTGATAAGTATTAGCAAATCGTGTATGTTATTTACTCAATTCAGTTTCTGCTATATTTGTTTAAAATGGTCTATAAACGTCTAACACTATTCACTTACTAGAACATAATCCATACTAATATTATAAATGCGAAAGTAACTCTGTCTGTCTGTCTGTTACTCAATCACGCCTTAACTACTGAACCAATTTGCATGAAATTTGGTATAGAGATATTTTGATACCCGAGAAAGGACATAGGATAGGTTTTATCCCGGAAATCCTACGGGAACGGGTTTTTCTTTGAAAACGCGGGCGAAGCCGCGGGTGGAAAGCTAGTCTGAAATAAATTCGAGTCTATTGTCTACAAATTGAAATCTATACCACTACGGAGTCTAGGTCCAATTGTTTAAAACAATAGCCCATCCCTTCCTTGAATTAATTAGTTAAATGATTGATAGTTACTTTGTGTCTTAAAGCGTAACGATAATTACAATACTATGAAATATAAGTACATTGTTATCCTTAGTTTATAGTTTAAAAGAACCCTTCACGAGAAAAGAACGACTGTCGCATACTAAATTTTTCCAGTTAAAAGTTTAAGTACATTATAATATGGCTTGTTTTCCTGAACTTTTAAAGCGTTTTTGCAGATATTTTTATGGCATAGTTACTTTAAACTTTATCTGCTTAATAAATTTGAATAATAAAATGAACTTACAATTGACAATAAGCTCGCAAGTTGTTTCATCTGCGTTACTGCAACACTTGAAGTTGCCAGCATCCGTAACTTTGGCATCCTTGATCACAACCTTGCGTTTGCGACCTTCCTTCACTATGGAAATACGCTTGTCTGCCTTCAGCGGTTGGTCGTTTTTGTACCTGATTGTGGTAAAAATTATTATGTTAACTTTATTCAGTTGCATACAATCCGAAATAGATTTGGTAACATGAGTAGGAATGATGTGGCTTATAATATTAATTATCGGCCATGTAACTTATAGAATTAATCTTTACTGTTTTGCTTCTTTAATAAATTATTATCTAAAAACGTAATCATTTTAATTTTATGTTATATCTATATCTTCATACAAAATAATATAGGAATTAAAATAGATTAGGAATTATCATTACCATTTCACATCACCAGCGGCATCGTCCAATTCACAAAGTAAAGTAATTGTGTCCTTTTCAATAGCTTGTTGCGATTTAAGGACCTTTGTGAACTTGTATTCGTATTCTGCAAATAAAGTAAAAACGTTAGAATAGAATAATGATACGTTATCTTCTTTTCATAAAACATGTACAGGTTCAATATTCTTCTACAGATAACAGATACTACGTACGTACGTTACAAGACTTTTTTCAACCACGGACAAATGATGACTCGTTTTAAAATAATACATGTGTTGCTCAATACTAACCTACAATCTTGAGATCACACTCAGTTTTATCCGTCTGTTTCTCAATTCTACAGGAGTATTTGCCAGCATCTTCCAATTTTGCTTTCTTGATGATCAACTTGCAAACACCAGACAAATCCTTCGATATCGAGACATCGTCGTTGTCTTCTAACTTCTCTTCTTCCTTCCACCAGGAAACTATAGCCAGGCTGTTGGAGACAGCGCACTCCAGGACCACTTCGTGTCTCGTGAATCCAGTGAGTTTCTTCTTTAGGTGTTTGGTGAAGTTGTAAGTCGGATCAGGTTCTTCAACTTGTAAGAAAGCTGTGCAAGATACACCGCCAATTTCGATTGTGATTTTGCCGGTATCTTCCACCTTCGGGTTGAAGATGATCAATTTGTACGAATCTTGCTCGTTCGTCATCTTGTATTTCGATCCCGGGAACAGTTCCTATAAAGTACATATTTTTCACTTATTATATATTATTATTATATATTATTATTTATTACTTATTTTTCACTCTTCAAGCGAAGAGTGAACCGGTACCTACTAGGGAAGCGCGTACCATCTTAGACCGCATCTTAGCTTTCCATCAGGCGAGATTGTGGTCAAGCGCTTCCCTATCTAGAGTAAAAAAAAAAAAAAAAAAAAAAAAATGAAGTTCGATTATGTAGTTTCATTTTGTGTTTTAGAGGTTTTACTTACATCCTTACGGAAGAACCATTTAGGTTTAGAGTTGGGTTTCGAGAAGATTGCTTCGAATGTCACCTTTTTATCCTTGCCTTCCTTTGCATTTTGATCTACAAGAGGCTTCAAGAAAGACTCTTGTTTCTGAAACACATGGTAAACAATAAAAGTAACCAATTTTTAATAAATATCTGTTGTGCAGATACACAAAGGTGCTCTTCAGACAAAAGCTAGGTGCTGACCACCAATAACCCGTTTCTTGTTTGCTGTAAAAGATCACTCATGAAATGTGTCACAATAAATCCAATGCAAGTAAAGTAAATTGAAACATTGATTTGATGAGATAACCGAGGCGTTAGATTCATTAGCCAACCTTTCATCGTCACTCATCAATTCAAACTCCATGCGACTGTACAGAAATTGGAATTCCTTTAACTTTGAAGGAAGGTGCGTTAGTGGAAAAATCAGAAGACTGATCCACTTGATTTACAGTGTAAACTGTGCCAACTCAAAAAGTTAAATCATTATAGTGAATTACAGTAAAAGTTGTGAATAACTTAGGATTTAATGTTTTTGAGATAGCCACAGATATCCTAAAACATTTAGATGTCACTGTGCAATACCCGGTGCGAAGTGCTGCTATATAAGATGTTGAAGGTGCGAAAGAACTGCTTGTTGAGAAAAGAAACAGAAGAGGGTTGAAACAGTTGTGCTAACTTTACATCGAACTAGGTGATAGGTACATAGTTGTCGCGTTGGACCGCCCGGAAATATTAGATTTGCACTGATACTTAAAATGTGTACAAAGCAAAGGCATTACCGTTAAAATCTTGGAAGGATATCATATAAAAGATGAGCAAGATTGTTTTATATTAAGTGCTAATTAAAAGGTTAATGTAATTGTATCGACTAATATTAACTCAAGTCCAAGAAGATGACGCGTACACTGGCCTCAAACTATCATTCATTCTATTTCCAATATAATTAATTGGTATTCAGAGGTAAATTATTAGATATCAGTGCAAGACGTTAATTTATAATCTTGCCGGGCATGTCCAATTTGAGATATAAAAGTGATACATATTTCTGTGCGATTTTGCATAAAGTGGTACAATTCAGGATGCATGTGTCATCTAACGACGGTAAACGCGGTGTCAAACCTCGTTTCTTTTGTGCGATTGCAGCACCGGCCAGTCCGGGATCAGTTCCGCTAGGGACTGTCTTCTAAGAGAGGATCTCTACAACATATTCACAAAACCTTACTGAACCTACGCTCAAAGTTCTCAAGCTCGATTGTATGAGTTATTAAATTGCTTTAGCAATCCTCTACGCAATCGTGTGTATTATGTGAGTATGCTCGCTAACCGTAGTGAAATAACAATTTAAAAAATATAGTGCTCGCTGAGTTTAATAAAGAGAAATTTGAAATTATAAAATTCCAAAATCTGCATACACCGAATGCACCAGATAACATTATTATTAATGATACGAATGAAACAGATATAATTTTTATAAATGACGTGACAAAAGCTCCTCAAACTGACGTCACAGAAACCTGCAAGAGATTGTCGAAAGTAAAACGAAGAAGTGAGAATGATTATCACATTCATTCCACTCAATCCTGGAAACGTTAAAGATAAAAGTGAAGTGGTGATAGAAAAACCTTGTGCGAGTTATTTAAAAATCATGTTTATAAATTTTTGTTTAAATCTTTCTGAATGTACTGGTATCAAATTTGGATTCAAATAATATATAAGTAACAGGAGTGGAAAGATAAATCCTCTAATAAAATGGATATGGATATACTTAGATTTAAGTTGATACCAATAGGTTCAGAAGACATGTTTAGTTATTTCAGTTTAATTCAGTGTTTTATCATTCCATTATTTATAAAAGAAAATCTGCTCTATTAAACCTTTAAAGTGGTAAATCTTATACTGGGTATGATAATATGAACAGTTTTAGACTGCCTTATAAAGAAGATATTGTCTCGTTTATTCTAGATAGATTTAACAGAACAGAAATTCTTATATTTTAGCTTTCCTTTTAAACTTCCTTTTTATCGAACCTTTGTTTTGACAGCCTCCATCAAAGCAGGCCAATCGGGTATTATTTCAGGTAGAGACATACGTCTCCGAATTTGATATATACCCTAGAATTCATATGAAATGTTATTGATATATGCCATGTAAACTACCTATTCACAAACAGGGTGCGCTTGATGGTGTAAGCTACATTAATAAAAGCCATGTTTCAGTCTTACCACAACAATAAGTCGAATGTTCAGTATCGACTTTGAAAGAGATTTTCGGCTGACCTAGTCAAGTGTGCTAACTATCATACTAACTTGAAACAAGTGGGATATCTTTCGTAGTAGCCAACCAGCCATCATAATGTTTCGAAGATAATGCATTCAACACAATCACAAAGATTATGACATAAACAATAAAACGTCACTGTGACAAGATTTGTCAAACACTCGGAAGAGTTTTCAGCAAGGAGTATTCAATATTAAGCTATAGATAGTGTGTCCAAACAAGAATCTGCACTTGGTATTTCGTTACCATTTGTGAGAATTCTTAAAATAATACAAGGTGATGTGAATGATGTAGTATTTGGTAAAACTGATGACCTTAAACCAGGACCAGTTTGAGGAGTTTCTGCGTGCAGCCGGGAATCTAAGCATCTCGCGACCTTCTGATATGACCACTATATTCCCTTCATCTTCAAAATATCCAGTTTCTAATCCCTAGGGACCAAATACAATGATGCATGCGGTGTTCATTGATAGTATAATCATGTAAAATATACTGAATGACATAAAATGTGTAATCTTTTGATTGAAATAAAAGATTTACAAATTACGGTAGTATTGTAAAGTCTGTTGCACTCTTCTTGTGTAATCTCTGCTAAATTTCTTGATGTTGTACTAACTCTTGTTATGTTGGCGAAAAATGAGGACCTATTGGCATATTTCAAAGGTGTTTTGTGTATTTCATCGATAGAGCCTGATGGAGCTGTCCTTTTATGTTGATATATTTATAATAGCATGACGTTGGGATATTTTTAATCAAATGTGAATTACAAAATTTGTTGCGTTACAAGCTGTGGTTACAACGTTTGTGATATGATACCTTCGTTAAATTATTTTAAAGATATTTCAACGTCATCTATAGTTTATTTTATTTAAGATGATTTAAATTCAGTTTAAATGGCATTTATATCACCATCTTCAGTATTCAATAACATACATTTACTTAAATTAGTTTGTTATAGATTAATAAACCTTACCTTTTCAACCTTCTTTAATGCGGGCAAAGGTTTCTCGACTTCCTTCAAGTCACCCCAGTTGGGGTCTTCTTTTGGCTCTCCCCATTTTTTGTACTTTCGCTTCTTTAACATGGCACGGAAGTCCATACCACTGGCATCTATTATTAGAATATAATAATAACTAATTTTTACTATCCAATTATTGTAACAACAATTTATAAAATGCAATTTTGTCAAAATATTCAAATAGTTTAATGCTTATAGTTCACGTTAGTTTTCTTTTGTATCTTAGCATTATTTCTTATATCAAATCCTCTTACTTACCGGACACATAAAGCTGTGTTTCCGCCGAGTCCTCGCCATGGATGTTGCTGATGACGACTTTGTACATTCCCTCATCATTGGGCTTGACTTTTCGCATGCACAGCGTGATGAGACCAGTCTCGCCATCAGTGATGAACTTGAAGCGACCACCTTCAATGATTTCTGTGACTCCCTTGTAGAATTTGAACGTAGGCGCTGGGTTACCTTCCACTTGTACCGTGATGTATCCAGTTTGATCTGGTACGAAATAATCAGGGATAAGACTAACAAGTTTGACTTTAATGTCGTGTTCTTTAGTACGATTTACTATTACATTTATTTCCCTTTGATTACGATAAACATTAAACTTTGTGCCATTAGTTACTATAATTCTTTCATTTATATTGTACTAGATTTCCGCCCGCGGCTTCGCCCGCGTTTTCAAAGGAAAACCCGCATAGTTCCCGTTCCCGCGGGATTTCTGGGATAAAACCTATCCTATGTGTTAATCCAAGTTGCCCTCTATATGTGTGCTAATATTTCATTGTAATCGGTTCAGTAGTATTTGCGTGAAAGAGTAACAAACACACACACATCCTCACAAACTTTCGCATTTATAATATTAGTAGGATAGGATAGGATAATGATTCAAATTGAATTTAAACCAGCGTTACATAAATTCAGCTGGACACAGAATAAGGAACTTTTAATTGCACAAGTTTATCATTCACGGTTGTTTATTTCAGTTATTATTCTGTTATCGACTTGGAATTTGGCACAGCTGTGTTACCGCTTACGCTTACCTGTATATAAATTAGATGAGTCTAAAAATAATTAACTTGTGAACGTTGATATTAATTGCAATACATTTGTATCTACTTAACTAGTAGTTCAACGTTTGATAAAGTAGAAGAAATTTATACTGAACATTTATCTCCATCGTAAACATTTATGTATCACGGCAAGAGGGATTACGTCTTACAAATGTATGAGATTCGAAGTATATAGCGACAATTCAATACATGTTCAATACACATATTGTAATTTAAATTTCTGGATACAAATTAAAGTTCATAATTTTTTCCCGCAATAACAGCAGCGGATCATGCTTTTCCATTTAATAAAAAAAATCTGTTACGATACCAGATTTTTTGATTAAGTATACTCTTTGTTTAAAGTGTCTACGTTATATTAAATTATCAACTTATATTCCTACCTTATTATTAATTTCGAAAACGAATATAGTCATACCTTCAACGGCAGTGTAGTTCTCTTGTACGTCCACAATCGATGGTGGTCCATCATCTCCATGTGGTTTCAATGGTACGGAAGGCTTGTTGATCAAGTCCTCCAAATCCTGGATCGATGGTCTTCTCGCATCGCCAGATTTCCTTCGCTATATCATCATTTAGAAATGAGTTTGTGAGCACGCAAACAAGTTCAAAGTTAATCACATGAAATCGACATAAATATCACATTAATTGATTTTAGATTAATTATAAAATTATTAAATGCAAAATTATAAACTAAAAATATCACAGCAATGATTCAATAGAAAGATATGCAATCATTTTTAAATATAAACATCTATAAAAATATAATTGGAATACACATCTATAAAAAGTTGGATTGTTGACAACGAGATCGATGTTTCGGTCAATAGTAAATAATAAGTCATCGATGTACATAAACAATTCAACAGGGAATAAATATAGATTGTAAAAAACATCGAGCAAACACAAAATGCATTTGTTGTGTTATGACACTGCTGCTTTGGATCATAATAGTTAGCCAAATGACTCCTGAAGATATGATCTTCTTGACAAATGTACCACAAGTGTTGATGTGGCAATCATAAATTGTTTGATCGCGTCATATTTTGTTTTATTTTAAATCGAATACAAATCTCAGGTGCAAGAAATGTTAAATTACGAAAACATCATGTTTGTTGCTCATTGCTGGGCATTGCACCAAAAATTATTATAGGAATTATTAGTGACGTCAACAGGAATCAATTAATTTAAAAATTATGTAGAAATAGATTTGGTTCTCTCTAATTTCAAGATAAAAAGTTACTTAAGTAACATTTTTTTTTTCAATTAAAAATATTTTCAACATGAACTTAAAATAAATATAGAGCAATCTTTGAGAAAAAAAAATTAATTTGTAAATACGTAAAATTAAAAACAAAATAGAATCTTAAAAAAAATTGTCCACTAATAGAAAAATACCTTGTATTTTTTGGAATGCAATACACTAATGTAAAATAATGATTTATAAATATTTATAGGCATACATCGATGACTTATTAATCTTAATTGAATTTATTTTGAACAGTGTAATCTTGTAAAAGACAAATAAATAAAAAAACTTAATTCTAAGTACTTACCACATCAAGTTGAAAGTCAATAGCAGTTACCGATAATCTACTAGTACTTATACTTGTACCAGTGGAAGAGGTAACAGTTTTAGTGCCAGTAGAGGTGCTACTTATAGTTTTAGTAGAGGTACTAGATATAGATTTAGTAGATTTTTTTATAACTGCTGCCATTGTGCATAGACATAACAATTAAAATACCACAAAACAACTTAAACACGAACAGTATATCCACATGAACCACAGTCACTTTGCCATTTCAACGATTTTATTATTTTATTTTACTTGATAACAAACCGCTTCGTTTTTCGATATATTGTGCGTAAACTCACACATTTTTAGATACTTAAATGCTTTAAATACTAAGTGTATACCCTATCTTTAAAAAAAATAACAAAAATAAAAGATTCGTTATGGGCAGTTCGATTAATGTCGTTCCATCTAAAAATTGGCGCGAATGTCAAAAGACTGAAGGGGTCGCGCGGGCAGAGTCGCCTCGAAATTGGGAGGGTGGGGCGCGGGGAGTGCGGGTGTCTATTTGTGCACAGCACAAATCAGCAGACCAATTCAATTAATTATCAGATTAAGGTGAGGTATCCATGTGTGTACTTGGACGATGTTTTATTTCGCGTGTTGATGTCGTCAATCGATCGATATCCGATGCGCCCTGCTTTTTAACGTATCTACCACAATTTACTTTGAATTTCATGAGTCGTGTGTAAATAGTTTCAGATTGGATAGGCCAAAAGCTGAACTTTGCATTGTCTAAATCCAGCTCAATGTCTCGGCCGATAAAAGCTGCGGACGACATTGTCAGTCAATCTTTCATACACATCCAATTGTGTCAATGTTTTCTATGACGTATCATAGGCATAGCTAAGCGAAAGTTCTGCATTTTTGCTCTTTATAATATATTCCGAATATCATGTAACATCTTCTGTACTGTTTAAAATATGTTTATAAATTATTTTATTGTCGCATTCGCTATTTTTTACTTAAAAGTTTCCAATAGTTGTCCGTACTATACGATCGACATTCTAACCTCTGGATATAAAATAAGTAAATAACTTTGTTCCGCTTTTACCAAGTAATCTGAGATCCCTATTTCTCAACAACAGAATCTCAACAGAAAAATTGATCGAAATTAAATGGCTACCAATAATTCGTTATTAAGAGACGCATAGTGAAGATTGGAATTCTTTCTTCCCAGATGAAGTCTGTCAGTATAGCTACTGATGCCTAGGCGCCGAAATCTGAATGCTGAATCAACATCAATGCCAAAAGTTCTTCAGATACTAGTATTGTTGCAGCTCACACCGCAGGCGGCCGGCCCACGCGCATCTCATAAGGTATGTCTATCTATACTTATATATCTGTCAATCAGATTTATATTTGTTCTTGTCTATTTTGGTATCTGTCCTTGTCTTTAAATATAGCCTTGTCTAGAAACGTACACGGTACTTATTACTCTTTTAAATCTATTAACGTAAGCTATCTGATTTCTATTTCGGAATTCGATTTGAATCTATTATTATCGATTTTTCTTATTGGAAACCAGAACACAGTTGGAAACAGAATGTTGATATGGATAACTTGATCGTTGACTATATTTAGAGTTAACAAGATTACTGACAAACGTTACTACATCTGAATTTGTTTTGTCGTATCAATCGCGAGCTACACCTACTATACTACTAATACTATACTTATAACAAATACTTTTTATTAGTCAGATCAATAATGCAATATGGCAGCTGATTTTGTAAGACATATATCGTCTTTACAATACACGATAGAAACAATAATTCATGGGCATTGGCAAGTTTTCGGCTATTAAAGCGTGTGTTTGAAGTTCGTGTCGCGAATGTTTCTTGGCGACTATGCAGAAAATCATAGACTGTGATTTCATCGCGTTCAGAATTTTTAGTTAAATCTTACTCGATTTTAGCTGCGACATTTTTAGCGTCGTTAAAATGAATCAGATCATTTCTTATTTCAATCTTCTCCTCAGTTGTAATAGGGGCTTTAATTGATTTCAATACTTTTGAAATTTAAGTGCTAAGTGTTTTGTGGTATTCTTCAAGAATAGGCGAAGCAAATACTTACATTAGTTAACAATAATCAAATTGAACATCAATAAAGAAAGCAGAGTCATAAAGGCTAATAATTTAAAATATAAAATTAATAGATAACACTCTGAAGCGAGAAGCATTAATTCTTAAATATTTAGGTTAGCGTGGGCTTCGGGTGTCATTTCTTTAACAATAAATTCACGGGTGTTTATTTGCAACACCTGCATCGCAAATTTTTTGTTACATCAATGCTGTAGCGTTTCTCATGCGATTTATATACGAAATTAGTGTTACGACGTGTTTATGATGTTGGTAAAACTGTTAGAACGACAAGGTGTTAATAGCACTATTAATATTCAATCTACTCTAGTGTGTATTATCTACTTTTCCGATTTCGACTTAAACCAATAATAAAACGATTTCGGTATTCGCCTTATTACTGGTTTCTTTGCTTCAAATTACACGAAGTACATATAATAATTAATCACTTGGCAAAACTATGTTAGCCACGATTCTATTCTTTCTATGACATATATCTAAACATATATTTTCACTCAATCTATACCTCTTCCGCGATTTCGCCCGGCCTGCCGCGTTTCTTTTTTGGAAAAAAATAATTATTTCAGTTAGACATTCAGTTAATATTGTGCATAAATGTACATGAGTGTGCTGTCAATCTTTATTCTCATTGTGATGCCATAACGCGCGTCCTGATGATATTGTGTCAGCTTTATGTGTTCGTGCAACTTGTTTTCCACATTGTGTGAGTAAATTATTGTAGTTTTGTGAGTTAGATAGGTTTACAGGTGCAGTTCTTTTTGCGTTTAGGGGTTTAAAGGTTTTAGGAAATTAGTAGAAAATATAAGAGCGTTAGATATCATTAATTAAATATCTACAGCCATTCTACTTCTAAGAAGCTAATCCCATAAGAGAACATAGAGGTACTAATTATTCACATTCTCGTTATAATTCAAATGTGATGCTAGTTCTCCTATGGCAGAAAGTGTCACTACATCGCTTGAAAAATGATTTACAACATTTTTCGCAGTCGGCTAAGCGGCTTCTATAGGGTATATGTCTAAAATAGGACAGATATCTAAAGGAACTAGAACATTCTACGGTATGGACACTAAATATAGAATGTGGAGTTCATCCACTATAGATTATGTTAAAGGACTGTGTAAGTTGTGACTTGTGAACTGTGTTTTGTGAATAAAATTCTGTTTCAGTGCCACAGTGTTCACAAAAATTCAATGTGCAAAAAACAAAGTTGTTGAAAAATTAAAATGTCCATAGTAAAAACAGAGAGAAAATAAAACTTGACAAAATGCTTTGCAAAGCGAGCAGCGTCCACCTAAACCAGACCAGACCCAAGCGATCTCACCTTTCTCTCGTCTAAAACTTCGCCTGGACGTAATTTCGTGACCTGTTGTTAAAAAATACTGATAATAATCCCGCCAATCAAATTTGCCTATCTAACCTCTGTCGCCGAACCTGAGTGACGGTCCCTACGAGCCCTATCGATATTATTATGTGCAGAGACTTCACTAGCGGTGCGAAAGTTATAGTATATTATTTTGCCATCATCGATTTGTTAATTTTGTGGTTAGTTTTCCTTTTGGTGATAATTTTCAAACAATTTGCTCCAGTTAAATCTCATAGATCCGCCGATGCACGACCCACCCGTCGCCGTTATTGTGTGCGTACGTGCTTACAAGCTGTGCAGTTTATTTGTGTGCTCCGAATCGCAAAAGTGTGCATTTAGTTTTGTGCCTGTACGAAAAAAGAATCAGCGAAGAATTTTCTGAATAATTATATGATGTTCTTAACAATCATAATAAGCAAATAGAGACTATAAACCTTGCCTATGCAGGGCAAGTTGTAGAAGTGAATAAATCATAATATAATTATTCAGGAAATGTATTCGTAATAAAATATTGCGAACCGCGATGCAAATGCATTCCTGCATTCTTAAGAGATAGTTAAGATTTCGTCACGGCAATAGTATAACGAATAGCATTCACGAAGTTTTTGCAGCTTTGCTATTACCTTCTTCTCTTCGATCACTTCACCGGGTCTTAGTTTTCTATTCTCCTGTGGATTACGTTTTTTACGAACTTAAATTCAATTCAATCTACCTTTTCAGTGCCTATGTGAATAATCTAAGAAGCAAGGAATTGAGGACTTTAAGCTAAAATCAAATAAATCAACTAACCTCAACCGTTACTAAAGCTAGGTTCCACGTGGAATCATTGTGTAGGTAAATTATTATTAGTGTAATATTTAATAGTGTGTTGGACGCACTATTGTTATGGGTTCGGCTTGACAGAATAGGGTGTCTACGGGGCTCAAAATATTTGGTAAAATCACAAAAAATCATCAGAGGAACAAAGTGAATTTGAAAAGATACATTTGCACCACATGAGTAGCGTCGGTATATGCCAACATTCCTAAGACAATAGAAAGGTGAAATGCATCATTTACATCACTTGGTTCGTAAGTTTTATAGTATCAGGTAATTCTTCTAAACTACTCTAGACAGCACAATGAAATCTTATCTACAGGAATTCATATTACCTCCATTGTGTTTGTTGACATAAAAATGAGCTATGTATTGTAATTAAAATAAAAGTTGTATCATAAATTTTATTATGTTGGTAATCAAAATGTATACATACCTCGTCGCTGATAATGAGAGAAGGGCGTCTACCCATCTCCTCCGGTGGAGGGATGAGAGAACCCCGTCTAGCGGGAGGAGCTGGTGACAAGGAAGGTTTTCTTGGCGTTTCTGGTTTTGGAGATTTTTCCTTAATGACTTCAATTTTGGGTGCAGCTGGAGTTTCCTCGGGTGCTTTGATTTCAGGCACTTTCGGTTTTTCAGCCGGCTAAATTAAAACATTAACGTCAATATAAACTTATTTTAAGCATACACCTATAATGTTATATTTAGCGTGATGTTAACTGTTTTTACCGGTTCTTTTTCAGGCTTTTCCCTTGTTGTTGGTGTGGGTGAAATCTTTTCATATTTCTCAAGATCAGGGCGATCATAATCCGCAATTTCGGGTAAATCTTCAGCCTTCTTCTTAACTGAAGTTACCTTTGCCTTTTTCACTTCTTCTTCAACCTTTTCTTCTTTGGCTGCCACTTTCTGTAATTTTATAAAATATCCCGTTTAAAAAAAGGTTTATTCTTATATTTTCTCACATCCCATATGTTGTCTTCGATGATATCTCCGGACTGGTCCTTTGCTGCACCTATTATTCAAAAAGTTCCTTCTTTTTACTCACCATTAATTTTAAAATATGTTACATATTATTGACATTATTAGTAACGTACCAATTTACACAAGCAAAAGCGAGAAAAGTAAGTCTACAGTTAAATAACATACGAATTAAAAAAAAACGTATCTACTAATACATGCGAAACAAGACACAAATCTAAAAGATCTTCTACAATAGTGTTCTACGAGAGGTGTTGTGTTTATTTCTACTACTAATTTGTGATATGCCAATTGTGTTTTAATAAAATCCGTGTATTAAGTGCACTGTGCTAATAAATTTTGTACTCGTTCAATTTCTACCTCATCAGTCTTTTGAGGAGTTCCGCTTATAGCTACTTGTGGTATTGCTAACGATGGTTTGCTCTCTTCCTTGTTGTTTACATCAGCCTAAAGAAAACAATTGATTTTAATGGCGACCATACGAGGTGAAAAAAGTTGTGTCAGTAGAATAAGGTGAGAGACTTTTACATTTTAATGATAGTTATACTTAATCTTGTTCCAGTATTATACAAGAATATATATTATGTTGCTTCTTATCACCTTATTCTACATTTAATGTGTGCATATTGTGCGTCGTAGGACAATTAATGTGCTTTGTGCATGTCTGTTGGTGCAATAGTGTAATGGTGCTCGTGTGTTTCGATATTATGAGCAGTGCTTGAGTAAAAGATGTGCAAGTTGGAGTTATAAATTTAGGAGACCTGTCTATGTTGCAGTATATTTGGTGTTATAATATTGGTTCCTTTGTGCTATAAAAAACATAGTAGTGTGCATATAATTTGGTGCAAGTGTTTCTTTATTTATTTAAGTAGTGTGATGCTACAAATATTGTACCTGAGGAGAACGAGACCTTCTCCAAGGTACAGGATCTATTTCAAGTAATGTTGGTGTGTATGTATGATCTTCCAATTCTGGTGTTTGTTCTGCCTGATAATTTTCAATATTTATTTGTAGTTCAAGAAATTTTATAATACCAAATAATTATTTTATTATTAACGTTTAAATTATACCTGAGGTATTTCTGGAATTACATTCCATGAAAATTGCACCTCATTTGGTTTTGATTCTGGATCCGGTGTGACCAGGATTGGAACCTAATATTTCCACAAAATTTAAAAAACATCAAGCATGTAATAAAGAAAGAATATGAAAAGTTTTTGTGTGATTTACCTCTTTCGGTTTTCTCCAAGGGTAAAGTGTATTTTGTGCAGTTGTATCAGTGTTTGTGTCTGTTTGTTTAACGTCTTCAGATACCTAATAAACATAACATTTATTAAATTTAACTATCGATGTTTAAATTTATAAAAAAAATACTGTAGTATGTTGTGTGTACCTTTAGTTTTCCTGCATCAGGTCGAACTTTTTCTTCGTGTTTTTGTGTCGGTCCCTATAATCATGTACGTATAAAATTTAAATGTAAAAAAAAACATTAATTACGTTAATCTAGTATTATATTATGTATGTTCAATATTATATTTATTTACCTCAGTTGTTTTACCAGGACGAGGCAGATTCGGAGAAAGTTTCGATGGCTTATCATTGTTATCTTTGTCTTTATCGACTTTACCTTGGTCTTGAACTTTGGAATTGCTAACCTGTTCTACCTAAAATTATAGAACAGATTTCTCAATTTATTTTTTATAAAAATTATGAAAACATCTATTTTATACCATAAATATCTTGTATAGTCGTATACGATGAAAATAATATATTTCCTTAATATCATTTTATCATCGTGAAAGTAAAGTATACATACGTCTTCATCCTTAATAGGACTTTCCCGACTAGGACGACGCCACGGATATGTGGGTTCTGTAGGTCTGTCTATTGAAACCTTACGCCTAATTTCTACAGTCTCTTTAGTTTCAGTTACATCCTCTGTTTCCTGTTTTTAGTGATTAATGTTTTAAGTATTTTCAGTTATGTATAAGTGTATTATGTATTTTATATATTTTATAATATATTTACCTCAACTGTGACCTCAACCTTGCTATGCCTACGTCTGGGTTGTAGATCGTCTTTAGGTGTAGGTTGATCTAAACTCATACTACGTTTTGGATGAGCCTTCTCATTTGTGTCCTAATTTAAAACATGTATTTTATGTAATGTATGTAAATTTGCATTATGAAAGTGTTATGTTTATGTGAATGTGTGTGTTTACCTGTGTATTTGTGTTCGTAGGTCGCCAAGGATATGTTTTATCATGATTATCAAACTCCGCATTATCTTCCTTTGATTCTTTAGTTGTGTCCTATTTATAAAACATATTTTATTGACAAACATAAAAAAGATTGACTTTGCTTGCTGCAGAAAATAAACATAGAGCACACAACATAGAAACGTAAAGATGTGACGATACTCGGCGCTCCATGACACGTCAACGCATTTGAATTGTGATCATTTTTTGGCTATGAGACAAAGGCTATTTAAAATTTACCTCTGCTTCACAACTCAAAAATATCTGCAACTGCAACAACGTTTTTCATGTCATGGCCTACGCCTACATCAGTTTTGTCAGTATTATCACAGAATACATAATAGTAGCTAAACCACACCCCGGACACTCCATACAAAATTATCGTTTTGACAGTCACACTGTAGAGACTGCAAATGTGTGTGTTAATGCTTTATGGTTGGCACATTTTTGACTAGCGTAAAAAAAAATTCGCGTTTTTCTGATGAAATACATCCGTAAACAGCACAATATCTAACCATTTTCTACGAAAAACGATAATCACAAATCCAAAATAATAAAATTACTTTAAGTCAATTTGATTAATGTTGTCAATCTTCGTTGCCTATCGTCCCTGTAGAAAAATGTGGACCATTTTTTAGACTGATCGTGCGGGGTGAGGTAAGTGTTTAGTTTTGGCGGGAGGCGGAGAGTGTCCGTTCTGTAGCGTTTAGCCACAGAATACATAATAGTAGCTAAACGCTACAGAACGGACACTCTCCGCCTCCCGCCAAAATTAAACTTACCTCACCCCGCGCGATCGTGATTAAAATGGGCCATATTTTTCTGCAAGGACAATACGCAACGAAGATTGACAACATTAATCAAATTGACTTAAAGTAATTTTATTATTTTGGATTTGTGATTATCGTTTTTCGTAGAAAATGGTTAGATATTGTGCTGTTTACGGATGTATTTCATCAGAAAAACGCGAATTTTTTTTACGCTAGTCACAAATGTGCCAACCATAAAGCGTTAACACACACATTTGCAGTCTCTACAGTGTGACTGTCAAAACGATAATTTTGTATGGAGTGTCCGGGGTGTGGTATTGGTGTATTTTGAGAACATCTAAGTACATTAAAGCATGCTCACACAAGCAACAATACCTCACCTTTAATTTAACTTTCTCTAATTCATTAACTTGAGCCTCTTTCACACCAGCCTAGAAACAAGTTATGGGATAGTAAGCATTAGGGGAATCTAAAATACCACAAAACCTTGAACCAGTTCTTGGAGCAAAACTGAATTTAAAAGCTTCGTGATTAATGCAACTCAAATATTTTATATCGTTCTAAATAAAACGAGCTTGGGAAACGTAACTACTTAAAATTAAACTGAACGCCTTACTACTTAAACTACTTCACACGTTACAAAACCAAAACTTGCCTTCAAATCTTTGTTTAGCTTTGGTTAAACTAACTACCAATTCATTTCTATTTGTTTTATTATGTTTTTCTTTAATTTAAATGATGACACTCAATATAATTACAAACTTTAATCTGTATTTAACTACTTGATTAAAATCAAAATCAAAATTTAGAGAGCTCTTTCTTCTTAATTTATTTTCCATGCATTATCTTCATGATAAACTTCAAGTTATTATTAAATCAACTATTCTCTTCCTGTTCATATTCCCTATATTTTATCACTTACCTTGAGAGATCCCTTTCTGAAACTCGACACTTGTTGTTGTTCAGATATCGAGGATATTGAAGATTTTCTGCTCTCGGATGATTCTTTTGTAAGCTGTATAATAATAATATAATTTATCAATATTCAATATTTCTTTAAAAAGAAAATTGTTAAACGTGGGTCATCTTCAAATATCTTGTGAAATTCACATCAAATCACTTAAGCGCTCGAAATTCTTTTCATGTTCAAATAAAAATGAGTGGATAAAAATAAACAAAGAACATATAAAAAAGTTGAGTGGTTAAATTAAGGGTTGATTTTTCAATCCTTGGTTAAAACTTATTCGTCGAATAATGTATAAAACTACCATTTTAAAAACGTATTCTAATTGCCCGTATTTGACAGTTTACGTGACATTTTAATATGATCGTGTAATACTTTATTGGACGGATAAGTTTTATCCAAGCATTGAAAAATCGGCCCTAAATAAAATAACTGTTTTAATAAATTACATTTCTATTTTGTTATCTTGTCTTTTTTACGTTTATTATTGTAGTCTTAAAAAAAAATATTTCGTATGCCATATTACCTTAACTTGTTTGTTTTCTATAATTGAGCTTCTTCTGCTCTCAGTCTTTGTTTCGTATACCTAAATAAAACACGATCATTAAAATGTATTAGACCAATAATTCGTTTTTAGTAATTTATATACAATTTCTTTTTTGTTAGTTTAAATAATTTTGATAATTTTATCAACCATATCCACTGGTTATAAATAAAGTTAAAAGTTTTTATCCATCTAAATAAATTTCTATAATTATTAATAATTTCTAATTAATACAATGTATATTTTTAATATACGGCAGGATTCAGGAATAAAATAATTAACGCTGTTACAAAACTAACGCTTTGAAAATTTTGTCAATTCAAATAGGTTAATATGATACTTGAAGTAAAGTAACGGTTTTGAGGTCTTTTCATAAAAGAAATTATTTAAAACTTACTTCACTTTGTACTGACGACACTGAAGTACGTCTGCTTTCAGTCTAAAAAGATGATAATAAAAACACATAGTATTATATTTACAAATAAATCCTGTTAGTTAGTTTATAACATCGATATAGGGATCTATGTACACAGGACAAAAAGGATAAATAAATGAGGCTTATAATAACACAAATACAGTTCAAATAGAATCATGATGTTCATGCTGAAATCTTTCTAAAATTGACATAAATAATTTTAGAAAACAAAACGATCGAAAAATATACAATAATGAATAACCCATTTCACAAATATCAAACCTCAAACAAAAATGACTGATGATCCCAACAGTTTTGCGAAAGAAAATAATACTTGGGAACGTAAATAATGATGTTTCTTATCCAAAACCGGATTGTTAACAATTGGTAATCCAAAATTCATTAGATACATGGTTCAGGAAAGCACATAGATATACCTGGACAGCTAGATGCTGCTCTGCGTGAGCAACCTTTGTGACCGCCTTTGAATATACAGAAGAATTACTTGAGAATATAATAATTAAATTTGCCATATAACATATTATTGTAATCAACGTTAATTAAATCTATATAAAGACGAATGCAGATCCAACTAAATCTTGCAACCGAAAATGGACATTACTTTTCTTCTTGTCGTCTACTCGAATTATTTCAATTATTAAGAGATCATCAATTACCTGTGTAACTTCCTTTTCTTTCTTCTCCCGAACTATGGGAGTTGGTGATATCTTTTCATATTTCTCCAGCACTGGTCTCTCGTAATCATCAACGAAGTCCAGTTCGTACTGTAGATAAAAATCAACATGTTAGTAAAAATTAAAACAAAATTTGGATCCCTTTTTCTTCTTCATAACAGCAGGTATAACAATCAGTCGGGCACATAACATCTTGCACATAGTTTCCTGGAAAAAGCGAGATAAAAGCGACATGCGACCAGCAGTATGTTTTCAAAATATCAGACGCGCTCTGTGGAAGCTTGCGGTTGCAGGAATAGCGTACAATACGACAACTCAGTGTGTAAAAAGACGTACATTGATTGTGTAAGTTGAAATGTATTTACAAATAGATGTGCATAAAGTAACATTTAAATAAATGTGTAGACACAGAAGGCAGAAGTGTACATGTATTGTATGTAAACGGAGTTTACCCCGTCAGCATCAGTTTCTTTGGTACTGGATGTAGCCTTTTTAGGTGTGTCTGGTGTTTTCTTGACAGTTTTCTTAAGTTGTGGCACTTGGAATTTACCACCTTGTATTGTGAATGGTTCCTACGGGAGTAACACAGTTTAATTGGATTCTACAATTATAGCCTAACTACTTCTATGTTGCATTATTTCTACTTAAGCAGTTTCTATGTTAGTGAGATTGTGTAAAATCATCAAACGGTGGTATTATAACATGCTTCTTCTTCAAATATTTTAATCAACTCAGCTACTAAGTAAACTACGAAGTAAATAATTTGCTTTTCTACCTCAGCATCACTGGCCTTCTTGGCAACGGCTGGTTTTTTGACCTTAAGTTGAGCAGCTTCGCTACCCTCCTGTGTTACGTTTAGAATACATACAGTTAATAAAATATAATTTCACATTACTTTTAGCTGAGGTGTTTAAAATATTAAGTAATACTACCGTTGGCTTTTTCTTAGCTGGTGTCTTTTGAGTAAGTGTGGCATCTTCAGGAGCAGTTGTGCTTGTCTTAGTTTTGGGCTTGGTGAGGCTGACGGAATCTTCTGTCTCCTCTCCCTGATCCCGTCATTAAATATACACATATATTAGATACACAAGAACAAATAGACGCATTCCAAAGAGTCTAAGAAAAAGATGTTTGTGAAAAAGTAATAGAACAATAGAATAGTGAGATATAGTTCGAAGTGAATAACATAAACTGTGTATATACAACTTGGCGAACAATTCAGTGTGTCGGTGCTGTACGCATTTTAAAACACTATATTTAGCTTTCGTGAAGTGCTACAAATATCTTGTGCTATTTTTGTGGCGTTACATCAACAATATTATTTTTATCTCTTTATCTTTGTACCTTGATTAAGAATGAGTATCTTCTTTCAATTGGTAGAACTGACTTTGTTTTATAAGTGTCGGTAACTATCTGTGAATTATTGTAAATGAAAACTCATAATATCTTAATTTATTAAATGTATGGAGCTATTTAAGAATAATTATGTAGTATTGTAAAGTGTACCTTTTGTTCTTTATCCTTAGGCCGTTTTATAGTTTTCTCCTCAACAATTTCTGGCTTTTTAACCTTGAGTTTAGCTTCAGCCTCATCCATCTATTATTAAAATTAATAAATTTTAATTTGATTTTGACTTGTTGTTACTTTAAAAATGTATGTTTGTAGGCCAAAAATATACAAACCGTAGGCTTAGTTTCAGCGGGAGTTGTGTGTGTAAGTGAAACGTCTTCAGGTTCTGGTTCCGATTTTTTCGGCTTAGATAAACTGACACTCTCGTCAACATCCATTGGCTATATAAATATATTTGTTACGTTAAAATAATTATATGATTTAAATTAAAATAAACAGGATATTTATTTAAACGGTTACTACCTCAGGCTTATCTATGTCTTTAACAGAGCGACGCCTTTGGACCGTTGTAGAAGAAACATCTTCAGGTACTTTTTCTTCCTGTAGTATTTTTAATATTTAAAATAGGTACAGGGACAAATTTCAAATGATAAATGATATAATCCATAGCCATTTACTGAGTTATAATACTATTAAGCATTGCAATTTGAGGCATAATAATTCACGCTTGTTAAACTATAATACAGTTAAAATTAATTTGGATGTATCTACGAGTATAAAGCATTTGGTTTAGTTTTAATTGTGGATGTAATATCAGTATTTTAGGGCCTAAGCTAAGGGGTGTGTATTGCGTATTATCAAGCGGGTGTTTGTGTACCTTCTTCTTTTTCTCAAGTGGTGTAGGTGTAATTTTTTCATATTTCTCGAGCACTGGTCTCTCATAATCATCGATAAACTCTTCCTCCTGAACCTTCAAATTTAATTGATTGCTTAATTTAACTTGTATACTTGTATTTATATACTTTAAGACAAATCGTGTTTGTATACGCTAACAATATCTTTAATTGAAAATATTTTATATGCGTCCTAATACCGACATACTATAATTGTCAGAGTATAGATTATGAATAGAAAAATAACCCCGCTTCTTTGCGGTCTTTGCACTTTTGTGTAGTTTTCGTACAATTAGTTGTATTTCAGATAGGACAGTGACTTGAATAAATTGGTTCACGTATTTAATAACCAATACTTACGAACAGAATAAGCTGAAAATGAAAATCTAAAATCAAGAAGCTTTATACAAAGCAAAGCATTATACACAGGCCATGCAATAAAAATAAATAAATAAACTTGACGTCAATAATGTATAATATAAAAGATCTGCACGCTGGAAATAATAAATTAGTTTGAAGCTGTGAACATCCGCCGAACTTAGTAGTCTGTAAATCTGTATAAAATCCTCGTTAGCTGGTCCAAAAACTGCATTAAATGCTGTGCGAAAGTTGTGTGAGTTAGGGACGATTTTTCAATCCTTGGTTAAAATTTATCCATGCAATAAAGTATTACACGAACATTTTAAAATGTCACCTGTAAACTGTCAAATACGGACAATTAGAATACATTTTTGAAATGGTAGTTTAATACGTTATTCGATGAATAAGTTTTAACCAACGATTGAAAAATCAGCCCTTAAAAGAATAGCTTTTATTTCATAGACAAAGTGCAGATTTATTAGCAGGCGTGTCGAACTTCCAAATCTTGTGTGTTATATCAAATGTGTATATCAAAATGTTGTTATTTGTAATGTTAATTGTTGTGTGTATTACCTCTTTATCTTTTAGAGATGGGCGTTTCTTTGTAACCGTTTTAACTTTTTTAACTGTTTTAACTGACTCATTGTCATCAGTTTTAGTTGTATCGTCCTCCTAAACAATATCATAATTTTATTATTTCATGTTTTTTATGCATATAAAAATGTGAAGGAAGTTATGTTAAAATTAAAATCTTCACCTTATCTTTTAATGATTTTTTACGAAGAGTAGGTTTAGCTGGTTCGTCTTCAGTGTCTTTTGGTTTTGATTTCACAGAACCAACGTCATCCTAACAAATTATAGTTATAGTATTAATAAAAAATGTATTTGTATTTTAATTATTTTAAAAGTTGTGGAAAATATTGTGTACCTGAACGTCACTAGGACGACGTTTATCGGTTGACGATTTAGGTTTTTCGTCAGAAACTTTTTCTGGTTCTGTACGATCCTTGCCAGAAACTTTTTCTGGTTCTTTACGATCCTTGCTATTTTCAACTGTTCTCTATAATACGTTATCATGTTTATATGTATCAATAAATCAATCTATACAAATTTTAATAATATTGAACTAAATGAAAGAAATTTAAAAAGCTTTACCTCTGTATCAGTACGAGGAACTCTTTCATTTGATTTAGTTTTATCTTTACTAGAGTTGTCTGTTTCTAAATATTCCTCTGTTTCATCCTCATCCTAAGCATCAAAAACGTTTAATTTAAAATAAAGTCGATCTAATTTTTTTAATGAAAATATTTGAATTAAGATTGTAATTATAAAACTGTCAGATGTACAAACCATAGGTTCTGGTTTAGATGGTTGTTTACGTGTCGCAGGTACATCATCGGGTTCAGGTACTGATTTAGTTTTTACACCTCCTTTATCAACGATATCTGCATTTTCGTCAATTTCCATAGGCTGTGTTGTAGAAAAAATATTTTATTTATTATTGTGTGTGCTTTTTATCGTCTAGTGAAATAATTTAAATGAATAAAGTTTGCCTACCTCAGGTTTTTCTTTGTTTTGGACAGAAGTACGCCTTTTAGTTGGTGAAGATGACATGTCTTCGGGAATTTTATCATCCTATACGTAATTGTAAATATTTATGATAATCATATTATTATAAAAGAACGTCAAATACTGTATATAAATTAACTGAATTGGATAAAAGAAACGCCATTTAATTTTGAGTACAGAATAAAGAGGAATAATCTGTGTTGTTAGTGTAAATGTGTTAAAGTGTACCTTCTTCTTTTTCTCAATGGGTGTGGGTGTTATTCTTTCGTATTTCTCGAGAACTGGTCTCTCATAATCATCAATAAACTCCTCCTCCTCAACCTTCAAAATTATTTTACTATTAAGTTGTGAAATAAAATAAGTGTGTAAATTATAGGAGCCAACGACGCAGGACTTTTTTGACTATTTACACATTATAAAACATATATCAATACACATTACACATGCAGGATGCTATATAAAATTATACTTTATACAATATACATTTACAGTAACCTGAAAAAAAAGAGAAGAAAAAAATGCCGAGCACCTCAAAAATATCTGTATGCATGTATGTAAATGAAGCAAGACAGAAAATTATTGTAGTTCATAGAAAGATACTTAAGGCGTTTGTTAGCCTCAAGAATTAATGTGATTATTTCAAGCCCCAGAGTGCAGTGTAAACAATCGTGTCTTTAGTGTGTTTAGTTTCAGTAATTTTGTTTTGTTAGCTCATTAAGCTGTGTGTACCTCTTTCTCCTTAAGAGAAGGACGTTTCTTTGTCTTAATTTCATCTTTTTTGGGTGTTTTAGTTTTTGGTTTCTGATCAGGTTTTTTATCCTCCTCCTATATATGAAAAAAAAAATGTTTTTAACAAGCCTTTTGGTATAACTAGTAATTTCAAACGAGAGCCCTGTTTACCTTATCTTTAGCTACAGAACGTTTGCGAAGGGTAGGCATTTCAGGTTCTTCTTCCTTTGGTTTAGGCTTTATTTTGCCCTTCATCATATCAGTTTCATCCTATCAATGAACCGAAAAGTATTATATCGTATAACATTTGTAATATTAAAAACAGTAATTCAAAATAGAATGTTTTAGAGCTATACCTGAGTATCACTAGGACGACGTTTATCTTTAGGTGTTGGTGTAATTTTTTCATATTTTTCAAGTTCAGGTTTCTCATAATCATCAATAAAATCTGACGATTCCTATAAAATTATTGTTTATTACGTTCATTTTAAGATTTAATAAAAATTAAAGATAATAAATGAAAGAAAAGTTAAGATTTAGGTTACGATTTAATAAAATGTATACCTCTGAAACCCCATTTTGTTTTTTAGTTTTGTCTAAAGGCGATGGAGATACTTTGTCATATTTTTCAAGATCTGGACGTTCATAATCGTCAACAAACTCTTTTTGTTCCTCAGGCTTGAAAAGTAATATAACATTTTAATAATATAATATACAGGGTGTCCCACTATTGGTATACTAAGCGCGAAGGGCCTTGTAGTTTTGCATACACTGATCACGTAAAAAATACTTAAACAACAAAATTACATTAAAATTTTTTTGCTAAATTTTTCCTGAAAATCCATGTTTTCTTCTCTAGTTTCGCGCTGCCGGCATATACCGCTTCTCTAATATGAGCATTTTGTCTATGAAAACATAATCTTAAACGATAGTTCACGTGCTAGTGGCAAAGTTGGGCGGGTTGCTTGTTATAGGTGTACAACATAGAGTTTTAAGAATTCATCTATTTGAAAAGTATTTTTTACGTACTCAGCGTATGCAAAACTACAACCTCCTTTGAGCTTAGTATACCAACAGTGGGACACCTTGTATAGAACAAAAGCTCAAAGCTCTTTTTTGTAATTTAATGAGTATTACCTTTTTAACGAGTTTTTTAGACTGAGAAACTTGTGGTTCCTCAGGTTGCTCTTCTGTTGGTTTTATGGGAGCTTTCGATAATTTTACCTTTGATATTTCATCTACTGGCTCTTCCGGCTTAGGAATACCCTTCCTAATACTAGTTCTACGAGATTCTTCTACCACCTAGCGTTTTAAAAATACATTATTATTATTGGATGTCGTGTTTTTACCATTAAAATATATCTAACAAAAATATTTATGTATTTACTACCTCATCTTTAGTTTCTACTTTAGATGTTCTCTCTGGACCTCCTCTTGGCACGGTAGGTTCTTCTTCAGTTTCTTGAGGTTTACTTTTAACGCTCTCGGAAATTGAAGCACGTTTAGTCTAAATAAGTTGTAATTAAGATTTGAATGTTTGAGTATTAATACTTGTAAAGAATTTTATGTTATATGTGATTGTGTGTGTGTTACCTTTGGTGTGTCATCCACTTTGGGTTTTTTTTCAAGGGGCGTTGGTGTAATTCTTTCGTATTTCTCCAATACTGGACGCTCGTAATCGTCGACGAAGTCAAACTCGTCCTAATAAACATAACATTGTAACACAGCTAATAGTTAGAACAACACTCCAAACAAATATCTATTCACAATGATTAGCACTAATATACACCGATATAGCGTGTCTTCAGAATTGATATCATACAATTCTAAAACAGTTGTTCATTGACCGTTTACTTAAAGCTTTTGTACATTAACCTTTTACGAAATATGCACATTTATCACACATTCAAACTACTTACGTCCTCCTTTTTCTCTTTCTTAGCGACGACCTTCTTTTTGACCACTTTCTTTTTCTCTTCGGTCTTCTTAGTACTATCTTTTTCTTCAGGTTTTGGTTCTTCCTTAGGCTTGACTGGTTTTAATTTAGGCAAGCCTTCAATTTGTTTTTCTGGTTCCGGTTCTGGTTTCTTCTTGCTTTCAAGTTTCTCTAGAAGAGCCTTTTTCTCTTCCTCAGTTTTCGCGGTTTTCTTTTCAAGAATCTTTTTAGTTTCTTCTTCTACTTCAGCCTTCTTTGCTTCTTGAGTCTTAGTTTCAACCTTCTTCGATTCAGCCTTTGATTCACTTTTCTGGGCTTCAATAGAGACTTCCTCTTGTTTGGATTCTACTTTAACTTCTTCTTTCTTTGATACTTTCTTGCCTGCTGATTTTTTCTGTTCAATGACAGTTTCATCTTCTTGCTCTTGTTTTACTTCCTGTTAAACACAATTATTAGAATAATATTGCTATTTTTGATGTAAAAATTCGAGAACCGGATTGTAAATGAAATTTTGACTACATTTTAATACATTTTTGAGATAAGGTATTATAACAAAGAAATATAATCTACATTAGTTAATTAGGAAATTTAAACAAATAATTTTAAATGCGCATTCCATTGAAGTTAAAAGTATTTTTTAAATCATAGTAAGCATATATCGTACTTTTCTTTCTTCGACGTGGTTTTCTTCTATGACTGATCTTTCTTCCACGATCGACATTTCCTCTTCAGATTCCTCAATTACTGTTGTTTCCTCTTCCTCCTCTTCCTTTTTCTTTTTCTGAAATAAAATTTAATAAACTTTACTATTAATACCAACATTCATTGTTTTACGTTTTTTATACGCTCGTTGTGTTACATAGAAAATGATTTCAAAGCCTAATCTGACAAGAATAGCCGGGGTGTGATATGTATGTGGAATGCTGTCAAAATTAATTTCATTAACTTAGCACGTAATTTAACTATGTATTAATTTTAAAACTTTGATTAAAATAATTATTCAAAATTTTTATCCATTTTTGGTTGGACAAATTTCACGGGACACGTGGTAAGAAATCACAATTAAAAAAAAAATATTATTTTTATGAAATAACGAATAACATTTACCTTTTCTTCTACAAGCGTAAGATCTGCGCTTGATTCGTCTTCTCCGAACTCATTTCGGATAACCACTCTATAGTTTGCAACGTACTTGGATGTTACTTTCCTAATAATGAGTCGGGCGTTGGTACCATCAAATGAGGTATTAATTTCAGAGGAATCTCTAACAACTGTTGAGTTTTTGTACCATGTACATCTACATGATTGATCAGATGTTTTTAGGACAGCAATAAATTCTGCTTCCTCGTTCTCTTTTCTGGCCTGTAATTTATTAAATTAAAATTTGATAAATGAACATAAACAAGTTAAATGCGTTCTGCTTTACATCAGAACTTATCAGTATTACTCACCAAGCTTCTGAGGTGTTTGATGATCACTGGTTTGTCACCCTTTTCCTCAGGAATGTCTGTAATCTCTACTTGTTGTGATGTTGCTTCACCCTTCTCGTTCTTGGCAACGAGTTTGTATGAACCCTTATCTTGCTGGCTCACATTTGAAATTTCTAATTTTACCGTAAACTCACCCTGAAAATTATATATATTTGATATTAATACTTCGGATCAATCGATGTAATAATAATAAAATAAAAGTTTAATTACTTACCTCTCTCAATGGCTCTATTAGCACAGTATGCCTTGAATCCTCCTTAACAGCACTAGCTTCTTTAAACCATGTACACGAAGGAGCAAATTTACTTAATACTTTACATTCAACAATCACAGTCTTCTTCTTAACTATTTTAATGATCTTTGGTTTCTCTTTAATAACTGGAATGACTGTGAATAATAAAATCATTATTAGTAATCATTGAATACATCTAACAAAATAATTTTTCATAGTAAATTCACAAACGAAACTTACTTTCTATATTGAGCGTTAGATTCGCATTGAGCTCCCCAAGTTCATTTTTAATATTGCATTTATACAATCCGGAGTCTTCAATACCAGGGTCGAGGAGTTCTAATACAATTGTGTATATATCTTCGTGCACTTCGACCCTAGTTTTGATCTTAGATGAGTCCCTGATTTCTTTACCCTCGTGGTACCACACGATCGTCGGTTTTGGGCTAGCTTTAACCTTACAACCCATGATAACTAATTTACCATTGTCCCTGGATTGGATTGTAGGTTTTTCAACAAATGTTGGGCCTTCGCCTTCTGGTTCTGGCTCAGCCTCAATATTTAAGTTAAGATTAGCGTTGCTTTCTCCGAACTCGTTTTGAACATAACAGCGGTAAGCGCCACCGTCCGCTGCTGTTGGGTTCGATAAAAGCAACATCAGTTCATAAACGTCTTCGCTTATGACCGTTGATTTGATTTGAATTTTACTACTAGCTTTAATGACGGTCGTGCCCCGGTACCACGTGACCTCAGCCGCCGGCTTAGCTTTGCAGACACAACGCATTGTGATGAGCGTGCCATCTTCGTTGGGAATGATTCGGGGTTTCTCCACAAACGAGGGTGCGAAACCATTTTCGTCATCCCCACCTGAATAATACACGAATTAAAATGAGACATATGTACAATTAAAGGAAAGCAAAATATGCGTCACTAATATTTTATAAAAATTTTTTTAATTTATAATTTTTATTCGATTACTTGTACCACAAAATTACAACTCGGCAAAAAATAAAAATGCTACATGCAGCTGAATGACTTTGCTTTGCAGCATGCGATTGCTACTGTATGCGTACTGATTGTTCAATTTAAGTGCGACTTTCATTACCTTGGAAATTGAGAGCAATATTTGCATTGCTCTCACCAAACAAGTTAAAGGCGTTACACCTATAGTTTCCACCATCTTCCTTAGTTGGACTTAAAATTTCTAACGTTAAGTTATATGTATCTTTTCCGATTGCCTTCCTAGACATTTTCATTTTAACACCGTCTCTAATTTCTTTGTCTCCATGATACCAAACAATGTCGGGTACTGGATGTGCTTCTAATATGCACTCCATTATTAAGACGTCACCCTCTTGTCTGATTGTAGGTTTTTTAGGAAACCTAGGTGCTTTTCCATCGGGGATTCTGTTTAAAAGGTTAGCAATTAGTTGATAATACCTACTTTGATTATGTCAATTACAACAATTAGATTAAGAATGCATACTTAGGTTTGTCCCCGCTTTGGAAGTTAAGATTTATTTTTGCTACGCCTTCACCGTGTTTGTTTTTGGCTACCGCCCTATATTCGCCTTTGTCTGCATTCTCTACGCCTATAATTTCGAGTCGCGCGATATGGTATAATGTCTGATCCTCTTCTAGCGTTATTTTGTATCGACTGCTCTCTTTTACTAATTTTTTACCGTGATACCTGTACAGACCGATGTCGTTAGTTTCTCCAATAATTGTTACAAGTTCAATAAATGTTTATTTGGGTAAATCTTACCATGTAATGGTTGGTTTCGGTTTGCCAACACATCTACATTCGAACGTTATTTTAGTACCGTCTTCTGACTGTCTTATGATAGGTCTCTCCGTAAAAGTCGGCTTAATATAGTCTTCTGGTACGGGCGCTTCATCGCCTATTATCAAATATTACATTACTTTTGTCACTTAACATTTTTCAACTATTTCAGCTTTATAATGAGTTAACCGTTTATCACATTTAAGATGTTTTCTTTCATTCGTGTCTTATAATATCGGTAAAATTACACTCAGCCAGTTTTATGTAAGAGTTAATCGAGGCATGTATAGAAACAGTTAAATATTCATATAGATACGATTATAATATGTAGTGGATCATATTATAATTATTGTAATTAAGGATTCTTTTATAAATAGTACGCATAACAGTGGCTGTATTTTAATTTATGTTAATGTGCGTTTGCTTAAGCTTGGAGTTTGCAAAATACTTAAATAAAAGTCTTTTAAAGGTATAAAATATTATATAAGATAGGGTTAAAAAGCATCGTAGCAGTAACTACAAATAAATATAAATTTCAAAAGTGCTACTCGTGCATATGAAGTTGATTAGTATCTTGAGAGGGACATAATATTGTATTGTGTTTTTGTATTTGTCTGGTTAAGTGTCACATAAATATTTAGTGTAAATATACTATATATGTATTGGATTATGAGAAAACATCTTAAATGGAGACAACAATGATGTTACAACACATGTATACATTATAGTGTGTAATGTCGAGTATTTGAATCATATAATTGAGGAATTAGTTGATGATAATACAAAAGCTTGTCTGAAAAATCTACACTTACATAAAACGGACAATGTTCAAGAACAGCATTATGACATAACATATAATATGAACATTTATTAAATTTGGCATCTTTAGCGTTAGATTGTCATGTATCTACTACACAAAGCGTATAAACAATGTCCAATTGCGTCAAATTTAAAAAAAAATATTAATTTAATTATCATCAATTTATTGTATAGTTTAAAGCGCCATAAAATGTAGATATGTGTTCAGTGTGTAAAGAGTCAAATGAAACTAGCAACTATGAAATTACTGATTGACATTTTTTTTATATTGTTTTACCATTTCTAACGTCTGTCTCAAAGACGTATACGCAGTATGTAAAAAATGGTGAAACAAAATTTTATGGCACTTATGTAACAATTATTTAAGAATGTTTATCAATAATTTAGATAGGTATTTGATTTTATTTCTAGTACTTACTGTCAAAGTTCAAACTGATAGTAGCGTTACTTTCGCCCAGTTCGTTTTTAGCAGTAACTCTGTATTTTCCAGCGTCTTCCACTGTAACGTTGTTGATCTCCAACGACGCGTAATATGATTTACCGTCTTTGTTTACTGTTAACTGTAAATATTTAAAAAGCATATTAATTAATAAGTAAGACAAAATAATGGTAAAGGATGGAAACAAGGATGGATTAGAGTTAAAAAATCTAATAGAGTTCAGTCGCTTTTTATAAATTGAGAGTGGTAATAAATTCAAAATTGAAACACAACATAATTGAATGCGTACCTAAATATTGATTGTTCTCAATAATTGTATTTAATTAAAGTTAAATAAATTGTAAATATATCGAGATTTAAGTCGAGATTATTTGAAAGTAAAATATTTCAGTTTAAGCATAGTTATATTTGTTTACTTCTTTTAGTAAAAATATCCTTGAATCAATAATCACTCCTGATGATTTATTATTGAAGCTTATTTTTCAAAAGCTTTGCTGATGATATTTATTCGTTTGAATAATTTTTAATAATTCAATTATTTTCAAACTAATGCTTTTAATTCAAAGATATGTCTTTGAATTAAAAGCATTAGTAGATCCTACCTAGATCCAAATAATGTATTTGTATTTGCTATGGCAAATACAAATACATTATTTGGATCTAGGTCACCTACACCAAGGACGTTTAAATGCATCCTTAAGAATAGAAATGAGGTCAAGGTCATTTCTAATTAATTTATAAAAAATTGAATATAATTTTTTTATAAAAAAGCTTTTACGGCGCTTATGTTACACGTAATATTTTCTGCTCTTATTCTTTTCTTTAAAATATGTATTTAAATATCGTTATAACATATTTTCGTTTAAATGTTTTCACCTAATACCTACACTAAAATATATTGTGTACACAGTAATAACTCATAAGGGTGCTTTTCCACCAATAATGTGCGAGGATGCGTTCCGAGGGTTTGTTTTTGTAAAGAACCAATAGTATCGCTTCCACAAGAGCTGTGCTGTCAGATGCGAGGTAAATAAAGCGACAGGATTAGTTCTTTAAAAACACATTCCTCGCAACGCATCCTCGCACATCTCTGATGAAAAAGCACTCTAATAAGTGGTAATTAATATGCTTATCTGTACCTTATGTCTAGGGCTAGGTTTGACCTCCACCCCACTGTGGGACCAACTGACGTTGGGTACGGGCTCTGCTTCAATGCGGCACTCGAAGATCAGTCGTTTGCCGTCGTCCTCCTGTCGGATCGCTGGCTTGCGCGCGAACGTCGGCGCTCTACCGTCTACTTGTCTGCGAAAATGTATCGATATTTTAGTATTTTATATTTTAGTGGTTTCACATGCGTGGTTCCACTCCTATTAGTCTTAGCGTAATGATATATAGCCTTCCTCGATAAATGGGCTATCTAACACCGAAATAATTTTTCAAATCGGACCAGTAGTTCCTGAGATTAGCGCATTCAAACAAACAAACTCTTCAGCTTTATAATATTATATAAAGTATAGATAAGGAGTATTAAATATGTACATTATCGAGACTTGAACGGAATAAAAATGACAGTTAAATTAGAGGGTAGATGAAACTTTGACAGCGAGCGATGTGAAAGCTTCGCAAAAGTTCTACTACATGATCGGTGCTTCAAAAATCAGTCTTTATTTTGCAAACTATGTAGTTAAGTAGTGATCATGTTAAATTGAATTAATTAATGAGTTACTTACTTCTGTTTTTCTTCGTCTGCAGCTGAAAATTTAAAGAAATATCATCAGTATCATTTGAATCATACACGAACAACCAAAAACTTTCTATCCAAAAACCATGATTTAGAAACATACATTTTGGAGTATGGCCCCTTAAGGAACAATTTTAACAGTTTGTGTGTGTTTGTTTATCAATAATATGTTTTAAATTATTACTCTAAGACTACAATTATAATTTACGAGTATTATATTTTTTTGTTTACTTATTGTTAGTTTTTGTTTTAGGGCCGATTTTTCAATGCTTGGATAAAACTTATCCGTCCAATAAAGTATTATACGATAATATTAAAATGTCACGTAAACTGTCAAATACGGGCAATTAGAATACGTTTTTAAAATGGTAGTTTTATACATTATTCGACGAATAAGTTTTATCCAAGCATTGAAAAATCGGCCCTAAATATATTTCTGGAGAACAAAGCGTTTTATGCTATTATAATAACAATTTGTAGATACAGTGATTTCAAAGCTTTTCCCTATAAATTCACTTTTAATACCCGAATTTATTCAGCAAAATCTATATCACGTTCAGCAAATTTTAGCACTAGTTACAGCAGATGTTTATATGTGAAATCGAAGATAAAAATAACCAAGTTTTTGATGTTATTTGTTTATTTGAATAGCCTTCAACAGTAAACGTTAGATTTGATGATGAGCTCATGGGCAGGTGTTGGAGATATTGTTAAATTGAATTGGTATTCAATTATTTTGTTTAGTTTAGAAGTTTGGTTGTTATTGGTGGATACTTCAAGGCTATGTTTACAGAATTCATTGTTATTATAAGTAGCTATTGTCCTATAGGTATAGCATATACTTTTATTATGTGTATGTTTATTTGTTATGTAGAGCATTTTACGTACAAAATAATTATGTAATAAATTCCTTTATCATTTATATATTATGTGGATATCAATGTTAACAAAATAGTGATATTTCTTGATAATAACATTACACCAATCAAAAAACAGACAAACGGACCGATTTTGATAAAAAAATTACTAGTAGAGTCCCGATATTTTGAGAAGTTTATTATTTTTTATTTAACATTTACCTACTCGAGGTTTAGGCCTACTCCTTTTCGTCGAGACCTTTATTTTTAGAGTACCCTTCAACTTAACATTTCCCGATCCTAATAAAAATACTTGCTTTGAGCTCATGTAATAAATACAACAATGAAACTATCGTCTGTCACACATGTCAAAATTTTCGCAGTCATAATACATGATTTATTTTCGCCTCAACAACGGAGAAAAGCTCTGTTTCTTTATGACTAATATTGCTATTTCGGTGGTATCAACAGAGTTGAATTTCATTGCATTTGGAACAGAATAACCGACATGTTACGTAAACATAAAAGTCTATCTTGTAATTTGCGAAAATTTTGCAAGATTGAAATTACATTATTTTTGGAAAAATGTTTAGCGAATCGGACACATGGTCAGATTCCTCTTATTTAAATTTTGCTATCTTTGGAATCTTAGTTTACAACATTTGTGTAATCAATTGGTAATTTATTTAATCGTCACCCAATAAAAAATGTAAAGTATAAATCAAGGACCAAATATTACAAAATATGTTTATAAAATTTCAACAACTCTCTTTCTACTTTATTTTCATAATACTTTACATATATTGTTAACGGCTATAGACGTAAACATTCCTCCAAAATTTTCATTATACACGAATAGCTATATCAAATTCTAGTCAATATTGTACAGCAGATCACGTAATGCCACCCGATTTTAAGTACCCACCCGACGATTACAAAACTTTGCTCACCACCCAAAAAAACATTGTTACTTTCTATATTAAATTATTTTCCTTTTATCCCTAAATTAAATTATTTTACCTTTATCCTAACTGTTCTAGTATACATGTACAATAACTAAACTTTAAAATTAAACATTACGAATACTCACGGCTAAAGTTAAGATTGATGGAAGCGGCCACCTCGCCCATCTTGTTCTTAGCCTTAACCTTGTAGAGTCCGGCGTCGGTTTCTATTACGTCATCCAGCTCGAGCACCACCAAGTATTTGTTGTTTGCGAGGCTCTGGATCCTGGGGAGAAATTAGTTTTATAATGTGTGTCATGTAGAGGATACATTAGTTATTCGTTTTGTGTGTTATTTACTGCTTTAAAATACTTCTACGATTATCTGTTTGATAAGCAAATAAAGGAAAGAGATATAATGAAATATAAACGTATCGTAACTTCAGCGTTATCGATAGTTATCTATGTTATAGTTAAAATATTATTTTAAATTTACTATTGATTGAATGTTCCTTCACCATTCATTAATGGTTTTCTTTTAATACTTTGCGTTGTTCTTTAACTTTACTAGGCACCAAATCCAGCATTTCCATATTTAATGTACAACAGCTTTTTAACTGTATGGAAATCAAAGCTTATTTCAACGTAGTAGTCTGTTAACATTAACTAATAATTCAACCCAGAATGATTGACAGTTCTTTTTTTACCTCACAAGGAACTACTAACTACTTCAAAATGTTCAATCTCTTCCAACAATCAATATAACAACTGAGAAATGGTATAGTTGACGAACAGAGCAATCATTTATATTGTGTTTGTAGATTTAAAAAAGAAAGAGAGTATTAAACTAAACTATTTCCTATGTAGAGATAACAATTAAATATAGAATTATTTCTTGTAGAGCTGTTTACAAATAAGAAGAGCATCCATCGAACTTGCGTTCTGTGTAGAGTTAATAATAAAACAGAGCACTCACTTAAATTGTGTCCTATTATCTTCTTGCAGCAGTTCATCGCTGCGGTACCAGCTAATCTCGGGCTTGGGCGCGGCGAGCAGCTGGCACTCGAAGACCAGCTTGTTCCCATCGTCCTCCTGCCTTAGCTGCGGCTTCTGCGTGAAGCTCGGGGCAAAATCGTCGGCCACCCCCATAGCGCTAGGTGTTGGTCATCACTGGTGGAGAAGCTGACGTCGCTGCGATAATTATCTGTGGATGTAAATTAATAAATAAATTGACAAAAGACATTATTGCTTTCATAATTGTGTACACTGTCTCTTAAACTAGAGCTTATGAGCCAGCGTTCCTCCTAATGAATGAATACGTTTAAACCGGCAAAATAAAAATTGCATTAAGTACATATTATGTTGTTGGTACAGATATTGGTTGTTGTTAAGTGAAGAAGGTAAATATTGTACATAAACATTTGTTTATTTTTTATGTGAGGCTAGCAGTAATTATAATTTCAATAATTTAAATTAAGGTTAATAAACATAGATTTAAGAATGATGAAATACGTAGGTATGTCTAAAAAATAGTACCTAATAAAATTATAGAGTTTCTTGCTGATTATTCTCGTTAAAAAAACATTCCGAATGGGTGGAAGTTTTAAAAATGACTAAGTACTCATTTATACTTCTTACAATTTATATGAATAAAAAAGTTTTGGATTTGAATTTGATTTTACAAATTGAGTTAATGTCGTTAATGTTAAATAACCTATACTGGTGAACGAGTGTTCAAGCTAGAAAGAACTAGTGAACCGAATTGCATAAAAACATTGTATCTATATCAAGAAAAGCTTTAAGCTACATAATTTAACGCTACGTCTGATAGAAGTAGTAGTAGTAGTGAGTATAGTGAAGTCCCATGTTCCCTAGTGAAGTAAGGGGCAGATGCATTATGCATCTGTTTTACTGATCGATTTTCTTTAGGGACAAGTAGGTGATCAGCCTTCTGTGTCCTGTCAGACAGACATTTTTTTCTTCATCTCAACCGGAAATCGAACCCAGGACTCTCATGGTTCTACGCTCATGCGTCAACCATTGTACCTAGGAAGCAGTCAATAGAAGTAGAGCTTCAATGAAAAATGTTGCAGAAATGGGTAAAGATTCAGTGTCATTCATCAAGATAGATTAGCAATTATAACTACGCTGAATTTATAAAATCACTAGCTTTCCGCCCGGGGCTTCGCCCGCTTTGTCTAAAACATAATAAATTATATACTAAAACCTTGAATCACTCTATCTATTAAAAAAAACCGCATCAAAATCCGTTGCGTAGTTTTAAAGATTTAAGCATACATAGGGACATAGGGACAGAGAAAGCGACTTTGTTTTATACTATGTAGTGATGATTCTCCATGGGATATTTATCATACTAGTATTATTTTGAATGTAAATGAATCAACAATACAGAGATATTGTAGTTTGCTATTATAGCTTTTATCAGGTGAGCTTTTAAAATAACACTTGTAAAAGTTACGTATGTCTTACTTTACGATAAGTCAAGAATAATACTATTACTGACTTACCGTAAAGTGAGTGTACGTATATATATTAGCCTATGTAATCAATATGTTGTAAAAGCCACATGGATGACACCTTGGAGCTTGCGTACCACCAAGAAATTGCGTCAGGTAATAAGCTTAATACACACATTTTTCATTTTTAATTATACTGTAAATTACAAGAGAAACTATATTTTTGCTTTTCGACTATAAATTATTATTATGTTGTATCCACAGCATTCCCTACGCTTCCGGTTAAGCTTGCTAATTAAAACTTGGTAGATAAGTACGTAGTATACGTAGTTTTACAAATAAAAAAAAACATAATTTGTAATCATCTTTATAGAATTGAGTAATTAAGTAAAAAGTCCCTGTACAAATTAAATGATTTTTATTGAAAGTAAAAAATTAATATTCTCATCCATACAAACTTAATGCAGGACGTAGTAACTATTTAATAGTTAATCTGTGATAAGGGTGAGAATGTTTTTATTTAATTTTTAATATTCTATAATATTTCATATGTTTATTAACATTGACGTCTATTATATTGAACTTTTAGTCTGTGAGCCTATACCAACTCAATTTAAATATACCAACTTTTAATTTAGCTAAGTATAAGTAGTATTAAGTATATCATCTATACTAATATTATAAAGAGGAAAGGTTTGTAATTATGTATGTATGTATGTATGGTTTTCACGCATAAACTACTGGACCGATTTCAAAAATTCTTTCACCATTAGAAAGCTTCTAAATCTTCACTGAGCAACATAGGCTATATTGCATTTTCAAAAAAAATAGAGATCCTTACCAAAAATGCAATAATGTAACCCAAGTTGTAAAAAAATCCTTAATAAAAATTCTGTCATCGCGTGCGCTGCGAAATCTATTCCTTGAAGTACGAGGATGGTTCTTATGAAAAAAAAACGTAAACATGTAGGTACCACGGGCGAAGCCGGGGCGGACCGCTAGTTCATTATAAAGAAGAAATAGTAGGTTGTAGGTAGCCTGGTAGTATCAATTAAAATATTCAAACAAACACTACTTTTTATCATAAATGTAAAATTACAAAAGCAGGAGCATCAGGCTACGCTCCTAGTAACATACCTATGTAGAGATCGGTATCATATCTATAGGCTTCCTTTTCTAGAAAACCTTAAGAATAAAACAAATCTTAAATATTATGTGTGCTTTTATGCTTTGTTTACCATAATCATTGTAATTATTACCTGAGCTATATGGCGCTACATTTTCAATTCAAACACGTCATTTAGAACCGCAACTACTGTTAATATTATCTTATGTACTTTAAACTATTTGTGTTCCTTCGGCGACACAGGTTTGTAAACAAAATTGGAACAGTATTTTAATAATGATAATTAGAATTTAATTTATCAACATATCAAACATAAATATCATGTAAAACAAATACAAAATATAATTCACCTATTACAAGAACTTTAAGACATTATAACTCGTTGTTAAATTTAGTAGATATTGATATTTTTTCTGATAAATGGCCTGTAATGAAGAACAAGATTATAAAGCTTTTTTTGTCCTAATTAAATTGTTAAAACAGCAAAATCCCAGTCACTTGGTGCAGGTATATTTATATGCATGATTTAGCTGTTTTAGTATTAGTTATCACTTTGTATTAACTTCATAAATTTATGTTAACGCTTGTGTGTAAGCTCCATATAACCGGTTGTGCATACGCCAAATCCATACTAATATTATAAATGCGAAAGTAACTCTGTCTGTCTGTCTGTTACTCAATCACGCCTAAACTACTGAACCAATTTGCATGAAATTTGGTATGGAGATATTTTGATACCCGAGAAAGGACATAGGCTACTTTTTATTGCGAAATATGTACCACGGGCGAAGCCGGGGCGGACCGCTAGTTATATATAAAAAACTGTATTTAGCCTAAGTACACATGTAACGACCTTTTGTGATCCTTAAATAAAGAAAATAAAGAAAATAAGTAACATAGAGATATTAGGTTTATTATTCATTATTTCATTATGGTCATAAATCGTTAATATTATGAACCTAATCAATTTATATCACAGTGAAAATTTTGGTTTCATAACATAGAGTACGTAACATAAAGAAAGTTCGTAACATAACGTCAACAAATATAAAACTGGCAAGAGATGGCGAAGGATAGATGGGGGCTCTTATTGTCGGAGGCTAAAACTCACTTTGGGGCCACTCTAGTAAGTATAGTAAGTCTTAAAATTTTACAAAAAAAGCTATGTGTATGGGAAAATCGTTGACATTGTATGCTCTACAATAATCTTAATATAATTAAATACCTTATCATTTGTACTAAAATGTTCTACTTGAGAAATGCATTATTCGCATAGAAGAACTATTATACTAGTTCAGGATCCATCGCCCATTTTTGCAAGTGATTACTATCAAGCTAATTTTCCGTGAGTAGCTTTATTTTGATGAGACGCCTAATAATTTCCTGTACGAAACTCTCGATTGTGGTAGCTAACAGAGGTAACAAGGATAAAATGTTTTGATTTGATGGTTCTCAAATATTTATTACTTACTGAATTTTTTTTCTGTTCAATCTTAAGATAATTATCTAAATTATTCGAAAAAATATTTGTCCTACAAAATCTATTGTTTTAGTCCCCTCTTTCCAATGTGTATCGATAACGAGGTCATCATAAATGATTACTAACCAGCAGATTTTTTTGTTTTCACTTAGTTAATATTTATATAATTCAACAGACATATTGTCCTACAAATTGCGTAATAAATATTTGAGAACCATCAAATCAAAACATTTTATCCTTGTTACCTCTGCTAGCTACCACAATCGAGAGTTTCGTACAGGAAATTATTGGGCGTCTCATCAAATTAAAGCTACTCACGGAAAATTAGCTTGATAGTAATCACTTGCAAAAATGGGCGAAGGATCCTGGACTATACGCAATATTTTAACTTATTAAAGTTTTGAGTGGAAACATGAACTTTTTAAAACACCGTAGGTATAAATATTATGTAAGTATCTAATGAATTAATAATAATTAAAATGAGCCAAGTTTTTATAACGATCATGTTTTATTATTGTTATTTTATTATTCAGACAATTTTTTTTTGTTTAAGTTCCTTTAAAATTTCCTTTATTAAAAATGTAGGTAATGTAATCTAAACTCTACAAATGCTTGATAATAAATTCATATTTTTTATTTCACTAAAATGTCTTTCCTAATTTGTCAGTTGGGACATTCCTAATTTCCCAATTTAACGTAAAATAGGAAATCCGTGAAATTAATCCTACTATAAAACCTAATATGTATTAACATTTTACTTTACCTAAAAAAATTTGATTAACGACCAAGCATGGAAGAATAGAAATTTCGATAATTTTAGCTTTAAGTTACTGGATTCAATATTTTCCTCATTCAGAACCAGTCATGAGTGGATTGATTTGTATTTTTATCGTATTCAATGGTTTCTTCTATTACCTACGTTAACATTAGAATTTTACAAGTCCAATTAATAAAGTCTTCCATCAACACATTAGCGCGAATTTTTCAAAAGCACATCATCACTTCTGTTAACATTACTTGCAATGCGACGTTTTGCCAAGAGCACGTTTTAAATAAATACTTGAAAGCGAATGAATCATGTATCAAATTTGACTTCACAGTCAATCATAATATTACTGAAACTCATCAATCACCATCGGGATGGTTTAACATCGATCTTGGCTGAAAATCATTAGGATTGTGAGTCATGGACCAGCGCCACCTAGTGAACAAGTAAAACCGTGGGAGTCCAGTGATTTTCATGAGTATTATACGAAACATGTCCGTTCTATTTCTGTAACCGCTGAAGGCCTCGAGCTTTCGGGCTTTTTAATAACTTCCGACGATTACCTAACGCCGACCGTTTCATTTTTAATTTCACTTTCTATTTCGATTGGTTTATATCTTAAATAATTTGTCCTTTTATCATTTTTTACTATTTTTAACGAACTACTACCCAATTTCAGTAACTTAACTGAAATAAAAGACTTTTTGAACACTGCTTTGAAAGCTCACGTTATCAAAGAAGTTATTGACACAAACATACCTGCAGCAAATGATAAAATAAATCCAATGCACAAATCACAATTAGTCAACGATATCACAATCACACAAGTAATCGAAACGCGAGATAAAGACGAAGTTAAATCGAAACTATCGGTAAATGCCGGCGGCGGGACGTCGGTTCGTTTTCGAAATCGTAACTAAACTATGAAAAGTTGGCGATCGGCCGAGGCGGAGGGAATTTGCGTAGGAAGGTGCAGCCGGTTGGACAGGCGCCCGTGACGTCCCCATGCAGAGGTGTTTTCCGTCGAAGATAGAAAATGATCTAATCAAGCTGAAATACATGTAAATACTCCCCTGTATCTTATTCATGAAATATATCCGCAACTGACGAAAATTCGTGATATACGCAAAATTCTACGTCTAGGACAATTATTTGAGTATTTCATACTTGTATTCAAGAACGTAATTTCTATCAAAGCATTCCACAATTTTTTGCAAGTAGTTCAAATAATATTTCATTGCCATCAATCTCTGTCACATCATCTAGTTACAAATTGTCCACTTTGTCATGAAACTATTCAGCATCATAAGTATTAGAATCTATAAATAAACCCTTTTGTAACAGATTACTCAACATCTCTGATATGGCAAGTTCATCGCCCTTATTAAGAGTATTATTAGTTTTTCAACATGCAATCGATATATTAGCAACTAGCTGCTCCCCGCGGTTTCACCCCCGTGGCTCCACTCCTGTTGGTCGTATCGTGATGATAATATATAGCCTATAGCCTTCCTCGATAAATGGGCTATCTAACACCGAAAGAATTTTTCAAATCGGACCAGTAGTTCCTGAGATTAGCGCGTTCAAACAAACAAACAAACTCTTCAGCTTTATAATATTAGTAGGTATAGATTGAATTCATAACATCATCTCTACCTACCATATATTTCGCTTTAAACCTCAATTTACACATAATTTACCGCTTTCAAATCGTTTTACTTATTTTTTTATTGAAACAAATTTCTTTCGGAAATCTAAATCGACCATCAAACATTTAAAACACCAAGATTTCAAAAGGCTAATAACCTTTCGTTCTCATTTTAACTAGTTCGCAATTACTTAGGTTTTCCATAAACCAACATTTTTTTGCATTTAATAAGGTAAATCAGGCTAATTCTCGAGTTCGTTTATGCTTTAAAATTCCCCAGAAACTGTTATAAACTTGCAAATTATCTCAATAAATGCTTCTGAAATATTTAATAACAACTATTCAATAAACTATCATACAAATCATGTCAACTAAAGCAATTTACACACCATTCTACATTATCACCACATTTCACCTGAAACATTTCACATAAAAGATCTAGTTCAAACACTAGCCTAGTGACATTCAATCTTAAAATAACAGCACATTCGCCCTTCGTCACCCTCTGGTTCCAGGCTCCAGGGCCATTTATCTTTTTATTTTTTCTATTTCTTGGCAGCTTAATGTCGGTCAGGTGATCTATAAATCTACAGGTGATACTTGCTGATGATAATGTGACATAATGCTTTATTTATGGATGCATTTTGTGATAAATGTCAGAGAGGTGTGTGTGTATTATAAACATTTTTTTTTAGTTGAGTACGTGCTTCTCATCTAGTATATCTTGACTAATGGGTCCTCTTCATAATGGACAGCGTTGGCCCAACAAATGATGTTTGCCGGCATTACCGCGATTTTGAATCTTCAAATACGGCTGATCATAGACATTTATGCCCTCTACACTATTGTGATTGCCTCTACTCGCCCAACGCTGCCCATAGTGAAGAGGGCCCTTATTATGTTTAAGGTACGTGACAAATAAAGAATAACTTTTAATTTTAATGGGATGCAGTTTTGCTTTGCTTTTTTATAATATTTTTATTAATAGCATCTATCTATATATGAGGCTTGCAGATGCGATGCTTAGGAATTTAGTTTTATAACAATCTGTTTTAGAACATTTTCCCTGTAGAAGCGTTAAATGCATTATCTTGAACGATTAATCTATGACTCCTTAGTATTTGAGTAACATGAGTTATGCGTTAATGTAATTCACTTAGCAATATATCATATTATCGAGTCTGGTTATATTACAGGAAATCTATTTCAAACACAACTGTGTTCTGAATTCTGTAATCAAAGCTGTTATTTCTGGCTACAGGACATAGCAAACATAAACATTGCAAAGGAATGTAGCATCTATTGTTCTAGTATTTGCGGATGCGTAAGTATCAAAATTGGATGGAAATACATTGATTTATGTTTCCGAATTATATTGTGCAAAGATTTTCTTAGTATTAGGACTATTTACGATGCGGATGTAAGCACATGTTACAGTCAAACTTACTTGAAAAAGTGTTTTGGTTAAAAATGGTTTTGATCGTTTTGGTATTTATCTAAAATAATATTATAAAGAGGAAAACTTTGTTTGTTTGTTTGATTGTAAGGAATAGGCTCATAAACTACTGGACCGATTTTGATGAAATTTGGCACAGATAATCTTTAGACCCTGAGAAAGAACATAGGCTACCTTTTATTGCGAAATATGTACCACGGGCGAAGCCGGGGCGGACCGCTAGTCCGGATATAAATTTATGAAATGACATTTAAACATGAAGGTACATACTATGAAAAATAGTTAACATGGATTCTACCTATTAAACTTAATGCAATATCGTAAAAAAATACCGATCTTTCTTTGTGTTCCTACTTCGAAACACATTGGTGTTTTCGTAAATTACTAAACTTTGCACCACTAACACTATAAAAGCTCAGTAAAAGCTTTTCAATTACAATCTATTCACAAGAGCTTAACACAAAATTTTGTAGTATGCAAAACACTCATAGGTTTTATAACTTATATTATACTAGCTTTCCGCCCGCGGCTTCGCCCGCTTTGTCTAAAACAATAAATTATATACTAAAGCCTTCCTCTTGAATCACTCTATCTATTAAAAAAAACCGCATCAAAATCCGTTGCGTAGTTTTAAAGATTTAAGCACACATAGGGACATAGGGACAGAGAAAGCGACTTTGTTTTATACTATGTAGTGATAGTGATCAGTATTCACAAGTTTTTCACAAGATACCAAAATTAATTCACAAAATTACACTTACATTATTATTATCACCTGATATTTTCTCACTACGACCAACTGAGTGTAGTACTCTAAGCCTTTTGAAAACTGTATGTCTGAATAAACAGTCTACTGTTAATCAATTTGTTACCAAGACATGATCAATTACTGAAATCTCGTGATTTGGCAGAGATTTGAACACGCGCTCGCGTTTACTATAAATATCCACTTTTTAATAAGATTCGGGTTACCCGAGTTGATCCGACGCGGGTTTTTTAGGTTTCATTGAGTCAAGATAGAATGGTTCTTATTTCGGGTAGGATATGGTTCAATGTTTGTTGTGATGAATGTACAATATAAGAAAGTACAATAGATTATTAGTTTTTCTTGACACTTATCACTGTTTATGTTATGTGAATATTTAAAGGGATTGCAATGTAATGTAAAAATATAATGATATTAACTTTTAAGTTATAGACGTTTTTAAATAATATTAAAATGCTGATTGATTTTTCAGGATTGTGAAAGTATTTCAATTTGTTTAAGCATAATATTATCTACTTGTGTGTGATAATGAAAAGCTTACTACTACTTTGAAAAATAATATCTAATCTATTCTTTAGTTTATAGCTTAAGTACATACAGTATTTAAGTTCATAAATTTTAATTATCTTGCGTTATGTGTTTAGTATGTACCTAATAATATGCAATTTATTGTACATGCTATGTCTTAATTTAAATTGTAAATATGTATGTGTTTTTCTTGCAATAAAAGCTTCCATTTACACCTTCTAGTTTCATTTCTCTCTATTTTTAACTAGATATATTTAGCCATTGGAATAAGTACATATACATTACTAATCACTCAAAAATAATCAGTCAGTCAGTGGGTAATTATATATTTGTAACGGATGCAAGCGTAGGAGGCGTCTCAAGTTTTCTTTAAAGTATTCTATAAATAATGAATGAATAATGAACATTGCTAATTTGTCCACGTTATTGTGACGATATAAATGATCGTCATTGTTTTATGAATACGTGCTTTTTGCACGTTCACCAAATGGTGCTTTAGCCAGCTTCAGCTATTTGACCTTCGCTCACGTGATCGTCATATTATAGAGCCTACCTTTAATATTCTACTTTTTCTTTTTTTTCAAACTGCGAAACCAGACATAATAATAAACCGGATATAATACCCGGTTTATCATCAACCACTCTAACTAAAATTTTATACATATTTTCGGTTCTGAAAGTGTACAAAAAAGAGGTTCGATCGTTATCATTATGTGTTATAGATAGTACTTACATCATATTATGATATGCTTACATTTTAGTCAATATCCGATATCTGTACCTTAATGTATTGAAATGTAAGCAATATTATGTTACGGATTACAAATTCTCTACAAATTACAATCTCGCGGGAATCTAGCCGAGACATCGCGACTCTGTCTGGTAGAGCCCTTTTTTTATGAATAGATATTAGCTATGCCGCGCGGGTTTAGCAAAATCTAGTATTTCTAGAGTTCTGAATGTTTTATTCTGATGGATGGTATAACTTATATTACTGTAAAGTTTCATCTCAATCTGTCAGTTTTCGTGTAAGAGTTACAAGCATACACGCATCCATCCTCACAAACTTTCGCATTTATAATAGTAGAATTTGACGCAAATCGCATCAACAGTTTTGGATTTAAACTGTTTGATATTCTGTGTGTATGTAAACTTTTAAATTCATTACATTAGTGAGGAAACACCTGTTTTATTTAAGGATTATAACACGTAAAATATCAAAGAAGACCTTCCTTAGATATTTATTAGCGTTATATCTGACTCAAACAGATGAACATTTTTGCGCGACTATAGTCACGTACTTGTAGATTCCTATAGAATGAAACAAGGCAATTTTTATTTGTACATTTGCAGTGTGATTATGTAGGTGTAATGTTTATTATTTCAATGTGTTTTTGCGTGTGGTCTGTGGATCGGTATCCCCGGTATTCCCGGTGGAATAGGTGGTGGTTTTCTAGACTTTATCATGAATTTACATTAAAATGTAAAGCTAAAGCCAACTTCAATTGAGTTTCTTAGAATTCTAGTCATGAAAATTAGTAGCATTTGATCATGTACTAGGCAAAGAACTAATTTGTATGGTATTGGTGGCTATTCGTAATGATAATCCATACGTCACATAAGAAAACACTTGAAATACTTTAGCATAACTTGCAGACGTAACTCATATTATAATAAATCTGCGAATAGTAGGTCAAGATCAAAACTGATGATAAAACGTTTTTCTGAGTATGTGTTGATAGGATGTACTCAATCGATTCTAAGAAAAATCCGTTTATTGTGTAGTCTACTATTTTAGTAGATTTATTTGGTATTTTGTGTAAAAAAAGCGTTAAAAATGTAGGTTATTGGGTCTTAAATGTATCTATATACATAATAGTAATCTAAGTACATAAAATGTATCTAAGTATATAAGAAAAAAGGTAGGTATGAAAAGAATTCTAAATCTACAAATGCATGAAAGCATGAAATGGATGTTAGATTTAGAGACTAAGATAATGTAGAGCGTATGGGTTTCTACAAATCGTTAGATCAATAGTGTCAATACGAATCCATACTAATATTATAAATGTGAAAGTAACTCTGTCTGTCTGTCTGTTACTCAATCACGCCTAAACTACTGAACCAATTTTCATGAAATTTGATATGGAGATATTTTGATACCCGAGAAAGGACATAGGCTACTTTTTATATCCCGGGAAAATGACGCAATCCCGGAAATCCCACGGGAACGGGAACTATGCGGGTTTTTCTTTGACTGCGCGGGCGAAGCCGCGGGCGGAAACCTAGTACGATATAAATAATCAAATAAAGAAGACCAAAGAGTTAAAACAAATAAAATGTTAGCCACGAGTTTCATTCTCGATAACAAGATTCTCGTTTGTTGTTTAGTCGTCAGCAGGCTGACTGAAAATTATTCGAGTCACTTACTTCTTGATAAAAAATTAGAGACACTTATTTATGAGCAAACCTGAATGAAGAAATTATAAAATAAAACGGCATTTTTTGAACACATTCATAATCCGTATTGAAAAGCGTAAGTGCATTATTTATACTCATTTCATAATTATTTTCATATTTCGTAAGTCTGGCACTACGCCACGTGAGAGAGATGGCATTTAATTTTTCGCGTGAGTGCGAAAGGGACGAAGTAATTTTGTCAGAAAAATGTATGCTAAAAACCTTGTGTTGCTATCCTGACTATGAATAGATGAGTATTGGAGTTATTTCTGTTCAGTTTTCAGAAGGTTAGCGCTCGTTGAATATTCTGGTTTGCGTAATGTTTTATTGTTTACATTTTATTGATGACAGTTAGTATCGGGAATGTAAGTTTTGCTCTTGGAGCGTGATTTTAAAAGCTGTAAATTTTCGTGTTTATACGTAAGGTATTATGGTACTTACAGTAGGGCAGATTTAAAGCTTGTTACATATATACTTTGTGGTTAGTTATACATTATGTTAGTTATGCGATTACAAGATTGTTCTTTTTACTAATATGTGTTTGTATTTGTTTCAGATAAATATCTTATGCTTAATTCAGTTGAAAATCAATGGATTGGAAGGGCGGATTTCAACCATCGATCGACGAAACACACACACTTATATGCATGTACTATACACATATTGTAATAAATGTATACTTATATAATATTATTATGTACATTTTTTATCATAATAAAATGGAGAGTTTATGCAATTTTTGTTTGTATTCCATATATCCCTATGTTCGAATCCCTATTTTCTTTGTTCACGGCATCATGAGTAAACGACTGGACCGATTTCGATGATTTTGTCGTGTTCGTTATGAAGAAAACAGGACAGGACAACGCCTGTCGAGTCAGCTAGAACATAACACAAAACGTAATAAGTATAATATTTGAAATAATGAAGTAATTAGCTTGAATTAACGCATGGTTGAAACATAATGTAATACGTCTGGTAGATAACATCTCAGGGCCGAAGAAAATAATATATTTTTAACGAACGTGCCAAATCTGATAAAACTCTGCGATAGTATCTGTGTGTGAGGATGTGCCAAGAATCACATTAACCGTAACATTGCCGATTTCTAGGTAGTTAGATATTGTTAACAAAGCTTATTTTATTTATTTACACTTTATTGTGCTGGCATACAAAATAATCTTCAAAATATCACGAGTGATGTTTTTCAGACAATTCAATGTGTATAGTTTATTTACTTACATTTTAAATTATTTTTGTTTTATTACCTTACTCTATTGCAAATAGATAAACTTATTATAGTTCTATATTCTTATATATAAAAATGAATCGCAAAATGTGTTGGTAAGCGCATAACTCGAGAACGGCTGAACCGATTCCGATAATTCTTTTTTTATTATATTCCTTGAAGTACGAGGATGGTTCTTACGTAGAGAAAACGTAAATATGTACCACGGGCGAAGCCGGGGCGGACTGCTAGTACTATATAAAAATGAAACCCGTTTTCCTTGGTCACGGCATCACGCGTGAACGGGTGAACCGATTTCAATAATTCTTTTTTTATAATATTCCTTGAAGTACCTACGAGGATAGTTATTATGGAAAGAAAACATAAACATGTACCACGGGCGAAGCCGTCGCGGACCGCTAGTTATAAATAAAAGTCCATTTAAGAACATTGCGAAAAAGCTGAAAAATTTGTATGTATAGATAGGTAGGTAATACCTGAATAATATTTTTTATTAATAAAATTATGCGAAATCGCATTTACAATCGAATTCAACGCAATATGCATAAATTATTTATAAAAAATTATAATCATATTGAATCGGTGGTAGGTTCTTGTCATTAAAATTTTGACTATCAACTTATAGATACTTAATCACTTTAAAAATGAAATTTTCACTTTTGAAATTTACATTTTGAAGATAATTTCTAGAATGCATGCGTTTTTATAGATAGATAATAGATACATTTTAAGTATGTATTACATTAATATCATTATTTCTTAATCATCTTCTCGGTAATACACACTGCACAATGTTTTTAATTTTTAGCAACATGACTCACAAAGAAAAATATTTGTAACGTTTTGAATATGTCTCTCATTGGTTGATTGCCAAATTGAAGTATTGTATTCGTAATAGCAATTAATACGGAACGGATATTATGTCATGTTTGTATATTTGATTGTCTTGTAAAGCTGCAGGTTAAGCAATTGACAGCGCGGTCTGTTCTATGATGGGTGCTCAGTTTATCATTTATTAGTTACCTACTAGCAGTAATATTTGTATAGTTATAAGCTGAATCTTTGCACGGTGACCTGTCATTTTTTAGCTATCCAATAAATCAAAGGTCATTAAAATCCCTTCAGCCGTTTAAGAGCGTGTCTAACACGACTTTCTTATTTAAATATAAAGTAGGTAATATAAAATACTCGGTTTATTACATTCTTTTGAAACCCTTCAATTGTAATGAATACATCAATATACAAACTATTGAACTAAAAATGTTCATTAGATATTATGTTTACACATATTTTATTTTACACCGCTATGAGCGCTACTTCAAAGGTCAAACAAAAACTACTTACCTACCTACGTTAGTTTGTGTGATTATTTGTTCTAGTTATACTTTTTTTTTTTTTTTTTTATGTCAGAGCAAGCAAAGGAGCAGGTGGGCCACCTGATGTTAAGTGGTCACCACCGCCCATAAACACTTGTAACACTAGAAGTGTTACAGGTGCTTTGCCGGCCTTTTATGGACAAATAAGCTCTCTTCTTGAAGGCCCCAATGTCGTAGTTGTTCGGGAACACCGCAGGTGGCAAATCGTTCCACAGTTTCACCGTACGCGGAAGGAAGTTGCGGGTGAAGCGGACAGTGGTGGAGCGCCAACCATCCAGATGGTGCGGATGGAACTGGTTTTTACGGCGTGTGGTCCGGTGGTGGAACTGTGCGGTGAAAAACTGAAAAAACTGAACTTCCATAAATTCTAAGTAAATTATACAGGGTGTCCCACTGTTGGTATACTAAGCTCAAAGGAGGTTATAGTTTTGCATAAGCTGAGTACATAAAAAATACTTATAAATTCCAGACGCAGTTTTTTTTCAAATAGATGAATTCTTAAAACTCTATGTGTACACAGCTTTGCTACCAGCACGTGACCTATCGTTAAATTAACCCTAGAACCGTACCCTGGGGTACAAATGAAAAAAAATTCAGAAAATCTTCTATATCTTTTTTTATAAGCAACGGTTTCTTTTGCGCGTCCGTGTATTTGTCGGGGATGAGAAGACACGTAGATATCGTATTCGATCAGTGGTCAAGCTTTTGAGAACACGTCGTACGAACCTGTCGGGGTACTCCAGTACCCCTGGGTACTACGAACGTAAGTATTTCAAGGTTCATTTATTTTATTTTTTCGCCTTTTGGTCCTTTTATTTTATATTTTTTATTGATAAATTTGATGTACAATTATAGGTTTACTTTACATTCATGCTATATACATACTGTTATTGTTAAATAGTGTAGGAAATTGTATTTTCAACAAATTATGATTTGCTGCATGATTTGAATACCTGAGTTATTCATTTTCTTTTTTTGATGGCAAATGATGGATGAATTTTGATTTTTTGTGGGAGGTTGAATAACAAGAAGAGCTGGTACTTGGTGAGGCATCAAAATATGAACCTGACCAAAATTTTTTAATTTTTTATTATAAAAAACTTCACCTAGAAGAACGATTTCAGTACATAACTTTGCCAATGTCTCTACCAATATGTAATGGAGATATTTTAGGACAACAATTACCAATAACTGCAGGGATCACTTCTGTTTCAAAACCTGAGATGTAACTGTGAATATCCACGTTAAAATTCCGTCAGTCCCGCACACAGTGCAGGAAGTGAAAACTTTTAATAAATTTTGATCACCAACGTAAAGTGTGTGTAGATTGTAGAAAAAATATAAAAATGCCATGATAAATTAAATTATTAGGTCCTAAATAAATGTTAAGATGACCTTAATAAGTCAACATTTAATAAAAGTTGATAATCTTTTTGTAATCTTGTTTTTTTCATAGGGGTACACTTGTACCCCTGGGTACCGTTAATGAAATTTTAATATGGGTACGGTTCTAGGGTTAAAATGCTCACATTAGCGAAGCGGTATATGCCGGCTGCGTGAAGCTAGAGAAGAAAACATGGATTTTCAGGAAAAATTTAGCAAAAATTTTTTGATGTAATTTTGTTGTTTAAGTATTTTTTACGTGATCAGTGTATGCAAAACTACAAGTCCCTTCGCGCTTAGTATACCAATAGTGGGACACCCTGTATAATCTATACAGAGAATTGAGAATCCTGGATACACTTGAAATATCTCTAAATAGACTTTCCAGCAACCACATGTTAACCTTACCACCAACCTTCGAGATATGAGTAAACTTGTTATCAATGTCGGAGCTAAAATATAACGCTATATATTATTATTTAAGCCTAAGATTTAGTTTTTAGAGCTCGTTAAATTTTATGGTTTACCGTCTCAGTTAAAATATTTATGAGTTTATGATATTGCGCATGTCCAATATTGTGATAATATGTTAGTGACTTTAACATTCTTCAAGATGACATGAAGTATCCTGCTCATAAATGCCATAAATTAAGCTAGTTTTTCAATTATTTCTCCTACCTACTATTATATTATAAATGCGATAGTAACTCTATCTGTATGTCTGTCTCTTCTTCTCTCCTAAACTACCGAATCAATCTGGATGAAATTTGGTACACAGTAACTACTTATTCTCGCTTCATGAATATCATACATGCCTAATAGACCTAGGTTTAAGGTATTAGGGCAATATGTCACCCTGTCTGTCCTGTCGTTGAGTATTCTTGTTCTTGGACAAACCAATATCATCACTTTATTTTTTTTTTAATGTTAATAAATATTATGACCATTCAAAAGTGCTTTTATAAGAAGTCTAATTGAATAAATAAATAGTTTGAGTTTGAGTTAGAGCTGTAGTGATGTTAATCATGTGCAGATTTTTTTTTAAATCTGCTTCCATAATCTTAAAATTGATTGAGGTGGAAGGCAGTAACAAAATATGTATAATGTAGCGCGCTAGTTAAATGCTCTATATTAAACATATAGCAAATACTTAATGAGTTCGACTTGGTATACTTATGAGTTTAAGAATTATGCTTGTAATTACGTTTTAAGTGAGGATGGTAATATACCAAAATGTCAATCTGTTCCATAAGTTAAATATCTATTTAAATGTATTGCAAAATTCTAGGATTTAGGTTATATTAATATATTGCTTGTTAGCTGTAAACAATAAACTGTAATAGAGTTATTGTTGAAATAATGTTGTTTGGCGTAACAGTTAACGCGTGAGTTTAACAACCGATAGATTTTAGGTTAAGCAGTTAGCATGCTACATATATTCCCATAAAAACAATGAATAAAATTTAAATCTAGCATGGCATAGAGAGCGAACTTGATTTGAGAACATTGTAATAATAATAATTATTAATTATTTATTTTGTCATAACACACACTATCTTTTCAGGCAACGTATTCAGGAAATTCTAATGCGAAAGAGGTTTTAATTCCCAATATTCGTAAGTAAGCATTCAATGTACACTCGTACATCTTATAGCTTTGTATACCTTCCTCATAAAAGGACATAACTCATTTCATAACTTAGAATACTTAAAAGCTATTTGTTTACAGCAGACATGTCTTTGTTACTAATATCCTATTATGTTTAATTTTAGCCCAATGTGTGTCGAATCAAGTCATTGATTAAATACGATCGGCATGGCTGAGTGACGTGTGTGTTTGAAATATCTATTGAAATCTAGGTCTGTTGGATCTAGTATACGTGAGATCACATGTAGGAAATGTGTTAATTTAACATTTATGATTATTATACTCTTTGGAGAAGGTTTATCTTACTCGTGCAAGTTGAATAAGGTCTGAATAGAATTATAGTTTAAGGTTATTGAAAATAATTATCTACTTGACTATTTCAATTTATATTTTTATTTAAAAAAAGTTTGTTGGAATGTTCATAATTTTTTTGTGATGTTTAATCTAGATCCGTTTATTAAAGAACCAAAAACAGAGAGAAAGAGCGATGGGAATTCGCCCGGTAAGAATACAAAGTGATTATTTTGTAGGTATGTTTTAGGCATAATTTAATGGAATACAATTCACGATATCATTAATGAAAATTTTAAATTTACTTAAACAGACTTTTCATCATGTGCTACTTAACTGATATATAGGTATAACCCTTTTTATAACATCTTTTTGACAATTCAAACAATCAAACTTGCACTTGAATTCAAATAACAATTCTTATATATCTCCAAACATCCTGATGCCTTGAAAAAATCGCTACAGGTAGAGATTAAGACTGCAATTTATGTTTAATGGTTAAGTTTAAGTTTAAATTTTTTATTGTAGCAATAAAGCATTCATAATATAGTGTTTCAAAATTCAAAAATTTTCTATGTACTTATGATTAATATTTTGACGCTCACAGCATCGCCTTCGCTTCGAAATAAGTAAAACATATTAAGTTCCTATCACAAGACACAAAAATCACGCCATAAATTAAAAACAAACAAAGATTTTCACATAATAATTTATGTTTAATGTATTAACTGATAAGGTAAGTAATTTCTTCATTCTTCTACAAGAATCAGATTCATATTATTAAGGGCGTTAGAACTAAAGACAGGATATTTTCTATCCTAGTAACAGCCGCTCCAACTAGGTACATGTATATAAGAAGATTTAACATTATTATAAATACGAATTTAATTTAATTGCCAAGTGACATGTAACACAGGTTATGTTTGTTTTCCGTTCTCAGAAGTCAAACACAAGCCAACCGTAAATGTCAGACGTTCGATTGGTCGGAATAACATTATTTATAATTAACGCGTTTTTTATCCTTTATTAAGTTTAAATAAGGATATTTAATAATATTATTCACAACAGCTTCTGCACAGTAACCAGCGATTACACCAACAAACAAAATCTTCGCTGTCTTATTTCAACCCTTTAGGAATCGCATTTGGAATAATCGTAGCTTCTCTTGTTTTGAACTTGGATCTTATATTTTGTTCAATTTGATGTTGTAGTTTAGTTGAGAAAGTGGACACGCAAGCTTTCCAATTTATTATAGTAGATAGAGTCACCCAGAAGCTTATTTAATTAAGGCAATATTTAATTGTATATTCTATATGTTATGAGTATTGTATTTTCATAAGTAATCTTATCCTTAATAAGTTTTGAAAGAAAGAAAGAAAAAAGCTTTATTGCCAACAAAAAACTACCTTAACTTAAAAAGTAAACAGATATTAGGCAAGTTAGCTAGATAGACTCAAAATTACTAAACCTCATTTTAATGTCACAACTCTACATTTTTTCTATGTAATAAGGTTTACATATTTTTTAACATTATACCCGAGTACTTAATAATTTGATTTCAATTTTCCCTTTTGAATTGTGAAACCGTTGATTTAATTCCATTCACACATATTATAGCTTTGTTTTTTTGGTTAAGTAATTCGTAAAATACATGATAAACCACTGTAATTTAAATGTAAACAAAATATATTTTAAAACATATTTCAGACAAGCACGTTTTTTGAATTTCTAGGGATAATAAAATACTTCAGCCTCTAAATAATATCGAAGAACTAAGTCGATATTGTATTTTTTACATCTTAGGTTGTAGTTTAAGTAGTTACTGTCTTGCCTCTACGAAAGCTCTACGAAGCTACGAACTATGTAGACCATGGTATCAGATCTATTTTTTTTTTATATAATATTGTATTTCATTAATTTAAATATGATAATGCTATTTCTTTATAGAATTATATTTTATATTATTACACATTGCACAACATTAAGAAATACTCTAATATTGTACTATAAAAAGTTTATGATCAGAAATGGTCGTTCTTTCAGAAGTTTTCTATTCTGCTTGATGTTACATGATTTCAATTTTATGATTGTCAATTTAATTGAGTGTTGACCTTGCTATTCGTATTTTTAAAGTAATTCGTATAAACAAACGTAAAGTGAATATATTTCAATTAATTACAATTTTTTTATTATAATATATAACTTTTTATTGATATGAATAATGCATTAACGGTTAACCAATGCAGTTACAGTACAATAAAAGTTCAGCATAGTTATCGTCTGCATAATTTGATCAAAGTAACATAATATAGTTTATTAGAACAAACGGCTAAAGATACATTTTATTCATCGTTTCAAAGCACGTTCAGCAATGTGTTTCTAAGCCTTCCTGTCTACAAAAATCGTTGCCTCACAATTTATATGTATACCATCATTTAAGTATATTTTACATTAATCTCTTGCGATTTCACATAAGACATGACGTCAATACAGTATATAGTTAGCTAGATATAACTCCGAAAGCTACAAAACATGCAAAGCATAGTTTGAGAGATTAATGACACAGCCGCCGTCTGCGCCGCCGCGCAGAAAATAACTGAAATATCATTCGGCCGTTAAAAATAGTGCGCCGTGATCGCCGCCGTACTGCATACAAAAGTGGCTCGGAGCGTCAAGCGGCTTATCAAATTTCTCTACCCACACGGCGCCCACGCGGGCCCGCCGGCCGCCCGCCGTCCGCTCGCCGGCCACCCGCCACTCCGCGCCCGACCCCCGCGCGGTGCGCTCCTGTATTAGTGTGTTAGCACCCACTTCACTGTAACACTGAAGCAAAATAACTTACACTGGGTGGATATTCACTCGGGACTCGTGAGGTACGCTCACCGCGCCTGCCACGACCGAACTGTTGCTGAACACGACGCTCGGACGATCCAAAAATATCTTTTGTTACAACACTTATAATACCTAGGCTTTAGTATAAACCGCGTCTTATAAATAGGCCGGTACAGTAACAGTGCAGTCACATTAACCTAAATGCTGTGGCCTGGATCGTGGATGTGATTTTGTCTCGTTTTTGGTAAATGGTATAGATGCACCTAGCCTACCCTGTATTACTACAAATACATACACGACTCCTTATTCCTATAAGAAAAATGTGTCCCATGAGATCAGTTTCAATGTAAACAAATATGATTAATCTACACGCAACAAGCGACTGGCTCTAACATCAGAAGCTTCGTACACAATTTTGTATGCCAATTCTCACAGCGAAGTTTTTCAGTTAATGTTAACTGAACAATATGAAGTCAAGCCAAATTCATTTCAGATTCTTATGTTTGAGGAAATTTATTGGATCTTAAATTGTTTTGTTTGTCTTTGATTCACTGAAGTAGTATAGGATGTAAAAGCTATTAAAAAATGGTTATAATTTCTCTGAATTATACTGTATTTTTTATATTAGTATTGGCAATCGAGCTGGTACTTGACCTAGACAAACCACCGTCCCTTAACATTTGCAAAAGTACAGCCTGTACAAATCCGTTAATAGCTTAAAGTGGTAAATAAGTATGGTAGTAAGAATAATTATTTCTTGTTAATCATTGACTACAGAAGTAAAATAATAGACTGGGAAAGAAATATGTAGTATTCCTGAAAGTCCGCAGATAGAAATCGATATAATAACACTTTTCAAAGTAATATGTGATAAGAATAAAATAAAATATATTTATTAAACAATGTAAAATTGTTTTATTTTTCATACCTTCCTGCGTAATCTAGAACCTACATTATACATATATATATAATTATACATATAAGTAACGCTTTTATTAAACTATAATATTTAATAAGTGTTATATTATAAATAAGTTTGTCTGGATGAAAAATTATGCACTTGAATATTCCTTCTTTACAATTTAAATATAAATAAACACCTTCTAGCATTTTGATGATTTCAGTATTTTCTAAACATCAGAACACATTTTCGTTTATTGAAAATCGCCATTTAGTATACCATCAAATTAATTTGTTAGAATGAGTTAAATGCAGCAATTACTCTTAGTGATATACGTCGAGTGCTATGCCAACAAATGATAACACTGTGTTACGTTGTATACACTATTCTTGACCTTTCTTATAGAATAAGTACTATTTATTCAAAAGTCCTTCAAAATGATGAGAAAAGTGTGAATCGGCAGAAAAGACATCATATTTTATCGATCAAGAAAATATACATATTATTTCACGAGACATTAGTACGCAACATTTTAATGAGTGCATAAGCATAGAGTCACTATTGTAATTCGTTGTAGGTCCTTAGAAGTTGAAGGCAAGAAACAAAGATATATTAGTAGAAGTAGAAGTAGTTGTTACTTGTTACTCTATCGAAAATTATTTCGAATTCTTAGATATATCTATGGCAAATAGACTCTATAAAATGATGAGCAACTACTTTGAAAAGGATGAGAAGCTTACAACAAGCTATATACAAATATATAGCTTAGAAATATATAGATAGACAAATTATAATATTCTACGTTTATAGATAAAAAGTTAAATTTAAAAAAATTTATGCGACAATATTCGTATATTTTGTTTCGTACGAAAGCTCAAAAAACTTATAGCGATATAAAGCACGAAAAGAACTTTGCGTACTGTATAAGTAAAGTATTAATAAAATTACGTAACGTACTATTACGTAAAGTACGTTACGTAATTTTCCAAACTGAGATATTACAACAAAATGTATTCCTACAACTAGTCGGAAATGGCAGCAAATAAAACTCCACAACATTTTCAGTCCTTATATTTATCGTAAGAAACTTTGAGAAAAAAAACCAATGACAGACTTATTTGCAAAAGCGTGACTTTGATTCATAAGCTCCAACATCGAAAATATACCATTTAGGTTTCCAGTGAAATCAAGCTCAAGATTCAATACATCACTACATAGTATAAAACAAAGTCGCTTTCTCTGTCCCTATGTCGCTATGTATGCTTAAATCTTTAAAACTACGCAACGGATTTTGATGCGGTTTTTTAATAGAGATAGTGATTCAAGAGGAAGGTTTTAGTATATAATTTATTATGTTTTAGACAAAGCGGGCGAAGCCGCGGGCGGAAAGCTAGTACAACAATAAAAAGTTAGTTCATTACGTTGAATGCTTTTAACACGTAACATCGAGTACGATTTAACACATTATAAATCCAGAACCCACGTCTTAAATCCATTGAAAATTATCTTAATCCTCGAAAAAACAATCACAACATTGAATTTACAGCGAATTGGCTCTCAATTGCCATTATTCGCTTGCACACAAGACCTCGAAACATTTTCATTTCAAAACGACACTGTTTTCCGTCTATTTTTAATTCACAGTGTTTCTATTTGCGTTCAAACTTTATAGCAATACCGCATTAAAACCGACTCTGCCAAGTTTCACACTTACCATATGAATATGTTTGAAATATGATAATTTGGGGAATTTTGGACCAAAACATTACTTATATTATCATTCGTTATGTTGGTTATTTGCTTGTGTGAGTCATTTTAATTCGGTCTTGTGCAATTTAGTTATAATTTTAGCGACGATATTGTTTGAGAACTAAAAACAGACTTTATGGTATGATATACCTACTCAATTATTCACGATCAATCTATAGTTATAAGATAACTTTAAGCGACTTAATTTTAAGCGAACATCTCTATATAAAACAAGAAATTTACATACAAGAGACTTTACGTCTAGATAAATACAGCAATATGTAGTAATCTTGTGCTCTATTCTACCGAAATTCCACCACTTAAATTGATAGACAGAAAATACTAGATCGCATTTATTGTATTAGTACCGCTTTGTCTAAAACCTAATAAATTATAAACCTTCCTCTTGAATCACTCTATCTATTTAAAAAAAATTGGTTGTCTGTAAAGTCGGTTTACTGACGATAGTTGAACGTGACAACGTCCGATTGTGCTTCTTTGTCGCTCGTTCCGCGCTCTCGCTTGCACTTCAAGCCTTACATGGAACGCCTCAGAGAGAGGTAACGCCGCATGAGTCATGTTTTTTCGTGCGTGCAGCCGGCTCTATCGAATTATAAGACGTTGTCACGTCAAAAAACCGCATCAAAATCCGTTGCGTATTTTTAAAGATTTAAGCATACAAAGTGACATAGAGAAATAAGGAAAGAGAAAGCGACTTTGCTTTATACTATGTAGTGATAAGTACTATTAATAGTAATTTGCACACATTAAATTTAAAAATTGACTACAAGATGATTTTTCCTTCACAAAGCTTTTAGATTCAACATAGTCCATTGAAATGTTACATTTTTTAGGCCTGACCTTGCGTTTTTTAGAGGACGCAATTTTATTTTTTTGATGTGTAGGGGGGGTCAGTGTGAAGCTAAAACCAAGTTTGTGGGGTCGCCACCCTTGTCCCATGGCCGCCATCTTGAAAATAGCGGTTGAAATGGTTTTAACGATATATCTCTTAAACTATTTATCTGATAATAAAACAATGTAACATTATTTGTTGCAAATTAAATTCTCTACAACTTTGATTCAGTAACTTTTTGTCGTAGAACTATAAATAAAAAAGTTATAAGCGAAAATGTTCAGAAATTAGAGCTATTTATATTTTTCAATAAAACTTTTTTTTATCATTTTACGAAGAAATATTATATTATATTATATATAAGACTATTTTTGTAGATTGTTTTTCGAGGAACAACTTTTATATACAACATTTTTTCATTACGTCAATAGCTAAGGTTTTACAGCGCTCAGAAGTGAGTACTATTTTTCAGTAGTAACTATACATAATATATTGGCTATTGGCTCTTTTCCCAGACTCCACAACAATGGAAGCACACTGCAGAACATTTCAGCCCTGCTTTTCGACGTAAAAAAAACGCACTTCCAGACTCTACCTCCTGGGTGGTGGGGAAAAGGTTCAATAATTAATTATTAATAATATTGTAAAATTAATTATTAAAAATATTATAATAACAAAAATAAAATAATTACTGGTGACAAATTATTATTAGTACACACATAATATATCGTATTCTGTATAGTAAAGAGTACTTAAAATAGTACTCACTTCGGAGGGCTGTAAAACCTTAGCTATTTACTTAATGAAAAAATGTTGTAAATAAAAGTTGTTCTTCGAAAAACAATCTACAAAAATGGTCTGATATAATTTCTTCGTAAACTTATAAAAAAAAAGTTTTATTGAAAAATATAAACATCTCTAATTTCTGAACATTTTCGCTTATAACTTTTTTGTTTATAGTTCTACGACAAAAAGTTACTGAACCTAAGTTGTAGAGAATTTAATTTGCAACGAATAATGTTAACATTGTTTTATTATCAGATAAATAGTTTAAGAGATATATCTTAAAAACAATTTCAACCGCTATTTTCAAGATGGCGGCCGTGGGACAAGGGTGGCGACCCCACAAACTTGGTGATAGCTTCACACTGACCCCCCCCTACACATCAAAAAAATAAAATTGCGTCCTCTAAAAAACGCAACCCCAAATGTAACTTTTCAATGAACTAACAAGCTTCTGTCATGTTATATTATTGTGATTATGAATATATATATTTTACTTAATTTAAATGTATAATGTGTGTATTTTTGTTCTGTTGAAATACGTGACTGACGGTTAGACAGGCAGACATTTATATAAATAAATTTTGTTCTCAATTCAAATGTTATTCATTGTACTAAAATACCATTATCTGTTGTAATGAAAGACTGTTGTGATTCAATAAATGAATGCTATTTTATTTTGTAGTTAACGAGAAATAATTACTTGAAAATACATTATCATTTACATCGTGAGTTGTTAGTATCTACCTATGTATCTAAACATAAAATTTTAAATTTTCTGCAATGAAGCACAATTCTTCACATAATATATTTTTTTAATTCACGCTTCATGCTCTACGAACGAAAATACCAAATATATTATGAAGATAAATTAACAAACCTTCTCATAAAATAGTATGTATAACTATAATATAATTAATATGGAGATATTATAAATAACATAATCAATTAAAATAAATTACGTATGTACAGTGTATTATGTAATATTTCACAAACGTTAATGAACTTGGTAATGTTCCAGGCCCTTGGAAGAAATAATAAATTTGCTAATTATTATAAATTTGTCCAGTTGTGTCGTAGAAGCAGGTATTATCCTAGTTTATATATTTATTTATTTGTGATTTATGTTTAATACCAATACTACGTGGATGGTGTGATATCACCAATTTAACGAGGAACTTTTTATCAATGCAAAGCTTTGTAATCTGCTACTAAATTGTTGAAAATGTAGCTCGATTAAGTGGACACTGAATTTATATTCTACTTATTTGTGCACAGAGAGTCTCTGGCAAGTTTTGGCTTGAACGATATCACTACATATTATAAAACAAAGTCGCTTTCTCTGTCCCTATGTCCCTATGTCCCTATGTCCCTATGTATGCTTAAATCTTTAAAACTACGCAACGGATTTTGATGCGGTTTTTTTTAATAGATAGAGTGATTCAAGAGGAAGGTTTTAGTATATAATTTATTATTTTTTAGACAAAGCGGGCGAAGCCGCGGGCGGAAAGTTAGTTTTGAATAAATGGTAAATTAAAAGAGTATTGTGAAAGTTTAAGCATTTGTAAAAGTTTGAGATATTTGAGTACCTACAAATAAAGTTGTGTTTGAAACATGTCTTCTTTCAATGGTTATTCAAGATTACGATTTTCGGGACATTAGGTAGGTATTAAACGTAAAAGATTGTGTTGCGAAAGTTTGCGAAAAACAGATTTTTCACACATTTAAACGTGATTGGATCGGTATGAAGTTTGGTACAGAGATATATTTTAATTTGCATAGTTTTCTTTTAACAATATATGTGAATGCTTTTATTTTACAGTAAAAATTTTAAAACATCTGATAACGTCTCGATCTTGATAAACACAGCAAAAACGTTGGATTACATGAAAAACTAAACACAAAACGTATACGTGAAACAGTGCGAATGTTTTTCACAGGCTATTAATTGGCGGGATATTTCTGTATCGCTATTATTATTAGAGGTTAGGCAGGTGCCACGTCGGAATGCTAAGACCACGAAATTGTTATACATTGTGCAATTTGTATTGTGATTTAATGATTGATTGCGTTTTTCGCATAGCAAATGTTCAATGTATAATGTATTGGGATAACTTATTGATTGGTGGTATCTATACATAGTAAACCTCTTGTTAGTGTTTTTAACCAAACTTTTCGAGAACGACTTGACCGATTTTTATAATATGTTTTGTGTGAGCATTTATGATCTACCTAGATAAAAATTTATCAGTATTTGATTATGTAATAGAATGTATTCCAGTTATAGTTAAAACTTTCATATAGAATTGTTCATATAGTTACAACTTTTATTATAAAAATATATCTCACATTTAAATGATCTCTTTTTCTTACAAGAAAGATTAAATTATAATGAAGTCATAATTTAAATGTAAAATCTCGTAATTTTTACATCAGCACCTTTTTCCACATAATATGTTTATTCAATTAACCGTAGTAAGAGGATTTTTGATAGCAAACACCTGTTGTTTTGTTAACAAAACATAACTCACAGTGACTTCTCAATTCAGACATTGCGACCTACAATTTTTTCGAGCAGTCGGTCTACATAAATATACGTGCATTTACTCTCATTTCAAGTTATAATAATATTATATTAAAGATATTTATTATATTATATTATATTATTTATGTCTAGGATTACAATTTATCAAAGAAAAATAAATAACAATCAACTTTATTGAGACAATAGCAAATGTATATTTACAAAAAGTTTCCATCTTCTAATTAAACTATAGCACCCTGAAATTAAAAGAAGAATAAAACAAACTGGTATATATTGTAATACAGTCGTCAGTGCAAGTATAGTCAACCAACCATCACTGCTAACGGCAAAATCAGTCCCACGACCACAGCTGCAATGGAAGCAATTTTATATCTATGCCTTCTTGCATTTACATTCATATAGGCCTCGAATCTATGCAAGCCATTCACGTCATAGTTCATCTTATGATACTGCTTCAACTGACTTACAAACCCTGGATTCGGGTTTATAAACTTTCTCCTCTGCCGTACAAAATTGTACGCCTGTTCAAAGCTTAGACTATACTTCTGCATGATATACGCAATCACTAACGTCGCCGATCGTGATACTCCGAAATGGCAGTGAACAAGGACGTTGCCCTTTTGCAGTCCTTCCTCAATAAAAGCATTGGCCATTGGGAAGTAGGGTAGGAGATTGGTTTGAGGAGTGTCGTTGGCCCTAATGTACAGCGTGCAGATGTTGGAATCAACGAAAGTTGATTTCGGTAGCCGGCGGGCTTCAACCGTGAGGACGTGGGTGATGTTAAGCTGTCGAAGTACATTTCGGTCCGCGGCTGCTCTGGCATTGCTCAAGTAGAGGCCAGGAATGATCTGGCTGTAGCAGGATTGGGTGCAGAGGTCTATCTTATTGTACAACGCCTTTCTGGACCAGTGTTTAAGGCCTGTAAAAGCAACCACGGGGTTTGGTATAGTTATAGTGAGGAGGGTAACGAGTAACGCACTCCTGAACATCACAGTCAGCAGACCTCTGACACTTATCATAACAATTGTTTCGTTCACATGATAAAATTTTTTTGGATTTTTTTTTTATATTTTTTAACTAATGTTTACTTTGGATTTTGACGTGACATTAATGGTTAGATTGTGGCGTTTGAAAGGTTTGAAGTTGTTTTATTCTTTGTCTGCATCTTGTCTATGTTATTCTTTATGAATCTTCTTTAAAGCGTTTTTTATCGAGAAGGATATAATTATTGTAGTTGATAAAATATTGTATTAAAAAGCTGTACCAGGCTGTACCATTTATGGGACACAATATGTAAAGGAGTTACTAATTCTTGAGAACAAGGTCATTTCCAGTAGGTATCTAGAATAGGTTTTACTTAATATCTAAGTTTATATTTTATCCAAAACATAGCTGTATTTTAGTAAAATGCTAACACAAACATGTGCTACAGATAAATCTACGAAAAAGTTTATAAACTGAGTAATTTCGCTAGCAAAACAAATAATTTCCCGAAGTATGGTTAGATTTGACCCAAATATCACAATTAGGTCGACCGCTTATATCCAAGACGACATTGAGTGAATCTTTGCCAGCTTGGAGAAAATTCTTGAATGCAAAAGGTGAGTGTACAATATCGTGTGTTAAATAAGCGAACCTTGGGTTCGAGTGTGACTGAGGTAGATATATATCGAGAAAAGATCTTTCGTTGTTAGAGAGAAGGAGATATTTTTTAAACATACTATCATTGGATATACATTAACAATTATAGTACTAATACAGGATTAATATAATATCATGGGTTGAAGCGATATTTTTTCAACCTACTTATATTAAACAAATATGTACCTTTAAAAAATCATAAAAATCAGTCAAGCTGTTTTCAAGATGTTTCGTCACAAAAACTTTGACATGCGAGCTATATTATTCATAACATTAACACTTGGAGAGACAAAACATAATCTAATTTTGATCCATTTTAAATTATTTATTGTTGCAATGATATTGTCCCAAAGTAAAGCGATTTTATTTTTGTACATCGAGACAGTTATTTGTGTTACTTTTATAATTATTTACGGAGATATCTACCTTCGTCCTACAATCCTACATAGACATTCATGGATTATAAATATTATGTTCTATACATGTATGCAATTTTTATTAAGCAATATTTTATTATTCTATCTTAATGTGATATTGTTATGACTAGTATCTAATTCATTCGGTTACCACCTGTTCTTTAAATTTTATTTGTCTCCAATTTAATTTTATAACTGTCTTATAAAATGATCTGGTATTTAAAAAGCTTTCATTTTTATCTGAGTCTCATAAAGATTGTATTGTGTCATTAAAATCTTAAAACATTTTTACATAGATGAAAACGTTTTAGTTATGTTAGTTCTTTCTCGATCAAAATGCAACATCATTTCTAGTACCTATTAATTATGAAGTTTTTAAGTATAGAGATTTTTATTTACTTTTTATTGAAATTTGATAGATTTAGTTCTTTACAATTTTCTCTGGATAATATAAATATGTTCAATAAACAAAAGTAAAACTATATCATGTTGTTTCATTTATTATGTTGTTAAAAGTCACAAGTCTATTTTCGATAAAAACTTGTGTTTTTTAAACAACGTGAAAATTATAAATGATCAATGTAATGTGTGAAAAAAGCAAATATACAAGAAAAAAAATGCTTTTATTACCAATCGTGAGTGACTTTTCCGTCCTGTTGCTTTGAAAAGAAAAGTTAGATTATGACGTAATAGTGTTCCGCAGGAAGCTCGAAAAAGCTCTAAAATTAAGCTTCGGAAACAAGATATAAATAATTATCGCATGATAAGTTTCTGAATTATTATCTAATTCATCACAATCGATTGAATTTTATTTAATGAGAGACAAAGAGAAACGATAAATTCCTCAAACTATACATAAAATATAAAAATATTACTCAATAGAACCTTGAGAAATCTTAAAATCAAATTCAATTAGTCGATGTAGTTGTTAGATTGACTGGCTATGAAAAAATTCAAATTCGGTGGTTAATTAATTCTTAGAAATCTTTATTACTAAATTCGATTTCCAAGCAAAACCTACGGAACTTTAATTAATCTATCAAGAACACACTTGTCCAGTTTTTATTATTCATTTTATTGAGCGTCTGCTGGCAACATATTCAAAAATAATCGCGTCTATTTTAAATTCATGCGTCACGTACGTTCGGTATGCGAACGAATAATGATATTTTTGCTTTATCGTCTACGGTGTTTCTTCAATTATTACTCGGAAATACTGCAAAATTAAAGGAAATGTTTATTTATTTATCTCAGAATAAATTAAGGATTTATTTTCAATGCATCGAACTTTTGGTTACCTTTTTGAATACGAGACTTGTATCTCTACGGTGTATCTACGGACTATATTATTATCTAATTCATTACATTAATAAATATTATATTAAATAAACTGACTGTTTAGGTACCTACTTATAGTTATAATGAGCTTGTTTTAAGGCAAGGAATATTTAATTTTTATCGTGTAAAGATTGCTAAAGTAGGTACAATTCGACTTTTTACTGAACTCATCCCCACTTTTCTATAACACATAATTTCATGAATGAGGAGGAAAAGGAAGAAGAACAATTATGTCTTTATTAACGTCGTAGATAAAAGTGTTTAATTGATTGTCAGAATTTCTCAAGTCTTTGAATGATGAACTATGGACATAGCTTTTGTTCCCATAAACTTACGTGAAAATAGAGTTAGAATTAATTTATTTTGATTACATATTTTATTTACTTTGAGTAGGAATTAAAATCTAAATACTCGTGAAGATTATTCATTAAGGGCCGATTTTTCAATGCTTGGATAAAACTTATTCGTCGAATAATGTATAAAACTACCATTTTAAAAACGTATTCTAATTGCCCGTATTTGACAGTTTACGTGACATTTAAATAGTATCGTGTAATACTTTATTGGACGGATAAGTTTTATCCAAGCATTGAAAAATCGGCCCTAAAAATAAAAACAGCAGGGTAAAACAAAAACACAAAAATTTACTCAATTAAAAATTTATTTTCATTAAAATATTGTTTAAGCTTAATGTGTTCTTTACAAACAGTAAAAACAATAATTTATTACAAAATACGTCATTAATTCTATTACAATTATTTGTGCGTTATTCAATACTTGCACTAAACTAAATAAATCTAATAATCTCAATACAATAAAAACTAAGAGATTCAACTTTCTAAATTGACAATATTGCTTTAAAATTACTTAACGATAGCTTAACAGTAATGTTTAAAAAGTATTTGTACATAATAATCTCAAGGCACTTACAATAAAAAGGCACCAGTTAATCGAAGTTTAAAAAAAAGACTTATTTACAATTTTACAAAATGCTAAATGGAAGACGTAAATACAAATTTATATACAACCTGTGCGTGTCTTTTACATATGTACTTATATTTCTAATAATAATTAATCAGTCTATATACTTATTAACAACCTTTGATGCACCTGCATGGAAGCAACGTATATGAAAATTACAGTTATGTATGAAATATTTTACTATTTGGACACAAAATGTCATATAAACATCGTTTATTTTCTAAATATTTACATACACTGGGAATTATATTTCAATTGTAATTCGTAAGGGAAAAAAATTAAACATTCTAAATGTACTTTTCAATTGTACAAAATTGAATATTTATAGAAATAGAAACTTGTGCTAGGACGTCGCAAATACAAAATAGATTCATCAATAAAATAAAATGTCATCATTTTCTAAAACATTTAGAAGAAATTAATAAAAATTGAATATTTATGAAAAGTAAATTTAAAAAACTTTAAGCTTACTTGATAATTATACGTAGTATTTATTTATAGTGTACAAAAGCGTATAAAAGATTTAAAACTGTAATGTAATCGCTTAATATAAAGGCGGAAATTTTATTCAAAGGCATAACTAGCACCATGACATTTTCAAACTACAATATTGCTAGATGTAAAAATTGTACAAATATTTTTAATTGCATTCAAAACATAACTATACATAATATTTATTTCATTAACTATTTATTGTATCATTTGTAAATATTGATTCTCTTCGTAAAACGAAGATAGCGAAGTTTGTAAGTCGTTTACCACCATGTTATCCCCGCCTTGTAAAGGATGTGTACTGCTTGACACCATTTCAGAACTTTTCCAATTTTCACAATTTTCAACATATTCTAATGTCCTTTGATACGTGTCTTGTCGCATGCTATTCTGTTTTTTCCTGTTATTCGATGCGTCTATTTGCGATTGGGATATATCCCACACTTGGACGTCACTCGGTTGGTTCTGGCTTCTCAAACTGTTCATACTACAGTCTGTTTGGTCGTTCTTCATTTGGTTCATGGACCTCATCCCGTTGACAGGTTTTTGACTGCCTGTCGACATGTTTATGGAATTCTGCATTGATTTCTGCATCTGTTTGTTGTATTGGTTGTATTCCCATTGGTTTCGTGGGTAGAATTGGTTGTACTGGTTATTTTTAGGGGGCGGTGGACCCATGACGTTGTTGACTGAATTGTAGGGAGGTGGTTGAGCGTATTGCACATTTTGGGGGTATTGCATATTCTGTTGAGGGCATTGGTTCTCGCAGTAACTATTCATTACGCCTCTACTCATATTCCCGCTATTATCAACACTCATCATAGATGATCTGGACATTTGCATTGGATGCATCTGATTGCTCTGGTGCACGTAATTCTGGGGATAGTTCATGTTGTATTGGATCTGTGACTGTGGTATTGGTATTTGTTGCATTTGGTTCTGGTTAAATTGTTGCATCATTGGATATTGCATGTTCTGTTGCGGTATTTGGTTTTGCATCGGGTATGCCTGGTTAAAGTTCTGGTTAGGATACTGTTTGGGAACATTGTTGAAGTTTTTGTTTGGCATCTTGCAGTTCTGCCTCTGATTGTTGTAAGGTGCCATTTGTGGAGTATTCGCGTTCATATTCATCATGACGTTTTGGTTCTGGTTTTGTGGAGACGGCATGTTCATAGTCATGTTAGTCATGTTTTGGATCATAGGACTAGTAATAGGGCTTTGAAGCCCTGGGTGCATGGGACTCGGCATGCCATGGCTCATGGGACTCGCCATATTCATCATGGGACTGTTTAGATTTTGCGACATCGGACTGCCGATGTTATTGTGGCGGGGACTCATCACCATTTGGTTCGGCATTTGGGGACTCATTAAACTCTGCATGCTTTGCGGGCTCATAGCGTTGTGTTGTGGCGACATGACGCTCATGACGCTCTGGGGACTCATCACATTGTACGCACTGGGGGGACTCATAATGTTCGGCATGTTGTGGGGACTCATCACACTCTGTGGACTCATCGTACTGTGAGGTAGACTTTGCGGACTTAACATGCCGTGCGGGAGATTCGTGCTCATAGTTGTTTGAACGTTTGTTTTAGTAACTGCTGTCTGCTTTTGAGGTAAGGGATTGTTCATTCGCATCCTATTGGATTGTTCCGTTTGATTCGCAGTCATGGATTGCAATGATTGTAAGGGATTAGTCGGTATCGAAGCTTGACTCGCTGGTGGTCTATTAGAATTAAACTCTTTCTCACAATTCTCAGTAACAACTTCAGGAATAACTTGTTCTTGCAACGGCGGGTTCTTATCGTCCGGCGTTTTAGCTAAAAGAGAGCCGCTGTTACCCGACATACTAACATCTAATGACCTTAAATCGACTTGTATATCACTTATGTTGAGATCACTACCTATGGCACCTAGATTTTTGAGTAGAGAATCGTCACTAGTGGCTACATCACTGATTTTGTCAGAGGAATTGTTTGCGTTCTGAATGTCTGTGGGTATATTCTGTATGTTCTCTTTGGTTGCACTGTCTTCTTCCTTGTCTTCCTTGGAGTCGGTGTTAGCTGGTGCGGTGTCGGTGCCCAATATGGATTGGTTAAGATATTGCATCATTTCGTCTGGTATCACCAGCTTGTTTTCCACCATTTCTCCTTCAGCAACCTGGTAGAACAAAAATAAGGATTTGATGTTTCATTGCGTACTTGAATGTTTACGTTATTTGGAAATGCAGTTAATTAACAAATAATAAAAAAATACAATTAATGGACATACAATTCCGGTGAATAGAAAAAATTTTTGTTTTTTTTTTTTCAAAAAGTCTTTAGTTTTATTGTGTGAATCATTAAATATTAAAATCTGACAAGAACTTTCTGATCTTGAGTATATAAGAATATTTTGTCAAGTCATTTATCTTATCCAATAATTTCTATTGTTTTTGCTTTTTTCATAATAATTTTAAAGATTTTTCCATGAGTTAAAAAAATATTTACCTGTTCCAGGTTAACCTCTTGGTTGGGATGGTGAACTTGTGCAGTAGTGATCACCACAGTGGTGGAGTTAGAGCGGGACTCCTTGTAGTTGACGGCGTCCTGGTCTTCCTCTGTCTTGAACGGGAATGGAACATCACCCTGGGAGAGAAAATTAGAGATATTTTGAATACTGGCAAAGGTATGTAGTTAATAATAATTGAAGGAATAGTATCAAGATAATAACAAAACTGCAAATAACACTTAAAAAGACACATAATTAATAATTTAAAATTTTGAATAACTTTTTGACCGGATATCAATCCTGGAACCTTTCGATATTTTTTTAACTGGAGTTTAATTTTTAACACCATCTATTTACAACTAAATAACTGATTATTTTATTAGATTCAGACTTTCTTTTCTTTGATCTCTGACAAAGTGAAGTCCCATGTCCCCTAGTGGGGTAAGGGGCAGATGCATTATACATCTGTTTCACTGATCGATTTTCTTTTTAGGGACAAGTAGGTGATCAGCCTTCTGTGTCCTGCCAGACCGAGACATTTTTTTTTCTTCGTCTCCACCGGGAATCGAACCCAGGACCCCTTGGTTCTACGATCACGCGTCAACCACTGTACCAAGGAGGCGGTCAAATATATCTCTGACAATCTCTGACAAGATCTAGTTCTAATAGATAATCTACTAACCACATCATCATTACTGCAAGGGTACGGTTGGTACTGCTGGTCGCTCAGGTTGGACTGTTCTGAGAGTCTTCTGGCTTCTTCCTTCACTTGCACGTTGGGGTCCAGCTCTAGGGCTAATTCTTCTGCCCTTACTTCTGTGCAGGTTACTCCGCGGAGGAGAACAGCCTGGAAAAAAGTTAATTATAAAACTAAAATATATAAGATAGCTATTGGCTTTCGGCCTTGTCTTAAACGTGAAACCACTTCTTCTGTGAAATTTGTTTAAAGCAACGTTCTAACATACACTTATTCTGTTCATAGAATTGTATTATTTGTGCCTGTTGTTCATTTGTGTAACTTGGTATGATACAGTGGCATAATTGAACAATAAAATATATTTTTGAAAGTTGTCACTCACGTGGTGGCCACGACAGGTTGCAAAAAATCGACCCGTACTTAATAAAATAATTTAACAGACATAGCATGTTAAAATTATAGTCTGTCCACTATAAGAATTGCTTTTTGACAGCTCGACGGGTGATACCAGAGGTGATGTCCAAAAGATTATCGATTGTGATACCATTTCAATTATAAATTCAAAATATTATCATAAATCGAATAAGGTACGTAAATAATAATTACAACGTAAACATACTAATAAGATATGTAATAATAAGACCACATATCTATGCATTTTATGTTAAAACTAAACAAAACTAATATTTTATTATTTATTGGTTTCTATCTTACAATTTGGTTGTCTTTATGTTTAAATTATATAACATAATAGAAGAGTTTTTTCTATATCGGATATATTTTACAGAGTATTTCTATCGATTATTATAATCTATCGACCCATCATTGAATAATTCTGTGTAGACATCACTAAGTGGGCGGGGCCTGTCCATGAAGTACAATAATTATTTGTATGACATTTTAACATAGACAATACAATCCTTCATAGGCGTGAAGCTGTCAAAAAGCAAATAATATAATAGTAGGGGAGCCCAGGATGCTAAATGTGGATTTACTCGAGCGTCACGGGAACCTATTAGAATTGGTAGATTAGACCATAGCGAGAAAAAAAGGTCCTATAATGTTTTCACTTTTAGCGGTGGGGAAGGGTTTTTTGATTTTTTTTAATTTAAAAAAGAAAAAAATTGGCTTGGAAATACTCAAGCGCGTTAGATATTGATATTTTGCATGCTCCAGGACGTCACTGAAAAAAAGTATACGTTAATCTGACGATTTAAGTGGCGATTTAATCGCTATGAAGAAAGGGTAAAAAATTAAAGTAATATTATTCGAGCGCGTCAGATTAATATATGGGGGGGGTTAATTACAATATAAGAAGTCCCCATTTCGCTAATCTGACGATTCGAGCTCAACCTTAGGGAATTATGGATTATTCAAATTTTCCAGCGGGGCCCCTGAGCGCACCCACCAACCATAACTGCTCATATTGACTAGAGGTACTAATGAATAGCTAAGGTACCGTCCCTTATAGTAATCTGACGCGCTCGAGTAAATCCCAAAATCCCCTCTTGGGCTCCCCTACTATAATGGACAGAGTATAAATGTATATTTACCTGATTGCCTTGCGAGGTTCTGACTGCCTGTACTGCGGCGAGAGCTGATGATGGAGGCGGCGCGTAACCGACACACGATACTTGACTAGATCTGCGAAAATATTGATTATTGTAGAATCATGACAAGTAATTTGAATCATTAAGTAAGGCTTGCTGGAATGTTATACTTATTTGCAAACGCATAACGAGCATGATGTCGAATTCAAAACAACAGTAACATCTACAAAATCACACTTAGCCACATTAATCTGAGCTAAAACCTCATAGAAGGTTTTGTTAAAAAGAAAAAAAAATGTGTGTGTGTACTAGTGTACACATGTACGAAGTGAAATTTCTTAATGACCTTATTTTTCAAAAAATAATTTACTATATATATGGAACTTTACAGAAATACGTCAATCACACGTGTAAGGGATAAAAACAAGATGGCGCGTAACGGAAAAATGTCACGCGTAACGAAAAAATGTTACACTAAATTTTTTTCCAACCCCGATAAAGAAGTTTCACTTCAATAATGATTATGAATTGGCTGATGATGATGAAGAACATAAAAACGACAATGATGATGATGAATTAAACTAGATTTTTTATGGAGGATAATAAATCTTGATTTGTTTAAGCTAGTTGATGCTGAAGAACAAGACAATGAACAAGACGATACTGATCAATCTATACTAATATTATAAAGAGGAAAGGTTTGTATGTATGTATGTATGGTTTTCACGCATAAACTACTGGACCGATTTAGATGAAATTTGGCACAGAAAATCTTTAGACCCTGAGAAAGAACATAGGCTACCTTTTATTGCGAAATATGTACAACGGGCGAAGCCGGGGCGGACCGCTAGTATTAGCGTATAGATACTGATGATGACAATGATAGTAGTGATGATACACCAATATCTATACGTAATGATGATGGTAAACAACAATATAATTACAATAATGATGATGAAATTTCTATTGATGATGTTAATTTTGAAATTTCTAATTAAAATAACATACCTGCGGCTGCTATCCGGCGAGAGCTGATCATACACAGCGGGAGGCGGTCTGCCCGCACCCACCGCGCCAGACACTACGGACGCTTGGCTGCTCTTACGGGAGATATCGGATGATCTGTAATAATAGGTTAGGTTATTTTGATGATCTAGGAATTTGAGAAGTTAAGTTTAACTAGATAATTGATGTTTCCTTGGGTGGGATTAATTTTGAAAACTTCTAGAGCCATTGAAAACTTTTTGGTAGAGGAAATTCTGATAGCTTCGCGTCACCAATCTTAATACTATTATAAAGGCGAAAGTTTGTAAGTATGGATGTATGGATGTATGGATGTTTGTTACTCTTTCACGTAATAACTACTGAACCGATTACAATGAAATTTAGCACACATATAGAGGGTAACTTGGATTAACACATAGGATAGGTTTTATCCCGGAAATCCTACGGGAACGGGAACTATGCGGGTTTTCCTTTGAAAACGCGGGCGAAGCCGCGGGCGGAAATCTAGTATTCATATAAATAGAAGGTGGATACACTATAATATAGAAATGGCTATTGGTGTAGGAAATAAATTATACGGATCTACTGAGCAACTGAACCTAAACTGAAGTTACGGCAATAATTTCAATCTGAATGCTGTTCATGGTCTTGATTTTTGAAAGATTTTAATAATTTTACTTCAAACGTTACAATAAATAAAATCAATACATTACCTAGCACTATACAGGCTGCTACCAGAAGATATTCCAGAATCTCGCCTCGTATTGGGAAGCCCAGTTTTCAATTCTACCGCCACGTTCGTGCTACCAATCTCCGTTCTACCGGGCACACCTCCTCCTGGAAACAAACGAATAGTATTTAAGATTTTAGAGGTTGTATTATATGAAATGGATTATATGAAAATTGACGAAATCTTTATGAAACGAAAAAAGTAACGGATTGTATGAATCTAATAAAGTGGGTGATGAAAGGGGTCAAATTGATGAAATAGCTAAAAGTGATGAAACAGGTAATATTGATAAAAATAATCAAATGGATGAAATGGTCGATAGTAACGATATGGATAAAATTAATGAAAATATTAAAAGTGAAGAAATAAGTGAAAGTTATGAACTGGATGAAATTAATAAAATAATGAAAATGATGAAATTAACGAAGCGGATAGATTTAAGGAAATAAATGAAAGCGATGAAATTGATGAACTAGATGAAGTGGATTAAATTGATGATAAAAATGAAATGTACAAAATAAATATTATGTAGGTTTATTTCATTATCGGCCCTTAGGGCCGATTTTTCAATGCTTGGTTAAAACTTATCCGTCCAATAAAGTATTACACGATAATATTAAAATGTCACGTAAACTGTCAAATACGGGCAATTAGAATACGTTTTTAAAATGGTAGTTTTATACATTATTCGACGAATAAGTTTTAACCAAGGATTGAAAAATCAGCCCTAAGTAAAATTTTCTTTTGTAACTAATCAGTAATCACTATTGAATTATTTTAATGTATAGTATCGGGAAGGCACAGACTCCTGAAACACAGCGAAAGCTATATCTAATATATATTATAAAGGCGAAAGTTTGTAAGGATGTATGGATGTATGGATGTTTGTTACTCTTTCACGTAAAAACTACTGAACCGATTACAATGAAATTTAGCACACATATAGAGGGTAACTTGGATTAACACATAGGATAGTTTTTATCCCGGAAATCCCACGGGAACGGGAACTATGCGGGTTTTCCTTTGAAACGCGGGCGAAGCCGCGGGCGGAAATCTAGTTGGAAGTATATTTCTATTTCTGGTCTATATTTTGATGTAAGGAACCTTGTTCAATAAATGATTTTTATTTTTTTTTCAGGATATAAAGCCGTGTACTCACCGACGTCGGGCTGCAGCGGCACGAAGCGCGCCAACGGCAGCTTGTGCAAGCGCGGCGCATGTGCGGCGTGTGCGGCGTGTGCGGCGTGTGCGGCGTGTGCGCGGGGAGAGCCGATAGCCACCATAGCGCGGAGCATTAGAGGGAGTTGCCCCACTTCCCCTACTACTTCGCCTTCCACCTGGAATAATGATACGATTAGTCTGGTTACAGCAATGACGAACTATAGCTACAACTAAGTCAACATCGTCGAATAAAAAGCTATTAAAAAGTCATTGAAATTAACATATTACTTTTTGACATTTTTGTTCAAAATCTGTCGTGTCACTGAAAACTCTGCCTGACTGCGTTTCGGCAGAGTTTTTAGACAATTATTGAATGTGATTTTCTAAGTTTTATTTCTGCTGAATTAAGTAAATAATTATTACTTGTGCAATTAATTTAAACGATCAAAAACTATCAATATCAAAATATTGATAATGAAATAGCTTACCTCTCCATCTAGCCTAAAGTAAGGGACGCCATTTTCATCGCTAAAGCCTCCAAGACCAGAACCACCGAAGTCCAATTCACCCCCACATTGCGCTGATAGCTGGAAGATAAAATCAATTTTTTCATGAAGACCATAGAAAAGTGCACTTAATTTTTCAAAAATATTAATGTAAATGATTCATCGGTTAATTGGGTTACTGTATTTCGGTTAATTAAGTTCCTGTATTGAGATATTGTAGTTCGATTAATTGAGATACTGTACTTAGATTAAGTGAGATAATGTAGTTCGATTAAGTGAGACAATGTAGTTCGATTAATTGAGATAATGTATTTCGATTAATTAAGATAGTGTAGTTCGATTAAGTGAGATAATATAGTTCGATTAAGTGAGATAATGTAGTTCGATTAATTGATATAATGTAGTTCGATTAATCGAGATAATGCAGTTCGATTAATTGAGATACTGTACTTCCATTAATTGTCTAAAATCTACTGTACTTAGATTAAGTGAGATAATGTAGTTCGATTAATAGAGATAATGTAGTTCGATTAAGTGAGATCATGTAGTTCGATTAATTGAGATAATATAGTTCGATTAAATGAGATACTGTAGTTCGATTAATTATTGAGATACACTAGTTCGATAAATTGAGATAATGTAGTTCGATTAATTGAGATAATATAGTTCGATTAAATGAGATAATGTAGTTCGATTAATTGAGATGGCTATGCTACATAAAAAAAACCTACCTGATGAGCCGGAGTATGCAGCCCCAAGGGTAGTGGAGATGCTGGACTTTCGCTCTTGACAGACGCGGAAGAGGTGTGCCGCACCCCCAGGGGAGCTCCGCCCTCCTCTGAACGGGGGGAAGATCCAGCTCCCCCACCACCGGATTCTGCGGAGTCATCGCCGCGGTTGCAACCTGGAGAAAGAATGTTTTAAGATTATATTTTTGCACGTATTCCTGAACTTTGGACAGTGATATGGTCTTTTTTATTTCATTATTTTATGGGTGTACAAAGAATTATACAAAAGATGAGGATATGCAGATTTTTACAATTAGACATAAGTTCATGTATTTTCCATCTACCATATCTAGATAACTATTATAATGTATATTTCTTTCTAGAAGATGTATGTATTAATATAAATAATACATTAATCACCAATTATGTCTTGTACACGGACAAAATACTATCATTACGATAACCATAAAAACTTTATCTTTCTATAAAACACGCATTTCAAATACACATTTCAATATATTATAATAACTCGATTGAAGAGATTGTACAAATTGAAAATTAACAACTTACCCTTATGCTTTTTACTGGCATAAAACTCGGCTCCATGGACTGTCTTCACGTGTTTTCTAAGTGATGAGGGGTCGGTGTACCTTTTTGTGCAACCTGGCGCTTTACATACATATGGTTTCTGAAATTAAAATTAATGAAAATATTAAACTCTGATAATTTAATGTCATTATCATCATCAACCGGTATTCTATCCTACGATTGGTTCATAGAAATATGATCGGTAAATACTAGCGGTCCGCCCGGGCTTCGCACGTGGTACATGTTTACGTTTTCATAAGAACCATCCTCGTACTTCAAGGAATATTATAAGAAAATAATTAACGAAATCGGTTCAGCTATTCTCGAATTATGCGCTTACCAACACATTTTACGATTCATTTTTATCAGTAGAATATTATTTAGAAGTGGAATTTTGCAGTGAAGAAGGTATTTAGTTCCAAAAGTTTATTTCTTCATAATTTAATCAGATATCTTACCTCATTACTATGTGTTCTATTTTGATGTTTAGCCCTATCACTTGCATTGGAAAAGGCTTTCGCGCATCCGGGATACTCGCAAGTGTAAGGCTTTTCCCCGGTGTGGCTCCGTAAGTGAGTCTTTAAGTTTTCTAACCGCGAGTAGGCTTTGCAGCAACCTTCGAACTGAAATAATAAGATTAACACTATATAATATATTATGATAACATTAGGTATGAATTTATTTTACGACGAAGATTTATGTCCTGTAATGTAATGTAATGTCATCGAGACATTTTTCGTAAAGTAGGACCGGAATTGAATCCAGAACATCACGTCTGTATTTTCACCTGCAAACCATAACGGTGATCAAAATTAGAAGTGTGAAAGAATGGTGATATAGTATTTTCTATGTTTTTCCATCCTTTACAACAGTATCATATCCTGAGTATGATTTTTATATAAGTTATTGTTCACATATAATTAAAAAAGAAAGAAGAAGGAATTACTTTTGAGCCTTGGCCTTTTGGCCTTTATCTGCCATACTTTTTTATCTTTTCTTAGTTATAAATATTATAATTAATAAGATATATTACTCACTGTACACTTGTGCGGTTTCTCCCCAGTGTGTCTGCGCATATGCACGACCAGCATGTACTGAGCTTTGAACGGTTTCTCATCTCTAGAGCATCCAACCCAGCGGCAGACGAACGCCTTCTTACTGGCGTGGATGTGGTCTGTGTTTATGTGCTTTACTAGATCGTCCTGGGTTGGGAACTCTAGTTTGCAGTCCACCTGGAATTTATTTAAGGATTCTTTGTAATAATTCTGAAATTGTGGAGACGTTTTACAGGGTCCTTTTATATTGTGAAAGATTAAACTCAAACATTTATTTATTCAATTAGACTTCTTATAAAAGCACTTTTGAATCGTCATAACATTTTTAACATTGACCATCGATTCGGAAAGCAGTGTCTATGGAGAAGAACCGGCAAGAAACTCCATAGTTATTCAGTATGATTTGTATTTCATAGATTAGGAAAGGTATTTACTAAATACATATAACTGGAATGGAGTAATGACCAGTTTCAAATATGTCTTCGTGTGTGTTACGATATTGCACAAATAATACGGAAAAGTGCAAAGGAATAACTTTTATCGGTAAGTACCTAACTAGATAATAATTTTTAAAACTTAGTTAGAGCAAAAAAATGGCGCACAGATTTTGTTCGTGGTGTCTCCTCCATACGTAGTAATATTATCTCAATGGTGATAGGTTAGGTTTTTTCGTTACGGAATTTTTACATTCGGTCGCCACGCTCAAGGCCCGCGATAGAAGCTATGCAATAGCTTAAAAATATTCGTTGTAACTTACCCAATGACAATTAGTTTCTATAAAATCTCCTGGTTCGTCTTTAGAATCCAATCCATCATGTACAGTGCTTTCAGCGGCTGCACTTAGCGGCTTGTTGCTGTGCATACTGTCTCTATGGGACATTAGGCTCTGGGGCGATTTGCGCTGATTTAATGCTGTTGAAGCACTGAAATGGTAAATTATTTGTTGGTCTTTAATAGCAGTCAATATGGGATATTAATGGTTTGGAATTGAGTGTTCTCTGAAGTTATAGTAGAATAGACTCATAGCTGTGATATAAGAACTTAATGTAATAGCTAGAACCAATATTTATTAAAATTATTGCTAGGTTTAATCTATCAAAAAAAAATTGCAGAAACTATATCTACCTACTTTTTACGCTGTATATTATTTTTAAAACAAACACCCTAGCTCTAGCTGTCAAAGACTTAAAAAAAATGTGAGTATACGTAATGCCTGAATTCTTCAATTAGTAGTTTTCCTATTGCCTCATAATCTTCTTTTTTTTAGCCTTCTCTATCTTAATGTGTATCTTTACCAAATATTTTATTGTAATCATTGAACCCGGTAATTTTAGTCCGTCTGTACATACCTATCAGCTTCCATAACACTAGTGACTTCCTGTTGCATGTGCGGCGGGGTACTGTCCAGCCCCAGGCCCGGTCTGACGTCCACAGGGGCTCCTATGAGAAGCTGGGTTGGTGATGAGATGTGAGATCTGTAGGGAAAAGTTTGTGTTTAGTGGGGAGGTAAAAAGGTGAGCTTACGAAATAGATATATTATTACAGTTAAACAAATACCGAATTAATTTCCTTACGTTTTGCAAATCAGAAATGTATATAATTTTTTTGGTATTTTATTAGATACATAATAATATGTGATTAATTGTTAAAGTATATAATATAAATTTATGTAAATCTTCTTATATATAAAAATGAATCGCAAAATGTGTTGGTAAGCGCATAACTCGAGAACGGCTGAACCGATTTCGATAATTCTTTTTTTATTATATTCCTTGAAGTACGAGGATGGTTCTTATGTAGAGAAAACGTAAACATGTACCACGGGCGAAGCCGGGGCGGACCGCTAGTACATGATACAATTATCTTTCCATGACAGTACCGGCTAAAAATTGAATTACTAGCAATTGTTCAGTGGTTCAAATTCGAAAATCTTATTCCTCGTGCTACTCTCTACAAAAATGCATTGTTATAACGTTATACGATTATATTCGTTTTCGTCATTATAATAGTATGAATATGATGATATTCGTTCTACAAGACGAGCCATTTACAACACCTTCCCATGTCCTACACACATACATATGTATCCTACACACGTACTAGCTTTCCGCCCGCGGCTTCGCCCATGTTTTCAGAGAAAACCCCGCATAGTTCCCTTTCCCGTGGGATTTCCGGGATAAAACCTATCCTATCTCTCAATCCTGGATCGAACTGCACATGGTGTGCGAATTTTATTATAATCGGTTAAGTGGTTTAGGAGTCCATTGAGGACAAACATTGTGACACGAGATTTATATACAGTGGTGGACGTATAATTAGAAACACGCAACACAATGAAGTAGTCATCAAATTCATTTGACATTTGTGTATGATAACGTATTAGAGATTAAGCATTATTTCTTATGTAATAGAACACCCGTGTATCTAGCTTTATAAGATATTGCTTAATTTTAATCAAACGTTAGCTTAAATTAATAAAATCAAACAACTTTAAGTGCAGTCTAATTTCCGAGTATTTTCAGTCTGGACAACAAATTAGAAACAGCATGGTTCGAGTGTTCTAAAGTCAAAACCTGTTGAAATACCGCCAATATTTTTTCCTTCTGCAAATATTTGCACCGTTTTTTAAACATTCTATCTAAAAGTTTCTGAAAATTAATTAACTTTGCAGTAAAAATGGGTAAAAGTAAGATTTGTGACCCATCAACAAGAAAAATAATCTTAAGTTTACATTTTGACAAAAACTGGAGTTACAGGAAAATTGCAAATCATTTAGAGTGTTCGATAAAAAGATATTCAATGTTATAGTCTATTTCAATAAGCATGGTAGTTCTGATCAAGTGTCTAGAAAAGCTGGACCATGAAAAATCATTGCTCGCGAGGATAGGCAAATGATTCTTTTGGCAAAAATGGATCCATTTAAAAGCTCAAATTCTATTATAAAATTAGTTTTTTCCGAAGATGAACCACGCCATGTGTCGATGAGATCGGTTTTCGGGTGGTAAGTCGAGGCAAAATTGTTTGTGAGAGACGCCAGGAAAGTACAGCTTCTTATTAGGCAGGGAACGACGATTTGCATTTACTAAGAAATATTGTTTGAGAACAGTCCGCCAGTGAAAAAGTTTTATTTTGGGACGAAACAAATTAATTTAATCAATTCTGATGGCAAAAGATACGCGCGTCGTCCAGTTAACCATGCCTTAGATAATAAATTAAAAACAGTTAAGCAAGGCGGAAGAAACATTATAGTATGGGGTTGTTTTTAGATTGTTATAATCTTTATAGACAACAACGGCTTTACAACGTCGTGGCTCAGATTGTAAGAGATTTTCACACGTTTGCAAAAACATATTTCCTAATAGAATTGGAACCTTTAAATGGATCTATCTTTGCGAAAAGAATAATTTACCTATCCTCGCGAGCAGTAGTTTTTCATGGTCAAGCTTTTCTAGGCACTTAATCAGAAGTACCATGCTCTTTGAAATAAACTATAGCATTTAATATCTTTTTATCGAACACTCTAAATGATTTGCAATTTTCCTGTAACTCCAGTTTTTGTCAAAATATAAAGGGGCCGTTCATAAAATACGTTCGCATACAAGGGGGGGGAGGGGTTTTCGCGAGTGTGACAAGATGTGACAAGGGGGGACAGGGGGTCTACGGCAGCGTGACGTTCGCCGTTCATTAAAATTTTTTACTGAGTATTTGTTCTTTCGACTTTTTTTTTTCAATTTTGTAATGATAGAAGTCATTTATTTCGTATTAGTAAATATACAGATATTTAAATGTATATATATTTATTACAATAAATTGTAACTTGATAAAATTTGTGTATTATCAATCAAAATTTATCATGTTTAGGGGGGGTGGGGTCTTAGTTTTTGTGACGAAATATTTCCAGGGGGGTCACAGAAAGTGTGACACAGCGTGACAACCAGGGGGAGGGGGTCAAAAAAAGTTAATTTTAGTGTGACGTATTTTATCAACGGCCCCAAACTTAAAATTATTTTTCTTGTTGATGGGTCACGAATCTTACTTTTACCCATTTTTGCTGCAAAGTTAATTAATTTTCAGAAACTTTTAGATAGAATGTTTAAAAAACGGTGCAAATATTTATAGAAGAAAAAAATATTGACGGCATTTTAATAGGTTTTGACTTTAGAACACTCGAAACAAGCTGTTTCTAATTTGTTATCCAGACTGAAAATACGCGGAAATCAGACTTCACCTAAAGTTGTTTGATTTTATTAATTTAAGCTAACGTTTGATTAAAATTAAGCAATTTCTTATAAAACTAGATAAACGGGTGTTCTATTACATATGAAATAATGCTTAATCTCTAATACTTTAATACACAAATGTTAAATAAACTTGATGACTACTTCATCGTGTTACCTGTTTCTAATTAAACGTCCACCACTGTATATATACTAGCGATCCGCCCCGGCTTCGCCCGTGGTACCTACATGTTTAAACTATCCTATCTCTCAAGTTGAATCGAACTGCACATGGTGTGCGAATTTTATTATAATCGGTTAAGTGATTTAGGAGTCCATTGAGGACAAACATTGTGACACGAGATTTATATTATATATTAAGATGAATATGAAAATGATATTCATTCTACAAGACGACCCATTTATACCACCTTCCTACACACATATCCAACTCACCGATGAATACCAGCAACAAGATGCGCGTGTGCCGCATGATGCGCAGCCGCAGCGGCCGCCTGCTGGTGCGCGGGGTCCAGCAGCACCCCCGCGGGCAGCACCCCGCTCCCCCCCACACCGCCCCGCGCGAGCAGCTGCTGCGCGAGGGAAGCGTGGGATAGGGATAGTGCGGGGGATATTGCGCCTGGAGAATGGAGTTAACACTTAATGATATTGATATACATATTTTATGTATGTTATAGTTTTATGTATGTTTATTGTTGTACAAACAGGCAACCGTAAAACTATTTATAGAAAAAAATTTTGGAGCCTTATAACTTATGAGTGCTCTCTTTCAGACAACCAGCAGATTAGTTATATTCGCATAATTGTAATTTAAGTTAAAAAAGTGGTAGGTAGTATTTTGCTTTATCTTTTGAATTTAAAGATGAGGATGAGGATGAAGATGAGGATGAAGATGAGGATGAAGATGGGGATGAAGATGATGATGAAGAATGAGATGAACATGAACATGATGACGAAAATGAAAATGGTTTTAATTTTTAGAAACATAAAATACAAAGTCATCTTTCATTATTTACTATGCACACATCACCCTTAATATGAGAATAGACAAACATACAGCCATATTTACCAGCGCTAAGATGGCCATAGCTTCCCGTGGACGCTGCAGAGGGGGCTCTAACCGCCAGGCTGGCTGGAGACGCTCTGATCACTGCTGCCAGGTCCAGGGACTCAGCGGAGTAGGGACTCCAGGATACCGCCCGTTTTCGATTGGCTGATGCACTTATAGCGCCCCCGGAAAGCCGGAGACGGTTTGGTGATGCTATTCTTGAACCTGGGAATATCGTAACATTAAGAATATTTTATTGACAATCATAAATCAATATTATAAAATTTATTATAGGAAGGTCCATTTATTTCTAACTAAGATTTCTAAACATACAAAGCACCTAACTAAATTATTTCGTGCAGTCGTGGAGAACAAAAACAACTTCTGATTTCTTCTTTGATTCAAAAAGTTTTGTTAGCAACAATAAAATGATTAAGTAAAATATTTAGAAAGAAATTTATAAAAATAGATAATCAAAATACAACTAGATCAAATATCTATTTCATCCGGCTACAAAAACAAAAGCTTAACTAGAAAAAAATCTAGTATATACACTAGCGGTCCACCCCGGCTTCGCCCGTGGTACATATTTCGCAATAAAAAGTAGCCTATGTCCTTTCTCGGGTATCAAAATATCTCTATACCAAATTTCATGCAAATTGGTTCAGTAGTTAAGGCGTGATTGAGTAACAGACAGACAGACAGAGTTACTTTCGCATTTATAATATTAGTATGGATTACATTCAACAATAATTAATGATGTCAGTAGAGTAAAAATATATAATTTTCCTTACCTTCTAAGCTAAGTTGAAAATCTTGACTTGCAAGCGTACTACCCGCATGTAGCTCTGGATGAAGACTACGTGCTGCACTCAGGTATTCAAGACCTGGAATAAAAATAATTATTAGATAATTAAATATCAAAATATATATCATGATAAAGTAATAAAAAGATGTATCAAAGGAACAATTTACTTATTATTTATACGATTAAATAATCGTATTAAGACGACTTCGTGCACTAACATTTAATTAAAAGCAGTAAAATAATTATTAGGTAAAATGCATTTCATTAAAGAAACGAATCTTAAATGGCGGCGCTTATCATTCCCTCTCGCTTACACACGGCCATACGGCATGCAAAAAAATAGGGAAAAGTAAAATCACTAAAATGTATTTGATTTTCCCTATAATAGTTTTTATCATAAATTTACAATGACAATTATATATTTGCGATAGTAAATAATGTTTTATAGGAATTTGACAAAATATGTTTTTTGGGAAAAGTTGTTCAGTTTTATGGGCTCTTAACAAGTATTATGGGTTTTTTTTTTTTTGCATTCTGTATACGTAAATATGATAATTCATATAAATACACAAATACCATAACAAAAAAGTTTGTCAACAAACAATTTGAAATAATTAATAAAATAATTATCCATTTACGTTGTTTTTATTTTCTTTTTTGCTGACCCTACCATACGTCAGTGTCAGCTTTCGCTGCCATTGAAGATTCGTTTCTTTAATGAAACGCGTTCTATCATAATACAATACTTTCAAACTACTCCGTTATAAATAAACACACAACAATAATATAAAAAAATAGTACCATAATCAATTGGCCATCAACAAAAAAAGCAATATTTAAATTTCGAACAAAGTTTGCCGCCTGTTTCTAAAACAGATTATTAAACGCATAAATTCCTAGAAGCTAGCACAGACTATCCAATGGCTCATTGAGATGTCAAAATCGTATATAAAGTGCTACCTATTCTACGCAGCTGGCGTTTAATGACTTGATTATGCAAATATGTATTATTTTGTTTGGTTACTTGTGTAGTTTAAGATCTAGTCGTAAAAAGTAAGATTAACTTTTATTGGTTACTATTTTAGACGGTATAAAAGTCTTTAGCTATTCGATGTTGTTGTATTTCAAATTTAAATCAACTTTTTTCACTTCCAAAGTTTTCTTAGAAACGTAAATATATTAAACATAAGTATTTTAAACTTATTTTATGAATCATTATCTACATTTTTAAACAAGTAAGCTCTCAGAGAGCGAGATTAATCACAACATAATTACGGTAATTTGCATATACATAATTTTAAAAATTATGTGGGTATTGGGTACCTTAACCCGAACCTAAACGTTTAGAAGTCAGAGTTTCAAAAACAAAACAAAATTAATGTTTTAGCAAGCTTAAATATATTAACTTGCCGTTTTAGATAATGGCGTTGGGTTGGTAAAATCTGTACTAATACTTATAAACTAAAGAGTTTGTTTGTTTGCTTGAACGCACTAATCTCTGGAACCACGGATCCGATTTGAAAAATTATTACACTACAATATAAATATAATATAAATCATCACGCAAAAGAAACGGAGCAAACGCAAAAGGATGTGAATAAAACCGCGGGGCGAGTATTTGCGGACGTCAAAGTTTCATCGAACACCGAAACTATACAAAACGCGTATATAATTTTATTTTAAAAAGGTCCCGAAATTCATCATCGTTACTAAAGACATCGATATTAAAATGTCAGCATTTATAGGTTATTTATGGTTCATCTCCTGCGCTATAATCCGCGAGAGATACAAGCCATATACGTGTATCCTAATTGACGGAAATTTATACAAAACTTTGGTTTTACAGCCCAATTTAAATTCTACATTATATATTGTAAATTAAGTTGTTAACCTATAAAATGTTTCGTATATGATGTTCAATTTCTGTTTTATTTGTGATTATCAAGCGTCATAGATTTTCAAAAGACAAACATGCATGTACAACAGCGTGTTATCCAAGATATTATGATAATAATCATAGTTATAAATTGCCATCTCGTATATTATTCAATGTTAATAATCATACTTAAATACAATCGCTTTTATCTATCTATCTTTTACATAACGACTAGATATTAATCTTGAAGCTCAGCAAAAAACGCACACGACTTCGTAATATATTAAACTAACATGATTATTTAGTTATTAATCAAGTATAACGCGCAGCACATTATAATTACATGCCTTACGATTTCGCAAAACAAACACGCGCGAGCAAAAAAAGGAAACGTCTTGATTTGTTGATCGTACGAGGCGTTCACCAAAATAATGGGTTGTAGGCGTTAGGGACCACCAATTTAGCCGACACTCGGCCGGTCCACGATTCCCAAAACCACTCAAAATATCGCATGTGGTCCCCGTTTGACGCGCCGCGCTCCCAAAATTTTTATGTCTTCATTCCCCGTGAGAACAATCATCGATATCGATAAAAACACACGCGAACCTCGACTCGAATTCCGCCGATGGTCACCCTTGCGACATTCGGCAGACGTCCACAAAAAACTCGTTCGAAATCCGAATTCTCTGGTCTATGCGTCCTTTTTTCGAATCGAGCGGGCGATTAAATCGATTGAATCGCTTTTTGTTAGTCGATTATTCGAGTATCGATTGAGGCGGCGCTCGTCTGATGTATTAATTTTTATTGTCTCCGATCGGGCGTAAAATTAGTCGATGTGGACATCTAGTATGCGGTTTGTGTGTCTGTGTGGGTGACATTTAAATGAGCCGCGTAAATCATGTTCGGTTTGCGGCGAGATGAAGGTGCAACCTTCGTATTTAAATATATTGAGTCGGTCAAATTTGAATTTTTATTACACTTCGGTATTATGAAACGGCAAGCGTTAAAATATCGTTTGTCAGTCTCATTTAAAAATGGATCTATATAAAAATAATTTCTGTATTTGTTTAGCAATTGTTAAGTATTCTCAAGAGAATTTAAACTATAGTTTACTAAACGTTGAATCTTAGTAAGGACTATATTTAAAGTATATCAAATAGTAATTTTGCATAATAAAAGCAACAGTAAAAGCATAATCACGAAGATTATTTTCAGCCTCAAATTCGCTCACATAAAACAGAATTGCTACCAAATATCATTAAAACATCAAATGTCATAAAACTGATTAGACTGTGTTGTTTAGCAACAGCTAGGGTTGTCACTCAAAACATATTTATTAAGAAACACTGTATAATAGAAATATAAGTCAATTTTCTCACCATGCAAGTAGCGGTGTTTATATGGTTTATCAAAATTTTAAACTGTCAGAAACTACTTGACCGGTTCAATTCTATAAACAATATAAATAAAAACGAATATAAAACCCATTTAATATCAATACGATGATAAAATTTTAAAGCAACATAAATGCAATTTTAAAAATATTTTTTTCAAATTTTGATTTTCTCCGTTTTGACAACCCTAAACTAACGAGGTTTTTATGTTATAATCAAAGGTGATAGCAGGTAGAGCAACACATCTGCTTCTCAGAAGTGTAAAAAGTAAAAAATCGTTTAATTTGAGGATTTGATAGATATGACCGGTGGCTTTTTTGGCAATTTACGACAGGCGAATAAAGGTGCTATAGTTTAATAATATTTTAATATAGATATCTTAATTAAACTATAATACAATCGTTATTTCAAAGCACAAATAAGAGCCCTTTATTATATACAATACTAGCTTTCCGAACGCGGTTTCGCCCGCGTTTTCAAAGAAAAACCCGTTCCCGTAGGATTTCCGGGATAAAACCTATCCTATGTCCTTTCTCGGGTATCAAAATATCTCTATACCAAATTTCATGCAAATTGGTTCAGTAGTTAAGGCGTGATTGAGTAACAGACAGACAGACAGAGTTACTTTCGCATTTATAATATTAGTATGGATTTTATTGTTTGACTGTGTAGTTAAAGCCTTTAAAAAATTACCAAAACTCAACTGAATGGAAATTGTAAGGAAGAAAGAAATAATTATTGTTACAAATGATACTCAATCAAGTTAGCCTCGCTAATTTTCTGTTACAGTAAATAATCTGCAGTACTGTAATAATCTACAGTTAATAACAGGTAATCTACAGTTACAGTAAATATACTAATATTATAAAGCTGAAGAGTTCGTTTGTTTGAACGCGCTAATCTCGGGAACTACTGGTCCGATTTGAAAAATTCTTTCGGTGTTAGATAGCCCATTTATCGAGGAAAGCTATATCATCACGCTACGACCAACAGGAGAGGAGCCACGGGGGTGAAACCGCGCGGAGCGGCTAGTATTATTATAAAGCTAAAGAGTTCGTTTGTTTGAACGGGCTAATCTCGGGAACTACTGGTCCGATTTGAAAAATTCTTTCGGTGTTAGATAGCCCATTTATCGAGGAAGGTTATCATAGGCTATCATCATCATCACGCTACGGCCAACAGGAGTGGAGCCACGGGGGTGAAACCGCGCGGAGCAGCTAGTTTATAATAATTATTAAACATACCTAATTACCATGTTAACATGTCAACAATTCAATTACAACTTAGTGTTACAAAAACAACCTAAACAACATCTTTAGCGCCTTTCCACATAAACCAGGTGGAGTACACATTGAACTAAAACTCAAAAAAACTGAAACATCCCTTGATCACAATCGAAAGGGAATCTATTTTCATACATCATTAGCTCACCCTTAGGATAATTGGTCGGAAGACCATGTGCTTACAGCTTTCGATAATTATTGTTTATGTGTTTTTATCACCATGGTGTCAGCAATTTTGTGATTAATTTTATAGGGGTGGATCTTGGCGGAAAGGGTTGTTAAGTTGACGAATTTTATGGAGTGATCAAGAAAAGAAAAAAGTAATGACTACGTAACCACAAGGCAATAAAACATCAAAAAATTCTACGTATGTAGCAGGAACTCCAACTTATTTGAGAAAATGAGTTTATAGGCACTACAGTATTGCTCGTAGTAGAGCGTAGGCCGTAGAGTACCTACTACGCTCTACTAAATAAAAAATAGACACTATGTATGTGATAAACATTTGTAGGCATATGATAATCTTAGTAATGAACAGCCAAAATCCCATACACATGAAATCCATCTTGTCCTACACTCTATTTAAGATTTTCCTTGAAATAACGCCTATAAAACCTAAGCCTGTACAAAACAAAATGAAGACATCTACCATTTTAATGACTTATAGCGTTTCAAATTAGAATTATTTTCTCATTAATTTAACGGAATGAAGTGTTGCTGACGTTACTTGCAATTTATGGCTCGGGTGGTATGTCTAGTGATTTATTTCACAAGCCGATGACGTCGCCAAATAGCAGATAATGTTAGCGACACTATATTAAATCTGATGTTAATTTTTGTGTAGGGGTTATTTTTAAGGATTTAGGATATTTAGAGACTGCGACGTTTTTTGTAAGTTTTAAAACTATGGTTTGAACACATAGGTGTACCTTTTTAATAATTGTAGATAAAAACTGTGAACAAATTTTATTTTGAAAGTTGACTTAGGTAAATTCAGAAAAAAAAGGAACATGGATACAAAATAAATAATTGTTACATCAGCAATGTTTGATGAGGTGTCCAGCTACAATTTGTCGAACATTATCTTCTTATATTGAGTTTCTCACGAATAAAATTAAGTATATAGAATTTAACTTTTTAGATCATTATGAATATCAAACGTTTATAGATCTAAAACAAACTTCGTCAGTTGAATGATTTTCAAAATATTGTTTAAGGCTGTTATTATTTTATACTTTCGGCTCTATCTATATTTTTTCTATACTACTAAAGTGAAGATAAATATTGAAGTTAAACATGAAGCTCCGCCTCTGAGCAATTAAAAATGTACGTAAAACCTTTAATTACAAGCAAACAATTGGCTATTGGCTAAAACAAATATTTATCTAGAAGCTGATTGGATAGTTGAGTAAATAAGAAGAGGGTTATGTCACTTATGATTGTCATAGTTTTAGAGTCTAATTGATTTAAAATAATCGATGTATGCTTTATTTATAATGACTCTGTTTGGTTTTTATATACCTACATACGAGTAGTTAAGTACATATATATACTCATGTCATATCATATATCTAATAATAACTTTAAATTCACTTTAAACATATTTTCAAATGATTTTCTTACACAACTTACTTATCGATTACATTTATACTACAACTACATACCTTAATTATGTCGTGTCACAAATCATAATTAAGACAATCACAGTCATAACTAGTTTCAACACAAAAACCAAAGTTGACAAAATAAAACCGCCAAAAGGGATTTTCAATAAACACATTCTCACCACATGGTTGTCGGATTCGCAAAAACACGTGCTGACTTGTTAATTAACTTTCTAGGAACCGAATGGTACGACATTCGATCCCGGTAGAAGTGATTTATGTTTCCCCTAACACATATTATGGTTGTTTAAAGGTGGAGTGGTTAATTGCACTTTCTAGGGAGATCGGAGGTTCAGTTTCACTAGAGTTGCAATTACCTCTCCTATTGGAGTGGTTAAAAACTGGAAACATTCTGGGAATGATTATGAGCGTGTGTCGTGGGCGGAACCGCGGTATAAAGCATGAGCGGAAGCGTTTGTAATAGTGGCGCCTATTTTTTGTGTTTTTCTTTCACAGTTGAACTAGAGTTCAGGACTTGTAACCTATACATAATTACCTCAAATTATCAAATAATATCGGTCTTTTGAAATTCCCTTAAAAATATGTTCCTCTAGAATCCCCTGTCCAAAATCACCTGCTTTTGAATTAATTCCCTTTTCGAAATAACTTAATTGAAATTCCCTTTTTTAACAATTCATCAGAACCCATTTTTAAATTGCATTCGATTAAATTCGCACAAACAAAAGAATAAATCACAGTAAACGATACCACTTCATTAGATACAACAAAAAAAAAAAACAAACAAGCCAATCATATGAACAATTATTACATAACGTCCGATGAACTTCGCCTATCGACTTTGAAAAGAACCGAGACAATCGATTATCGGACAATGGAATCGATTAATCGAATTAAACGTTAGAATAAAAATTAAATACACGTATACTAAAACATGAAGCAATTACCTCTCCTATTGGAGTGGTTAAAAACTGGAAACATTCTGGGAATGATTATGAGCGTGTGTCGTGGGCGGAACCGCGGTATAAAGCATGAGCGGAAGCGTTTGTAATAGTGGCGCCTATTTTTTGTGTTTTTCTTTCACAAGTCTAATTAAGTACATAATAATTGGACTGATATTAAAATTGAATGTATTTCTTGAGTTTTATCAAGTTGCACTGACGTTTCATTTGTTCTTTCCTTTTTTGACTCTCTAATATGCAGACCATGCCCTTTTCAAATAAATTAATATCAAGAATTTAATAGCATTGTGTTCAATCAAATAATCAATTATAGTAAACAGAAAATATCTATTCCATGAGGACCTCTTTCTAAAATGGCTATAATCTGTGCTTATTGTTTTTGCGAGGTCTTATTCGATACTATGTGATATTGGAGGAATACTAATTCTTTTTAACTTTACCTCCGATACGCTTTAAGATTTTGTTTAACTTATGTTTTAAAGAATTCTTTACGTCATGGAAAAAGTGTATAATATTATATTATTAATTTGTTTCGTTCAATTGATCAATTCTCATTTTCGTTATCATTCTTAGAAGACTTAGTTTCTGGACCAGGTAATCGTTCAGTAGTTACTGGAACATCTCTTTTGTAAATCTAATCCGCTGTGAATTTAAAATTCATATCATCTCATAAGTTACAAATTACAATAATTGCAATTCTTAAAAAATTACAAACAATCTATACTATCTATATCTATACTAATATTATAAAGAGGAAAGGTTTGTATGTAGGTATGTATGTATGTATGGTTTTCACGCATAAACTACTGGACCGATTTTGATGAAATTTGGCACAGATAATCTTTAGAACCTGAGAAAGAACATAGGCCTTTTATTGCGAAATATGTACCACGGGCGGAGCCGGGGCGGACCGCTAGTATAAAATAAATACATAAATATCACCAAACCGCTTCAGCTCACCACATCCACAAGCCAATACTGGAACTTGTTTTAAGATGTCTCAATCTCGATACAGGGCTGATCAATCGCACCGACGGTTTTTTTGTAATCAAACGGGTTTCAAAACATTTGTACGTATCTATTACTTGGATCTAAGGATAGCTAGCTCATGCTTGGATTTAGTTAATTACTCGTTCATTAATCTATACATATACATATAATAAATCTGTAGAAGGGTCAATTCTGTACATTGAAGATATTGAAAAAATAAATAGCAGGGGGTGTTCAGGCATCACGTGAAAACTAACGGTTCGATTTCGATTAAAAGTAGTATAATTATACCTTATTATCCTGGGCATAAAATCGGATACTTTTTATTCTGGAAAAATACGTAGAAAAAATAAATCTTAATTTTTCTCAATTTTTCCGCGCGGACGGAGTCGCGAGCGGAAGCTAGTGTATACTATAAGGCTTTAATTATTAATGTTAGCAAAAAGGTAATAAAGAACCTACGAAAAGAAATAAATTAGTAATTATGGATATCGAACTATGGGTTTATAATTCAGAGTTTATTTTGGAGTAGAGATAGATGAAATCTATACTAATATAATAAAGCTGAAGAGTTTGTTTGAACGCACTAATATCAGAAACTACTGGTACGGTTTGAAAAATTATTTCTGTGTTAGATAGCCCATTTATCGAGGAAAGCTGTATATCATCACGCTTAGACCGCGGAGAAGTGCCGTCGCGAAGCGCGGAGCAATGCGGGTAAAACCGTGGGGCATAGCTAGTCATAGCGAGTTATATAAAATAACTAATCAAGATTTCAAGTTGTTTATAGATGGTAATAACAATAGCAGTATGACAGTAATTAAGCTATTGCATAGCTTCTATCGCGGGCCTTGAGCGCGGGGACCGAATCGAGAAATTCCGTAACGAAAAAATCTCACGCTCCCCACTCCGACGGACACGGAGGGTGTGGCTTGAAGGCATGCTTGTAGCTTTACCGCGGCAGTCACCGAGTGCCACACGTCTTTTTTTAAATAAAAAACTTATTGTTGGTAATTGTTATTATGTAATAGAAAATTGCTATCTATTTTATGGCATATTGACCTTTAATTATATCTACACAACAAACAACATCTAATCTTCGTCTGAAAAAGGTAAACAAATCAATTATAATTTAATTACGTTTATAGTATATTCATGCTCCTTTTCTATATTAATAAAGTACTTCTTATTTTCCACCCTTTTTCTATTTATTAAGACGGAATCAGTTCCATAAATGAATAAATGAAAAACAGTAAGTAATAATATTGCATGTTCGACATCCATTTTTAACAACATCAAAATGGACCATAAGAAACCTTTCATAACTACAGTCAAAGTAATATATAAAGAAACAACAGATATAAATGATAATAACATTAACACAGAGGAAACTATTATCGCTATTAAAGGAATCACTGGAGATATTTATTTAAATGCAGCAGTTAAGAGCACAGCAGGTCGCGAGGTACGTATCGTCAATCATACAAACTGGATCTTGGCTATGTATCGATTTATGATGAATAGTTTAACAGTTTAATTTATGAATTTATTTGCGAGTGTATAAACTATAGAGCGGTTGTTTATAATGATTGGACAAATGTGAGAAATAGTCGTTGATATGAGCGTAGAAATAAGACTATGATATTTAGAGGAAATGATGAAGTACTAGCTGTTGTTTATACTTTGAAGATTAGAAGATTTGGTTCTAGCATATCATAAATTTGATTTTGGTCAAAACTAGGTAGACTAAATTATGATAAATAACTAAATAAAAAACACACACACATGATAATGGTGCAACAGCTAAATCAAATTTTTGAAATTAAATAAAGAGTGTGGATGTTGTATACCTTGCAAAATAAGCCCGTTATAAACAGAATTCTGGTAAAAGCAAGAATTTATCGTTTTACGAAGTAATTGAACGTATAACGACTGCAATTTGTACATCTAATTTACTCGCATTCCTAAACCATTATGCAAATGTCGGAGATCCTTAAAATTCGTGACAAGACATAAAACCCAACAATGTCTGGGCAAACCGCGAAAAAATATAAACATTAATGTATCCGAATGTTATTAACATGAAATTCCAAGTCTGTTTCGGTGAAACGGTATAAAAAGTCGCTCAATTAAAGGACCCGAGATCAAAATTAAGCCTTCTGCGTTTAAAATCGTTCCTCCATCACTTGTAAAAAGTTCGTTGGTAGTACGATGTACATTGGTGCTTTTCTTCTTGTTACAGGATCTTGCTGGTCAGATTTATTCAAAGTACCGAGCAATGTAGATTGTAAGAGTGAATTCGATCACTTCGGATGCGGGGTATGTTAGATTTGGCTTTTAATCCGGTGACTTGTCAAGCATCGTCTGTCTCACTCTAAAACCCGTTCCGGTATCCTCTCATTCTTTCCTTGACAATGATTAGGGTCCAGGGTTTGATTCATTTGATAAACGCAACATTTTAAGTGCTTAAAGTACATAAACGGTTAATTAAATAATCGTAATGCATTCATTTCTCAAGTAGGTTCTTTTTATCTATTTAAGAATAAAGGGTTATAATGATATATATGTATAAATGTATATTTAGAGTTTAATATCTTGAACATTGGATTGTGGTAGGTATTTGTAACTTAAATGTGTTAATTAATAAAAGATTTACCTAAAAAAGTATATTTTTTGATCTTTATAAGTAGGAAAGGTTTTATTATTTAGACGATTAAACATCTAAATATATTACCCAATACATTCGAAAGTATGACAACATTATTAACCCGATCTCTTTTCTAAATTGTAAAATGAAGCCGTCACCAAAGAATTTCCATTTAAAAGTGAATGTTGCCTCTCAATAACACATTTTATTGTTTACGCTGTTGCCTTATCATTTCAGGAACATCGTATCAATATCAATGGGCTCTCCGGTAACTTGACATCTGCTATTATTCTTTCTTTTTCACGGGCGCGCTCGAGCCTTTTTCTTTTTACAATTTCGAAGTAACATGAACTCTCAATCTTTCGTTCACAGTTTTTACGCTCAGTTAACTCTTGGACCTTAATTTACGATTATCGAAGGTTGAAGACGTATACATCGATTCAATATACGAATACATTAATAATAATTTTTCGGTGTATCGATTTTTATGGAGACGCTTAACGATTTTATAAACTCCACTCCGTTTATTATAGTTACTCCAAATTAAAATTGCTCGATTGCGAACTTTGTTATGGCTTTAGGAATTCGGTTTGGTACGTTTTTATTGCTGTTTAATTAACCCGTGATTGCCTCGAGCGTTAAGCCTACAAAATACAAAATTCCTTGCACGGAACGTGAGACGTTAATTAATTAATTAAGTGTTACTCAGAATGTATCAATCCATAATTAAACCTGCCTCTATATAAGGAGTTATACTTTATCATCTTCGTCACCCTTGAATACTGTTATTACTCAATTGTTTTTAACTCTCGAAGCCACCAAGGTCCCTAGTCCGCTTAACAAGGCTTACAAATTGAGTGAAAAACTATCTCAATGAACCTTTAAATCGTTCTCAGTATGTTTTTCGAATAAAGTCTTCCTGTTGGTCCATTCTGGATGGCGTATTTCATCATGCTCTGTCATTTGATTTAGAACCTTCTGCAGTGTTCTCATGATTTGATTTACAGTGTTGCAAAGGGAGACATAGTGCGCTTCGGTATCATTGTCGTGTTCCGCTAAAAGTAATGTAACAAGAGTGGTTACTTCAGAAACAACATCTCTGTTGCAGCAACTTTAAAGCTTCTTGTTCTCTGAATCACGATTGCTGGCTAGCTAGCTGCTATCATTGAGGAATAATGCATCTTTCTCAGGTATGTTTAAAGTGCGTTTTGTATTGTATGCATGGAGGAGCACTTATTTGTTTTTAAGGAGGCTTTATCGCGGCACGCAAGCTCCATTTGAATAAAAATACAATTTATATGTGTCGGAGAGTTCGGTAAGCCAGTGTTGGGTTACCGAGCCGGTTAGACGACCTGACTCCCAATTTGTTGGTGCATTTCTGAGTAAGTTATTAAGTTTCGGCTTGTCACTTCGGTTGCGAAATTTTGCAGTCGACTGATGACGGTCTATCTTTAGCATAATGGACGCAGTCGAGTGAGCTAGCTGTTTTAATTATTTTATTATAATTTAATGTAATATGATAATGTGGACGTTTAAGGAACAAAGTACATTTTTTTATGGCGATTAATTTAAGTAAATTTTATAGAGAATAAATACGGCTTTGGAGTGTTATTGTTAAATTATGGTCTTCATGAAAGATTATTAAAAATCTTATTTCAAAGAGCTGTAATTATGAGAATAATAAAACGCAGTAATAAAGTCGAGTGAATTACTTTTAACAACACTGGGTAAGCTGTTTCTGTGGGATTTTATTTCTTTTACACATACGTCTTAATGTTACTGTTTTATTGTTATTTTGCTTTGAATTCATTTATATTTCAATTAAAACTGTAACGTTCTTATACAATATGTTAATAAAAGATTTCAGGGCCGCTCTAGAATGAGGTCCTGTCAAGATTTTATCAAAATTATGAATTGAGTTGTTAGACAATATCCGGTAGACACTGTCATGACATTTTTTTGTTTTTATCGCAAATTAAAAGTACACTCGACTGCATTTGATATTTTTAACCAAAATCTGTTAATTACCTTGATATTTTTTAACAACTATCTTCCTTAAGTCATGAAACAAAATGCATTAAAATAAAACATTATAACAATATCTCGAGGATCTTCGAAACCCTTTTCCAATCAAGTATCAAAGGGTTTCAAATAAATCTGAAATCAATAAAATTTCTCTGAAGCCAGCATCTAGAATAACATATTCGCGGAAAGTTAAATGAAACCGGTTTTTTACCGAAATTGTTTACGGTCAGAAATCCGCAGTGTCGGCTTACTGGCTAACTTTACACGGCTGGAGATAACGCTCAATTAGGTGCGATTTTTTCGTTGGACGGTGTCAAACAAATTGCAGCATCATAACGATTTATTATATTATTTACATATTAATAAAATTATGTATTAATTCGGGGTTGTGTTTAATTGTTAAATGATTATGTGAAAATAAATTATTTATTTAATTATTTGTAGGTTCTATTAATCGCTAGAGAAACATGCAAATAATTAAATGCTTCTTCATCTCTAAATCGTTTATCCACATCACAACTAATACAATGCGACATATTGTGATACATAAAGAATATGAAACCTAAAGTAGATCTTTAATCAGAATAAGTGCCTTTTAAATTGTAACACTGTAAAAAGTGTAGGTTTTACAAATCATCTCGATATAAATAGTCACTTTAAAAAAATGGCTGCTTTATTGCATACTTCTGATCTGTCAAATTCATCACTGCAACAAATGCATTCGTATGAAATAAGCACAGTATAAATATTAAGGATGTAGTCAGTAAATAAAACAAAAAAAAATTGCTGCTCTGTTGCATGTCGCCGTCCCAGCGGGTGCTGTTTATCCTTGGGCCGAGACCTCTCACGTTACAGGCACAGTGGCCGGAAGGCCCGTGTCCTATACTACAGACCTATATTCTCATTTTAACCTTTTTTATTGGTTAATAATTAGTTATAGGTCAAATATTGAAACACTAGATTTTGTTGAGACAGTGATAAATGATTCGTTAATTATTAAATGTTACAGAACATTGGTAATTGTAATTGTAAGGATTTTTATAGATTAATCTAATAAAAATATACCTAACTAATTAGGAATTACTAATTACCAACACCTTTCCTTTATGAATTTTCACTATCAAATTTCAAAAGTCAATCAAAATCGTTAACTGCCATACCAATTATAATTACCTACTTTTGAATGGTAATGGAAACAAACATTTTTACAATAAAAACCACTGTCTCTACATCAAAATTCATACAAATCAGTTTCAAACTTAACAATGTACTCGTAACAGCAAAATAGAAATTTCCTATACTAACTTATGGCTCAAAAACCAATATATTTTATAACAATTCACTTTTACAATCAGGATTAAATGTCATCACTTGTATACCCGTGTCGAATGGGTAATCCTCGGTGTTTTGTTCTTATACAAAATTATAAGGCTTAGCGAATTAGTAGTGATTTTGTAGTCTGTGGGCATATGCATATAATATGTATATTGTCTTTACATGTCTGTATTAAACTAGCCGCCCGCCCTGCCTTTGCTTGACTCCTATTATTCTAAGTACTTACTTCATTTTCATTATTAATAGTTTTTAGTAGTTCTGGTATAATGCTTAATATACGACACAGTAGAAAAACAGTGTACGCAGATAATAATAACTATCTTTTTTAAAAATTACTAGTTTAGGTATCGGTAATGCGTACTACTGGATGTATTAGATTAGATAATTCATGTTTTAACTTTTCATCTATCCACATGCTCTAACTAAATTTCATAAAAATGTAACTATGTAGCTATTCACTAACCCAAACATACGAATCCTAACCTATCCTAACTCCAAACAAACTTAACCCGGCACTGCGCACAAAATAAATATGAAAATATTGAACGGTACAGTCCATTATGGTCCGGCCCAAAAATGACCAACCGTAAATATTGTCTAGAGCCCTTACAACTCACATCCGTGCTATCATCTCAATTTATCTATACACGAAGGTGTTAATTAGGATTTGAACTCACGACTGCTACCATGTATTTACGCACGGCGGTTAAAAATAAACCCTCTCACCGTGTATTAGAATTCCAAATTGAATGCAGCAATGCGAGATGACAGATAGGTAAATGTGGCTATTAGAGGACCGCGTGGTTTAAAATTGGCATGCATTGAAAGGGTTGGAGTTTCGAGCTTGCAATTAAGACGTTTCGTCGTTACAGTTCGGATGTTTTTTTTTATTTGATAGCTATATATGAATAGATCCGGACTGCGAACTGTTTCTTGTATTTGTCGAGTAATGAGTAGTAGGACAGTACCATAATTCCCATAACGAAGAATTCTTTATGGATTGTATCTAGCTGGAAAATTGCCATAGCTTGTAATTTAAAACTGGAACACAGTAGCGTTTCCAAATAAAAATCTTGCATCTAACTATCAAGAACAATATTTAAACTTAGAAAGAAATATAACCAAAACATTTAAACTTCTAAAATTTAACTAAATACAACCAATCACTTAAACCCTATTCCATAGCAACCCGTCAATCTTCGACTATAATATAAACAATACTTAGGTCTCAAGAATAATCTTAGGTATTACATTACTGCACTTATCATTAACAAGTAAGCGTCTGATAACGAAGCTCATGTTTAAAAGTGGTTTCATTGGTCACCTTTACCAGTAAATTGTTGGTGCATTCAGGTCAGATGTCATTTCATATTCTAGTATTTATTACTTCATGGAATTCATGAGAATGAGATTATTCACGTTTTAACAAACTAAAGTAACTAAATTAATCCTTATAGTTTCTCTTGCGAAATGTAATATTGTAGCAAACATAGTTTCATATGTTTTCCGAGTTTTAAACACAGTTTTATGATCACCGTTGAAGCCACAATGTTTCCGTTGTATATAATAATCGCTTTATTAAACGAAAATTAATTCATTTAAAGATTTTATGTGCGAAAAATAAGAGCATAATTATAAGCTCATCAACTATAGCCATCTAAAATAGATGGTAGATTCATGAAAAATACTATTCGTTAACACTTTTAAACGTCTTACATGAATTGTTAAATTTCAGAGGATAACAACTATATTATTCCTCTGTTCTTCTGATTCCTTTGCCATAGAACTCTCATAGTTTCCTTTTCTGAATTTCCCGCCCATAATAGGTGGGTACTTACTTCTAACAAGGAAAACTTACCTCGTAAAGTATTAGCCCCATACAGGGGATGGTCGTACGGCACCGGTCGGTAGGCGGGGTGGAGTGCAGCCAGATAGCTCAGCTCGCTAGTGGCCCCAGCGGCTGCTGCTGCTGCTGCTGCTAACCTGCAAGAAGATGGATTTAGTATTGAAGTTATAGGAAGGGATAATCTTGAGTCACTGTGTGAAAGTGTAAAGGTATAATTTCTGTTGTTGTTTATTTATTTATATCAATGTCTAGATTATTCTATAAATAGAAAAGGTAATTCTACCTACTTTATTTTTCATAGCTGTAAGATATGTAGATTTAAACATAAATATGAATGTAGGAAATATAATATTAAAAAATACCCTAAACAGATCAAATACAAAAATTAAGATCTTATCTTAAATCTTGTTCCTCTTAAAATATCTTGCATCCTAAATAAAGACAATTGAACAAAAACCTAATCATTTAACCCTACGAAGCTGCTCCGTATTAATAAATATGTATTTCTCAATGACGTCATAAAATTTTATGACTTAGCAAAAATTGATTCCGCGAACTAATTGTAAATCAGTTGTTAATCTAAAAACAATTGATTACTCATTGTATTACAATTAAGTTAGCGATGGATTGGTTCGGATATTTTTAGTGAGTGTTTGGCTTGGCTTGATTGAAGATAAAGATTCTTATCGACTGAATGACATCATGGTTAGGGACAAAGGGATATTTTATTTAGAGGCGAGGTGAAAAGTAACATCGGAATAAGATATGGCTCTTGACTTATTTTGTAATTTATATATTATTATGTATGTACTATGTATCCTGCACTAAAGTTACTTTATGATGTTTAGTGAGAGAAAAGAACGATAAATTATATACTTATTTACATTTGCCAATTTGAAAGTAACAAAATACAATATGCAAAGTTTTGCTGCAATGATTTTATTAAAATAACGACCAAAATTTAAAGAAAGCTCTTAAGTCTGCGTAATAAATGTACAAAAAAAATAAAACAAATCAAGAGTCTCAAAGTCAATAACTACACCCGTGGCTACTTCACAAAACCGACGCAGGTGGCACAAAAACAGTCACAAAAAACCAACACTTAATTCTCATCAATATTCACCGTAATTGAAGACGCAAATAAAATTAAAACGTAAAAGCATTCCACCATTGCGGCCAGTAATAAAATTATTACGCGAATCAACTCCATAACGTAATAATGCGGCCCAGAAAATTGTGTGTTCATCTCGGAATAAAGAAATTATCCAACTCGAGACTCAGTCGAACAAAGACGTAGCTTTGGGATCATGAAAAAACAACAAAAATTATGTCTGCCAACAAAATAAAGGAGTGCAGGCCGCGCGCCTTAGCGCTGCGTGACGTCTTCATGTCACCCGTCCCGCTCTCGCGCGTCACACGTCGCTACAAGCCGGCGGGTGTGAGCGAGACGGGAAACAAGGATTCCTAACAGGAAGAAAGTTTTGGAACAAGTTCTACAGATTTCGCACAGACTAAATATTGAAAGGGTCGTTCTGTCGAATTATTATTCATTCAATATTGAGTGTTGACAGCTAGTGAAGGGTTAACGCACTTGTTATTGAACGTGTTAACGAATTTAATGTTTTGATTGATCAGTTTGTTCGAGCCATGTACCTGCAGTTCTAGGTAAAAAGATACTTTTATGTGTTGAATTTATATTTTTGGTTTTATGGCATTCAAATGCTTTATAAATATAAATTTATAAAGAATAGAAAAAATTCGATCACGAGGCGGGACTCGAACCCGCATCCTTCGCGCCATTCCGGGGCGGATGCCTCACCAACTCAGCCACTCGTGACCCGCCCGAGTGATCGAATTTATTCTATTCTTTCAGTTTTATGTGTCTGAAGGGACACACCGCGCGCCATCTATTGAGATGATTAACAACCATTTCAACCAATATGAAGCACTTTTCAGTGAATACAATATTGTAACGATGGAACACGACCTTTTTTGTTGAATTTATATTTTTGGTTTTATGGCATTCAAATGCTTTATAAATATAAATTTATAAAGAATAGAAAAAATTCTAATGTCCCTTCAGACACATAAAACTGAAAGAATAGAATAAATTCGATCACTCGGGCGGGTCACGAGTGGCTGAGTTGGTGAGGCATCCGCCCCGGAATGGCGCGAAGGATGCGGGTTCGAGTCCCGCCTCGTGATCGAATTTTTTCTATTCTTTATAAATTTATATTTATAAAGCATTTGAATGCCATAAAACCAAAAATATAAATTCAACAAAAAAGGTCGTGTTCCATCGTTACAATATTGTATTCACTGAAAAGTGCTTCATATTGGTTGAAATGGTTGTTAATCATCTCAATAGATGGCGCGCGGTGTGTCCCTTCAGACACATAAAACTGAAAGAATAGAATAAATTCGATCACTCGGGCGGGTCACGAGTGGCTGAGTTGGTGAGGCATCCGCCCCGGAATGGCGCGAAGGATGCGGGTTCGAGTCCCGCCTCGTGATCGAATTTTTTCTATTCTTTATAAATTTATATTTATAAAGCATTTGAATGCCATAAAACCAAAAATATAAATTCAACAAAAAAGGTCGTGTTCCATCGTTACAATATTGTATTCACTGAAAAGTGCTTCATATTGGTTGAAATGGTTGTTAATCATCTCAATAGATGGCGCGCGGTGTGTCCCTTCAGACACATAAAACTGAAAGAATAGAATAAATTCGATCACTCGGGCGGGTCACGAGTGGCTGAGTTGGTGAGGCATCCGCCCCGGAATGGCGCGAAGGATGCGGGTTCGAGTCCCGCCTCGTGATCGAATTTTTTCTATTCTTTATAAATTTATACTTTTATGTGTGACAACCCTAAAATAAAAAGTCATTGTATGGGATTAGTATTAACTATTAAGTATTCTATTTAAAACAAATTGCCATGTGTTAACTAGCCAGAAATTATTTTTTGGGACCACTTATATATATTTTTCAAGAATGAAAATAATAGGGAACACTATTTGATCTGCATTTTTTATAAAAGTTTGTAGTAAACATAATTAAATCATCAACCTTTATTCCTTATCACATAATCTCATTGTAAAGTATAACATTATTATATTACAAGGCAATTTAAATTTGTTATTAACTGAAGATATTTCTCATTACTATAATTACAAGTTACTTAATTATTGTTTTGAGCTGGAGATTATAAAACCAGTTTTAAGTACAAACATTTCATAGAAAAATGGTTAGGATTTTACAGCTTTATATAATGTACGATATTTTGGAATTATTAAAGCTATTAAATGCTATCTTTAGCTACAATTAATAATATAAACCTACTAGCTTCCGCCCGCAGCTTCGCCCGCGTGGTGTTTTGATAAAAGGTAGCCTATGTTCTTTCACAGGGTCTAAAGATTGTTTGTGCCAAATTTCATCAACATCGGTTGAGATATTTAAGCGTGAAAGCGTAACAGAGAGACAGACATATGTCCTTGCCAACTGCATATGAGAAAAATAAATACCTATAAATGTTTTTGTCAGTTGAGCATTTCGGCTCATATCGGAAAATGCTGAATAGCTTTTCAGTATCACACAGATCATGTAAATGATATAATATCTATCATAATCATATTTTTAAATAATAATTAAAACATCTCATTTACCTATCGCAAACGAAGTCGCTTGCATCAATTAGGTACTTCTATATATATATACAAGGATGAAGGAGACTGTAACTAATGACTTAAATCACAAATTTTTTCATACTACTTTGCTGTAAGCTAATACCTATCGACTACCTGATTTTTTATAACTTTATTACGTTTATTGAAAGATCAAATTTAAGATAATAAATATAATAAAATTGTAATATAATATTCGGACAGTGTGTAATCAACTGATAAAATGTTAGTGCACATTATATAATCCTAATTTTTGGAACTAGTTTGAAGAGTCTGGGTTTCATTGTCTATACCTATTTTATTTTCATTCTAAATTTAATATTGCTCTTGCTAAATAACTTTATACTTCTATAAGTATTGTGAACTTTAACGGTAGGTACATATTTACTAAATACATAAAGATTTAACTAAGTTTAAAAAAGCCTTTGACCTTATTAAAACAACACATAATTCAACTCCGAAATAAACCATAAAAAAATTTACCAAAAATCAAGGCAACCCATAATCACATAATAATTTATATTTATTCCAACTTTCAAATAAAGGTGTTAACTACGAAATTTTATGTCTCTATAATATCTTCACGCTTCGTTTCTCGCCAAGGATTAGTTCAATAATTTTGTCCGACTCAACAAAGAATAAGCCAAGATTTATTATGTTCTTAAGATGGCCGCCATTAAGCATTAATTTTTTTTTTCTTATAAGCTTTAAAATTGCGATATATTTTAGAGATAAATCTGTTTTATTAATTGGAATATATTTATAAATTCGGTGAAATATCTTTGTAGCGTTTTTAGCATTTAAGGAAGATCAAAAAGGTAAAGGTAAGTTATAATATGTATTAATTATAGACGATTTTTTTTCCTTTTTTACTTAAGTAAGTTGCTAAAATACAATACCGCTATAATGTGAAATTTAAAACATTACATACCTACTTAAAAATACTATTTTCCCGTTAAAACGTATTAATATTTTTCAAATAACCGTAACACTTTTTATACAGATAATTAAACCTTGTCCTTTAATGCACATATGTATAGCATATAAAAAGCTAGATTCTAATTACTCTGTTTAGCCAAGCGCAAAAAGGGAGGTTTTGTGTCAACCAATTGCAGGCGTTATATGAGGAAAGTTATGTCAGTGAAATGTGACGTCGAGTGGGCGTGTTAATTGCTCTATATAATTACAGTTGCAAGTAGTTGTATATTAACTGCTCTGTATATATGTATATGTATATGGTTTTTAATAGGCTTTTAAAAAGTAAATGGTTCGACCCTTTATTAATATAGTACTTTTTGCAATGGTTTCTAATTTCTATAAATGTCAAAAAAGTCTGAAAGGCAGTGGAGTGTTGATTATTATATTTGAGTTTTTATTCGCATTTGAACGTTTTTATTTTTAACGTAGACACAATTATTACTACCTCCACGTAGCTTTGCTCTGGAGTTGCAGCTTTGTATTATGTAAATTATAAACTATCGCTACGTTAAAGTTTATCCAAATCCGTTCAGGCATTCTCCCGGCAAATTCTACTGTGTAACATGTCCATATTATTGATAAAAATAACGATCATAATTTATAATGTCAATGAAGGAATGAAGGATATTATAATATTAAGAAAATAAATAGGTATGACACGTCTGTATGCAAAACTATTTTTTACTCAGAATTTAAAATACCAAATATTAAATGTACAGGGTGATTCAACAACCTCCATTTAATTCGCCACAAATAATTAATAACACGCAACCGATAAATACAGCGTGTCCCAACTAATAAATGCAATAAGACCTAAAAATTAATATATTTGTTTTAAAAATACACAGTGACCTAATCGAAGTTAAACTAATGGGTACCTCCGATTGCGCCCCGTCGCGCGGACAACGACTTTTTGACATTTTATTTTTCAATATGCCAAAATGACAGCTCAATTAAAATAAATGAAATGAAATGTGAATCACCCTGTAGTGTGAAGGTACGGAGAAGCCAGCGGGTGACCAGCATTGTCTCGTTTTGGGGACAATGTCGTGAATTATGGGCACCCTAGGCAGTTTTGGGATTTTGAAAGTTGGAGTGGAATGTTTAATAGTTCAGTTTTAAATAAGTAAAATGTCTTTGTCTCTTGGTTTTTAGACACGTGTTATTTTCCATGGCGTTAAATTTAAAAACAAGCAAGATAAAAAAAACTAAATAATAATCGAAAATCCTTGAAAAAAAGAAATAAAATAAATCTCTTTGCTACATACTACATAGGAATATAATAATAACATCTCGATTGCCAGACATACCACATGTTTTATGGAAAATGCAGTGATATTTTATATTTACTTTATTTACTTAATATAACACATTTAAAAAACATAGAACAACATACAAAAAAATTGTGCAACAATATATTATCCGTGGCCCAAATGTTTACAAAGTAATTAAGATAATGTTCTGGAGCAAAGATCGCGTCAGTCTGACCTCAGTTAGTTTGTTTCAATTGTTAGAGAAGATATAGTTTTTATGACTCTTCACAAGATTTTTACATAGTAGCTACTAAACGAAACTATGTAAAAGTATACATAGTTTTGTTAAGATACATTAACCAACTCTATAGCAGCGATTTAGAAAATTCTGCATCAGTAATAAGACATAGTTAGATATAAAACTCAAACTCAAACATTTATTTATTCAATTAGACTTCTTCTAGAAGCACTTTTGAAACGTCATTACATATTTTTAACATTTACCACCGATTCGGAAAGCAGTATCTACGGAGAAGAATCGGCAAGAAACTCCATAGTTGCTCTTTTTAATCATGTCACTATATACTTACCAGTTATTAGGTAACTTTGTATTTAATATTTTATTGATATTGAACTGTGCTTCTAGCTAAAAAGTAAAAATTAATAAATAATTGGATGTATCTCAGATAAATGAAAAATAAGTAATGAATTGTTCTGAGAGAAATCATGTTTATAAAAAGAAATGCCATAAACTTTCTTCTTTGAATGAAATGTTCGCTACCTACATGAATGAATATCTTAATATATATAAATCTCGTGTCACAATGTTTGTCCTCAATGGACTCCTAAACCACTTAACCGATAATAATAAAATTCGCACACCATGTGCAGTTCGATCCAACTTGAGAGATAGGATAGTTTAAACATGTAGGTACCACGGGCGAAGCCGGGGCGGACCGCGGACCACTAGTAAATTATAAACTTAAAATTCTAGTTCATTACATAAATCGCAATAATATTCTAGACTGATAACGCTATCATGTTTATACTTAAATAGCGAATCTGATTTACGACCAATTAAAACTATTTTGCGAGCCATTTTAGATGACGTACATGCACTTTCGTTGATTGACTGCTTTCTTAATTGGACCACTAACATTTATATTATCAATACGGATAAAGTTTAAATGTTTCTGTATGTCTGTCTGTGTCTTATCCTACTAATATTGCAACACACAAAACAGAAAAACACAAAACGATAGTTCTGATGTTTTTGCACGAGATAGAATAATAATATATGACCAAATTCTGGTGTTTGAAGTTCCTTCGAAACGGCTTGGCAGATTCTCATTAAATTTTGTGTGCATATCGGGCCTGACAATCGAAAAGCATCTATTTTTCTTACCTAACTGATAAGAGAAAGGCAGAGCAACATTTGCCAGGACAAGTGACAACTAGTACAAATACGCTATATCGGTAGAGAGAATAGGAACTAGAAGGGACAACTAGTACTAGTAGACAACTAGTATAAAATTACATATAAACATACAAACAAAAAAACACGTGCACCGAATTATGCAATGCACTTTTACGATAAGATCCAACTACCCATAAACCGCGGCTTGTACTAAAAATAATAGATTTACGACTCACATAGACACGTGTCGAAATTATTTAAAATTTACGAGAGTGACACAATTACAATGTTATATTTTATGACGGTTTATCATCGTTACAATTACGCAATTCGAGGGTATTTTTATAACAGCTTTTTATGGATCTGCTGCGTTGTTTTTAGATTAGTGTGTATTAAATGTTGACTATGAAATAAATTGATACAACACATAAAAGCACGATTGAAAACAACTCTATTTTATACGTGCGTTTCCAAATTCTTCAGCAAAATAATTTTTTAGTAAGAAATGAAATTAATGTTTGGGAAATTGTATGGAAAACATGAATATACGCGCAAAAACTAGAAAAAAAAAACATTAACAAAATGTTCCATAAATAACGTAAAAAGTGAAAAGTGACCCAGCATCATAATTCATAATCATTTTGTGATTAAGCTCTTTAAATAAAGATTTAAAAAAAAGCTCAGCATTTGCTGACCAGTCACTGATTATCAGCCTATCACTGAACTCATGAAATATGAGTTATTATTAACCAAGTCAACAACATTCAACAAGTTGATTAAAGAAAAACGTTCAGAAGTCAATAAACCAGAACAGATTATGAACGTAAATAATACCGGAGATTTTTAATGCATATGAAGGGAAAATAAACAGCGACCAGTTATGTAAACAATTACCGAACGGTAATATACAGTCTAAATTACATTGGGATAACTTTGAAATCTCCTTTATATAGTAAAAAGAAAAGCAGTGGCTCAGTGGACTATAGTTGGACTATGACGAAACCGTGGAGATAATCTTGCAAATTTTTTTTAGTATTTCTTAGTTTATCTGTTCATTGTTTACATTACGATTGCTTGTATTGGTGAAGATAAAAAACAACATTCACATTTTCTAAAATTTTCAGATATTGGAAAATTTTAGAAAATGTGACACAGGATTAACTATTCTTTCTTAGTTTCATTTTGAAGTATAATTTTCAATACTATATATACGTCGTACAATACTTCTATAAGTACCTACCATCCTTCAAAAATCAGTTGTATTTTTTTTTTTTATGCTATTGGATAGCAAACGAGCAGACGCGTCGCCTGGTGTTAAGCGATACACGCCGCCCATAAGCATCCCCTTCACTGGGAAGTGGATGTGTTGCTGTCCACAAGGAAGGAGTTAGGTAGAAGGGGCGAGGATGGGAGGGAATGAGGATAGGGAAGGAGAGGATGGGTAGGGGATGGGAAGGGATGTGGGCCAAAAAAAAAATTCTTGTTGAAATGTATCAATTCTTTGTTTTTTTTTTACCAGCTTCTATCAAGCATCTTATTTCTTTCATCCTCACTATTTGATTCAATAATAATCACAACATCTACCACTAACCTTATTTCAAAAAAAAAATACGCAAGACATTTTTAATCTGTAATCAACCATAGACTAACTAAACCACTGATGACTGAACCCCTGGTCAAAGATAGAGCTATAAAAGGCAGACCATAAACTGTAGAATATCGTTGAAACGCGTTGACGCGTGTGTATACAAATACAAACACACACACTTCCGGTGGGGTCGTCGCACTGCCACGTGAAATACTATGAGTAATTATATTTCATTTACATTAATATACACTAATATTATAAATGAGATAAATTTGTACTTCGGTATGTAAGGGATGAACTTAAAACTATCGATATTGAAATTGATAAAATCATTTTCAAAATCGATAGAAAATTCACCATTAAAGAGTAGAAGATTATGTGTTTACTAGTTTTAGGTAATATAGGCTTTGCTTTATATAAGTAGGACTAAATCAAGCAAAGGCGGAGCAAGCAGCTAGTCTACTGGGTATCATATTATGAAATGAAGAGATTTGATTGCTTATAAATAAGTATTAGCTTTAGATTTTACATCAATGAACGCAGTTTTATTCAGTAATGCTTGGCCATATAATACACAGATGAAAGTCATTAAAATTATCATGATCATTATTGAAGTTACCCAAATATTTGTGGGCAAGTCCAAAACAACGCAAGAGGCAACGAAAGCAACGCAACTTACAAAACGTAGTTTCACACTTTTATGTAATAATTTCATTTGACGAAACGAAATAAAGCTTTAGAAAGAATATTCATCAAATATTTCATATCATTTTCCCAATAATAGGTAACAATTATAGAACCTATATCTTCATTAAAAATAAACACATCAATCTCAATAGACACTACTACTGCACTAGTCATTAGTAGACATCACGTAATTATTAATGGCGGAAGTATTTAGACCTAAAACATATCTGAACAGCAAATAGTAAATCAAAAGCCTATTCATTTTAGTCTTGTTTTCATACAACAACCCACTGTTTAAACATTAATTATTAAGTAATCAATATTACTTGGGCTATCTTCACTTGACCCGTGATAGACTACATTCATTTATACGCTTTAATATCTATATAAAATGGTATTGAGTACATATATGTACTAATATTATAAAGCTGAAGAGTTTGTTTGTTTGAGCGCGCTAATCTTAGGAACTACTGGACTGATTTCAAAAATAAACAAATAAATAAAAATTCTTTCTATGTTGGATTTTAACGTGATTCCTGAGTGCCAGGCAGAAGCTATATTATGTACAACTATTTCCATATTATATTTCATAGTTTTGCACCTATGTATTGATTTTGAATAAGGATGCAGATTTGTGGAATGTTTTCAATATATTACATGGCTACGATAATATCACAAACATACCTACCTATTTAAATTCGTTGTTCTGCTAAATATTGAATCCAATATAATATATCTGACGTTCGGATTCTCTAATCTGTAGTACGAATTTTAATAAGGTATTTTCCTAATAATCTAATGAAAACATATGCCCTAACTATCATTTAAAGACTGACCATATAGAACCTTTTCTACCCAACTATCACAAACACATACACAAGTTCATTGCCATCCAATTTACCATCTACTGGATGTCAAAGCATCCATTACTTAAGAACAAATAGCTTATAATTCTACAATGAGTCAACGGCCATATTAACCTTTGGTCCTGTATGCAAACAGTGCACTTGGTGACGTCACAGTTCAATAAGTTCTCTGTTTATTCTGTGGTATAGATTATTTTGTAATATTACGATTTATGTATTGGCAGAAGAAATAAGTAGTGTCTCGATGAATTATTGGAAGAAGAAATCAGTGGTATAAGTTTTGATAAAAGAGTCATTTGATACGAATTTAAAGTTTTATTCTCGCGTACTGTCTTGGCTAGCTGTGTATAAGATATTTGGTTCAAATGCAGTGCAGTTTGCATTTTACATAAAACTACAAAACATGTTGAATTATATTGTGTTCTTTTATGTATTGATTGTATTACTGCAATAATCATCACACATCCGTTAACACCACACACACTTCTATATACTTGTATAGGTAGCAAAACTAAATTCTGATTGTCATATATACAACCGTACCAAATGACAAAACACATGATCTTCAATTAAAACACCCTGAACACCACAGATTAAAAATATCACAGCAATACCGGCGCATGAAAATAAACAAGAAGATCTATCTCCATGCACATGGCACAAACTTTTAAGGCCGATAAAATTTCAATTAGACTCCGTAAACAGTTTTAAATTTCCCTGTTTTTGAGCTGTGTTTACGTATATTTATATGTATAGAAGTTATAAAACGTCCGAATGAGTCGTAAAAAGGCCGGTTCGAGCGCTAGGGCGATTTTTATTGAAACTGGGTTTAACAACCGTCTTGGCCCTTGGTTTTGACCTTTATCTGTAACAGTTCTAACTTCTTCATCAGCGAGACATGTTTTAACAGAGTTTTTAAGTATTGTTACACTGACTGTGTCGAATCTCAGAAGGGTAATGTTTTACGACATTAGAACGGCGTCAAAATTGTGTTGTGCTTTTCCCCGTTTTCTTTGCTATCACGGGCACAAGTGGCTTTCAAATGTAGACAACATTTTTATAATAAACATTTCATTAATTATTATCATTTGTAACCTGTAATTGACCTCATTTATATTTATTTATGGCAAATGCAAATTTAATAGTTTAATATGTCACCAACGACAGGTGATTTATCATATCTCTTCCTCTATCATAAAAATAATCCCTACAAAAATAATTTATAACCAAAACCACGGCCCAAATATTTTAACATCTCCACTTTTTATATCACTATAAAAATATATCACCTGATCGGAATGAAATTGTATTTTTACGATAACGTTGTAAAACTTCCTTAAAAAGAGAAAATGAATTTTAATATTTTCACTTTATTTGTTTATTTCTTTAACGAGTTAATAAAATTTTCGTTTATTGAAATTTGCACGCGATTGCGTGTTGATTTGACAATGTAATCGTTGCATGAAATTATAATATGGTACGGGAGCTATTAACGTTTAAAAAAAAGTCATTTTAGTATAGTTGGTTTTTTGATATACTGTTCCTCTTGCTATTTCGGTTAGAGTCCGGGCTGTCTGGCTGGCCGCAGTGGTTGCGTTTATTAGTGCGCATCTTATCTGCACAGGAAATTATCCTTAATTTAAAGTCATTTTTTAACGCGTAATTTATAATCTTTTGCCTTTAGATCTATCCATGAGACATAATTTTTTTATTGCAAGACGTTTTTTTCGTTGTTAAATAGGTGCCATGCGCAATTTTTTATTTCGTTTTTATAAAAAAATTCAAATTATTTTAGAATGTCTGTAATTTTCATATTATGTTCTTCAAACATAATATAATCTAAAATTAATTAGCCAGACGCTAATTCGATTGTTAAGTATTAAATATGTACAAATAAAAACGTAGTGAAAGTAGGTAAGTATAGCAATTTGATGATTGTGTATAGGGAGAGATAGTTTAAAGTGCAAGAGAGATAGAAAGGGTCGGCCGCGAAAATTAAATAACAATAAAAAATAACTTATTTTTTTCGAAAATATAAGATGCATAGAAATTGAATTGTTCCTACTCTAGGATTAATCCCTGTGTTGTGGGAACAAGTACCTTTCATTGGTACATTTTATTCCTTAGGCTAAAAAATAAACTATTAGGGTACATCAACAATCTTCAATACAAAACAATTTTTTTTATAACTTAACTAGCGACCCGCCCTGGCTTCGCACGGGTGCAATGCTGATACTAAATACACTACAGAAAAACTGTGAACGTTGATATAAAAACATAGCGGCCCGCTCCGGCTTTGCACGGGTATAAAATATATAGCCGGGCGGCCGGCCGGGACCGCCGCAAACGCTACGTCCCGCAATTTTTAAATCTGTAATATCTTCGAAAATATTCACTTAAATCATACGGTGTAAAGATATATCATATAGATCTATATTAAATGAACAATGTATTCAAGGTCTTTAATTGGTTAAGGATTAATGCTGCATTGGTTAAAATCGCTTCGAAAATTAGCCATTATTTGTCGTAAAAAGTAAATGACAAAAAAAAGTTATTGTGGGTTATCTTTAATCTATAAGAGATAGACATGTACCATCACGGACTTTTCTGTAGACCTTTTCAATGTGTACTATAGTTAGTACATTATTTTGATAAAACTTGTAGGGTTCAGCCTGCGTTTGCACTGTAAGTGGAAAAAATGTAATTATTTACGACATCACATTAGAAACCTCAAAAATAACAGTACTTCTCCACTATTTAATGTATGTTATTATACATATAAACCTTTCTCTTGAATCACTCTATCTATTAAAAAAAACCGCATCAAAATCCGTTGCGTAGTTTCAAAGATTTAAGCGTAAAGGGACAAAGGGACATAGGGACAGAGAAAGCGACTTTGTTTTATACTATGTAGTGATGATGATAACAATATTAATTCATTAATCTTAATTCTTAATATATATATAAATCTCGTTTGTCCTCAATGGACTCCTAAACCTCTAAACCGATTATAATAAAATTCGCACACCATGTGCAGTTCGATCCAACTTGAGAGATATAGGATAGTTTAAACATGTAGGTACCACGGGTGAAGCCGGGGCGGACCGCTAGTATACCTATATAAATTCATGCTAACTACTTTAGTTAAATTCAATACAAACTTAAACATGCGAGTGTGTGTGTGTTCACGTGTGTGTGTCGTGTGTGGTGTGTGTGTGTGCGTGTTGTGTATGTATGTGTGTACATCAATATTGAAACTAATTTTCTAGTTGTTTACAGATGATGGAATATTGGAAAACAATAACAATTCCTTAGACGATAACATAAATAATTCTGACAGTGAGAGGGAAGATGATGATGATGATGATTATGAAGATGGCTTTTTAAATTTAACAATGTAATTGTTAAACCTTCATTGATATAGTTTTTATTCCATTCTTTTCAATGTATGGTAACTTTAATTTATTTTTCACTTTTACTTATGTTTTTTTTTTTTCATTTTAACTTTTATTTATAAGAACAAGTGTAAATAATATTGTATTCTTGCAATTATTTCCTGTAACATAATTAAAATACACTAGCTGATGAGCTGCATGCTTCATTACTTTTTTTTATTTATACACATTATTTAATACTTAACAATTGAATTAGCGTCTGGCTAATTAAGTTTAGATTATATTATGTTTGAAGAACATAATATGAAATTTACAGACATTCTAAAATAATTTGAATTTTTTATAAAAACGAAATAAAAAATTGCGTCTGGCACCTATTTAACAACGAAAAAAACGTCTTGCAATAAAAAAATTATGTCTGATGGATCTATCTAAAGGCAAAAGATTAAAAATTACGCGTTAAAAAATGACTTAAAATTAAGGAAATTATCCTGTGCAGATAAGATGCGCACTAAAAAACGCAACCACTGCGACCAGCCAGACAGCCCGGACTCTAACCGAAATAGCAAGAGGAACAGTATATCAAAGAACCAACTATACTAAAATTCTCTCTTGTCAACGTTGGTAGCTCCTATACGAATAAGAAAGAAATAAAATACTTTTTATCTACTGGAATATAATTAAATACTCAATTCTTGGTAGTGCTACGAGTATTACTATCCCTGATCCCATAGTATGTATTTTACAGCCTTGGTGTTTAATAATCTAAATTATAATAATTTTGCTATTTCCTGATTTTTAATGGTCATGCTAATTTTCACGAAAATCTTTAAGACGAGTGTCAAATAGTTAAAGGTTTATAAATTACGTTTAAAATTAAATGGATAATAGAAGATTTCAGACGGCCGAACCAAGTTTAATTGTGTTCTTAGATCGAAAGTAAAATTAATTAAATTTAAATTAATCTTTTCCACCTTATGATTTAAACTATCACATTTATTTCTCTCAATTAAAACAAAATAAACAAACAGTCATAATAATAAAACTATAACCGAAACTTCCGAAATAAATCGTTTGATTCTATATATATATATATATATATCGCTATTTCCTACTTCGTTAGTTCATCAACATTCAACATCACGTGTAAAACTAACCCTTGACACTGTGCCTTGATTCTAATGTACTAGGTATAAGTTATAAGCGGTTGCGATTTGAACGACAGTAAAATATTTACCAGTCCGCTAAAGATCATCAAGACCAAGCACGTATAACATCAGTTTTATAAAGTAACATTTGATATTTATTAGTAATTAATGCTAGTACGTTGATAGTTAATAGACAATAGTATTGTGTTCTAATCTGCACGGCATTCAGGCAGTCCATATCAATTTTAAATTAAATGTTTAATTACGTTTTACTCTATAATTCTATAATTTACACTAGACCTTAAACTTTGCTTAATTTGTATATTCTTATGTCAATAATTATTATACAGTAAAGAAGTGTTAAAAATCTACCTAAAATGCGTTGAAATTTGTTTTTCGTTTCCTCTCATTTAAATCTCCTAATTCTACAACTTAAATATAAATATGAGCATAATCGGAATTCATTTTTATGTAGTTTAGTTCTTCAGTTAATTATTTGATTATATCGCTAACCGCTTCAGCTTATAAATCGCACCACAAGTCCCATATTGTCTCTGTAAACACGCGGCAGGTGCCAAGCTTCAACTTTGATAACGTATAACGTTTCAGAGCTTTTGTAGTGTTTAGAATCACTGTGATTATTTTTCCGACCCAAATATCGACCAATAGAATTGCACCATTCGACGTCACGTGGTACAACCTACATGGTATTATACTGATAATTTTCTCTGGTCGTTGACGTCAAACTGACAGGTTGAATTCAATTGTGAAATTATTGGCCGACATTTGGGACGGAAAAATAATCTCCCGAATACCACACGAGCTTTAAAATTATCTGGCATTTCCCTCAAGGTTCCCTGCAAACAAATAAAGTCGTCAAGTTTTTCAGGAAAAATCACTCGCGCTTCGCGCTCGTGATTTTTTAACCTTGACTAAAAACTTGACTCCTTCATTTGTTTGCAACGAACCTATCGGAAAATACCCGATAATTTTGAAGCTCTTGTGGTATTATAAGTGAAAATTCATTAACAAGGAATACGTCAGTTATTTTAAATGTTTTTTCTGAATAAGGTAACAATTTCAATTAGCTAAGTTATCCAAAACAACACTTAATTAATATCTGCTGAGTACTATAAATTGCAAGGAAAAGTCCTAATCTACTTATTTTAATGCCCATAATATTATTAAGCTGAAAAATTTGTTTGTTTGTTTGCTTGAATGCGAATGAATCTCGGGAATCACGGGGCCGATTAGAAAAAATATTTCACTTTTTGATAGTCCGTAGTTATCCTTAGTAGTTATCGAGCGAGGCTATATTATCATCACGCCAATACCAATAGGTGCGGAGCATTACGAGTAAAACCGCAGGGCACAGATAGTTAAGTAATAACTGCACCATACACCACCATTTGCTGAACAAAAAGCAATAAAACTCTGCGTAATACGCGTTTTATTACTGAAATCAAATCTCCTCAGTAATCATGGGAGGCTGAGTGCACATGAAAAAAGGTCACGCAACGTAGCGTGACAAGCCAGTAGCAGTTTAATTAGCACTATAAAAGTTTCGATTGCGAATATTTTTATTTAATACATTATTTGTGTTGTGTTTTGACAGAATTACGATCCTTATTGTGTATTTAAAGGTATGTTTAGGGTATTGTCAAAAAACATATATTTATCACTACATAGTATAAAACAAAGTCGCTTTCTCTGTCCCTATGTATGCCTAAATCTTTAAAACTACGCAACGGATTTTGATGCGGTTTTTTTAATAGATAGAGTGATTCAAGAGGAAGGTTTTAGTATATAATTTATTATGTTTTAGACAAAGCGGGCGAAGCCGCGGGCGGATAGCTAGTATATAATAAGGTTCGATATCTAGTTGAAAGTGTTTAGAAATGTCTGATACGAATGAAGTTGTAAAAGTCTTGCTCGTAGCATTTTTGTGGCCTTTATATTCTTTTACATTATGTTTGTTGATCATATTTATATCACAATACAGCTACTAAATGCTTTAGCTATCAAGCCGATAAAAATATTTAACTTTTAACCTAGATACAATTGAAAGGCAAGTCTTGAGACGGGATTCGAACCCACCATCTAATTACCACGATATTTATATTTTTAATGCATTTTGCCTAACAACGATAGCCCTAACACATATATAGAAAGAAAATTCTACCATTCAGTTCAGTATCCTACTAATATTATAAATGCGAAAGTTTGTGAGGATGTGTGTGTGTGTGTGTGTTTGTTACACTTTCACGCAAATTCTACTGATCCGATTACAGTGAAATTTAGCACACATATAGAGGGTAACTTGATTAACACATAGGATAGGTTTTATCCCGGAAATCCCACGGGAACGGGAACTATGCTGGTTTTCCTTTGAAAACGCGGGCGAAGCCGCGGGCGGAAATCTTGTAATTGATATTTTGAAATAGACGTAATTATACATATTAGCTATGCAAATAACTTAACTGAAATTAATCTCTTTATACAAATGAATATTCAATAATCATAAATTATCGCGGTAATTACCGAACTGTATATTGCCCTTGTTTTAAATTTTACTGCGGTCACATTTGTTGTAAATAAAACGGAATTTAAGCACGCAATGTGACAATGAACGGGCTTTAGGGTTCCATATTTTATTTCTAAAAGTAACTCTTTAAACCGTTCTGAGTTAGTGATATAATCAATTAATTTTATAAACTTAATTATAAAACGTGAGTTTGATTATTTCATAATAATATTGTTCAGTAGTAAGATTGTTTTTCACACAATCTGTTAGTTCCCTGGAAGAGATTACTTGTTAGTAATAAGGCCGCCATCTGTGTTGCTTGTACTAGTTCAAGTTTTATTGTATCTACTCTTGTTATGTTGGCAGCACAATAAAGTGTTTAAAATAAATAAAATAAATAATAAGCACTAAAACTGACGAGTTTTGATTAAGTTAAATGTTTATATCCGTAGTACTTAAATAAAATTTAATAGTTACTGTTAAAACAACTATCAAATCTTAAATAATCCACCCTCAATTATCAACAAAAGATTATTCTGCTTAACGATGTGGGTACATTATAGAGGCAATGAATTCAAAAATTCAGTTTAAAAAAATTGTCACTGCGTCTAAATATAATTTAAAATATACAGAACCCTCAGCGATAGTAAATATCGTGCTTACACTGGTTTAATCAAAGGTTTTAATACGACACGCGGTTTGCGCGGGAACAATCGCGCGTAAAAATGGCGACCGATTTATTGCAACTCGATTAATGTTGCATTTGTACCCTTTACTTGTGCTGGCTTGTTCTGCGGTTTTGCTGTTTTTTGAAGTGCACCTAATACATCTTTTATACGACTTGGTGTAAGGGCCGGGACAGATGCGTTTTAACTTTTAAAAGAATGAAAAGACATTCTTAAGTGATAGCACTTTTAAGTAATATTAATAATGGTGAAATTGTATACAACAGAACACCTACATAAACCAAAATATAACGCTAATATTACCACTGATAATATAATATATTACGATACTAATTAGTAATTATGTAACTATAACTGTACCATGCAAATAAGTAATTTCCTATATACTATCTATTATAATTACTATCGATGAGAAACTCAATTAAAGAGTATACCTAAGTTATTTAGTTTGCAAGGTTTATCCTCAAGCCTTTTTTCCTAAACCTAAACACTACTAGAAAAAAAAACACATAACACAAGATTATTTACTAGACACATACACAGACAACTGACCACAGCTTCCACACTGGCCTTCACCATAAAATCTTCCAATATCTATCAAGCCATACCCCAATCTATTAATAGAGGAGTTATGACAATAGTGCTCTGTCCAGGATGCCAGGAAGCTCCAATTTACGACCGGATCCCGTTTATGGCCCGATTGACCGTCTAAATGATTTTTTTGTTCGGTTCAGAATTAGGCAGGCACTGGTTGAATGAAATACTGTTGTTGTAGTTGACAACAGTTTGGGGTTATTGTAACTAATAGATGGAAATAGGCTTACAACTAACTTATTTTGAACGGGAAACCAAGAAATTAGTGGTTAAGGTAAGTATTATTTCTAGCGACGCTTAGAAAATTTTATATAAATGGAGATCGAGCATTCAAAAAAGGATGCCTGTACCAAATGGTAGAGGTATTATGAACTTTCCATAAGTACGAAAGATGTTCGTTAGTAAGATTTTGTGAAGTTGTCACAAATCTATCATACTTACTAGCATGCTTATTAATTTATAATGCCCACAACTGTGGACACACCATTCACGAAATGATTCTACAGCCTTGAAGTATTATCATTCGCTCTCCTATCAAAGGACTCCACAATAACAAAATGGCTTCCAAACCTCAAAACTAACCAACAATTAGTTACTCCACATCCTCAAACCAGACCAATAAATCAAAAGGAAACGTCGAGTTCTCGCAATTTTTGCCTTTCCAAGAATAATAATTGAACTGACGTACGAGAAAAGCCGTAAACGTCGACTATTCGTGCTGCAGTTAAGATAGAATTCGAGACTAACGTATCTGGAGAAATATTAACAGATATCCAAGTATAGCTGTGTTACAAAATTAAGGAAGAAATATAAACAAACAAAAAATGCACGTCTCGTAATAAGACTCGTTTGAATTAAGGGATCATAATATCAAAAATATATATTTTTTGAATGATTTTATAAGAATACTAGCGGTCTGCCCCGGCTTCGCTCGTGGTACCTACATGTTTTAACTATCCTATCTCTCAAGTTGGATCGAACTGCACATGGTGTGCGAATTTTTTTATAATCGGTTAAGTGGTTTAGGAGTCCATTGAGGACAAACATTGTGACACGAGATTTATATATATTAAGATTAATGCGAAACAATGCATGATATTTGACGTGTCTATATTTTACTACATATCGCTGCCCGGCAAAAAAAACGTCATAATACAGAAAAGTTACGTTTTGACATCTTTGTACCATTTAAATAGCAAATGCGTCATTTACCTTCTGTAAAATCGTCATTATTATGTTGTACTTAGTTGCCGAGAGATGGCGCTAAGTTCTCTTTTTCACTAAGACGTATTGCACAGTTGACCGGCATGAACAGTGTCACATTTGTATTGATACAGAGCGGTTGTGTATTGTGTTGCCAAAAAAGTGTATTAACGTGTGTTGTGACTTTCTATCGGTAAGTTTTATAAGTTTATAATAGAATTACTAACATGAAAAGTGCATCAAATTGTGTTATGACAGTTTTCTCGACGAAAAAATATTGTAGAGAGCTTAATATTTTAAAGAAAATAGTCATAACCTGTGTAGGTACGCTTTAGTAGACAGTTTGAGGTGTATGTTTTAGTTAAAGATAAGGTAATATTGTCATAACACATTTAATGACATTGTTATTGCAAAACGTAACAATAACTAAAGTTTTATGTTGTATTAATTCGTTATTTCTGCAAAAAATTCTTAACTAGTGTTTTTATACAAGTGACATATTTTGTTATCTGTCTGTTTTCATGAAAAAATATTATGATTTGAGGCGAATAGTTCTTTTTGTTTTTTATCTTTCCTGACTATACCTACTTTATATTATTTTGTTTTATTTTTCAAGGAAAACATGAAGGCCAGTCGTGCGACATTGTTGGTAAAAATGGCGCGTAGGGAAGACCAAGAAAACATTTCTAGTAATGTTCAAACTATATCTATAGGAAGGGATGATCCGGAGCAAGGTTAGTATTTTACCAGCAATATTCGTATTTATAGGTATGTGTAAGTCGTGTAACGTAATAATTAACATTGTGAGCAGCTATTATTACTTTAGTATGTACCTCTTCTTTCTGTCATAGCCTTTTTTCATTTCTAGGTACAAACAGTAAGCCTACTTCAGAAACTCATGAATGTTTTAAACAAAATGCAACTTTAGAACAAAACTCCGTCGATACCCAATGTGAAGGTACGCAGATTGATAGTAAGCTAAGGATTTTGTTTATAGGTTTGAGACTTAACTTTTGTTGTTTTTTTGTTTTAGATGTAAATCAGGAATCAGAAAGAAGAGAAGGAACTGTCTAGAAAAGAGAAAGACGCAGATAAAACAAACGTTGGACCAGATAATATTGTCGCAATTTACGACTTACAGGCTGTGCTACAACTTCCACGAGGAAATACGTCTATTTTTTACTACAAATCCAAGCTTAATACTTTGAACTTTACTATTTCACAAATAGGTAATGATAAAACAGATTGTTTCTTCTGGCATGAGGGAGAAGCGAACCGCGGAGCTGATGAAATAGGATCTTGTGTATACAAGTTTATCGAAAATACACTGCTAAATTACGATGGACCTGGACTAGATCTGATATTCTACTCCGACAACTGCTGCGGTCAGAATAAGAATCGGTTTATTGTTTCTGTTTACTTGTTCGCATTATTGAAATTCCCTAAAATAAGACGTATAACGCACAAATACCTAATAACAGGCCACACACAAAATGAAGCGGACTCCGTGCATTCTACAATTGAAAAGCAAATTCAGAAAAGACTGAAATCGGGTCCAATTTATGTACCCAGTCAGTAGGGGAGACCGGGGATGGTTGGCTATAGGGGCAGGTAGACTAAACAACAATAACTCGCCACCATCACGTGTTTTTCATCAACCAATCACGAGCGACGATGCCTCCCTACGACCCGCTAACTTGTGTGAAGTGAGCCACCGCAGTCGCGTGGCGTTCGTGAGTGGCATCACATGTTGTATTTTTGGTCTCGGTAAGTAACTTTTTTCGTTCGTACTTTTTTTGTTATTGTGTCTTTGGATCTGTTAGAAACAATGCTGTTGTTATGCCAAATGTAAATATGATAATTTTATTCTATATTACACAGTATTGCTTCCATGTTAGTGCCAGAGTTTGCATATGATACGCAGGTGAAATTCAAAATGGCGTCAGGGGTTGGTTGACTAATTTTGTTCGGGGTAGGTAGACTAATTGGTCAACCAACCCCTTTATAATAAGTATAACATTTTATCATTTATTTAAAGAATTGTGTGGGCTAATGGTTAATGTGCATCATCAATGTAAACACTATTATAGTCTTCTCTCACATACTAAATTACAGTTGTATTTTTACAGAAAATGAGGACGTACAAAAGAAAATCTGAAAGGGGTGATGTACCAAAAGATATCATAGAAACAGCTTGCCACGCAGTAATCTTCGATAATAATAGCATCAACGCCACATCAAAGAAATACCAAATTCCATACAAAACGTTGCATCGTTATGTGACTAAACTTAAACAAAAGCTAGAACGTTATCCGAACCTCGGGAAAGCTGATTTGACCCTGGACACGGCGGGGTACATAAAAAATAGGCAGGTATTTAGCGATGACGAAGAAAATAAACTTGTAGCTTATTTGAAGACGGCTGCTGACATTTATTATGGATTAACACCGTATGAGACACGCAACATAGTTAGGTTTAGTTTTAGAAAATAAATCTTATATTTTGGTAAATATTAAAGTGGCTAATGATAATCACTATTTCAAAGATTATAATATTTTGTTAGCAGATATACTTAAAAACTCTAATATGAGACTGATTGTTCTATTTTCATAAATAAGTTAATTTAGAAAAGAAGTTTTCTGTTTTATTATAAGTTTATAATATTAGATACTCACAAGTTTATGTATGTTGAATATTTTTATAAAAGCAATTTTATCTGTGATTAGCGATTTATTAGAATAATTCAAGTTACAATTATGGTTGAAACAGAAAGTACAAAAATTAATCCCTCAAGAATTGTTAATTTTGGTTTTTTTAATAGTTTAAAAAGTTACCTTTAGTAAAGTTCTTTATTAACCGAGAATGGATCTCAAATTTAAGTTTGTTTATAATTAAATAAAAAGTTTCTATCATTTAGTACATTTTAATGTTTTATTTTATACTAATCCTCTTTATTTACACTAATTACTGCCTAGGTCAACCTACCCCATGCCTATAGCCAACTTACCCCGGACATGGGGTAGGTTGACCAAGCGTCAGGGGTTTAGAAAATCGACTAAATAAATATTATAATGATAAATATATAGGTTATAGATTAGTATTTTAGGTACCTGAATAGTTCTTCTATCTGTATCAACTGCTATTTTTGTTATATACAGTTAAACATCAGAGATATACGAGCTTAGGTCAAAAGTTAGTCAACCATCCCCGGTCTCCCCTACGTGGAAGCGATAAAATGCGCTAAGAAAAAGGGCAGACCCTACGCCGTAACAGAAATGGCATATCGTGATTTTTACTCTCTGAAGCGTCTATCTGAGGACATTGGAATGACAAAAACATTTGAAATTTCCGAAATAAAAGTTTTTAAATTAATGCAAGATGATCCTACTAAGTTATTTTACAAAACTTCTTATAAGGATGATCAATATTCCGAAACAGTTTTAACACGAAAAAAAATCTGAACCAAATAACTCTGAAATTGGCCTACAGATCTAAACCTAAACTCAAAGAAAACAATTTAAAAGATCTTCACGAATTATTAAGAAATAATCACATTCCGCAGTTTTACGAATCTTTTTATAATTCTCTTAAGTAATGTTTTGTTCCAAAAGATTTCTGATAATTTTTGGATTATTTACGGGTTGTTACTTGTTTTGATTGATATTTATTTAATTTTTAACTTAGAAATCAAAATATTTAAATTTTCATTCAAGAAGTTCCTATTTTAGTTCCTTTTAGCTGATTATTATAATATAAGTATTGTTACCTGCAATTTGCTGCATGTGAGTTTAGACATAAGATTTTTTTGATAAGAAGTTTATTATTTAGTAATACTTTGCAATAGTAAAAGAATTTAAACATTTTTATAAATAAAGTTTTATTTCTTCATCCTATAAAAAGAGTATCATTTCCCAAAATATGTTCAATTTCCACAAAAAAAGAGTCATAACATATCCGACATTTAATATTTCTTGAAAGTTGCTTAAAAAAAAATTATAATTCTACTGAAAATTTTATGCTATGTGAAGTGTTAATAAACATATTATTTGTAAAAAAAATTTCAGTTATTTAACTCCTATAATTTTTACATTATCAATGCAGTAAATAGTAAAAAATCTTAAAAGTCTCGTTATCTCGAATTAGTCATTTTTAAGTTATGACACTTTTTTTGCCGGGCAGCGATATTCTTTACCTGAGTAAACAGACACAAATAATAAGATCGCCGAATGTTTATTAACGATCAAAACTATAGTCGTGTCGATGAAATCTAAAAAAACACCATAAAAAGGTATACCCATAAACAATTGGAAACACAACACTTATCTATCACTATTCACTAGTTTTAATTGAGCCGTTCCGTCTTTCGCTTCTGAATTGTCAAAGCCTGTTTTGTGCGTAGGCCATAAACAGCTACCACATGTCCCCACAATAACCTGAAGGGCCATTCTTTGGCCCGCATCCCGCAAATTGCTGGAAACAATGCGCCGTGTGTGGCACATTGTACTTCAAGTGTCGACAATTAGATGGTACATCTTCATCGGTGTTCGGTTACCATGTGAAAGATAAGAGGAAAGCTCGTCACTACATAAAGTCCTCTGACGCGTCTATCTGTCTGTACGAAATAACTCAAAAACTGCAGCACTAATTTTCATCAATTTTTGATCTGTTTTCACCTATAGATAGCGAGGTTCTCGGAGAAAGTTTAAGTATATAATTTGCTAAGTTTAAGTCTACGAGAGCGAAGTCGGGGGGGGAAGGCTAGTATAATATATAATATTTATATGGACGATAGAAAAGCATGGAATGTTTTTCAAAGATTGCAAGATCCCTTGATGATACAGACAATTCTGATTACTATAGTCAGATGACTATAGTAATCAGAACTATATTACAACTAACTATATTAAATCCTGAACTATATTTTTTCGTGCCTAACGCCTATATTGTCAATTTTATTAACTTCATTCTAATTAACAACTTCGTTTCTTCACCTTTCATTTCTCACATTACATAAGATTAACCCAAACATGTCACAGATAAGCTGTACTTGGAATCGATCCGAGCTATAACAATAATTATAAATTCTATACGCTTTATAATATCAAGTATTAAAACGATTTGATCCCTAACTGGTAAACAACTTATTCAACGTCATATAATATTTTAAACATCTATAAATTGGGCTTAACTTGATAAATATTTTACGTATGACGGTAGATGCGTATCTATGTTTTTAGGGTTCTTTTAAAAGATTATATGCGGAGAAAGTTTTGTTATATGTTTTTGTGATTATCACAAGAAAAATATCACTTGATATAGTTTGATTCGTTTATAGTGTTAATTAATCACGGAATAAAGTTTCTAGTTCATTCTATTTTTACTTTCTCAGAATTAAGACATCGATTTAGCTACTTTATAAATTCCAACTATTTGTCATCCACGTACAAGAGAACCCGCCTTGCATTTCCAACTCTTACTTGACCAGATTATCAAATTCTTGCCATCTTACAGAATTATTATTCAATTATAAGCTTTAACGTCTAATATCTATATTAATTTTAAATCTTCTTTGAACTTTTGAATACATTATAATTTTATTTGTGTTTGAAAACTTCAAACAGAAGAAATATTTGAACAATCCAAAAACAATGTCATTACCGTTACACATAACGCATTAGACATTACATCAGTTCAAAGGTTTTTAGTTAATGAATCAAACGACATCGGCTCGCAACACCTCTTTTGTGGTCGAACAGAATTGACTGAGTGTTAGGGTTGTCAGCTGTGAGTTATTTAGTTTGTGTCAGGACATTATGTACCTATAATATTAAAATGTTTGTCACTCAAACTGTATTAGAATAACGCAAAAGCTGTAGAAATACTAGCAGATATATTTTGCCCGTTTGAATGTGAATGTGTAAAAAAATAACGAACTATTCTGTTATTTTACTCCGTAACGAACTTATTGTAAAGGTACCTTTACCTTAATACTTAGGCGTTACCTTATTAATGTTCTGTTAATTATTATGTTACCTTAATTATACAAAGTAAAACAATCAATCATCTATTATCTAACACACATATTTGAAGAGAACACTAAATAACACGACCAACCCTAAACCCAAAGCGTCGACCGAAAATAGCCAATCGTGTCCAACCCATTGTGCGTGATATAATTAGAATGCTTAGAAATAAACACGTGGTGGCAATTATCGCAGCGGAGAGTTAAATGAGGCACCGTGGAGCCGCTAATGGGCACACTCGGCCGAAACTTCCGGCGAAATTCCGTATGGACTCGAGACAAATATTGCAAGAATAACATGCTGATGTTGTCTAGGATTAAGCAATTTGTGTTGGTTGATCTGAACACTTCATTCATGTTAAAATAAATTGTATAATAATATTATGGTCAAGACATTAAGCAATATCTTGTTGTTTAATATGGTTAGGACGTTGCTGCAAAAAACTTTTTATAATTTGGATAAAAATGCGTGTATCGAATGTTGAGATGTATTGTAATGCGAATAATTAAATTAAGTAAACTTAGCTTAACTGTGATGAAAGTATTTCTGCTAAAAAGCTACTTATTTTTTTAACATTGCAATATTTTTATGCTTTACAGTAAGGTAAGATATTTTGCATTCCATACTAAACTTTCACATCGATAGGTACTCATATGCAATAAGCATCTTAACGATATACTGAATGAAACCCAGAACGCTCTAACCATTTAACCATCAAAGCCTAAACCACTGAAATACCGAAAGAACTAAGCATCGTGTAACACAATAAAAATAATAGACACAAACAAACGCCCGACACAAGACAATTCGACTTCACAAGACAATTCGCTAGCTTAAACAAATAACACAGGAATATAAATTAATCATTCCACCAACTCGATTCTCGTGCGAAAGATTTACTGGACTTCACAGTACTGATTTACTTCAATTTGACACAAGAACAAAGAGCACTATTGATCCTCAGAGCCCGAACAATAAAGTTAAAAATATTGCAACTGTGGCGTCCAGCCGGCCGTCGCATCCATCAGAGCTGTAAGAGCGGACTGTTAGTAAATTAACGTTTTAAAAGTTTTTAATATTCTAGAACATTGGAGAGAAAAGCGTCCGAGTTCGAGCATTAATCATTGCATTCGAGCGAGGCTCGTCCGCTTCATACATCACACACCCTTTGAGAGCCGCGCAGTCATTTGTTGAAATGCTTGCTTTTATTAACGTCTCTAACATTGTAAATGTCTCAATTCCTTTGATGACTTCCTGTTCTTGATTCGATCCCTTTTTTGTACCTTTGTCCGGTTAGAGGAGATTAATGTTATCGTCAAAGGCTCTCACATGGCCGTTGTTGCAATAAATTATCATTAAGTAACACCTTGTCTCACCCCGGTTTTATGGTTCAACCGTAAACTGCGTTAATATGGTGGCCAATCAAACGTTTTACCTGCGTGCTTTTATATTCGTGATAAGGATAAGTTTTACCTATTAGCGTATCTTAGAAACTTTACTTTGACAAAATGACAACCATACAAAGCAAACAACAGTGAATTGATATTATCGAAATTTAGAATGGTATTAAAACTTGTGGTTAAATTTGTATATGTAAAGCAGATAAATACCTAGGTACTGGTACTATAGGTAATCCCAAAATAAGCCTGCAACTGTAGTGTTTCAATTTTTTTATCACTTTTTGAATTATTTCTTGTGTAGGTACATTCCGTTTATGTTTAAAATCGTTGTTATTATTGAAATTTTACTGCATAAAAATATTATTGACTTTCCCTGTTTAACATTTCAATGCATTTTTAGTTAATGTCAAATATTAACATAAAATACAAAGTCTCCCAAAATTAGTTTGCAAATTATGAATATGCAAATTCACATGATAAAATTAAGTATCGATTAAGTTGCAAAAATATTCCTTAATACATTAAGAGGTAGCAAGGGTCTTGTGCAAATGCTTAATGAACCACTCAGTTTTATGGTCTAGTTAGGGTTGCCACCTATGATTTAAATTTACTTCTTCTTTAATTTAAAATGTGATAAAAATTCTAAAATTGTTCAAATCAAATGGTGTTGATCTAATGCGAGTAATTTATTTAATTACAATGTTTTTAGAATACGAAAAACATGTAGTACAATTAGTACAGTGGTACTTATTTATTAAGATCTATAAAAAAACAATTTTATCTTTTACATGAACTTAAATTAATTAAATTTAAATACACCCAAGTGCCAGCCCTAGTCTATCCGATAAATGGATCTGGCGTTTCGGAATGAGTACGAAACGATCGAAAAGGACACTTGCGTTTCAAGAGAATAATAATAAAATTACTTATGTAGATGATTTCATCCGATACGCTGAGCTCTTTCGATTATTTCAGATTACGATAGGCACTTGAAATGCCATAAACATAATGTGGGATTTGAAAAAATAATGCAAAATGAATGCTTTGTGACATTAAAAGAAATCGCTTTGGTGCGTTAAAGATGTCTTTTCTTGGTTGTTTTATAAGTGTATATCATATATGTAGGTACTATGAGAATACTGAAACTTATAGGATATAGGATATAGGATTAAGGTATTCGAGAAGTTAATATTAAACCAATTGAGTAGTCATTTTGCATCTAATAATTTACTGCACACCAAACAGTTTGGTTTCACAAAGGGGCGCTCAACCACAGATGCTGGAGTTGCACTTCTAACACATATATATAAAGCATGGGAAAACTCAAAAAATGCTCTGGGGATATTTTGTGACCTCTCCAAGGCATTTGACTGCGTTGAACATTGTACTTTGTTACGTAAACTTAATCACTATGGAATTAAAGGAAAAGCCCAGAACCTCATAGCGTCATACCTGCATGATAGGATACAGACTGTAGTTGTTAATGGAGAACGTTCTAGCGGTGCGTCAATTAACATTGGTGTTCCACAGGGGTCAATTTTAGGTCCCTTCTTGTTCTTGGTATATATCAATGATCTTCCCTATTATTTGCAGGATAGGTGTGAAATAGTTCTGTTTGCAGATGATACCTCATTAATTTTTAATGTGGATAGGCATGACCCAAATGTTGACGAAGTGAACAGTGCTCTTTTACACATATCTGAATGGTTTACTGCCAATAATTTATTATTAAATGCCAAAAAAACCACTTGTGTTGAATTTTTACTTCCTAATGTAAAAAAGTTGAACAGAGATATTACCTTGAACGGGGAGGTATTGCATCCTACTGAGTCTACTGTATTTCTAGGGTTAACATTGGACGAGAAACTACAGTGGGGAGCCCATGTCAACACCGCTGCAGGTAAGCTCAGTTCAGCTGCATATGCAGTCCGAAAAATAAGGCATCTCACCGATGAAGATACAGCTAGATTGGTTTATTTCAGCTACTTTCATAGCATTATGTCCTATGGAATTCTACTGTGGGGCAAGGCTGCAGATATAGAAACTATATTTATCTTACAGAAAAGAGCCATTCGCTCTATATATAATTTACGTGCTCGGGACTCACTAAGAGATCATTTTAAGAATACTGGTATCCTTACTGTACCATCACAGTATATATTTAATAATATTTTGCATGTACACAAAAGCTCCGACTTACACACAAGAGTAGGAGATAGACACGATTATGGCACAAAAAACAGGAATAGAATTGAAATGCCATTTTTCCGATTAGCTAAAGTTAAAAATTCATTTATGGGTCAAGGTATACGCTTATATAATAGAATTCCTCACAATATTAAAGAGTTTAGTAGTTCTAAATTTAAAACTTATATAAAAAATGTACTAGTTCAGAGAGCGTACTACAGTATTCAGGAATATATAGACGATAAAGACCCATGGAGGGTTATCGCGTAAAAACCACAGGACAGTTCTTTGGCATATTATGATATATTATGTAGTTAGATATAAGTTACATATTATGTAATATTGACATGATTTAAAAGAGCAACTATGGAGTTTCTTGCCGATTCTTCTCCATAGATACTGCTTTCCGAATCGGTGGTAAATGTTAAAAATACTTATGTAATGACGATTCGAAAGTGCTACTAAACAGTAGTCTAATTGAATAAATGAATGTTTGAGTTTGAGTTTGAGTTTATAGGAAATCGACTGTAAGTTTGTGTATTAGTAGTGTAGAAACTACGTAACCGATTTTAAAGACTGACACCTCTATTCTCTAAATAGCTACATTATCAGTGATAATTTAATTGACATAAGCGGAAAACACCGACATAGGAATTATATAAAAAAAGACGTGTGGCACTCGGGGACTGCCGCGGTAAAGCTATTGCATGCTATGCCTTCAAGCCACACCTCCGCGCCCGTCGGAGTGGGAAGCGTGAGGTTTTTTCGTTACGGAATTTCTGGATTCGGTCCCCGCGCTCAAGGCCTGCGATAGAAGCTATGCAATAGCTAAAAAACCCTAAATATCTAATGTATTTAAACCCTATTTTTACGTAATAATTTATTTATTTTATGACTATAGAATCGTCTTATAATACCCAGACTTGAGATAATTTTATAGCCATAAGCTGTATAGTTTTGAATTTATAATCAAAATCACCCTTCTCCACTTTAATAAAAACTACAATGTTGAAAATATTTCTGCAATGGATAATTTAGTACTATGTAAGTACTTATCGACCATAGTAATTATTTTTATTGCACTAAATTTAGATTTTCTTTATAAAACCATGTTTTCAGTCGCCTTTTATTATGTAGGATAAGAATAAAATTGCAAGAATTTTAATTAAAAACTTACTAATACGTAGATAATTTAATTAACTTATTTTTGGACACCATAAGGCATATATCTCATTACTATGTTAATTGCATATTCATATTTTACCATCTATATAAATTATCAATTTAAAATCCAAATAAATATCGACTTTTTCCTAATTCCTTTTTTCCGTCTAAGCAATCCTAGGATTGTTTAGACACCAAACGGCTTAAACTATCTTAGAAATAAACACAAGCTAAAAACACTTTTCCATCGGTACAAATAAGGTTCAAAACTTACTGAGCATGATGGTGGTAGTGCGTAGCGTCACAGTATTACAATATCTGTATATTGTAATACTGTGGTAGCGTGGTGCATAGTACCAGCCGGCTTAAACAATCTTACAAATAAATAAAAGCTGAAAGCACCTTTCCCGCAATACAAATAAGGTTCAAAACTCACTGAGCATGGTGGTGGTAGTGCGTAGCGTGATGCATGGTACTAGACGACTACAAACTTACCCATAAACACACAACCTAAATGCAATTTTCGTTCAATACAAATAAGGTTCAAAACTTACTGAGCATGGTGATGGTAGTGCGTAGCGTGGTGCATGGTACCAGGCGGCGATGGCGCAGTCGCATGGAACGCAGCGAACGCCGACGGGAACTGCAGTGGCAGAAAACCGTTACCCGCAGGTCCGACAGCCTCCCGGTCAGGCATTATAGATTCCTGGCATTATTGGTTTGTACGGAAAAACAACACGATCAAGTCATCTCCACTCTCGCTTCTGTTCCCGTCATTGTTGCGCTATAATGTTGTGGTGCGGTCGATACGGGTTGGCATTTTGTCACCTGGAACAAAGAAAGGAGTGTGTAATTGTTTGTAATTTTTTTTTTATTTTTTTTTAAAGGAGGTGCGCTTTTATGTTTACAATAAATTTCCTTAACATGCTACAGAAGCGCGCGCTCTTATAATTTCCACATATAATTTTTTAAATTATAATATTCACCAGATTGTACAAAGATGTGATGTTACAAACAATCTATTTAACACTACGCATTACGTTGTTTTGCGGCAATCCAGACGACTCAATGCAATTATCTCGTTTAAGAATTAACTTTAAGTGATGACCTACAAACAGTCATAATATTAATGTGGATGATTGAGGGATAGAAAACAAAATGATGAATGAAGTGTTGAAATAACAATATAGGTTTTTATGAACATAGATTTGTTTAGTTTTTAAAATATATAAACAACGTAAGCCTAGATTGTCGGTATATCAGACTATCGCTAAAGCTAATAGAATTAATAATTATTATGAAAATGGATAATAATGAAATGAAAATAAAACAAATCTAATTTAATATGACTCATAAGTTTAGCGTACTTAACAGCTATTTTAATTTAAATACAGAATCAAGTGTGCTTGGAATTAAAATCAGCTTTCCTGATGAAGACTCCAAAATAGTATATGTATACAAATAGCACCTATAGAAAAAAATACATAGCTAGGTAGCTATGTAATTTTTTCTCTGATCATATACCTAAATGATCACAATAACATACTAACAAGTAATAAAAAGTCTAATTAAGAGAAACAGTCTCAGCTATGCACTCTTTAAAATTAGCAAGACATGATGATTTCTAAAAAGCGTATACCGTAAAAGGCGGCTAAATTATGAAATCATAACGAGATGTTAGCATGTTCTGAAAAGGGCAACATTTGAATTCAACAGGTTTTTATCGGCCTCTCGTAGTTTAAGGTGAGTTTACACTAGATTTATTTATTCAAAAAATACTTATTTATAAACGAAATGTCGTCTAATGTTTTTGTATAATTAGAAGCGAATGTCAATTCATACAACGTCTTACAAGATTACACGTATCCTTATTCTAACGGTACCTAGTAAATATTACAGAATTTTAAATTTTTCATACAACTATTTCAATGCTTATTAACAGAACGGTTAAGGGTTCTTGGAAACTGTTATCTGATTATCTCTGATAGACAAGTCCTAAGTTAATCGTTTACTCAAAATAATTAATTCCCGAGTAAATCCATTCAAATAAATTATTTTATACTTTTAAGAGATTAATTAAGAAATATTTTGTCTTCAGAATGTCACCTAGTGTAAATGAACCTTAATGCTATTAAGGAGCCTTTAGTAAAATTCCTTCTGTAATTAATGAAGATGTGATTGTTTTGAACGTGCATTGTCCCCTAAATGGAATGACTAGTGATGTCGGTGGTGAACATATCGATATCGATGAAATCATTCCGATCATTAGTACGCAGGTAAAGCAGGTGAATTCAATTGTTTGTACAATCATAGTAAGTACGTTTGTAATTAATACTGTAAAGTTTATATTCATATTCCTTGGATAATTATGACAGATGAAAGTTTTAATTGTTAAACTGCAACCTTTTTTTGTGAGCACAATAACCAACATAAATATTATAATTCATACATACATAATATTATATGCAAATGAAGCAACGGTAGTTCCTATAACATTTAAAACTAATAATGGTTAAGCGTGAACTTCTCGTAAAATACCATGTAAATGATCATTAGATTATTATTTGCATATACTTGTGAAATAGCGTGTTACATTCTAAATGTTAGATTCACACTAATTATAGTGCTAAAATGTAAAGTATACGTAAAATGGAAATGGTATAAAAGTATTTGAATTTACATGTGTTAAAAGCTGTAAATTGGATTTTAGCCTAACGAACTTTATCAATATGCATTTTAAATTATGAAATTTAAGTATGATAAACAAATTAATAAATTGTATATTTATGATATATCTAAACGGTAAATTCTGCATATCACTTTGCATAAAATTAACATTTCAAAAAATGATATCGATACATATCCATATAAGTGTCACATCTCTAGCTTCAAAAAGCGCGTAATGCGCAGACGCATGCCGTCCAACTTAATACGGACCTTAATTACGATTTAATTGTTTTTTAGCCGTCGAACTGTCCAGAATTCCTCGAAACCGTCTATCCTTATGGTGTCGGGGCTCACTCTTAAGCGGGTCATTATTATATATTTCATCATCGACTTTTTTATCGGTACAGGTCGATAAACCTCGTGTAACTGTATCCACAATTTTGGAGAGATATTTTCTCTTTAATTGAGTGATACTTGATTAAGAAGGTTTTCGGTTATGACAAGCGAATCACACATGTATACGCGTGTACCTACGTTAAACAAGCGCACGCACACGTGCGCAGGAGTTTTTTAATGAGACAATTTATTTTCAACACCAGGTCCAAAGAAGTAGAGGCCATATCTAATAGGTTACAGCTATTGTCCAGTGTGACTTATAGCCGTGTGGTTGGAATGGATCCGTGATGCGAAGTTAAATCGTTCATTAGGCGACGTTTGGTGACGATTCGCGGGAGCATAATTGGCCTGACGGTTTTATTGAATTTAAATATGTCAGTGAATAATTGTAGAAGTGTTTTGTTGTAGAAAGTTGATGTCATTTGTGTTGTACAATGACATAGCTATTTAATTGAAATAACCACACGTTTAATCGACATACATATGCCTGAATTTTGCTAGTTAAGCCTTTGATTTATTGTACGAATCAGTTCAAACATCTTTTCTTGAAAATAGGACATTTCATACATGTCATAATACACATATGTAATTAACTTTTTTTAATAACAAATAGAATCTATTTACCCGCTCAATTATACGCTATTCAAAATGTTGGTACTTTGTACCGTTTCGTAAAACATAAAAAGTCGCACAGAATAAACTGCATGCAGTACACCACGTCAGACAATTAGAAATGGGTTGTTTCACCCATAAATAATCACGTGTACGTGTTGAAAATAACAATTGGTACGAAAATTCAAATTTTGGTTACCGTTTGCGTACAAAATACGTGAATGTGATTGGTCGGTTGGTTTAAGAGTGCTGTCATCTGATTGGTGAATTCAAATGCAAATATTATTAACTAATTGTTTGTTTACATTTATCGAATATTTATGTTAAAAACCAACTTTCATAAAAACCGTCTTCACTCTCAATTTGTACCAATTCTTATAAAAAGACTAATAATGCCACAGATAATATAATATTATACCTACTAGATACTAATACAAAGACAATGTTTATAATTCACTATGAATGACTAAAATCGACTCCAAGAGCGTTCCATCCCTTTCTATACCTTACAATGTTACAGAGACAGTTGCATGTTAACCCGTCACAAAATATACCATCGGCTGATCCTTTATAGTTACTCTATTTAGGATTCCGTAAGCGAGCGTGTATTCATCCATAAATTACAATGGCTAACGTATGCCTTTGAGGACCGCGGTACGTGCGTCCGTTTGGTGATAATTGTTATCAATATAATCAGAAGTATGAGTCTCCCGGTTTATTTGAGGTAGCGAAAAAAAATGACCCGGTTTTACCCGGTAGCGAAAATCTATGTAACTGGGTAAAGATTTAGCATTCGAAGGGTTAAATATTTATAAAATCGTTTGAGATATTTTTGAGTTAGGTACCTATTAGCTAGCACTCTCTTTACGAAGTATGTATAGGCCAAGCCGGGGCAAATGGTAAAGGACAAAGAATTACTTATATAAAAAAATTAAATATATTGCTTGTATCATCATTTAATAAAGGAAGGTTTAGAGCAATTAACCAACTTAATGCTGTAGAAGGAAGGCGAGCGAAAGAGCATGGCGCAATATTAAAATTCAATATACTTTTATGTATCGATGTTTTAATGTTTAGTAATTATTAAAAAGGATAATTAAAGGATGATTTATCTATTATTTTTAGCAGGTGTCGTTTTGGATATTATCCCTACACCTGTAGGTTAAATTGTTAATTTGAAATTAATTGGTTTTTAATTCACTTGTACCTTCTTTTATATGTAAAAGATAATAATAAGAAACGCATAAAAATTGTAAGAATTAACTTTCAAAGGTTATCTGGTTGGAGTTACTTATGCAAATCTTTATCACTTATAATACCACAAGAGCTTCAAAATTATCGGGTATTTTCCGATAGGTTCGTTGCAAACAAATGAAGGAGTCAAGTTTTTAGTCAATGTTAAAAAATCACGAGCGCGAAGCGCGAGTGATTTTTCCTGAAAAACTTGACGACTTTATTTGTTTGCAGGGAACCTTGAGGGAAATGCCAGATAATTTTAAAGCTCGTGTGGTATTCGGGAGATTATTTTTCAGTCCCAAATGTCGGCCAATAATTTCACAATTGAATTCAACCTGTCAGTTTGACGTCAACGACCAGAGAAAATTTTCAAAAAATTATCAGTATAATACCATGTAGGTTGTACCACGTGACGTCGAATGGTGCAATTCTATTGGTCGATATTTGGGTCGGAAAAATAATCTATAATATTAATAAAGTGGTTAATTTATCTGTTTGTTTGTGAATAATATAAAAACTATTGAACCGACATTACGATAAAAAAGTATCATTATCTTTTTCTACATCTTTATCGAAAAAACAGTTTTAAAAAAACGTCATATACACTTTTTAACGGTTTTAAATCGCGTTTTTTTTTCATCGTAATAATATCATTCCCTATCCATGTTTCGAATTATCTACGGACGAGCGTGTTTAATATTTCTAGAACTTTTAAATAAGTGAACGAAACTCAGGTGAAGTATATGTATACACTACATACATTATATGTAGTAGGTAATATTATGTACTTAAATCTATTTAATTCAATATATATGGCCGTTAACAAGGCGCGTGCCAAGAAACAGAATAGTCTAGCCTAGACCGTCTCTAGTACGTCTAAACTTGGAATTTATAGCGCCATTGTCAAATAATCCGGTCAAATTAAGCTTGAAAATAGTATTGAAATAAGGATAATTCCGGGAAAGCCAAATTTTGGTGAGGAGCTGGAGTGTACCATAACAAATAAAAATTGAAAAGTCCCCACTTATCCCATGTGTGCTTAAAAAGTTATTTGGGGTCAAAGGTCAAAATTTCAGATTTTTTCAGTTTTTCTCGAAAACTGTAAATTTAAAATAAAATGCCTCAAATCAAATTTCTAGATCTTATAATTCTCTACAAAAATGGTCTCTATGATTTTTTTCCCAAGAGTTACCATTCCTGAGATAATGCGATTTGAAGAGACACATCACTACATAGTATAAAACAGTCGCTATCTCTGTCCCTATGGAACTTTGTATGCTTAAATCTTTAAAACTACGCAACGGATTTTGATGCGGTTTTCTTTAATAGATAGAGTGATTCAAGAGGAAGGTTTTAGTATATAATTTATTAGGTTTTAGACAAAGAAATGAATGAAAATGCCTGTGAAATGATTGAAAATCATACTACGTAAAAAACTTGAAGGGGGGAGGGGGGTCTTTGCATATACAACAAATGGTTACCGAGGGGAGGTAGGGGTCGAAAAATCTTAAAAACTAGGTCACATAGTATGGGAACGTTCCCTGAAATTGGCTGTCACCAAAATGTATAATGTATCTCTTCAAATCGCGATATCTCAGAAATAGTAACTCTTGGGAAAGAAATCATAGAGACCTTTTTTGTGGAGAATTATAAGATCTAAAACTTTGGTCTGAAGTCTTGTTTTATACAATTTACGGTTTTCGAGAAAAATCCAAAAAACCTCAAATTTTGACCTTTGACCCCGAATAACTTTTGAAGCACACATGGGATAAGTGGGGACTTTTCAATTTTTATTTGTTATGGTACACTCCAGCTCCTCACCAAAATTTGGCTTTCCCGGAATTATCCTTATTTTAAATGCTTAACTTGACCGGATTAAAAGCAATATACTTGAATTGCATGGCCATCCATTCACACCAAATTTTATGTTTCTTATATTTTATTACTCAACGCTGTCGACTTCTTAATGATGCTCCAACTTAATCAATAACTCTTATTTGCATAGCAATAAGGTGTATTATTGATTGACAAATTCTATTTGTGCTGACGTTACTCAATCTCAATCAATCAATAACTCTTATTTTAATAGCAATAAGGTGTAGTTTTGATTAATTTAACTATGTGTGCTCTGAATTAGCTTATTCCAAACATGAAGGATATTATGGTGTCGGAATAAAAAGTTGTAAAATCGAGGTGAAATTTCGTCTACGCTATTTCCCATGCTGTTTATGGCTTCTTTATTTGTTTTAAAAGAAATTGATGCTATAAAGATTAGTATTTTGATTATTAATTTATTGATTCAAGGAAGACGTTTAAGTGTTTTTCTATGAATTTAACATTATTATAGTGATGCGTTTGGCGTATAAATATCGTAATTTACGTGACTGTTGCTTGTGGCGGGTTTTTATTGTCAATTATTCAACAGTTTTAACACAAGGTGGTGAATATACCTACCTACTTAACAGTTTTATGAAGAATATTCTAAACGTAATGCTGAATAAATATACATTTTTTATAAATTTATAAAAAAATCATATCTATCAAATTCATAAATTTTTTATTAAAGTTAAGTACCGTTTCTTTAAAATACGAAGGACAAACTCTTATTAACTTATTAAGTTTCTTAAAAACCTATAGATATATAGATTCAATTTAAAAATCCTAATAGTTTTCCTTAAAAAGTATCACAACGTTTCCGTCCAATTATAGCAACTCGTTTAACACAACCATTAACAGATTGATACGAACGATCTATAAAATATCAACATTTATTAGTATCCTTGGCGAAGACAAATATATCCGAGGAATAAGTACTTTATTTATGGATTCTCTTGTATAAAAGTATCAACACTACATTACTCCTTACAGTACAATGTTCACGATATCTTGGCTTCTATTCATTCGTTGAGAGATATAATAATTTTTATTGCACAGAAATAGTTTTCGTTGAGTACAAAGAAATAATTCCACCCGTGATCGAATGTTCGAGGCTAAGAAAAATATATTACTAGTGAAGAACAGAGGCACCATGAGATTATAAAAATATTCAGTTATGTATTTTTTTTACATTGTATAAAGTTTAAAAGGCTATCATTTATCTATGAGTGTCTATCATAAATAAAATGAATAAAATAACGCAATTATTTTTTCATGTTAATGGGATGTACCTACTAGAAGCTATCAAGTATCATTTGTTATTATCTCAGTTTAAATTTACCAAAATATGTACCTATTATTAAAACGAAACTATCCAAACAAAACAAAAAGCAAATCACATCTACCCGCACACATAAAAATTACAACTACCCTCATCCATATCACAGTACAGTAGCAAACAGTTAGTATACAAAATTACGACTACCCTCACACAGTAACCTGTAGCAAGCAGTTAGTAAAATTAAAAATTCGATAAACGGCAAACTTTACGACGTGCTCCAATCGTTTCTTCAAACTAATTTAAATGTACATCGAGTACATTTGCGGCGTTAAATTACATTATCGCACTTGAATACTAAATACGTACTTGCGAATTAAAGTTTTAACGATCATCAAGCATGAAATTCAAGATGGAGTGAAATCTTTTTCGTACAGAACAGAAGATGCTATAGTTTCTATATGTGTGATAGAGAAGAACGGTGTAAGTGTATCCTTGTCTTTTTGATCCTACAAGTGTTTACTTAAACAGATTTTGAACTGCTAATGGGCAGCTTATTTACGCTATGGTTATGGTAATTATAGTAGATATGCAATTGAAAGCAAATAAACAATATGTAACTTTTGATAATAATATGAAAGTAGGTGAACAGTACCTAAGGTAGAAAATAGAAGTCAATGCACAAGTTACTAACTGTATTACTTATTAATAAGAGTTACAGAGCTTAATACGTCTTGTACTTAGTCCTTGTGATTGCATTTGAAATCATCGTACAAAACAAAAAAATTAAAAGCAATTTGACAATAAACAAAAAAATATTCCAAACTAACATTCAAATTTAAAATAGGAATCTCTGCAAAACTTTCGACTATTCGAAGAAATTTTCTTTTTTTTTTTTAATTTAAATAAAGAATTCGCCATCTATGTATTGTAACCGTCAAACGGTCGTACATTACGTAACATTTTTCTAAGGAGCCGAGGGTGGAGCCGCGGGGCGCAATAATGCCGCTTATCTCTATTCTGAGAAGTTGGGCCCTGCATACTGATCTGTAAACTACCTGATTAAGGCGAAGCAATAGGGGAAATTTGAAAGTCGAGAAAAAAATGAAGGTATGGTAAAATCAAACTCAAACATAATAAATGTTTGAGTTTGTTATTCAATATAATTAGACTTCTTCTTTCTAGAAGAAGTCTAATTATTGAACACTTTTGAATCATGATGACATAGATTTACCATCGATTCGAAAAGTAGTTTCTACGGCGAATAACGGGCAAGAGACTCCGTAAAAAACACAGAAATACTTAACTATGAGAAATCCAATCAAATCGCATATTCCTACATATATCTACCTACTGGTATATGTACATAACAAAAAAATCATGCATAAACGCCACGCTTCATGGATATAAAAAAATAATTGAATTAAACGTTAAAGTTGTTTTCGAAATTGTCAAGAAAAAGCAACCCGTTCAAGCCAATCATTTATATAAATTATATTGTACATACTTCCAGACACTGCAATTAAATTTAATACCCAGTACTTATATTAAGTGTTACCATTTCCACACAGAAGTTCAAATAAATTTCAATTTGAACTCATATGTATGTTTAAAAATAGACACGTAAACAGAGTAATAAGTAGTCAACGAGTTATTAATATTAATTGTATAATTGTCTTAGTCTGGTCTCCATTAATTTTGTTATTAATGCGAACTTGAATTATATTTTCTACTGATAACGTTGTTCTTGCCCTTGTACGTTTATTAATTACCTATATTTTGTAAATATGGCTACATTTTGCGATAACATTCGCTTTGAAATAGAACATTATGTACCAAGAATTATCTAATACAATGTCGACGTCTTAATCATCTTTTTTCTGTATTTTGTCTTGTAAATTCTTTTTAAAACGATTTTATTAGCAAAACCTGTATGTTTGTATGTAACCGCCATGTTTGTATGCAACAGACTTCTTTAAAACCGATTTTTACTCACTTTAAACGGACAGATTTAATTCAAACATTGTACACTTATCGAGAATCGGTATCAAAACAATAATTTTATAAGTCTAAGCATATTTTTAGTTTTTTTTTTTTTTTTTAATATAAATTTTTAATACAAAAATTTTGTAACAGCTTCGCCTTAACACAGCCTAGTAGCTACAATACAGTATTAGAATGTTAAGCTAAACGCAGTGTGTGGCTAGGCTGGTTCTAACTGCAGACAAAGCCTAGCCTGGACATCTGGCATTTTGTTATTCAAACGTAGTGGCATAAAGGTATGTAATTTGCAAACGCGTGAAAATCACTGCTAAGAATGATACGTTTAATTTGAAAGAAAATTTTATATTTCCTTAACTTAGTACTACCTACAATTAATTATTTAGTTCAGAGTATGAATACATAACTATTAATCCTCTTTTCTAGAAATAAAAAAATAATAGCTGCTTTACCTTTGAAATGTAACGAGATTCTAAATTTAAAATAAGAATTTCGTATTCGATACACAATCTCCATATTCTAAATTTAAAATTACTTATAGAAACTATTCTTTAATTTTAAATTTAGAATATCCATTCTTAGTGAAATTGTGAGGATTCCAAATTTGAAAATAGATTCTTAAATACTTCAACCATAGAGCAAGGAATCAATGTAACTGGCATAATATTTTCACAAAAACTGCTTACAAAACCCATATTGCTCCCAATGAGCTATGAATGAGCGTGCGGTCGACGATTTCACGGTCAATTAATTCGACAACTACTAACCTAACTACAAACCACAAAATGGTTATTTCGATAGTTTAAACTTTACACATTTCTTTGTTTATATCTTATAACTTCCGATCAATAAGTACTAATTGTTACTACTAATACATAAAAAAGATGGGAGAAAATCAAATGTTTTGTTTGATTGAATGCCCTAATCATAGGAGTTTTGGGACCGATTTGAAAAATTTATTCAGTGTTGGATAGCCCGTTTATAAAGGAAGGCCAGTCAAGCCATTTCCAATACATTAGACTACAAACACAAACTTATATACCCATATATGAAGAATTCACAAACACTGACACGAGCAACACACATACAGACATACAAACAGCCCTGCGGTAACCATTTCACAGGCTGTTGGTGCTAACGCGTAATTTCTGTAAGTGACCACAAGGAATTGTGTTCCGTGGTTTCTCTCTGCTGTTTATTAATACGAGCAAGAAATAGAAGATTTGAGATTTAAAAGCTTTGAAATAGCTGGTTTTGGTACAGAATACTTACTTAATAGTAGGTACCTAATATAATACAAGAGGTGAGGAAAAGAAGATTTGAGATTTAAAAGCTTTGGAAGTATGGAAATAGCTGATTTTGGTACAGAATACTTAATAGTAGCTAACGTCAATGGGGATGGTATAGAAGAGAATTAATTTAAAGGTTTCAGATGGTTAGATTGGTAATGTATTTTGCTATGGTTCTTCTGCGTTTTATTTTGAACAGTTGCAATTAGTGTGACATTGCAAAAGCCTTTGTAAATACTGACCGCCTGGTGCATTATTGTGATAAAATTTATTCTGTACACTGCCCATGGTCATTCTTTACAGTAGTTATGTACCTATGTTTGTTGGGTAATTTGCTATTCAGATGCCCTGTGTCGTGCCTTATAGGATAGCAACGTAGATTCGGGTTGTCTTCAGGCCAAGAGTTCATTTCACATCCTATTTCCCATCCATGTTATGTTAATTATACTTACTACGTACTCAATACTGCCAAAGCAGTTCCACTAAATCAAAACCAAGTACACCTCCATACATATTTTCAACTTTAACAATATCAACATGTTTGGATTACAATCATTTGTTTCGCGTGTATTTAGCGCAAAAATAACTTATTGTGTTTCGTTTAACAAATAAGGCGGTATAACAGCGCGTGACCAAGCTCAAACATTGCTACAATGTTGGCATAATTTAAAAATACCCAGCTCCCGTAATCGTTTACTTTGTTAGTTTTACAATGGTTAATAAAGGGGTTGTTTTAATAAATTATTATCGCTACAGAGCTTTACTATTCTGGGAAATATTGACTTGCGTGACTATAAGCGGTGGTTGAGCCGAAGTCAGGCACTTCAAGTTTATAGGTGACTTTTAATTTGGTATTATACAAATTTTTGTAATAATGATTAGGTGTATCACTACATAGTATAAAACAAAGTCGCTTTCTCTGTCCCTATGTATGCTTAAATCTTTAAAACTACGCAACGGATTTGATGCGGTTTTTTTTAATAGATAGAGTGATTCAAGAGGAAGGTTTTATTATATAATTTATTAGCGGGCGAAGCCGCGGGCAGGAAGCTAGTTTAACAATATATGTTGATAGACAAACAACATATTATAAGTTGTACACGAGGGGCCAATTAAGGCTTAAAATAATTGGGAATACATTGTAGGTATAATTTCCTGCAAGCGGAAATTCCTTCGCCACAATCGATAAAAGAAATTCCAAATACCCGCCCAACGACCATCGAATTAAAAACCATCACAATTAAAAATTCAATTATTTACACGTCATTACCGAATAAATGCTCTAAAAAACGTCCCGAAGCTGGCAACATTTACTTGATTGGCAGGTGTTACCCTATTATGCTTTATTTATTACATTTCATTACACCCCGTAAGGCTGGACGGGAGTCATTTTATAAATTAATGACATAATTGAAGCTGGCAACACCATGTGCCCGACTAATGGCTGATTTATACTTTAAATTTTTTCGTGTAATTATTTTAAACTAGATTTCCGCCCGCGGCTTCGCCCGCGTTTTCAAAGGAAAACCCGCATAGTTCCCGTTCCCGTGGGATTTCCGGGATAAAACCTATCCTATGTGTTAATCCAAGTTACCCTCTATATGTGTGCTAAATTTCATTGTAATCGGTTCAGTAGTTTTTACGTGAAAGAGTAACAAACATCCATACATCCATACATCCTTACATTAGATAGATATTAGATTAGATATTAGATGGGAAATGTTGACCTTTAATAGTGCCCTTGCGATGATGGCTTTGCGAATGCTAGGACATGTGAATATAATTTTTTAAATATTTATTTACACTTTGTAAGGACAAGCAATAAGTGGTTTTTTGAGGTATAACTCGCATGGTTAAAGCAGTAACCAACGTGGTACAGAAAGTCCATGTGGAGTAACGCACCTTTAAATTATACGAATTCAAGCACTTATGACTTATTTAAATATTTTTTCTTAATTTAAACATTATGTTTATTGATTGAAAAAAACAGGCTCTAATTACGTGGTAACGGGATAAAATTTTATACTATAGTTTCATCCTGAAATGACATAATAATAATATTATTATGCTCTCCATGTTTGAATAAAAACATTAACTAAATCGTGCCATGGTTTTGTACAAGTGAGCAACATCTCAACAACCGTGTCCCTGTTAGAATATAAATGGGGTTTATTAAAACTTCATAGAATATTAAACCATGTATCTATACTTAATATTTTAAAGCCGAAGAGTTTGTTTGTTTGAACGCGCTAATCTCAGGAACTACTGGTCCGATTTGTAAAATTCTTTCGATGTTAGATAGCCCATTTATCAAGAAAGGCTATAGGCTATATATCATCACGGTAAGACCAATAGGAGCGGAGCACTGCGGGGCACAGCTAGTACATATAAGGAAATAAAACATCTCATAAAGTTTTTTATCCCACATAATTAACGTTCAACACAGTTCCTGTTCAGATATTTGTATTACTCAAAACCACCTGTTCGATATTGTTTGTACACAACATAATGCGTTTATAATTATCGATGAAAACGAAAACGTAAAAAAATAATTATTTTCGCGGTTTCAACAGCTCTTAATTTATACATCTTGGGAAAACTTCCCATAGATGGCGTTTTACAATATGTCATTTGATCAAGCTCATATTTATGGCGATACCGCTATGCAATTTATTGTTTTTGCACAGTGCGTTGATTACGATATTTATTTATGTGTTTCGTATTGTTTATTGCTGTGTAGTGATGATTTAATGTTGCTGATTGTATTTATAATGTTGCGGTGTATTTCAATTGTGTTTCTTAAATGAGGTTGTTTTTTAATATTTGGGTTGAATTTTTAAATGAAAGGAAGCAATTTATTTATATCGACGGAATTAAATATGACGATATTAGCGATCACAATGATATAATTATTATTGAATGAATAAAAAACAAATTAAAAAAATGCAATCTATTTTCCTTACTACTGCATTTTAGGAGGACAGTTTCACTGCAATACATCCAACGTCTAAACCTAATTAATTGTCCCTACGGCCATTCACACCTTTCAAACTATATATATCTAAAAAAATAACAACATATAAAACTGAAAACATCGCGTACACAAACAAATAACATCAATTAAAAAGTCATCGACGTACTCTGTGGACGTACTAATTCAATACATTTCATGAGGATAATCGAGAAGATGCGACCGATTGATCGATTTGACCTACAAGTCGATTAGTATTAATATAGTAGCAGACACTTAAACGTCAAGTAAAATTATAGGTTTTGTATAGTTTTTCATACTAGTTTACGTTCTCATGGCTAACAAAAAATCTCTCTCACTCGCCTCATCAAGTTGCTCCGTTCGATTATGTATGCGCTACGCTGTCGTCTCAACAACGGATATCATATGGAGCTGATAAAATTGTTAGTGTCTTTTAATAGAATGAATTTAAAATGTATTTTGTATTTATTACTGACCTGCTTGAACATGATAGACTGAAGAGCTCGAGTAATTATGTTGTTCAATATTTTAATCCCCTATAATAAAACTGACATATACATACATGACATATAAGGAAATAAAACATCTCATAAAGTTTTTTATCCCACATAATTAACGTTCAACACAGTTCCTGTAAGTCGAGTAATTATGTTGTTCAATATTTTAATCCCCTATAATAAAACTGAAATATATATGCTGTACGTCGTAAATACTGATAGTTAAAAGATGAAGTAATTTAAGTCGCATGCATCAAGGGTGGTATTAACAGCTCCATGGAAACTCGTACCTAATCGAGTGACGGCTGATAGAGTCCGTCGAGATAATGACATGTGCGGTAAAAACGCGACAGTTGATTATTTATCATCCGTTGGCCTCTTTAATTATCAGACGGGTCTGTGTGTGCCCGCCTTAATGCTCGTGTGATGCCGCCTTAACTTTAAAGGGTAGGTGCAAGGCATTTTTTTATAAGCTAGTTGATTGATCCGGGTTCCATAATTGAGATTTTTTTTTTTTATACAAGTACCTACTTATTTCATTTTTAATTGATGGTATTTGAACGTCTACATATTATAAAATTAATTGGTTTATTCACTAATTTCTTTAAAAAAGATGTGCAAGGAAAATAAAAATTATTTTCAATTTGCGAATAACTCCTATAATTTAGAGCCGATCTACTTCATATAATACTGAAGAAAGATTACAATTTTTATATATTTGAATGCACATACATCATAGTTTAAAGGTAGGTAATGATAAAAATATTTTTTTAACCCCAAACCGTACGATTTGGTCTTTATCACCATCGCGGGATATCGCAATAAATCTGCAAGGGTTAATTAACTGCCAATGCTATACGTGTTTATAAGAAAATGTATGTGTGGTATAAATTATGAGAAAATGCGATTTTTCATACTTAGACATTTTTAAACTAGAAAATATTTTAACGGATTTCGTTATTTCTACTGAAATTATTTAATTTTTAAATGGAAGTACCTAAATACCTGAATATATAGGATTGCATATATTTATCACATTTAAGCAGAATTTAGAACAATAATTGTTCACCAGACCGAATTTCGGCCGTTGCAGCTATCTTCAATCGATGTTTTGATCTATTCATAAATAAACTTTACACAATTTTATCCTAAAAATATCCCTTAAAAACTCACTCTGACCTCCATGAATTACTCTAAAAACCCCGTTTTAAACCCGTCACTTTCCGTGTAAATAAGTATTAAATCTCTTCACTTGTACGCGATTAACATCGCAACTTGATACCAGTTACACTATCGGACATCTTGGACATCGCGCCCCGGCGACACTCGGCAGAAACAGGAATGCTGTATCGATACACCAACACTAGTGGTGTATTTTTATCGTGACTTCTTGCTAGGGTTAATAGGGCTGACAACACTAACAATATTTTTTTGACTTGAAGATATATATTTTGTCATAATTCTATCAATATTTGGTGAGAGAGGTGGAATGAGGCAAAAACAAGAATGCAGTATCGATAAACCAACACTAGTGGTGTATGTTTATCGTGAATTTTTGCCAGGGTTTATAGGGCTGTCAAAACAGATAGATCTGTGATTTGAACGAAGAAAATTAACACTAGCACTAACTTACACGATAATAATTAAGAGTCTTCATCAGTTGAGCTATCGATTATCGATATATTTATTACGTGATTTTTGAGTCAGGAGAATTGCAAAACTGTACAGGTAAATTATCTTGGAGAAATTTTTGCGTTTGTAGTAGTGTATGGTCAGCAAATAAAAAAAACAACATTTTATTTTTAGTTTTTATTATATATATATATATATATATATATATATATATATATATATATATATATATATATATATATATATTTGGGATTTTAAATTAAACTATATGTGTTTCTCCTCTGAAAAAGATGAGACTTTATTTTAATATTTGCACATTTAACATACGTATAACTTTTACATTAACAATGTTACTAAAATGAAAAATTTACTAACCTGAAAAAGAAACGACATTTAAAGTTTAATTTACTAACTTTAGTACACAATTTAAACAGTTCCAAGATTCTCTTTTTAATTTTAATTCAAAACTCAAAAATCAAACATTTATTTATTCAATTAGACTTCTTCTAGAAGCACTTTTGAAACGTCATTAGGTACATATTTTTAACATTTACCACCGATTCGGAAAGCAGTATCTACGGAGAAGAACCGGCAAGAAACTCCATAGTTGCTCTTTTTAATCATGTCAGTTTTAATTTTACAAAACATATATGTAACATCATATTATATTATAGTAATATGCCAAAGAACTGTCCTGTGGTTTTTACGCGACAACCCTCCATGGGTTTTTATCGTCCATATATTCCTTAATACTGTAATAGGCTCTCTGAACTAATTTTTTATATAAGTTTTAAATTTAGACCAAATCGACCAAAAACAAAACCAATCAGAATTCTAATTTTGAAATTGAAATTTAGAATGCGCTCTGATTAAGAAAAAGAATGCGCCGGCTTGTACACAATATGATAATATATATATACTCTATGCATGTCTCCCATAAACAATATAAAGTTACAACACTTACACACAAATTAAACCCTTCAACAAATATTATAACAATAATAACAAATAATAACAACAATCAACAAATACAAAATTTAACAATTAAACTACGTAATAATTATAATATGTGTGCTTTATGTTCTAACGGTACCAAACGACTGCACGTGGCACCTGCGGACAGCGTAAACTGGTTTATTCTGGTTTTGTGCGTGTTTCCACTTTCCACTATCAAGTGACGATTTATTTATTTGTTTTGTTTCGTAATTATTATGGTCAAATATTAATTATGAAACAAATTATTATGGACACGATATTTTATTGTTTCACGGTAGTCGCCTTGTCGTTTGCTCAAGTACGTGAAATTGAATGATATATTTTTTTTTATAAAGTCAAAACCATTTTCTTTCAAATAAAAACTTGTTTTTATTGAAAACAAAAGTGTTGCTAGGAATAAGTATAAAATTAAATAGTAATGTTAGGATATCGAAACATTTTTGTATAGGCCAGAACGATATAGTGGAAACGCGCTCTAAGATCTGAGTAATATACACACCACTACATATGCAAAAATTTCTCCAAGCTAATTTACCTGTACCTATGGGTATGGTCGTATTTTATTTAAAACAGCTAGATTTTTATCGATACTGTTTGTACTACGATGACTCACGTAATCGTGCTTTGTATTTATTAAGACATTTTATTGATACATCATTGTGTGACACATACAAACACATGCCTAAAACATATAGTAATATTAGTATTATCTAATATTATGAGAGTATCTCATCCCCTTAATTAACCCTAAAGCAAATTACTCTATTAAGATATTATATAAAGAAAATTAACAACTTTATCGATAAATAATAAAACCGTATGAACATTTACGCTATCCAATGAAAAGGTCAGAATGATTTATTAATTTAAAACTCATTATAGCACTCGTATTTATGTGACAAATGACGCCCACAAGCGTAATGTAGGTATGAGTTATAATATTGCCTACAAATAGATTTATGTATGTACATATTTAATCTTATTTATATGTACATCTGTCTTAATATACGAAATAAACAAACAACTATTGGATAAATTTTTACACAAAAAAATAAAAAGGTAAATATACTTCCACGGCTTCTATACGTAACGTATAATGTGGTATAATGGCAATACCATAGAAAAAGTGTTTTATATCAAACAGTTTTAAATATTCTACACTAAAACTCAAGTTGCTCTTAATCATGGAATAACATTGAATTTCGTTCAATTTGCATAGAAATACACAAAGAATTGTCAAGCCTACGTAATTTGCATTGAGAATGTGCAGAATTCTTCGCTACATAGTCATTGCATTGTTTTTATAACCCGATCGTGTTAAATAGGCCGGTGCCATGGTTGGGTTATACCTACGATAGTGCTTTGTAGTTTGCTGTAAGTTTTTGAGAAATACATAGGTTGTATGTAACACTTTAAACGGACACGGACACTGTTCGATGACATTTAACTTAAAAAATAATCATTCATCTTATTCAAAGACTAAATATATATTTTTAGTCAATAATTTAGAACTCCCTTCAATGCAAAAATAACTCACCCCTCTACAATCGAGATAAAACAGACCCCTATTGATCTAAAACGACAGATCCTTTCAAATCATTAGCTCTATTACTAGGAATCGAACCCAACACCTATTTGTTAAGGCACAATCATTGTCACAAAGCGAAACATAATAACACTTTACCGCCACGGCCAGTGTTGTATAAACCACCCGATATATCGATACTTTTAATCTTAAAACGCGACCACACGTGACTCGAATAAAAATTCATCGATTGTTTCTTACAAATTGATCGATTAATACGTGATAGTGTTGCGATCACGACTTCAAATTATCGACTTGTTTAAACGATGCCAATCTCGCTTTGATCATTTTGCGGTTCACATGTGGGCAGGGAAATTGCATTTATTAACATGTTTTGATAATTTTGACTAATAATTATTCGTGATTATATTTTTCTTAATGAAGATGAAACTGTTTCGTTATAAAATCAGATCTAATAGAATTTTGTACAAATAAAAAATTCCCTTCTCATCAAACAATAATAACAAAGTAGTCTTAATAAAGCAGATTAATCTACCATCCATCAATACCAGTTCACACATTTCGGAGATTAGACAAACGTTTAAATTACCTACTATTAACATTAAAATCTGTCATACCCACAAACCAAGCACAAAGCTAGACTATCGTTCGATCTTACTGGTTATTAAGTGGCGTACATTTCAATTGCGAACCACCGTATTTATTTCACCTTACCTTGAATAGAGATAAACACATGTTCCGCAGATTAATGTGCCTTTTGTATGGACTATGGAGCGTTTTGTTCGTACAATGAAGTTTATTTGAGTTCAAGTTGGAATCACGATTCAACCTGTGTTGAGGGGTTTGTTTTTGGTGTTTAATTCAATTATATTAAAGAATATTTAATGTAGTTTTTTGAGAATTAGCATCTATTCAATAACGCGGTTAGTGGATAAAAAAAACTAATCTATTGATCTATTTAACAAGTTCAAGAGATTAAAAAAAATTGTTGAAACTACCTCCATCTTTTTATTCACAATTGAAACTTCGAGTATTTTAATAAAAAGGAAAAGTCATTAACATGATAATTTACCAAAAAATAAATTTGTGCTAAAAGTGACTTCCACGAAGCTATATTATAATGTAAGTACCGGTTACCTAATTGCGATGTAAAATAAAGTCACTTGGATGTTGATGGTAAAGAAATTGGATGGTTCAACGAATTTACAAGGGAGCCTGTCATTACGTTGCCTCATTCAGGACCGCCATGACCGTCGATTTGGCACCCCGCTAGTGAATGTGCATGTTTTATCGATATTATGAAATAATAAAAAAATATATATTATTTCACTTGTCACAAACCACATAATATGATGAAAATAATTAAGTTTAAGTCGATATTTATTGCTGTAATTGAGACAGCGAAAATTGTTTATATTTCAAAATACATGCATGTTATTTATTTAGTCGTATTATAATTAAGCGTGTAATAAATCACAATTTGTCATTGAACGTAAATAATTATATCAAAAGTACGTATAAGTTAAACGTCGAAGTAAATTAAACGCAATATATTATTACGAAGGTAAACCAAACACCACGACCAATTTACTTCAAAAAAGTTAACCAAAAAGTAAAGTTGTCTTACCATTCTTATTCAACTGTTAATCATATTACACCAAACCACTGCTATTTCTCGTGAAAATTAACTTAACCGAATGCGTAATTGTATAAACACTTAAAAAGTATAACCACGACGAATTGGGAATACCCGCGCGCGCTCATAAAACTCGCTTGCATCTTGATCGAGTAGCATTATAGCGGCCAGTTTTTGCCGCAAGCTTTCCGAGATTCCGATTGGTATAATGAAGCCATTACAGCAAGAACAAGCTCGGGTGAGGGCAACCACATCGGTATGAAAGGAAAAAAATGCCCAAATCGCCCGGAGGAGCTCTCGTGCGCCGACATGCTGTCTTGCCAGCGTAGAAAAAGAAAAGGATATTTGAGTTCGTTAGGACTCGTTTCGCGGTCCCGCTTTCGAACGCCCACCTTTTGTTTTGTAACAAAGGCTACGCTGACGTGAAGTTATATATCGACGTTATAATTAAGAATTGAAAATCAAATCCCAAATTAATAATTAATTGCTTTTCAAAAGCTATTCCGATGTCGTTAGCGCGCCGCTTTGAATGTTTGAATAAACACAATATGATGACAAAGCGGATCTAGTCCTTGTAACATAAATTATTTCTCGATGAGCGACCGAGTACCGTTACTCGATGGGATTGCATGCCTGTATTGTGAGTGCTCGCCGTGTTATTATACATCTAATACATTTAAAAGCATCTCAATTTAATGACCACAATTTATAGGCATATCATTATCCAAATTTAATTAAATACATGAATTTATCATCGACACTTATAAATTTTAATGAGCAAGCAGCGACATTAAATAATATACTTAGTCATTCAGAATTATAAATTCATGTGTAATATCATTAGACAGTCGACCTGAGCATTAATTAACTAAGCTCAAATTGTATTCTAAAACACGAAGTGAAATTCGAGCGTCGTCATCCCAACCTCTAGGCAGAACATGTTAATCTCAGATCATTAAGAACGATAAAGACATGCGGTGATTACCCTACAATGGCCGAAAAAAACTGTAATCAATTCAAAAGGGTCATAAGAAAGCGACAAACTTACGCCCACGTCTCACGAGAGGGATATACGAATAATGAGATAATTTGTGGGAGAAAAAATAACGCATTAAGTCCCTCTTGATAAACCTTTATTTTCGTTTCAAAACAAAGACTAGACGGTGACGTTATGAATGAGCTTTAATTATGTGTTAGATGCATGTGAAGGTTTATGCATCGTAAATTATACACGTTATTTCATAAAAAACTATATTCAGAATCCTGTTGACTGCATTGTTCTATTGTATATAAAAATTTTCACTCCATAAGTTTAATCTTAAAACGTCCCTGTAATCAAAACTGGTTTAGAAATTGAAAGTAATCTAGAAACTAGTCACAGTTCAATAAATACATCAGTTGTCATCGATTCGATTCCGATCAAATCATTTAAACTGCCATAAATATTAATACGACGTAAAACTGTACTCTCAATCAAAAACAAACTTTTATAGCTTCTAGATTCCTTAACGTCTCAATTCAGATCTTATTTACGACCTCATCCTAGATTTCTCGTGTAATATTCAAATATTCAAGTATGTTAATGAGTTTAATAAATGTACGTCCCAAGTAATTTAGATTGAGTCGATTCGATTTTCCCATTTCGTGGCCCACGAACGTCTTAATACAAAACTCAATCTTAGATAAGGAAAAAATCTTATTCAACACTCTCCATATCAAAATCACATTAAGTCGTCCGAAAAGCAAGCGCATTAAACGTGAACACGTTTGTATCTCGTAGGTACTTCTAATAACTCAATCCTTTGTAAATTATATAGAGCTGAGGCTCGGTCGCTATCATTAAAGTACATTCGAATTGATGTAGTGCATCTTTTCAATTCGTCATGCTATATTTGCCGCTCAATCGCTTGCTTCACCACAAATTAGTTGACTTTTGAATTGATAAATTCTGTATTAATAATTTCGAAAATATGACGCGTCATCTAATCAAGTTGAAGTTTGATTTATTAATTAACCTTAACCAATTTGATCATACATAAAATCAAAATTTCCTAACTGAGTTTTCTTAACTCAGAAAAGAATTGATAAACTGCAGCTTACAACTAGATTGTTGAAAAACGGTATAGGTAGATTTTGAAATAAATTGTACAACAATCAATCCTTCCCTAAAATATTAGTACAGATTAGACTACACAATACACATGCTATAAAAGAACAGAAAAGCAAAAAAAATCACTTAAAACCCCCAAATCCCAATTAATTTGCGCACACACATCGCGTGTGCGTCCCACATATACGTCACGTACCATACCTGTTTGGTTCTTCGTTTTGTGGCTCAGTAACGCCCCGGCCATTATTACCAAGCATAGCGTTATCGATTATATTGGTAAGCGTGTTTATTGTACCTTTGTTTTATGTAATGATGTTTTCTTGTATTCAATAGTTTGATTGTAGCCCGATTTATCGAGCGAGTGATCCATTATGTTTGTTTACTTATTATCTGTCTGTTTTTATTTAATTGACCTACTGTTGAGTTTTGGATCGGATACGTCTTAATACGTTGTAATTGATGGACTTCAGCTTGGTATCTTAAAAAAACTGTAATAAAGTTAAAACTTCATATTCCATAAAAGGCTATATTATAACCATTTTTTTATATCTGTCTAACGGGAAGGCGTTACATTTGTGATTGTGTAGTTCGACATTAACGTAGTGCAAAAAGCATAGCTAAATCAATAACTGCCTTAAAATCGCGAGCAACAATAAATTTCAACATCGAATAATACAAAAAAATATCGACATTTAAATCGACCCCAGTACATCACTATCAGCCCGCAGCGCCACGACTTTATAACAACCGAGTATTGAAACGTGCACTCAGCGTATTTACGTATTGGCTGTAAGTGTATCCATATTTATTTGTCTACGCCGAGTTAGGGTGGTCGGCTGGTCGATAATTTATTATCGAGGTTTAATAACGCATTTGTTGTTTAATCAAAATAAATTGATATTTGATACTATTGCCGACTTTATTTGTTTGTTGGCAAATTGATTAAGGTTTTTAGGTCGGATAAATAATTATATAGCAGATTCCAAATAAAATAAGCAATATATTTTTGTATGTTTTGTTACAGCTTAAAAAAAGAAAAATAAGTTGTTTACGTACGTACGACGATGTTTAATTAATAATTATGCATAACTACTGAACTACTTTGAAATTCGATTGTTTTCACGTAACACAAACAACACTAAAATCACTCATGATTTAATTCTACAGCAGAAAAATTTTAATTTTATAAAGAAATTACTTAATTAATAAACACAGTTAATTCGTTGAACGTTAAACATTATGGCATGATAACAGAGCAGAGGTTCTGTGAACAAACAGACATCAACAAATGTTTGCTGGATGGTAGTTTGCTGTGACGCCTCGCTGCAGCTTACTGAGTAAGTCAATATTTACTGGAGTAGGGTTGCCACTTTTGGTTTTAACATCTAGACTTTAAAAAGTAATGTTCGTTTCATTATAATTGATTAATAATATCCAAAAATTAATACCATTTAAATTAAATAATCGAATTGAAATTACTAGATACATGTAACATAATTAAATATAAAACATATTTATTAAAATGGTTTATAGAATGTGTGCATGCGACAGCCCTGGTTAAGGCGAGAAGCTTTTATGGAGCAAACGAAAATCTGTAAAGTTTACATTGCATTGCTACTTCACAACAACCTCGCTGCACTTGTGTCCATATTTGCCGATCAATGGAACGGGAATAAATATGTCATGCAATAAAACTGTCATGTTTGGATTAATTTAGTACTATTTGAATAGGTGGGGAGTTTATAGCTAAGGTATTTTCTATGTTTATGTTATAATTATGGTGAAAAGTATGCATATTAAAAATGTGATTACCTACTGTTGTGTGTTCTACGTAACGGCTGAACAGATTTTGATGAAACTTTTAAAACGAATATGATTTTACTTTCCCTTTTTTAAGTTCCCCCATTTCTTTACATAATTAAACCATAATAGCCCATTGTACTTCACTGATATATAGCAATAACTACAAAATTCAAATAAAAACGTAACTACCCACTTTTATTTTTTTACGTTTAACCCGATTGCTCATACCAAACTAAACAAACAGCATTCCACACAAAAAACTTATTTAAAGTTACTAATCCTTGCTCCCAAAAAATCAATATTTGTCCGAGAGCTAGAATCCATATAACTAATAGACTACCGTGCGCCCCGGCTCCGCCTGGTAAATATTGAACGCGTTAAATAACTTTTCTTGGTACTCAAAAAGGGTTTGACTTGTTACAATTTTATGTGGTTACACTGTGCTTTTAAGGATAAAATTTAGTCTACATCAGGCTGAGACTAACGGCAGAGAATAGAATAAACGCTAAGGAATAGAAACTGCTAACGCGAATTATTAACATAAGCTCATGACATTTTAGTAATGGTTCGGTCACACTACCAACGACGAGGACGACAACGACCAAAATTCCCATCCAGGCAAAATTCGTTCAAAATAAAATATTAAAATTTCCCGTCATACTGGTACTCGGAAGAAAAAAAAATCGAGGTCAATTAATAAAAAAATAGGTTTTTTGCGATTTTCGCCGAGACGGTAAGCTAATCATATAATTACCTGGGACCAAAATTGTAGATCATAAAATTATCTATAAAAAACTTCCAATACATTTTTTTCTAGGAGCCACCGTTTCTACGAAAAATCTATGTTTTCATTCATTATTCGCAAAAAAATAAATTCCAATCACCAGAACGACAGGAAATTTTAATATTTTATTTTTAAGTGTGTTTTTCACAATTTTGTTAAATTGCGACTGGATGAAAATTTTGTTTGTGGTCGTCTTCGTCGTTTGTAGGGTGAACAAATCCTTAGCGAAATATCGTACGCTTATGACAATTAGTAACGCTAGCGGATTCTATTCCTTTGCGTTTTGACGTTTGGCTAAAGGGGCATGTCGTGTATGTATGTTTGCTTTAAAACAACGTTTCATTATTTCTTTAAAAAATGTACGCCGTATGATAGGGATACATGCTATAATTATTATCGTTTTTCCTACTGAGTATATTAAAATAAATAAATTGAAAACATCTACATACAAAAATACACACAAACCTTTATAATTTTATATTACACAAACAGAAATCTACCTACTAACTAACAATTGCCTTATGACATTCTACTTCAAGGTACAAATGAAAAAATTTACATGTCTGCAAAAACCAACAATACCCTCTTCAAAGGCTCTTAAAGCTCATAATTTTCACAAATCTGCAGCCTTTTATAAAATACTGTCATAGCTATTGTATTAACACAACACACGAGGACACTTAAAACTTAAATGTATGTATTAATTTTAATCCTGGCCCCAACAATACTGGTGTAAAAGTATTGCAAATAATTAAGAAATAAGCACTTTCTTGTGTATGATTTTACGATATTTTTTTATAAGGATTAGACTGTAATTATGTTTGAATTCTGAGACCTCAAAAACCTTCGCATTATTGATTTTTGGAAATCTTTTAAATCGGAATACATACTGTAGGTATTTTTCGATAATCGATGTTATTTATAAAAAAAGCAAATTTTGAGTATGTTAGACTTATTTAGGCGTGACAGTAACAGATCTTAGATAAAATGTTTTGAAAACAAAACAAAAGCTATTTAAACAGTTTCATATTTCTTTATAAACTTTTGATAGGTATAATTGTTTATCTAAAAACTAACTGCTATTGACAAAAAATTCCATCTATTAGGCAACAGTATTTTATTATACAACTAAACACAATCAGATGGAACGATCGTAATAAATAGAGCTTTAAAACAAGAGCCTTTATTAAGATCCATATAACACAATAATAATATGGCCGATGTCGGGCTGAGAGGATTAATTATAGAGGTAATCCAATGTGAAAGATATTATGTGGGATTTACACTTCGTTTTTTTGAAAGTTAGGGTTCGGGCTGTATGGAGGTATCTTATTAAGGCATTTGGGAACTTGGGACAATGCGTCAGAAAAAGTTCTGCCAGGTTTCAGAAAAAGCTATTTTCTTTCCTAGTTGAGAAGAACTTGATGAATTTTATAACGTGCTATTTTTATATAGGTATGTCTTTGTCGAGTAGGTAATAGTACAGGATTCGCGCTGTATGGAGGTATCTTATTAAGGCCTTTGGGAACTTGGGGCAATGCGTCAGAAAAAGTTCTGCCAGGTTTCAGAAAAAGCTATTTTCTTTCCTAGTGGAGAAGAACTTGATGAATTTTATAACGTGCTATTTTTATATAGGTACCTATGTCTTTTTCGAGTAGAGTACAGGATTCGGGCTGTATGGAGGTATCTTAGTAAGGCCTTTGGGAACTTGGGACAATGCGTCAGAAAAAGTTCTCCCAGGTTTCAGAAAAAGTTATTTTCTTTCCTCGTGGAGAAGAACTTGAATTTTGCAACATGATTTTTTATGCTTAAGTATATATTTTTGGCATGTTTTAAGAGTAAAATTCTTATTACGAAATACATTAGGTTTGAAAAATTAAGGAATACACACTTAGTAATGATATAATACACTCATGATAACTATAATTCATGTCAAGTACATTATAATTGAGTTTATCAACCAAATTAATCTCTACAACACGACATTACCACCGCAAAAACACATTTAAAACACTTAAAATATCATCTACAATTAATATCTAATATTTGTTCAAAAATGAATACATATCTATCCAGTTGGTACTCACGCTATAATACGTTCATATGTACTCATAGTGATATTTTCAACACGTTCAATTCACAATAATCTAGTTCCACTTAATAATGTTATCACACCAAGCAAGTCATTAAAGATTCGAACTTATCCAAATAAATCGGGAATAGAACCGACGCCCACTCGCATTCCTACAAAAACTGGTTTTAACCATTACTCCTAGAGGTGAAATTTAAAGTACGGATTGAGTTTATTGGTTTTATAGATAGAGGCTGGGGATATTGAGAAGCGATCGACTTTTCTTTTTGTTCGAGATTTTTTGAGGGTATTTTTGTAGGCAGGTGTTTCACGTTTTTTTGAGCAATTAGGTTATCTGTTTGTACTTTACTAAATTAAAGCTTTGTATCATTGTTTGTCCAATCGATGTACCAATTTTGACGCTGAAAACTGGACCACAGAGAAGGAAAAGTGAGGGTATAAAAAATGTGGGATCGTAAAAATTATGAGAGTTTTACATTTTCTTTATCACTAATATCAATTAACCCATAATTCAAAGTGTCCAAAAAGAAAACGAAAAAAAAGCTACGAATACTTAAAGCGGGTAGGTTGTAAAAAGTACGGTAGGTAGATGTAAAATGATAATCAGACATTCATAGATAACTCTTTAAATAAGAAAACAGTGGGAGATCGTAACGCGCTTCAAAGTAAATTTGTATTAAAAGACTAGCGGTCCGCCCCGGCTTCGCCCGTGGTACATATTTATGTTTTCTCTACATAAGAACCATCCTGGTACTTCAAGGAATATAATAAAAAAAGAATTATCGAAATCGGTCCACCCGTTCTCGAGTTATGCGCTTACCAACACATTTTGCGATTCATTTTTATACAGGGTGTCTCAAAAGAAAGTTTATATTTTGTGGATGAATAAAAAAAAAAGTAAGCGGTGTATTGAAAAAATGTTTATTAATTATTAAAGTGCATAATATGGGAATTTATTTCTTAAAAATAATATCGTCCAAATGCAGTCCATTGCGTTCACGGCACTCATTTAATCGAACAGTAAAATTACAGTATTTATGACAGCTCGGCAGGTAGACACAGTGATGGCTGCCATTTCGTGCTGGATATTTTCTTTTAAATGCTCTAGAGAAGTTGGTTTGTTGGCATACACTTTAGATTTAAGATACCCCCACAAGAAATTATCGAGAATAGAAATTAGCGAGGAATTATTGGCCCATACTTTTTCGAAGACGAAAGAGGGCGTGCAGTTACAGTAAATTCAGAGCGATGGTAGACGAGTTTTTAGTGCCTGCACTGCAAAACTTTCCTGGCTATAACCAGAGAACATGGTTGCAGCAAGACGGAGCTACATCACACACATCCAATATGTCTTTACCTCGAATTCATGAAATTTTTCCGGGAAAATTGATCTCTAGGAGAGGTGATATAAATTGGCCTCCACGCAGCCCTGATTTAACTCCCATGGACTTTTTCTTGTGGGGGTATCTTAAATCTAAAGTGTATGCCAAAAAACCAACTTCTCTAGTACATTTAAAAGAAAATATCCGACACGACATGGCAGCCATCACTGTGTCTACCTGCCGAGCTGTCATAAATAATTTTAGTGTTCGATTAAATGAGTGCCGTGAACGCAATGGACTGCATTTGGACGATATTATTTTTAATAAATAAATTCCCATATTATGCACTTTAATAATTAATAAACATTTTTTCAATACACCGCTTACTTTTTTTTTATTCATCCACAAAATATAAACTTTCTTTTGAGACACCCTGTATTATAGATTAAGATTAACAACAAACAAACATACGACTTCCTTAGCTCCTTATGTTATATGACAATTAAAAATGCGTGAGAAGATAAATCTGAAACACAACTTGTTCAAATATTGTTGAATGGAGTTTTATTTAAATGGTGATTTTTAATGTAATACTCTCTTAAAAATTCTTCAGAATTGATAATTTTTACTATTACTTGGTAATTTTTATTTACTTTACCCTAACTTTACTCAAAAAAAAACATTATTTACTAAAAATATATCACTACCAAAAAATCCCACATTAATCACAAACAAAAAATTTCTCAAAAAGTTCAAAAAATCTCAAAAAATTTCTACGCATCTACATCGCAGCGGATGTTATAATCCAAAATTACTATAATGTCCAAACATCAGTAGCTAGCGTGGTGGTGCTAAGTGGTAGTGTAAAGTATGGTTATCACCTAGCTTGGGACTAATGCATGTGTGTTTGATGAAGTAATCTCGTGGGTTATGGGTACTGGTTCAGATCCGGAATTAGAGGGACTATAATTCTGTGAAAAATTTTGAGAGGACTGGCATCCTAACCAAGATAGCTGCATTAAATTTATATGTATACTGGGAAAAAAATTAAACAAATTACTGGCATCTAACTAAAATGTATGAAATATTCAGTTATTTATAAACGCTAAAAAGATTCTAGAAGTTCAATCAAATTGTAATTTACCTAAAAGAGTTCACAAAGTGTGCTGAAACAAGGTTACTTAATTGTAAAATGAATTAAGATGACACTGCTGAAATACATTAATACAAAACTAAACAAGCAGCTGCTACAGCTTTACCCAATGACTACAAATATCACGTACTGAACACACAAAAACCAATAAAACCTAATATTATAAAGACTCATAACAAAGAAACGCTTCACAACGATATAAAACAGAACCAATATTGTGTACCCCATTGTAGATTGTAGGTACATAGATAAAAAACATTTACAGCACCTTACATAACAATATCAATTTCACAACAAGATTAAACATGTAACGAGGTAGTTTGTCGAGATCAGCCTGTCAGAGATGAGGTCTAACAGGGGCTTCCTGTCTGTCTGTCCGTCAGATAACGTGCTCAAACATACTCCGACCCGAAGTTGATTATTTAATACTACAATTTATACCGCGTCCCGTACTTGAACTATTGTACCTTTAGATGTATCATATGGAAATGTTAATAAAATTATTTCGAATATAACTTTTGTTAAAACATTAGTTTGCAAGCAGAGTTGAGGAATTAAACAAAGGATAAATTGTTAATACTAAGATTAAATCAGTTTTTAAGAGCATTAAACATTTAAAAACACGAAACAGACAATTCAATCTTTGATTTAGTATAAGAATTAAGAACTCAATTAGATCACAATAACTACATCATTAAAATCAAGCTCGAAAATTCGCTAACAAGCCACATAACCGCCGGATAAAGAATCGTGAAATTAACCTATTTCCGGGCCAAGATTGCAAGCAAAAACTCGGCAGAAGTCACCACACCATCTAATGGGTTTACATATCGGTACAATCACGTCCACCTTCCATAAATAACACCCTCTTGACAGTTAAAACACACCTTCAGGTAACCAAATACCGCGTTCGCAGAATGACCGACCAAATCGCTAAATTGTGACGAAAAAATCATTAAAGATCCAACAAAGGAAATTGGTTTGTGTTCCCCGTAAGTAGTTTCACAGATATCCAACAAAAAAAGTGTATTTTGATGTCTAAATATACTCGATCAGGTAGACACCGTAACGGACACTTGCCGAGAATCACCATTAATTTAAAAGCCGAAATATAAATTCCGATATCTGATCGAACTTTTTCGATTCTGATCGAGATGTTATAGAAAAGGTTTATTGTAATCGATTCTCGTAAGCTGCGAGGTTTTATCGGTTTCTAGGAAAATATTGAGTGGCTAGTTTAGAAGGTTATGAATAAAATTTGTTTTAAGCAGGATTATGTTGAGAATCTTGACGGTTGTCTCGAGAGGAGAACTGTATTTCGTATTAAATAATGATTTAATTAAGAAAGGATTATAAAATGAAGAATAACTTTCGAAAACTGATCAATGTAATGGTGTGCATTTCCACCTCGATGAAACAACTTAATTGGAATGTAAAGTTATGCATTAAATTCTTCTTTGAGAGCGAATAATTAGGAAATATTATTCCTTTAGGGGTAACTATTGACGAATTTCAGCTTAACTTTGACAAAACATACACCAACAGCTTGCACCATTACATATTTTACTCATTCACGTCGAATCGCCAGTTGAGCAATAAAGTCAAATACCAGGGTTCCTTCCCGAAGCTTAACATTCATTGAATTTATTACAACAAAATCCAAAAGCATTACGTCCTAATGGCAGCTAACAATAGAATTTATTCTACCTGAGCCGAGCCTCTCGGTTCCCATTGTTCGCCAACAAATTCGGAGCACTCTTGATTTTTTTCCCAAAAACCCTTGTTAGCAAGTCGTCGGATAGATCTCTTTTGTTGGAGACAATAGCCAGTTACATATTTATACAGGTAGTAGGTACAGGTGTCTGCATACGGAATCTAGATGTAAACCGAGCTGAAACTCACCAATGCACCAGTATAATCGATAGATGCAATCAAGATGGAAAAAAGTTGGGCGTTTTTCTATCGAACCAAATAGTGAGGCAACAAATAACGTTTTTTAAGGACGGTCAGCGAAGGCCAATTAGTTCTACCCCAGAAGATGACTCTGTCGACGCTTTTTTTATCGATTCTGTTTGTAGAGGCCCGAATTGGACGCGCTTCTGTATATTACAACGCTGACTGTACAAATATTTTGTCGCCGCATTTTCTGGTAATGTCACGGTAGTGGCGCAATTCCGATCGAGGCTGTGATAATGTTGATTTTTGGAAATCATTCATGACTCTCCGTTTTCCTTGTAAAGTACCTACCAACATAGTTTTTCGTTCGTGTACTATCATGAAGGATAAATTTCTAATGTAAATGCTGCGTGGCGTCTATTTCATATACATATTGACGCACAGATTCAAGAATTGAAGAGAGTATTATACCCATTGGACATATTATTTTACTTCCCGGTATTAATTCAGCTGTATAGCTATAAAAAATGAGGTTATGAGTCAATTATCGAGTAAGTACCCACACAAAACTTTTGATCGTCTTCAAAATTCTTCTAAAACGGTTAAACTTTACACACTACAGAGTACAAAAACCTTAGACACGACACTAAAATTTAATTAAAAAAATTAGAATCATCTTCAAATTCATTCTCACGGCATATTCATCAATACGCCGCAATTAACAACTTCTTTCAATTTGTAATAAAGCTTCCACAAACAGGATTTAGAGAAGTTATCACCGATCCGTTAATTTTGATAACTATTCACTCTTCTAATTAAAAAAATTGTATGTGCCCATTTGATGCTAGGTTTTGTGTACAATTTTAGAATTAAAATGTAATTGATACGCCAATCTGTTGATTTTTAACCCTATAGTAATATTATAAAGCAAAAGAGTTTGTTTGTTTGTTAGAACGCGCTAATCTCGGGAACTACTGGTACGATTTGAAAAATTCTTTCGGTGTTAGATAGCCCATTCATCGAGGAAGGCTATATATCATCACGCTAAGACAGCAGGAGCGGAGCAATGTGGGTGAAACCGAGGAGAACAGCTAGCACTTGATATAACACGCTTAAACTTATGAAATTATTGTACTGTCACCGAGCCTTGATAAGTTTATACAACTTTGAATTAAATCTGTCCATTTCCAGTGCATCAAAATCGTGTCTAAAGGAGTCAGATAAAATACAAGCATGTCAGTTACATACAAACATACAAGTGAAGCTAATAAAAGCCTGTTAAAAAGCGACTTAAAACACATGTACATTTCTTAATCTCACAAACCGCATGATTTTGAAGTTAATATATTCCTGCTTGAAATTGAAAAACTCAAGTCTACATGTTGTCACGGAAGAATTCTACCTATACCCGTGGCCCCGTCGTTGATGCGGCTTGACGGAACACAGTGGGGTTTTGGTCGGTAGGAATCCGACATAACCCACGGCCCTTTCCCCGGAGGCCGTGGGTATCTATGCAAGATTTCCCCACTTAAAAAAAAAAAAAAAAAAGTCTACATGTTAATAAATATAGTGTTATAAATGATGTGAAAATATCCTGCTGATTGATCTCTTTGATAGATTGTTGGTATATATGATAAATTGTTAGCCGAGTATTGTGTAATTAATCACAATAATACTTAATGTGAACGTGTTATGTTGGTTTGTAGACCTGTACGTGTACTCAAGGTGTACTGAAACTCAAACATTTTTAATAATGAGAAAAGTTTAGTTTCGAGTAGGGATCATTATTGGGAAAATTACTGATTCAAAGTTAGTGATTCATTTGTAGACCGTTTATTATTTTAGGTAGTCTAAAATACTGATATCTAATTATAACTGATATCTAGAGGATTCAATTCTCTCACTATTTGAATTGTTTTTTATGTTTGTTAAGCTTTGCATTTAAATAAGAAGTACCTTCCATAAAGATAAGTTAAAAATAGAGCTTCATATCATATAAATATATTACCAATGGTTGTCTATATTTAAATATTACTATATTAACAAAGCTTTGTAAATAACATCCGAAACAAGACCACATTTCAAAAATAGAATCCCATTATGTGTGGTTCACAACACATTTAAAAACCATATTTAAAAAAAGAACATGGTTCATCCTATATTATATCGTCTCACGGCAAAATGGCTGTTTATTCATAGACCCTTCGAGAAATTCGTGCGATGGCAACGTATAGTTTTGATAATTGCTTAATCAAGCTGATTGATCTTCAATCAAGCTTCAGTCATCGACCGAGAAACACTAGGGCTGACACTTTATTGTTATTTTATTATTGTATATTCAGGGTTGTGTTTTTAAAACTTTTTTGAATAATGTTTTAGTCATGGACGTATAAAAAAAGACGGACGCCGTTTTACGAAAAAACAACGTGAAGCCACCGTAGTAAGCTAGCGATCGTGTAAAGACAATAAACACGCACACACTCTCACCATAGTAAGCTAGTCGGCCGCCATTACGTCGTGAACTACCGACTGATTAACAGCGTCACTGTTTCACAAAAAATATTTAAAATGCCGTCTTGCGTGGTTAAATGGTGTCGCAACAGTACAATTTTAAATAACAAAACACAGAGGATTACATTCCACAGGGAAGCAAGTTATTTCTTTTATGTTTTAATGACAAAAGTATTACGACAAAATTTATAGAAAAAAATACAGCCGCCATTGTCACCAGGACAGCTGTTGCCATAGTGTTGCCATTATTTCAAAATTTCACTCTCCCAAAAGTCGGGGAGTTGATGTAAAGTTAATTAATTTTAAAATTACGATAAAATAATTTGATACAAAATGCAAATTTGTTGTATTTTCTTCTCACAAAACATGTATACTATGCTAACCCTTTTATAACAACCATATTTAAAAAAAAATATCACAGCCAATTAATACTGTCTACGACATCTGTTAAATAAGACAGTTAATTTGAAAATTTCAAGTATATGTATACTGAAATCGTATGAAGCATGTTTCCTATTTGTTTGGTTATAAACTGACATTTTATTTATTTTATTTTATTTATTTTAATAATAATTAAGGAGACATTACCTCTCCTCCCCCCAATATTGGTTGAACAAGTTTTTATAAATTTTCCTTTGGTTTCGCGTCCAGTGGTTGATTTGTCAAAGCTAAATAGAAATTGTATTTATGCATAGGTTCTAATAGTTAGAGTACACATAAAAAGTATATCAAATTGAAAAATAAAAATACTAAAGTGTGGGGTAATTTTATTTCATCTGGCAATCAACCTGGCACACACACATGGATGTGTCGCCGCCATTACTAGGCTTCACTCAATGTTTAGGCGATACTCCGTCCGTCTTTTTTTATACGTCCATGGTTTTAGTGTTGTTAGTATTAAGAACAGCGCTATGCTTGTATTTGAAAACATTCAATTATTTAATAGTTGTTTTCTTTATTTATTGTACCTTTAATTTAATTGGGGTTTTTGTGATATTTTTTGTATTGTTATACTTTTATGGAGTAAATAACTTACAATGGTATTATATAAACTTTCATTCTTTTAAATTTGTACATCCGTATAATGTATAAATCTTGAATTCACATTCTAATTTTTCTATATTGACAACCCTAACCATAGAATAATGAAGATTTAGACACGGATACTTCATTTGAAAACGTAAAAAATTTATACTACTCAAATCGTTGAAGCTATGGTCGATTTTTTTTTTCTTGAGTTTTTGCAAACCTACTTCGTTAACAGATTCCAGTTCGTTAGTGAAATTAACAAAAAGAACTTTAACTTGAAAATTATTGAATGGTCTCAGATATCGTTTTATTTATTTAAAACTACAAAGTATAATAGAACATCGTTATTTATAACCATACTTCTAATAATTATAAATCCGAATGATTGTGTTCACATATTTGTGATTTTACGCAAAACTACTGAACCGATATGGCTGAAGTTTTTATAAAAGTAAAGTTTTATATATACAAAAGCAGGTATTTAAGTTTTAAAATTATCTTCTTATTCACCAACTAAGCCACGGCTACAATTGACTTGACCCGAAATATAAAACTATTAAACATCATCTATTAGTCTGGTAGTCTTTGACCTGATGGTAGTTGATTCGATTCCAGCAGAGACAAAATAGGTTCGATGTAAGATAACTAATAACTTGAAAAATATACTCAGATAATTATATTATGTTATAATATCACAGGTTATTGTATGCCATAACTAGAATACAGTTAGACACTAGATTTAAGAAATGTGATAATATCATCTACTTATACTATTCTGATTTGTCTATATTCTATCGTACCTATTAATGCTATAGTAAGTAAACCATTATGGTGCAATTTAGATACAAAATCACAATAAAACAGTGATTGTAGCAAATTCCTGGGTCGCTGCAGTAAATTAAATGATAGCCGTACTTATATAAAACTTTTTGTAAAGTATTTAAAATTAATCACTCAATTCACTCATAGTTACTTAAAAATATGTAGTCCTATTATTTTAATATTAACTACCTATTGTAATAATATGTTTTTGAGAAACAAGAATGTATTAAGTATTAGGGGTACTAATTACAAAAGTTATTTAAAATATAGAATGTGGCTTTTAAACTGTGTAGGTACATATTTGAACAATAACTTTCTCAAAAAACACAAAGAACTGAAAATCCCAAACAAAACCCATCATAAAGAGATATTTCGTTCGTTCGTGATCAGCCAATGCTTCGCTGGAACCGATCGTGATCCTCTGAGTTGTCAAGATATAGGTATAGGTATAGATATAGGTATGGGTATAGGTACAGGTATAGGTACTTTACATTCCTCAGTTTATAGGGAAATGTCCGCAAGCGCGGAGAAATTTAAAAACGTTCGACGGTTTAATTTTGAATTTGGAAACGAGAATTCGAATTACGAATACCTATATATCTACTCAAAAAGATATTGGAAGTTGTTTGTAATAGTTTGAAAAGAATGAACTTCAGATTATTTTTTCTGTGAAATAATTGTGAAACTACTCGATATTATTATAACAATTGAAGATAACTAATCGGAACAATAACAAATATATTTGTTTTTAACAAGAAATTTAATGTACCTACTGCGAATTATAATTTAATATGATGCCTGTGTCTTTTAACTGTCAAATTGACATTTCTCTCATGTGTCGGCCATATTTTCATGTTACTGTCACGTCTTACAGAGTTGAATTCAATTAAGATGTACTTATTGTAATTTGTAAGTGCATATAAATATAGCAAGCCGTTCCGTCTCCGCTCTAGATGACCGATGACGATATACAAAAATATTTTTGGTGGTGAAATAATTTTAAAAATTCCGGTAGGTACTTAAGTAAGTAGTTTCAGATATTTGACACATAATGTAGGTCTGTACTCTCAGGTTTTTAAAATTAGTGCTCGCTAGGTATAAAAATTCGTTACGATCCGTTTAGCCGTTCTTGAGTTATAGATTGTGTAAATAACCCTTCTTATATTTTAAGTATACAACTACATAAGAAGATTAGCATAGATAAATTATGAAATAATAAATACTTCTAGTAGTTATTGTGATGTGAGGACTGAGGAGTGAGGACCGTAGCTTTCTCATGTGCTTGCATGCTTGCAAGAAGTAAGGCTATACTAAGGTTAAAGTAATGAATAATGATGATTCTTAATTCATAAAATGTGATATTTAGTGTGTACCGACCTACAATGTGTGCATTTATATTAATTTTGTGTTCTTGTAGTTAACCTAATCAATGTCATTCACTGTTAAAATATAAAAATAAGTAAAGCGAAATAACTTGAAGATACCTACACTACATTGTTCATATCCTACCTACCTAAATAAATTAATGTTCTTCTTTTGACTTAGTTATTGGATCATTGGAATTAATCAGTGTAAGAGGAGTATTGGTTATTTTATATATTAAGTAGGTACCTACCTAGGTAGGTAGGATTTCCAACTTTTTCAAAGTTTATTTAGCGTTTGTAACTCAAGAACCGCTAGTCCGAAATACGTGAGCCTTTTTCAATATCGGAATACCTACGTTATCTGACCAAGTTTTACTTAACATTTACTTAATTATTCCACGCCGTGTCATTAGCAGTAACCTATTGTTTTAAAAAGCGAAATAAAACATTAAAATACTTGAGTTTTTTTGCCGGATCTTAAATGGCTTAATTACGACACTAATTGATTAAAACGTTCTTACTTTATTATTATCTCTTTAATTATTATTAATGCATTCTTTCTTCAAGTTTTTAAATGAAAAAAGTTTATCAAGCGTCAAGAATCTTGAGATCAAAGTGCATTATTCAGTTGTAACTAGAAATAACTACAAACGACTCAACTCATTGAAACTCACTATTTTCTAAGCGGTAACTTTTTAAAAGCAACGACCGCAGATATTATAATTCCAACTGCACGTCTATTTACATCCGCCGCGACATATTAATATAGCGTTAGTATTAAAACTGAATGTAAATCCACGCATATGATACCCGGTGAGGTGACAAATAAAAATATTCCCGACAATTCCCGGGAAAAACTGAAAACGTGACTGCACTACGCCAGAGAGCGGGCACCCTGCCGTCGCAGGGCTCTCTTTGTTTTTAAAGTAACAAAAAGCAATCCCTTCTTCTGACCGACCGGCAGGTACAAAATATTCTGGACCACATGTTGAACATTTCGCTAAAACTTGTCACTAAGCAAGATATATCTACATATATACACACCCCCGCCGCAACTTCACAACATCCACTCATAAACCACACGTGCCTTAGATCCTAATTAATTATTAAATTAGGGCTCAACTTACTTGTCACTAATTAAATCATTACACTAAATGCAACGCCAGCAATCCATTCGCAACACAACACATACACTTGTCAATTAATATAGCACATAAAAAAATTCATTAAACATCCAACTGCCAAACACTATCGCATATAAAAGTCACAGATCACGATGATAAATAAACGTTTGTTTATTAAAAAGTTTCGGGAGAAAAAATAACGCAGCGACGTCCGACACCGGCGCGGTGCCGATAATATTAGCGGGAGGACACGGCGCGGGCTCGGCGTATTCATCTCAATCTGCGTCGAAACGAGACAGTAACATGACAATAAACGATTGTAAAACGTCAGGAGCGAAAGAGACAGCCGTTTTCTCATTATGCGCGCGTCGAGTCTGACATTTCAATAACGCCGTCCCGCTCTGGCGTGGAGTTATTTCCGAACAAATGATACGCGGGCGTATTTGTGCTGCGTCTCGCTCGCACGGATAGTAACCAGATAATGTCTCAATCGCATTGCTTAGCGCTATGCTGACTGATGCACCAACATAAACAATGATAATTCATGGATTTGCATGCGATAAAATGTTTTTAATGAGTCAACTTCGATGGATAAGTATAGACTTGATGGGTGGGCGGAATAGCAATTTAGTCAACTCATTTATTTTTATATCTGAAATTTGCATACATTGTAATATTCGGTATTATTAAGACATAAAGTCAAATTAGAGGCGATATTTTATTCTTGATCTTTCTTTTAATAATGTCGTTCGTAAAATGATTTTTTGGTGGTTCACAAAATATTTTTTTATTAATAAGTCAGTATGTAGATATCTAAATGTATTATGTTAATTAAATACCTATGTAGATTTAATTTACATCTAAACTTAATTAGCCCCGTCGATGAAAATTTGATACTTATACCTTTTTACAAATTTTTGTTTATAAATATTACCTAAATACTTACACTGTACAGTACTTGTAACATCATTTCAAAATTATAACTTAACAATATATTCCTTTCTTTATTTTTCTATGTTTAATTAATATAGCATCAATTGAACATTGCAAGTCCAAGCAAATCACCAAGAATAAACAGCGAAAGTTCCCAAGTATCAAGCATGTCGCTTTAAAAATAAAAACAAAATGTAGCGGCACGCAAGTAAAATAAGTAAATCTGAGAACGAACTATATAATTATCTATTTGTTAAGTGGTCTGTAAATACTCATCACGGGTCGTGTTTGTGATGGAGACTACTATGCCAATGTTTGTTTAGTAATGACATTGCTGACGACTCAAGTAAGACAAATTTTCTGGGAACTTTACAAAAATTCCTTATCCATACATTCACTGGACTAGATTGTAGTTTGGGTTTTTGTTATAATTTCAGTTGTTATGATGAAATTAAGTGTAGGAGTTAGTGAAGATCATTGTAGAAAGTAGATATGTCGTTTATATTTCTAGCGGTAATTATAAAATTTACAATCTAATGGTTTGTTGTGTAAATTTTATAATTAAACGACATATAATTATAAAATTTACAAACCATTTGTTTCGGCAATCGGCATCCATCTTATTGAATGAGTAGTTTTGACTTAAATTGTAACATACAAACAAAACGTTTGATATTTCTCCTTAATAATTTACTCTAGTCTCTAGCCCCGGCTAGAAAAATATGTGACTCAAAATAATATATTTCTTTTGGTTATAGACTTTTATTACAAAACATCTATACTCTTTAAAATTATATGAGTGCAACTTATAATTAAAACACACGTGCTTATCATGTGTTCTTTACGTACTAATGTTTTTTTTTTTTTTTACTGTGACAAATATTTTGACTACTTTTTTCGTTCACTCGATTATTGTATAGTTTAAAATTGTTTAGAAAATCAAATAGAATAAATTAAACATACAATATTTCAGTTAAATTCGCAGTAAAAATAAGTGTTCTGTATACTATGGAAATTATCTACTTAGTTCAAAATTCAAATATATCATCTCATCATATTTATATCTACCAATAAATAGTAAGTACATACTTTACACAGATTCAAAAATTGTTGCTGTTAACTTTTTTATCTTTTTGGATCAAATTTTTTTTTCTTTGTAGACAACTTAAATTTCAGTAATGAAATGATTGTTTCATTGGATGTTGTATGCACGTGCTGTTCAAATTTATTTTTAACCGACAATACAAACTATGTAACAGCTCTATATAGGTAGGTATAACCTACCAACTACCAAGTCATTCGCGTCAATTTGTAACAGGAGAACTTGTACCATAATTATAATATAAGAGCCTTATTTCAGATTTTTCTGTGAATAACTAAAGACTGATTATTTATTAAGAATCATTCCTTTGGTCCATAAATTTTATACGTGTACCATCCTCGGCTTGAAGTAATTAAAACATAAAATGGGTATAAAATGCAATATTCCTCAAAACAAGCAATTAACGCGTAACACAAAAAGTGAGTCGCCTTCAAAAAGTGATAAATAAATCATTGTTAATCAGCCAACGCCAAAAACCGCCCGTAGTCTTGTCCAATATAAAAAAGGAATTTGTAACTTATAACTGGTTTTGGGTTGTTCAATTTTTGATTTCTCGTGTAGGTGCAGCAAAAAAGCCGCGATGTAAGCTGCGAGAATAACAAGGAAGTGTGTCATACGAGATCATAAAAGGTCTTAATCGACAAAAAGGAGTCAAAAATACGAGTCCCACGTGTCTCGTATACGAAATGTCACTGTCAGCGTTTCGCGTGAAACTGCATAACTCGAAGACGGTTCCGTATGAATCATGCATGATGCGAGTTCGGAAACTAACGTCCAGCGCAATGCCTGTATGTCTCAATACGGGACAAAAAGAGAAAATCCACATCTCGCATCGATAGAACGTGACAATAACATCTTAACGTAAACATTCTCAACAATTTATCTTTTATAATCCCACCCGATTATTTCCACCCTTGGGTGAAAGTCGTAAAGTCTATTATTCACTGAAAATTCGTTGTGTTAAGAAGATTTCAGAATCGAACAGGTTTTCGTTACGAATGAAATGCTTCGAGGAAAGGGACGGTGCTACAAAAAGCAATCGCGCAACTAAACTCGAAAGCTCAAAGGACTTGTGCTGTATTTTGTTTTGTTCGAGCGAGATAACTTGATCATCTTAATCAGTACGCAAATGTATTAACAACCATAACGTTTATTCTAGTTCTAACTGTATATCTAAATCAATAAAGTTCATTTTTGTATGCGCTCTAACTGGATACGTCCTTTGAAACTGGATGTATCGTAAAAAGTACAATTTACAAGTTCGTCTGGCGCAAAAAAGGGACAGACGATCCGAATGCGATTGTTAGAAAGAAACAAAAAGCAATCTTCGAACTGAGTGGAGGCTGTGTATTTTTTCTGAGTTATTATGCCGGTCTCAATCTTTAATTAAGACATTTGTGCATTTATAATGTATAACAATATGATTCAACGTTAAACACCCAGCGTCGTGAAGAATTTAGACTCGGTTAATTAATTTAGAACGTATTTATTTGAATGTCATTTTTTACTAGCCTTATAGTGCTAGGTGCTAGAATTTTATTTTCCGTTGAACGCCTGTGGTTTCTTCGGTCGATTTAATTTTTACCTTTGAAGATGAGTCACGAGAGGTAAGTATTACAAATAGGCAATTTATGACCAACGTCTGCAACTTTATTATGCAAATTATTTCGTTTAATTACCTCGAAAAGATTAATTGCGTCAATTATGAGTGAATAAACTGAAGGATTAATATAACTTTTTGTATACTTCATAAAACAAACAAGGATAAGAATAATACTATAAAAATTGAAATGAAGAGTTTGTTAAATAATAGAACTCGTAACAGACAATTCTGAAATCTAGATTCTAGATCCTTCCTGTCCTAGGATAACATGTTTAATGTTCGTAATGATAAATTCGTAACATAACTGCCTACAACCTACTGTATCATTGATCTTTGAAAATCCACGAAGTACAAAATTTCTAAGTCCTAATTTAAAAATTTAGAGATACCTAATCACTACATACATAGCATAAAACAAAGTCGCTGTTGCTGTCTGTCCGTCCCTATGATGCTTACATTTCTCAAACTACTCTACGCATTTTGATGCGGTTATTTAAATAGATAGATTGGTCTTCGAGAACTTTAGCATACAATTTAAGTTTTAGAACGCGGGTGAAGCCGCGGGCGGAAAGCTTTATAAGCGCAGAAAGCACTAAAGATTATAAATTTTTATTAATTCGATATTCGTGTGAGTAAGTACAAAGTCTTGCACGTGCATTATCGCTGACTGTTATTATAAGAAACATAAGCTGAACCGTGAGAAAGCATTTAAATATATATTTACAGACCTTTGAACCTAGGTCCAGTACTATAAAAGTTGTACAGGCACTTCATAATAACTAGCGGTTACGTGCGAATTTGTCTGTATGGGCATTCATTTTATATGGAGTAAAATTAACACCTTATTAATGAATACCATAAAATGTGTTTATAGGCTAAGCTTTAAATTGTAAAAACTTATTAATTGAATTTCGTAAAAGGAAAGCTCAAAGAAGTATACTGGGTGTCCCACTGTTGGTATACTAAGCTCAAAGGAGTTATGCATACGCTGAGTACGTAAAAAATACTTTAAATAAAATTCCAGACGCATTTTTTTTTCAAATAGATGAATTCTTAAAACTCTATGTGTACACCCATAACAAGCAACCGGCCCAACTTTGCTACCAGCACGTGACCTATCGTTTAAGATTATGTTTTCATAGACAAAATGCTCACATTAGCGAAGCGGTATATGCCGGCTGCGCGAAGCAAGAGATGAAAACATGGATTTTCAGGAAAAATTTAGCAAAAATTTTTTGATGTAAGTAATTTTGTTGTTTAAGTATTTTTTACGTGATCGTGTATGCAAAACTACAAGTCTCTTCGCGCTTAGTATACCAATAGTGGGACACCCCGTATAGGTAATTAAAACACAGTCAAACTCAATCATACATTTTATTATCATAATATAATGTACAACTGAAGTATAATAGACATAATATATCTAAATCCTACCTCTATAAAATAACTTGACTTAAATAACTTGTATTGGAAACATTTTCATAACTATAATATGTATGTATAGGTTTATATCTATTTTAAATGTTAACAAATTCATCACACACATTTATACCTTCCTTGGAAAAAAAACTTACCCCATTCGGGAATCGAACCCGGGACACCAATAAATCGGCGATAAATTAAAGTGTGAACCCACTGCCCTCCCAATTTACATAAATTCCAACGCGACACGTCCTTTATCAATTTGTTTATTTTTCTAACTCGACCTGTCTTAATAAAAATAATCACTTATTTTATTAAACCAGTTTTGGTGGATTTTAGTCCTCTGGTAGCTGCGGGTTAGAGGGTGGACATTTTAATCCATCTTTCGATTATTATGCGAAAACTGCTGAAGTATTTTTGATGGAATATTTTGTGTGTAAAGTTTAGTTGTAGAGTGGTTGATTGCATGAAACCGTTGGTTTATAATTAGGTGTACCTAAATAAACGCTGGTCGATTAGACTTGTTAAACTATTTAAACCATATTATTAGCATAAGTAATAATTTGTCACATTTAGTCCATAAAGTAGGTACCTAATTAATATTGTGACATTAAAAATTATAATTAATTGTAAATAATTATTTTAATTCGTCTAAATACCTCTTCACTCTTAATTCTAATTTGATTTTTCTTATTTTACAAAAATTATTAGCGCCTGATATTTTTTACACCCGAAGGGCTAATGATTAAGCTACACTTTTATGTCAGGCGTATAATAAATCAACATAATAAACATTTTTTTAATGATTTAATGAACAGCTAATACTGTAAAGTATAATAATGTACATAATTAGATTTCATTGAACATACAAAACAACAAAATTGATGCTTTATTTAGTAAGTATATAGATGTAAAATGTAAAGTGGTGGTTGAGATGGCTTCCACACGAATTGAGCTCGCAAGTCGCACAGGGCAATTACTAAAACCATGGGTCCTATGGGTAGATCTCTCTCATCCTCTATAAATAGTAATAGTAGATAGTTAAATATATTTCTGGATATTCATCATAACACCAATAATTATCTATTCAACTAGACATTTTTGGCGAAGTAGGTTTCTTGATTGTATCGTCGACATAGAGATATAGAGACGATAAGAAATGCTGGGAAATCACTTTTCAAATCATGTTAAATTTTAATTTTTCAGGCATAATAATAGTGATTCTAAGGAACAGTTATTACCTACGTATCATAATATAACTTAGCGTCAAAATTATCTCATTTCACTGCGTATGCGTATCTTTCATGTTTTTCAAGGTCTTATTTTAGTTATCTACTTTAATTAGCCATAAAGATTACTAGATGATAATATAACTGCAAATATTTTGTTAAGCTAATAAGTATTAAACACAATAATTTTCCTATCATTAAGTATTTATAGTGGATTTTATGATTTTTTAATGTTTAAATAGGTTTAGGGTGTTTTCATAAGAAATTTATCTATTCTTACTCGAGATTAGGGTAATATTGAACAAACAAAAATTTAATTGAGTACTTTTATCCTAGTCAACTGGTGAAATAAGTATCATAATATCAGGAAGAGCAGGAAAGTCATTGCGAATTTATTTCCCCTTTTTGTTTTGGAATAAAAAAACAATCTAACAAAAAATTGTTTTATTATAACTATATAATATAAAAGAATACAGTAAAAAACTTAACAATAAAATGGCGAATGAAACTTACATAAAAAATAATTTTACATAGCTACTAAATATACATTAAAAATATTTGTATATATCCCTCATTCCACTCTTATGAGAACAACTGGTCCTAAGATATAGTTACTGAATGACTATTTTTCATAAGATCTTTGTCATACATTAGAAAAGCTAAATTTTTAAAAATATATTACACTTATGCTTTATTTTCTTTTTCAGTGTGAAGCATCTTCATACCAGCTTCATCATCCAATTTATCTTTGAATTTACCATTATTAAAGTAATCTTCAATCTCTTGAAGTGTTTTATCTTTTGTTTCAGGCAAGATAAAATGAAGAGTAATTAACGATATCGCCATAAGAGTACCAAAGAACGCAAACGTACCATAAACTTTAACACTAACTAGCAAATATGGTGTTACTTGTAAAGCAAACATCAATAGCAAAGATAAGGCAAAACCAGATATCAACGAACCTGAACCTCTATGAGCTAGAGGAAAGACCTCACCCAATAATGCAAGCGGAATGGGTGTACAACCTAAATTGGCAAGAATGAAGTACAATACAAACAACATTATTGGTATCCAAGTGCGTGTTGCTGAAATAACTCCCTGAGCAACTAAGAATAAATATAAACAAGCACAAAACAATACAATTATCGCAGGGAACGCTGTACCGAACAATAACGTTCTCCGTTTCAATAGTTTAACTAAGATTGAAGATAGCGTAGCGCTCGTGGTTATAATTATATCAATTGCTAAAGTATAGTAAAACGAATTCATCTTATTTCCAGTGACCGCAGCAATGATTTGTAACGCATATGCCGGGAATATGTGTCTACCGCACGTTTCTAACAACGTTGCGCTGAATATGATTATAATGAGTGGTTTAATAAAGTCGCGTCGCGTGAATTTCTTGAAGAATTCCTTCACCCTCGTTTTCATTGTTAGATTCAGTGGTATTTCCGACATTCTTTCCTTCTGCGCCCGGATCAATTCGTCAAATTCTCGCCGAGATGATTCACTGTTTCCTCTTAGCCACAGGAAAGACTTTTCGCTCTCTTCAAACCGTTTCTTTGAAGCTAACCACGCTGGGCTCTCTGGCCAGGTTATAATAATGGTGAGTGCGACAGCATGTGGCACAACGCCTAGTAAAGCAATAGTTCTCCAGTGCAAGAAGTATCCCAGAATATGAATTACAGTATTGCCCATGCAAACTGCGACCGTCTTCATATTGAGAAACATCCCTCTATTAGATGGACTGCTAAATTCTCCGATAACTACAGCTCCCAAGCAAACAGTGGCACTAGCTGTGAAGCCACCCAGTAATCTTCCAATGATTATCGTTCTTATATCGGTGGCAAAATATATTAGCAACCATCCAATAGTCCCAGGTATCATGGCGATTGCATGTGCCATTTTTCTCCCTTTTAAATCCATGAGTAAGCCAGATATGAAGAACCCAGGAAAGCCGGCAATCCCGATGCATGATGCTGGAAAACAAAAGCAGATATTAATAGAGATGGAAACGCAAATAATAAATCCGACAAGGACACAGTGAATGATTTTAAAGAGCGTGAATAAAGACTATAGAATATAGATAATAATTAATGTGTCTGCATTAAAGCTTAGGCAAGCCGTAAGTAAATAGTGTGTAATATATAGAACTGCATATAAGTAGCTAAACAATATAAGTCAATAGACCGAGCAAATATGCCCTATATTATAATATAGGGTCTAGGGATCTTACTAGAAATTAACTAATTATGAAGATAAGGCGATACCTATCATAAAACTATGTTGTTTTCTATATTGCTCTGACAAATTACTAATCGAATAGTTGATTATAATTATAGTTTATAATATACTAGCTTTCCGCCCGCGGCTTCGCCCGCTTTGTCTAAAACATAATAAATTATATGCTAAAACCTTCCTCTTGAATCACTCCATCTATTAAAAAAAACCGCACCAAAATCCGTTGCGTAGTTTTAAAGATTTAAGCGTACATAGGGACATAGGGACAGAGAAAGCGACTTTGTTTTATACTATGTAGCGATTAAAATAACAAAACATAACATTTTTTTTTATCATTAGTCTATTCATTAAATCTATATGTTTTGAATACGGCTTAAGTTATCAGTCGTCTACATTACTCGATTATAAAGATAAGAGGCTTAAAAAGTATCATCTTCTTGTAACACGATCTAAATATTGTCATGTACAAATGACATAAAAACGGTTTGTATACAAATAAATAACATAATTTTTTAACTTCATAGTAATTTTTGACGTGACAACGTCTTAAATTAGGTTGCGACTGGGAGTCACTTATGAAAAAGTGTAACGCTCGGTAACGTTACGATGAGTCACCGAACGAGAGAGAGGCCCGCGGTCTGCCGCGCGCGCAGCACATAAATATTCTACCGAGAAAAAGACGTTGTCACGTAAAATCTTCGCCCGTAAAACCGACTTTACAGGCAACCATTTTTTTTATATCTCAGTGAAATTTCAAGAGCCAAGTTTGAACCGATCGCGCACTGAAAGGTTTTTAAATTGTGTGAATGTTATTTTTTTTTGTTGCATACAGTAATTTGTAATTTAGGTAAATTAATTATATACTTTTAATTTTGACGTTCTTTTCTTTCCTAAAAAAAGATAATTGTACCAAAAGTTTCATAACAATAACAATTGGATCGGCTCTACATTGGAATTTAATCTTGAAGTTATTATTTTACAGTCGCACAAATCGAGTGTCTTAGATTTAAATAAAGTCTGAATTTTTAAATTCCCAATATTTTCCCAATTCTGAAGCCAAATAAATGTTAATACATGCAATACACGATAATTACATACCAATCCATGATGACATGTGTATGTCAATAGGTATATCAGAGTCCGGCGCCTGGAGGGCGGGGATCAGGCTAGAGGGGTAACTTAGGACCATGCCTTGTCCTAGCATGTTGATGAGCACACCTAACACCGCCCATGTCTGAAAGTAATATATATTTTCTTTTACTAGCTGATAATGACGACGACGACGATGATGATGAAGACAACGTCGCTTACGATGATGATGAAGATGTTGAACACGTTGACGATGATGATGTCGTAGACGACGATGATGATGAAGAGATATACGACGTCGATGATGGTGAAGATATCTAGACTACAACGATGCTGATGATATAGACGACGGATATGCTGATAATGAAGATATAGTCGACAGCGATGTTGTTGATGATATAAAAAACGACAATGATGATGAAAATATAGACGACAACGATGATGGTGAAGATTTAGAGGACAACGAGATGGTCAAGATTTAGACGACAACGATGATGGTGAAGATATAGACGACAGATATTGATGATTATAATATACATGATATTACATCTTATCACGTGACACGTCGGTCTCAACTGGTATAAAAAGGAACATCCATGAATATAAATTATACAATATTACTTATTAAAATTGTGTGTCAAGTAAACGGGTTTCCTTACGGGTTATGGGTTATTAAGAAATAACTATTATTTTTTTTTATAAACATGTGAACAACATATTTTTAGAAGTAAAACGTAGCTACTTAGATTGAAAGTATTGACCTAATTTTATTATCGAACGGAAAAACTGATGATTTTATCAAATCTATAAACTGAAGTCTTCATTAATCAGTTGTGATCCAATAACATATTATATTATGTATCTCTTATAAAAATTTGGTTTATTCCGTCTACTAATGTTTATATTATATTTTTATTTGTTTGTATTTATTTAAGGTGCTCGTTACTGTTTTATAAAAAAATAACTGTAGAATTGTTTGTTCTTGGGTCTGGAATAAAAAAAAATAAAAAATATTTTTTTTTACAATCGCTTAAATAGTTTGTAAGTTAAATCGCTAGAAAACCAGAAAATACATCTAATCCTTACTTTCGAACGTTTTCTTTCTTTTCTTCCTGTCTTTCTTATAGGTAGCTACTATTTTAAGTTTACCTTTATACTTTTTCACTCTTTAGAAATTAAATTTCATTTAAAACTTGCAATATAAAACATAAGAAAATAAAGTTCACAAATATTTACTTCTCCACCATCAATGAGTAATTAGTAATTACTTAGAGCAGTGGTGGCTCAGTGGTGAGACCTCGGACTTCGAATTCATAAGTCCGGGGTTCGAGACCGGGCGAGCGCGCAGGAAATAAATTGATTTTTCAATTTATCTGCGCATGTTGTAACATCACCACTGCTCGAACGGTGAAGGAAAACATCGTGAGGAAACCGACATGTCGAAGAATCAAAAGTTCGACGACATATTGTGTCATCCGCCAACCCGCACTTGGCCAGCGTGGTGGATTATGGCCTGTAAGGCTGTACCCTCATAGCAGGCCCGTGTCCCAGCAGTGGGAACGTATATGGGCTGATGATGATGATGATGAATTACTTATTGGCATTGTTTCCAACTTCTAAGAGTAAACCGTAAAATCAACACACTGCGTAATATCAAACAATTATAAAATTCAATTTTTATCAATTACTATGCACAAATATAATATAAAGCCTTTCTGCATAAAAATTCACCAACTTTTCCACAAGATAATAAATATGACAAAAAATGCACTATCAAGCACAAAGAATCACACTCAAAAAAATGTAGTCAAATTGAAAACTTAAGGGAACGTCAGTTGAAAATTACCACTATTTCAACTACAGCTTACTAAATATTACTGTCTTTTACCTGTTTTACATAAGGTGGTACCATAACGTCGCACACCACTTACAAATGAATATAAAATGATCTCAACGAATAATGTAAACACATTACCGACATTGTCTCATAATATTATAAACTAGCGACCCGCCCCGGCTTCGCACGGGTGCAATGCTGATACTAAATACACTACAGAAAAACTGTGAACGTTGTATATAAAAACATAGCGGCCCGCTCCGGCCACGGGTATAAAATACTAGCTGCTCCGCGCGGTTTCACCCCCGTGGCTCCACTCCTGTTGGTCGTAGCGTAATGATATATAGCCTATAACCTTCCTCGATAAATGTTCTATCTAACACCGAAAGAATTTTTCAAATCGGACCAGTAGTTCCCGAGATTAGCGCGTTCAAACAAACAAACAAACAAACAAACAAACAAACAAACAAACTCTTCAGATTTATAATATTAGTATAGATTTATAACGAACACACAAAACTTTACACTAGAGATTAAGATTGATAAGTTTTATTGTATATTTATTATGGCTGAGTACTTATATTGGTTTATACTGTGGGTCTGGTATCTAATCTTTTGCGCAAGTTTTTCAACGATGTAAATCTCTTAGGAATAGACGTTCCCTTCTTATTATAAACTGGACTAAAATCTGGCACGTCTATATTATTATATAAAAAAAAATATTGTATTCATAATATAGAATTTTTTTTTTGTTTTTGTTGTAATATTGATTTATATTATACCCGCTTCTATATGGCGTAGTTTGATATTCTAAAATAACCTTCCTAGATAATCAAGCTATTTTAAAGATTTTTTTTTTCGAATTAAAAATACCTGAGAGTGTAAGTGCATTATTGCGTATGTATCGTAAAATATTACACTTATCTTTGAGAAAACCCCGATTATAATGCTTAGGGCTATAACTGTTGTTCAAAATAGAAAATTAGTATAACATAATAACAGCTATATTTTGGTACATGCGTAATATTTGTTCACAAACAAAGATTAATGTAGAAAAACAAGGTATTCAGCTAGCAACGAATTTTTGGATGAGGGATTATTGGGCGTTCATTTTACGCGGTTTACGTCTAGTCCTTGAAATTGATCACAGATAAAAAATACCCGAACAAATGAGCTAAATAGCAACTGCAAAAAGAAATTGGTCACCCATCCAATTTATGAAAGCGCGAAACGTTGCTTAACCTAGATTTTTTATTACCTATTTAATGTTATGGTTTTTGTAGAGAAAAAACACGAAAAAGGGCCAATAGGGCAGAACAACGTCTGCGAAGGCACTTAGGTATAGGATAGTAGTATTCATTTACTATTAAAATAAATGGGTATGAACTTAATAAAAGGGTATGAACATTAGAGTTAGAATGGCAGTAGGACTGCTAATTATTCGCATGAGAAATCCTTTTTAACTGACTTTAAAAAAACTAGGAGGTTCTCAATTCGGCCGGTATATTTTTTTGATCATACAATATATATTATTCTGTACCTACGTGTGAATCTATTTACTTGTGTGTACCTAGATCTAATCGGAATTTTATCAGGCATGCACATTTAACCTAAAGACATTTTGACAGATTGCTTTGTAAAAATGTAGATTGTGAATGTAGATTAAGATAGGTTGCTTAGTTAGTTATTATGCGTATTTTCTTTACTGTAGTTAGTAACTAGTTCATAATTGCATTCGTGAGCCATAGAGATAATATGTACGTGAGCAGTCTTTTTTAAGGAACTTTCAATCGGAAAAAAAAGTGACCTCTTTTTTCATAGATTTATAGAGACATAACATAATTATCTATATATTAATAAACATAGCGGCCCGCTCCGGCTTCGCACAGGTATAAAATATATAGCCGGGCGGCCGGCCGGTACCGCCGCAAACGCTACGTCCCGCAATTTTTAAATCTGTAATATCTTCGAAAATATTCACTTAAATCATACGGTGTAAAGGGCCATATAGATCTATATTAAATGAACAATGTATTCAAGGTATTTAATTGGTTAAAGATTAATGCTGTATTGGTTAAAATCGCTTCGAAAATTAGCCATTATTTGTCGTAAAAAATAAATGACAAAAAAAAGTTATTGTGGGTTATCCATAAGAGATAGATATATACTTACCATTGCGGACTTTTCTGTAGACCTTTTCAATGTGTATAATACTTAGTACATTATTTTGATAAAACTCGTAGGGTTCAGCCTGCGTTTGCAATGTAAGCGGAAAAAATGTAATTTTTTACGACATCACATTAGAAACCTCAAAAATAACAGTACTTCTCCACTATTTAATGGATATTATTATACATATAAACCTTCCTCTTGAATAACTCTATCTATTAAAAAAAACCGCATCAAAATCCGTTGCGTAGTTTCAAAGATTTAAGCGTACAAAGGGACATAGGGACATAGGGACAGAGAAAGCGACTTTGTTTTATACTATGTAGTGAAGTTAAGAATTTTAAACCTGGGCCTTTAGACAAACCACATAGCTGCTAACGCTAATTATTGACATAAGCTCATGACATTTTGGTAATGGTTCGATCACACTACCAACGACGCAGACGACCACGACCAAAGTTCCAATCTTGCCGAAATTTGTTCAAAATCAATATTAAAATCTCCCGTCATTCTGGTACTCGGAAAAAAAATTCGAGGTCAATTAATAAAAAGAAATAGGTCTTTTTGCGATTTTCGCCGAGACGGTAAGTTTATCATACAATCACCTGAACCAAAATTGTAGATCATCTAATTATCTATAAAAAAGATTAAATACATTTTTTTATAGGAGCCACCGTTTCTATGAAAAACCTGTTTGTTTATCCATTGATCTCAAAAAAAAAAAGACGGGTTGCACTCCGGGAGTGCCGGCAGAAGTGAAAACTTGATTATTAACGTTCAGCATTTTGGAATGGTATCCGTCTTACGCATGGAATATAAGGGCTAAAAAAAAAAAAAGTCCGTCTTACGCTTTTTCGATCAGGCCACGTGTCCTGACGCGAGTTTAAGATTTTATACCCAACGCCGCTAAAGAAGTTTTCACTTCAAAAATTTTCCAAACACCAATACGACAGGAAATTCTTAAATTTCATTTTTAATTGTGTTTTGCACAATTTTATTTAATTGCGACTGGATGAAAATTTTGTTCGTGGTCGTCGTTGTCGTTGGTAGGGTGAACAAATCCTTAGCGAAATATCGTACGCTTATGACAATTAGTATCGCTAGCGGATTCTATTCCTTTGCGTTTTGACGTTTGGCTAAAGGGGCTGGAAACGTTATTTCCAGTGTCAGGAAACCCTTTTAGAACTATATGTTCACATCTATCCTATTTCCTATTCTCATAGCAGATCGGGCTAAACCTAAAAAATATCTTGTCAATATTACAATTCAAGGTGCAATCTTCCACAAGCTATTTGATAAGCTATCCCAATAGTAGGGGAGCCCAAGAGGGGATTTTGGGATTTACTCGAGCGCGTCAGATTACTATAAGGGACGGTACCTTAGCTATTCATTAGTACCTCTAGTCAATATGAGGAGTTATGGTTGGTGGGTGCGCTCAGGGGCCCCGCTGGAAAATTTGAATAATCCATAATTCCCTAAGGTTGAGCTCGAATCGTCAGATTAGCGAAATGGGGACTTCTTATATTGTAATTAACCCCCCCCATATATTAATCTGACGCGCTCGAATAATATTACTTTAATTTTTTACCCTTTCTTCATAGCGATTAAATCGCCACTTAAATCGTCAGATTAACGTATACTTTTTTTCAGTGACGTCCTGGAGCATGCAAAATATCAATATCTAACGCGCTTGAGTATTTCCAAGCCAATTTTTTTCTTTTTTAAATTAAAAAAAATCAAAAAACCCTTCCCCACCGCTAAAAGTGAAAACATTATAGGACCTTTTTTTCTCGCTATGGTCTAATCTACCAATTCTAATAGGTTCCCGTGACGCTCGAGTAAATCCACATTTAGCATCCTGGGCTCCCCTACTACAATTATGTAATATAAATTGTAAGAGAACTAATTAAGTGAGCAGTCTGTTGCAATGCTGATATAAGACGACTGTGATGTTTTAAAAGCAAATATGTTTATGTGTAATTTTCAAGTAAAACTTACAACAGAGTATTTGTAGGTACATTATAAGAAGGCGATATATTTCTTAAAAAATGCATTGAGCAATTCAATTCAACGAATCCTTTTTCGTTACGTGGAACATTCTGCAGTCTGGTATATCTTCATTAGTGTGCACCGGAGCTTTTCCTGTACTATGATTAAGTATAGTATTATCATCATTGATCATCATCTGTGACGATGACAATAGAGCGCCCCCTATTTTGTTTAATTAACTGGGTACTAAAAAAATTTACGATAGGTACTCATTACTGGAATAAGAACTCATTATTTTATTATATATAGTATTCTTACAATTAATAAAATAAGGATAAGAAACGAGAGGATGCTTATTGCTTTTTCACTCAGAAACGTGAAATTACCGTGGCATGGTATCGTAAGCGGTAAGTCCAATGTGGGGAAGCAATGGTAGTCTAAGTGATAAGTTGAAAATGTCGAAAAATTTTATTTCGTTTTTTGTTAATAACTCCGAAATTATTAACATTTCAGAAATTTTGAAAAAAAATTCTTAAAGAGGAGGAAATTTCCAACGAAAAACTCCCGACTCCCGGAATTCTATCTCCATTATTTATAATTTTAATTTAACGCTGAAAATAGGCCTCCGCGCGGCATTTTTAGGTAGCGCGCGCGGCTTCAAAACCGAGCACGTCACACTAATTATTTTTTTAAGGTATTAAATATTAATTGAAAAATTTAAAAAAATTATGGTGTATTCCGAACACTTCAAAGAATTTGCTCCCGTTGGAAATTTTACTTAAAGTTAATTTTTCAACAAATTAGACAAATGTTAACTAACGAAATTTTTTCGAACTTCCGTCCTTATTGCACATTAAATTTATAATAATTTTTTAACTTGAACAAAAAATTGAAACTATGGCACTATTCGACCTATTTTAAGTCGTTTTCTCACCCTAATATGAGTACAGTAGTTAAAGTATTAAGAAAACACGGTAAGATGTTTCATATACATATTATATAAGCCACTTTAATTCAATGAATTATGAACTGAACCAAGTTTATGAAACAAACGTAGATAGCAAAATATGCGAGATAAATATCATTATTTGCTAGGTGGTTGTTACCACCTAGCAAATAATGATATTTATCTCGCATAAACCATTCTTCGCACCAAATGTTGTAGGATTATCTGAATCTTCAATTACCTGAGATAAGACTTTTAAAGTTATATTCATTGTATAACACACATCTACTTTATATAATATATATATAAGAGATAAGAGCCATTACATTACCTAAGAATATACTTATAAAAGGATTGATTGAAAATCTATAGATTCCTACCCATTTTTATGTGATTATAATTTTCTACTAGCTTTCCAGTTTCCACTCACGGTGTCTCAAACATAGAAAAATATATACGCTGCTAAAACCTTTCTCGAGAACCACGTTATTATCCATTGGCAGAATTACGTTATCCGTTATCCATTGCTCTACGATCTACCGATTGAAAATCAGCAGTTTTTGAGTTTTCGCAAACAGACAGACCGATCAACGCAGCGGAGGACTTTGTTTTATATGTTTAATGTAGAGAAAACGTTGTTCACACAATATAAGAATTAAATAATTTGTGGTATTTGAAAAAAATAAATTTGAAAAAATAAAAATGAACGTCTAGATATAAGCGATTTCTTCCAGTCTTTCCGGCTGTTTCTAATGATAAATAAAAAATATGTTTGTCAGTTAGCAAATATAATATTATCTGAGTTGCTAATTAATTTAACATAGTTTTTTTTCAGATAAGCGTCTTCACTATCACTACATAGTATAAAACAAAGTCGCTTTCTCTGTCCCTATGTCCCTATGTCCCTTTGTACGCTTAAATCTTTGAAACTACGCAACGGATTTTGATGCAGTTTTTTTTAATAGATAGAGTGATTCAAGTGGAAGGTTTATATGCATAATAACATCCATTAAATAGTGGAGAAGTACTGTTATTTTTGAGGTTTCTAATGTGATGTCGTAAAAAATTACATTTTTTCCGCTTACATTGCAAACGCAGGCTGAACCCTACGAGTTTTATCAAAATAATGTATAAAGTATTATACACATTGAAAAGGTCTACAGAAAAGTCCGCGATGGTATATGTCTATCTCTTATGGATAACCCACAATAACTTTTTTTGTCATTTACTTTTTACGACAAATTATGGCTAATTTTCGAAGCGATTTTAACCAATACAGCATTAATCCTTAACCAATTAAATACCTTGAATACATTGTTCATTTAATATAGATCTATATGGCCCTTTACACCGTATGATTTAAGTGAATATTTTCGAAGATATTACAGATTTAAAAATTGCGGGACGTAGCGTTTGCGGCGGTACCGGCCGGCCGCCCGGCTATATCTATACTTCTATACTAATATTATAAAAAGGAAAGGTTTGTATGTATGTATGTATGTATGTATGGTTTTCACGCATAAACTACTGGACCGATTTTGATGAAATTTGGCACAGATAATCTTTAGACCCTGAGAAAGAACATAGGCTACCTTTTATTGCGAAATATGTACCACGGGCGAAGCCGGGGCGGACCGCTAGTCTATACTAATATTATAAAGAGGAAAGGTTTGTATGTATGTATGTATGTATGTATTGTTTTCACGCATAAACTACTGGACCGATTTTGATGAAATTTGGCACAGATAATCTTTAGACCCTGAGAAAGAACATAGGCTACCTTTTATTGCGAAATATGTACCACGGGCGAAGCCGGGGCGGACCGCTAGTATTTTATAGTTTTATACCCTTGCGAAGCCGGAGCGGGCCGCTATGTTTTTATATACAACGTTCACAGTTTTTCTGTAGTGTATTTATTATGAGCATTGCATCCGTGCGAAGCCGGGGCGGGTCGCTAGTAAATAAATAAAGCAGCGGTTTGTTAATAATTATATAAAAAGAATTTAGAGCTACCTAGTTTCTGTACAGTGATGAGTGAGATGATAGTTATAATATTTAGTTAAATTGTATTGAAGTGGTATAACTAGTCGCTAGTCTGTGTTTTGTTTAAAAAAAAATAACATTTTTTACGCGTTTTAAAAAGATAGTGAAAGTTTTCTAGGATTTAAAATTTCTTTATACATATATGTAACTAGGTATGTTTATACTAATTGTGTTGTGATTAAAACATAATATTGCGTCATATTTGCCAATCAATTGAAGGTGTTTAAAAATAAATGCGGTACTTACCTATAATTCTTTTGAAAATGTCTGTGTATTATTGGTGATAGCGATAAGATAATAAAATATATTTATGGATAGAAACTCATTTTGAGTACACTAATAATTTAGATTAAAAATAACTTTAATTAAAATTACTTTATTCAAAGTAGGTAAGTAAGTATACAGTTTGATGCCAAATTTAAAAAAAAAAATTACAATTTTGAAATAAATTTTAACTCGGTAAGTAACTATTTCGTTATTAGACATATTTTTCTGCTATACACATAGGTTCCTACTTCCTAGTAGATAATATGAACATTTCTATTGATAAAATTAATCAACGATAAAAAAACTATAAAATAAAGCGTGTAGTTAGTACTAACTACACGCTTTATTTTATAGTACGCTTTATTGTATAGGTACCTAGCTAGAAAAAATATTGCATTATGTGTTTAAATTTAGGCTACGTCTACTAAAATTGAAGTTAATTAAAAGCTCTGTAGTAGGCAATAGTGAAAGGTTGTTAGACTAAGTCACATCGTAACATTTATAAAGAACCTGATTTTAGGAACCGATCTCATACTCGCGTTCCAGTACGAAATCAGTTGAGCACCTTGAGATGGTTGCTGTTTATAAATACACTAGCCGTGCCCCGCGGTTTCACCCCCATTGCTCCGCTCCTGTTGGCCTTAGCGTGATGATATATAGCCTATAGCCTTCCTCGATAAATGGGCTATCTAACACCGAAAATTTTCAAATCGGACTAGTAGTTCCTGAGATTAGCGCTTTCAAACAAACAAACTCTTCAGCTTTATAATATTAGTACAGAGATCAAGAGCGTCTCAAATGCGATCGCTCGCATTGGCGGGATCATATCATAAATAAACGTCGATTTTTGGGAGATCGTGCTAGCGGTTACGTCACAACTCACAACTCACAAGTACACTCATAAGAGCCGAGTGTTTTTTTATTAATCAACGCTAAACTCAGCTGAAAAGGCAACCCCAAGTGACAGCTCAAGTTTTGTTTATAGTAAAACTCAGCAGCTTAAATTTTTACGTAAGAGCATACTCAATTCTGAGACCGGATAACGGGCCTTACTCTACAGTAGAACATAAGTACCTACGTATAATAACGAAATATACTATTTTAATACTGGCATAGCGCCATCAGCAATGTAAACGTTCTGAAGTGTACATGTAAACGTATGTCTATATCAATTGATATTATCGATTGATGATAAATCCTAGTGTCGACTTTGCGCGACGTAAACGCAAAATGATTTTGAAGTAAACTAACGTCGGATGTGACGGGGTTTTTACAAAATGGGAAAATCATGGATAACGCCGTTCAAAAAACAAGTAAGTGTATTATTTGACCTATACATAATAGTTTATGAGTAGTTATAGGTATATAGTTTGTATTCGCTATGTATAAATTTTAATTGCAAATTTAGTATGCTGACGAAATATAAAACAGTATTTTTATAAATCTTTAAACGTTTGCTACTGTATATGTACTTACATGTAATCATGTAAAGATATATTTTATTAGTAAATATTGTATGGATATTGCATATAACATAAATAATATTACCTATATTGAATTACGCCTTGTACTCAGCTAAATATGTGTGGTTAGATCTATGTATGTTGAGCATAAGTGAAATAACGTGAAGCGTAGGTACTATAGAATTCGTTCATGCAAATTAATTATCCAACAAAATAGGCATTATATTTGTGGTTATAATCTGTTTAACATACTAATATAGATTTAAACTTGATATGTTAATTAAATATCAGTTTAATGATTTATTTTGCATCTTCCAAATATTACCTTCTACATTCGGATATACAGGGTGTCCCAGCAACGGTATACTAAGCCCCAAGGAGGTTATAGTTTTGCATACGCTGAGTACTTATTATTATTTAAAATAATTGATTAGTCTTTAATGATTTTATTTGGACAATATATTTATTTTTGACAAAACTAATATATAATTTGACTAAACTAATAATATTACAGTATAGCCAAAGGTAGCCTTATAGGCTATATAGAGCATCCAGGGATAGGTACTTTCTGAAATCGATCCAATATTTCTTGCGATTAGCTCGTTCAAACAAAAAACCAGCCTGCAAATTTTTGACGTTCGCAAGAGCATCAAAACCGACAGAGTACTTCCCTTGAACACAGAATCTCGAAATTTGGTACAAATTAACGTCTCATAGCACAGATAAAGGAAAAAATGCGAATAGTATTAATTTTAAGTTACAAGTTTAAAGTTACAACATAAACTTAAACTCAAACATTTATTTATTCAATTAGACATCTTTTAGAAGCACTTTTGAATCGTCATAACATATTTTTAACATTTACCACCGATTCGGAAAGCAGTATCATAATCACTACATAGTATAAAACAAAGTCGCTTTCTCTGTCCCTATGTCCCTATGTCCCTTTGTATGCTTAAATCTTTAAAACTACGCAACGGATTTTGATGCGGTTTTTTTTAATAGATAGAGTGATTCAAGAGGAAGGTTTTAGTATATAATTTATTAGGTTTTAGACAAAGCGGGCGAAGTAGCGGGCGATAAGCTAGTATTATAAAAAAACATATTAACATAGGTTTGTTCCATCATCCATGTTTGTTCGTAAGGTTTGTAGCTTTTGTCTGAATCGCACTTAATCTTTTTTTTTTGGGAAAAAACAATGTTATTAGATTGGATTGACGTAACTCTTTAATAAAATATACACTTCCATATCTTGATATTGTAGCTAAGTATTTGTCACATGTTATCGTTTACATAACAACACTTGTTTTCCAGCATACTTTACATTTTACAAGTAAAACTTGAGTTAAACCATGTTAAACTTTATTGACATTTTTGAAGTGAAACTTCTTTATCGGGGTTGGAAAAAAATTTAGTGTAACATTTTTTTGTTACGCGTGACATTTTTCCGTTACGCGCCATCTTTTTCTTATCCCTACCACGCGTGATTCGACGTATTTCTGTAAAGTTGCATATATTTTAAATTATTTTTGAAAAATAAGGTCATAAAGAAGTTTCACTTCTTACGTGTGTACACTAGTACACGCACACATTTTTTTTAAAGAGTAGTACCTAACTTTAAGGTACTACATATAGGTACTTTATAATTTAGCTTGTGGTAAACATTATCGTCTATAGGTACTCTATAGTGCTCTGGGATCACGTACATTTTTAAAATCGGTCGAGTAGTTCCTGAGATTAGGGACGTGTAAACAAACTCTTTAGATTTATATTATTGTATAAATTATTAAGTATGTATTAGCCGTTTTCAGTATGTCGTTTTCAGTATTTATTAGCCCTGTAAGCAGAATTTAAAACAATGTACCTACCTAATGATAAAGTAGCAACTGACAAAATTATTCTAAGCAAATAAGTTCATTTTCCGTGTCTGTATGAACTACATACCTAATGAAGAGAGCCTATAGGTATCTTAGTATATCTTATATAATTAATTATGTATACATATTTACCTAGTTACCTACCCAAAAATTGAGTTTATTACTCGTAAGTAATAAGCGAAGAAGTAGTTCATACATTAACATTAGTATAATAAACATAATTAGTCCATTGAAAAGTTACATTTGGGGTTGCGTTTTTAGTAGGGGGGGTCAGTGTGAAGCAAAAACCAAGTTTGTGGGGTCGCCACCCTTGTCCCACGGCCGCCATCTTGAAAATAGCGGCTGAAATGGTTTTTACGATATAACTCTTAAACTATTTATCTGATAAAAAAAAATTGTTAACAATATTTGTTGCAAATTAAATTTTCTACATCTTTGGTCCAGTAACTTTTTGTCGTAGAACTAGAAATAAAAAAGTAATAAGCGAAAATGTTCAAAAATTAGAGATATTTATATTTTTCAATAAAACTTTTTTTTATTAAAAATAAAATTGCGTCCTCTAAAAAACGCAAGGTTAGGCCTAAAATATGTAAAACTTCAGTGGACTAAATAGCGACCCACGCTTGCTTCGCATGTAGATGTATACAATATGTAAATTATTATAAACCTTTCTCTTCAACCAACCTATCTTTAAAAAAAAATTAGTGCGTGTACTAGTGTACACACGTAAGAAGTGAAACTTATTTATGACCTTATTTTTCAAAAAATAATTTACTATATGCAACTTTACAGAAATACGTCGAATCACGCGTGGTAGGGATAAGAAAAAGATGGCGCGTAACGGAAAAATGTCACGCGTAACAAAAAAATGTTACACTAAATTTTTTTCCAACCCCGATAAAGAAGTTTCACTTCAAAAAAACTCTATCAAAATCCGTTCAGTAGTTTTATAAATACATAGATCAGACAGATAGACAGGGGAGCGACTTTTCTTTTATACTTAAATAATAATAATTAATAATTATGCAGTGATGTTTATTTTTTTAAGACACCAAACGTACATAAAAATATCCTAGTCAAACTGCAGTGACTATTATAAACTTTATTTTCCTAACCATAAATGCTATTTTCCAGTGCTTCGTAACCCTGGGGGTGTCGTTGAACCTATCATCCCATGGCCTGACGATGGGGTTTGCAGCCATCGTGCTGCCGCAGCTCCGACAGCCAGACTCCATCATACCAGTTGATGATACCACAGGATCTTGGATTTGTAAGTAGCTTTGGTTAGGGTGCTTTTTCACCAATAATGTTCGAGAATGTGTAGCGAGGAATGTGTTTGTAAATAACCAAAAGAATCGCTTCAAACGCTACAATATTTAAAACTAATGAAGCGATATGATTGGTTATTTACAAACACATTCCTCGCTACACATCCTCGCATATTATTGGTGGAAAAGCACCCTTAATCTTGATTTAAGACACGCGTATTTTGCTTCACCTGTATGTTTGTATGTAACGGCTCGATGTTGATCTACTTAAACGGACAGATTTAATTCAAACTTTAAACACTTTTATAGGATCCGTGACAATATATTTTGTGTGTGTGTGTAGCTGTAGGTAGTTATTGGTCAATTAGTGGTGTTTCTTCATAATGAATTACTGTTCTATGATGATTGATTTCACAACGAATTATGGCATAAGAATCGGGCTCAAAATTAAAGTGATAACTGATAACTGATAATAATATTGCTATTTTCTTATAAAACTGACCTTTGAAATTTCAAAGATCGATTTCCCCCATGTTTACTTATCGCAATAGAAATAATCTTTATATCCCCTGTACTTCTGTAACTCAGTAACTGATAGAAGCCAAGGCCTTACTGATGAGTGATTAGATTATAATTCGCGATAGTAGGTACTATTGTGAGTCAGTTTCCTCAAGCAATTGGAGATAAAACTTGACGTCAAAACCCAGAAGTGTGCATGCACTATCTTAGATATTATATTGAGAAAAATCATGTTAAAATGTGTTTTATTGATATTTTTACAGAATAGAAAAACTCCATCAGTAGACGGGATTAAGCGTGCGAAACGCTCGCTAGACGAAACACGCAGGTTCGAATCCCGCGATTTTTTATTTTCTTCGATATATTTTTGAATGTTAGAAAACAAATTAAATGGCACAGGCGCGCGTACCCTACCAACAGCTAATAATAAACAAATAAACCACTGATACTTATTGTATCTGGTAGCCGTAGCCGTAGACGTCTGGTACGTACCGTAGCTGTAGTATATATCTCTTGTGAAGCAGATCATTTCTATAATGAAAGTTAAGAAAATGATCCCCAAGCAATAGTTATTTACCAATCTTAACCACGAAATTATATCTTATCTACTGGCTACTCTTAATCAGTTATAGCTAATTTATCTTCTGATGCAGAAACGTTGATAATTTTGATAATAATAATTACTATTAATTACCTACATAATTTTTGATAATTTTACACGGGTCTATAATACTCTATGCGTCATTGTAAAAAATAAAAAATGGATATCAATTAGTCAGATTTATTTTTAAAATTCGTTACATTCAATCAACTTAAAGTAAAATAAACAATATTATGTATACCTAAACTAAGTATATAATATTCACTAATTGTAACTATGTGTATCTTTTCAGCTGCAATCCTGGGCTTCGCATTGATAGTGGGTAACTTCATAATCCCGACGGTAATGGCAAAATATGGCCGGAAAACTGCAAACGTTTTAAGCATAGTGACCATGCTTCTCGGCTGGTTTTGTATAATATTAGCGACCAACATAAAAGTCATACTCATCGGAAGATTTCTGAAAGGATGCGCTATGGGCATGACTGCTTCGTTGGGCCCAGTTTTAATAGGAGAATACACTAGCCCAAAAAACAGAGGAGCCTTCTTGACCACGATATCTCTCTCAATTGCTACAGGAGTTGTTTTCGTCCACACCTTGGGAGCGTTTTTCCATTGGCAAATAGCCGCATTGGTCTGCGCTTTTCTAATGTTCATAGATCTACTGATAGTCTTGTATTCGCCAGAGACGCCGACGTGGTTGTCAGACCAAGGCCGCTATGCGGAAAGCGAGAAAGTATTCAGGTGGCTCCGAGGCGACACCGAAGACGAAGAATTGAAGAGAATGCTTGAAACTAGTATGATCGTAAGAGAAGCGAAGGCCGAGGTTATAGTAGAGGATACTTTCTCTAAACGCATGAAAGCAAACCTCGCTTTCTTCAACGCTACTATACGCAAAAGGGAATTCTACAAACCCATCTTTATAATGATCCATATTTACACATTGAGTCAATGGTCTGGAGCAAATATATTAGCAGCTTACACTATCGATTTGTTTACAAACGTAATCGGCACTGAAGTTAATATCTATTTGATGGTAATCACGTTAGGAACTCAAAGAATTATATCGAACGGGATAGCTGTATACATAATTAAGAAAGTGAAGCGTAGAACCATGTTAATGGCAACCGTTGGAATAAATTTGTTTGCATACTTGTCAATAGCCTCGTACAGCTATCTTAAAGCAAATCAAATGCTTCCTTATGACCATCCTTTTATAGGAATCTTCTTAATTCACATCCACATGGTATCAATAGCCACGGGAACTGTTCCCTTGCCATTTATTATTGCTGGTGAAGTATTCCCCTTGGATTACAGAAGTCTAGCGGGTAGCATCAGCGTTTTCTTCCTTTCCGGAAACTTTTTCATAATTTTGAAGACTGTGCCATATTTATTTAAGACGATCGGAGTGCATGGAGCCTATGTTATTTATGCAGCTGTTGTGGCGTATTGCGTTGTCATAGCATATTTCTTCTTGCCTGAAACGAAGGATAGGACTTTGCAAGAAATTGAAGACGAATTTAGGGGAAGACCACTTTCTCCTGAAGAAGTGAAATCAACTCAGTCTTTGACGTCTGTGAAACATAATCAAGACAGGCGATGCAGTAGCCCTGTAATATAAGATTTATTAGTTATATAGAATAATTTATTTATTGACGAGTAAGTTTAAAGTGAAGTGAAAGAATGTTGTGTTCATAAATTATTGTTTGTTTCATCTATGTATGTGGAAACGTGTTATTTTGTTATCCTAGTTGTAAAGCATGTGATTGCGACAATTTCAAGCAAATATAGCGTAGTTAATACGAAATGGGTTAGTTGCCTAAAAAAGATGCTCACTGTGGTTGTGATCATAGACTTACATTTTGGTAATAATAGAATTAATAGAACATAAAAATAATACTTATCAAACATAGAAAGTAACATTCGAATTTAGTTATTTTCCATAATCCATTTTTTATAAAAACGGCTGTGTTCGTCCATTTATATCAATACTATAAGGTAGTTACTGAGAAGTTGTAAATATGTTATTATTGTTAAATACTCATAAATAAAGATAATAAATTAATTGATAGTGGTTTCATTACATTTTATTGACATTTTATTTCAAATGCTCCGCTTTAGGTTATCCGATCAGTTTTTTTTTGTTATTAAACTAGGTGTGCCCCGCGGTTTTACCCGCATTGCTCCGATCCTATTGGTCTTAGCGTGATAATATAGGCATATTATAGCCTTTGTCAATAAATGGGTTAACGCTGAATTTTGCAAATGAGACCGTAGTTCCTGAGATAGCGCGAGCGCCTTCAAGCAAACAAACTCTTCAGCTTTATAATACACTCTCAATACTATACTAGTATGATTTATAAATAGTTAAACTTTATAGGTAACTAGCTTTCCACCCGCGGCATCGCCCGCGCAGTCAAAGAAAAACTCGCATAGTTCCCGTTCCCGTGGGATTTCCGGGATAAAACCTATCCTATGTCCTTTCTCGGGTATCAAAATATCTCTATACCAAATTTCATGCAAATTGGTTCAGTAGTTAAGGCGTGATTGAGTAACAGACAGACAGACAGAGTTACTTTCGCATTTATAATATTAGTATGGATTAATGTGAGTCTTTCTTTCTGTAATGTCATGCCTTAGCCGTAAAAACGGCAATCCAGCATAAATTTTAATAAAATTTAAAATGAACACAAAGGCTAATTTTTTCTTCAAAAATCCAACATTAAATTGTTGATTAGGGGATGAAAGTTCACGTGGTTTGGTCATATCTAGTAGTTTATATTTGTGAATAAATGATAAGTACATAATTTATAGTACCTATGGGATACAAATTATACGATCCTTTGCGATCAGGTTGGTTGCATTCTTTATGATTGAGATATGAGTGCATTAAGTGTCACATCATTTTATATTAACACGTTTACATTATTATTAGTGATGCAACGAATACTACTTTTACGAATACGAATATCAAACCTACTATTCGGCGAATACGAATACGAATATCTCGCCTTGGTAATAAAAGACTTATTTATTTAATGAATGTTTACTCTTCTAATAATTAAAATTTACAATAGGCAAATTTTTATTAAAAAAAAAAAATAAAATTCGTAGATTTTTTGGTTTTAGGAATGGTTTTAGGCGATTTTTTTTTTCAGTCTGGATGTTTCCAGCCGTTGAAAAAAGTCTTTCCGAAGCGACTGTACATGGCTTCAGTGAAAAATATTTTTGGGCGATTTTTTTTTGACTTGGAAAATGGACATCTTCTCGCCAAAAGGCCAGTGGATCAGCAGTCTCTGCCCACGTCATATTTTTACGCGCGATTTTTAAATCTGTAGTAAATAGAGTTGCGTACAGACTACAGAAATATTCGTTTTTAAATATTCGTATATTCGCCGAATACGAATACATATTCGGTAAATGTCTACTATTCGGCGAATACGATTATTCGTATTCGTTGCATCACTAATTATTATACTTTAATATTTATAGTTTTAGTTATTACCAGCTGCGCCCCGCGGTTTTATCCGCGCGCTAGTTGTTTTTTCCTATTAATGTTTCTGTGAGAATATCGGTATAAAAAATAGCCTAAGTGACTCCTTATAATAACATCTGTCAGTGAGTCCCGTCAGAATCGGTCCAGCCGTTCCCGACATTAGCCGGAACAAACACAGACAAAAATTGTTAAAATTACTATTTCGGTATATGTATCTACAGTGTATATACATTGGAATTTAGTAAAAATCGATTATTTTAATATTCAAAAGCCACTCCAATTTGATTATTGGGTATGGCAATGGCGGAATCTTTTTTGAAAATTATTTAAGGTTCGGAGTCCAATATGTAATCTAAAGCTTCAATGAAGGCCATAGATTAATTTACCAAATACCATGAAAAGATAAACTGCACAAAAATATATTTTATAAAACAATGTATTTTTTTTTGCCATTATAACATACTTTCTAACCCCATACCTTTTTATTTAAAAGTTCATATAACACATAGGCATAAAATCCCCAACCTGTGTAGCAATAGGGTTCAAATCAATAAAACAACAGAATACGTCTAGAAAACTCTTTTTTTCATTACAACATACAAGTCACCATATAAATCAATATTACATATATTTATATGTTATTTTATATACTCTCACGTCTCCCTTACATTTACAATCTGTGGTATAGCGTATAAACAGCATTTTTATTGTTTGTTTCAATACAAATAATCGTATTATAGATAAAGCATCCAAATCCACGGTAAGAAATAAAAAGAAAATCACAGTATTTTTTTTTAAACAAAACGTAATAATTCAGTAGAAAGAGACAGATAGAGTACTGCAATCTTCTCTTTCTTTTTAACCGAGTCTTTCCAACTTTGTCTATAATACTTTAGAATACAAACCTTTGTTATTCATTCTTAAATTATATTTAACAAAAGTGTAAAAAATGAATGTGATATAATATTTCTTTGCTCTTAAATATTTATATGGCGATGGTCCCATTTGAAACCATTTGGTTCATAGTTTTTTATATGTTAGTCAGTCATTATGCCAAAACGGATCTAATCATTTATATAAAAATTTATAGAGATATTATATTATCACGCTAACAAATTCATTCGATTTCTTAGACCATAATAACACTATTAATATGTATAAATGTATGTGATGAGTTTTGATTAAACGACCATAAATATAGGAATATATCTATAATTCTATTAAAAAATACGACAAAAAAAGCACAATATATAATAGTTGATATATAGCAGTATTTTCATCTGCAAAACAATATGTTATTATAATATGTTATTACAATTAGACTTCTTCTATAAACAATTTTTAAACCGTTTCAAATTTTGCCTCCGATTCGGAAAGCAGTATCTATGGAGAAGATCCGGCAAGAAAAAAAGACATGCATATTCATGTAAATCATAATCATTATTGACAATTAAAAATGAAGAGCCAAAAAGTCAGTATTATAAAGCTACACGAAAAAAATATCAAACGGGACCACCGCCATTTGGCGTTTTTGTGATTTTTAGAATAAATTTCCCATCAAATAATTACTTTACTGAGGAAATATTCGAGGCACATTACTACATTTATTCTATCTTGATATTACATATCATTTTTCTTATATTTCTTTACCTTTCTAATTAAGAATATAAAAAAAAACTGTGAAATAAAGAAAGAAAACAAAAACTATATCGAATTTTATATAAAAAAAAGAATATACAAATGTATAAAAGAAAATTTTCTAAGTTAGTGCATTGGGGTAAAAAATGGACTTAAATATTTTTGTGAGTGTTTTCTATATATAAAGGAAATATAATAAAAAATATAAGGCTTCGCTTACAAAGGGCTATACAGTATGTATCTATAAATCACTTTTACGATTACCCTAATGCACCATTTAGCTAAATTGTATTGTGTTTTTAACCCGTAAATCTAAGGGGAAACAATTGATTTTTCATACGTAAAAATTACATAAGTGTATATTATTTTAAATGGATCAATATCACAACAACTAAGGGGATTTTAAACACATATAATTCCAATCTGGAAAAGTGACAAGCGATTTACACATATAAAAAAAATCTTGCACATTTACTTATGTTCAAATAAACCGCCAATGTTCAATTAAACCGCGGTTTAAGCCCGTTAAAAACGTGTCATTTTAATATTAGTTAATATACTTTCTTACGTCACTGTAAACTATTTGATTACTCGAACTACATAGACACATACCGTCTTATTAAAAAAAAATCGTTAAACCATAGATAAGGACAAGTTTAAACCTCTGTACAAAAGTTAAACCATGACTTTATACCGGTTTAAACCAGGTCTAAGTTTTTGTAATAAGACGGTTACTGTTTAAACGAAACAAAATCATATAATGTCATAAATATTTACACCCTGTTGATAATCTAACAATAAAAAAAAATTAAGATCCCACGCAAATACTGTTAGACGTTGTATGCAATGTTAAGTTGTTTATGAAATTTTTTTTTTTTTTTTATTTAAGTGAAACTTCTTTATCGGGGTTGGAAAAAAATTTAGTGTAACATTTTTTCATTACGCGTGACATTTTTCCGTTACGCGCCATCTTTATCTTATCCCTAAAATTATTTTTTGAAAAATAAGGTCTTAAAGAAGTTTCACTTCTTACGTGTGTACACTAGTAAACGCACACATTTTTTTTATTTATTGTCTTAATATGAGTAATGTATAAAAAAATCTAACGTTAGATTTTTTTTATTATTATTGTATACGTTTGCATTGTTATGAATTAAATTCAAGTCATGTATGTAAATAAAACTATACACACACAAAATGACAACTGATTTTTGCTTGATTTGTTCAAACTTTGGGAAAGAAAGCTTTTTATTGACTGAATTGACAGTTAAGATTAATTTAGATTAGGTAACCTATATAATTATAATAATTATTCATTTTAATTAAATCTTACAAAAACCTACAAATAGTTCACTGGTATTGTACAATAATCTAAGTTCCAAAAAAAATTTAAGTCTTTCAAAATTAATTATATTTCAAACAAATTTTTTGTGTAAAAATACCTATATTTCAAACTTTACACACAACACATAACAGTATTTGCCAATAAATGTTCAACTAACAAAATAACAATATAAAAAACGAACTTAAACCTACAAATACTTAAACCGAGTTTACATAGTACATCTCATAAATGTCGGTGGTGGTCAAATCTGTCTTTTACCAATAATTAACTAATGAGAAGCGATAACCATATATTTTAATTATTTAATTATTATTATTTAACATTGAAATTGAAAAACACATTTAAAGACTACAGTAGAATGCGGATTATCCGAACGCCGATTAACCGAAACTGTCAAAACATGATATTTTTATCAAAATCTTTATAATGGATATACAGTACTCCAAAATTAATAATGCGCATGCAGATCTTCGCTAATTATCGTATTTCCAGAAACAACCGAATCACCCCGAATCATTGAATCGTAAGTGCCCTAAACAATGCACTTGCATCTTGCACCTTGTTCGAAAGATATAGGAGTCAATTCAGAGTCATACACAATCGAAAACAATTCGGGCGGTAGGTGACGGTAGCCTGTCAGTCAAAAAATTCAAAAATCCGTCAGTCGTCTTTATATATTAGTGGTTACCGCATGTATTCTCTGTATGGAATTATATAGAGCTGCTGTTACATACCCTTCTTAGTTTTGTTTCAAAGTTGAATTTTCCAATAAAATGATTATTTACACAGGTAGCAGATAGCAGTGGGGAAAGTGAAAGTTAGTAAGAGCATAATGAAAGTTCTGATCATTCTACGATATCAGAAATAGAGATAATCCCTGATTCTGTAAATCCTTTCGACTGAGATTTTAATGATTAGATTTCTACAATTTAAATGTAAACCAGTGTTTGAAAATATTTTTTTTAAATATAACTTTTCCTTATTTTAACCTTCCATACATCCATCATCACGCCAGCTTCAGTAAGACACTTTAATAGTTCTAAGTATAGAATTTTCCAAGTAAATCAATACAACAAATATATATTCGCAATCGTGTGGCTTATCCTCGCTATTAATTTACATTAAATTATCGAAACAAATTTCGTTACTTATCTCTTTTACCATAAAATCACTAAAAAACCTCATACTTCTAGTAAACTATGCATGAAGAAAATACATTTAACCACTCTATATAATAGATAAGCTAATAAGCTCGGGGAATATGACAGTTGCCGAACAGTGACGATTTTTTCTATGCGCATTATCAGTTTGGGAGTACTGTAATATATTATATCTCTTATAAGAGACTAGGACAGTAGTATTAAGATAAGCAGAATAATAAAACACATATATTTTTAGATTGTAAATAAAATATGTAGTAAATTTTTTTACAACACAAATTTTTCCTGATCATGTAAATGTTAATTTATGATCTAAATTTTATTAATTACCGCTTCTCATAGGTTTTAATACTATATTAGAAGACAGATACGCATTTTTGCACAAAATATATATACATAATACATACATATATTTACGCTTACATTGCACAAGTGTATTATATAGCTACAGAAATCAGATCTAGGCTTTATAAAAATAATTCTTCGTTTTGGTTATATTTATGATAACATGACATGAAAATATGGGTCGAATTTACGTAAATATTGTACTGAAATTACAGTATTTTATATATTGCAAACACAAAAAGATATTTAGTGTCTCTTGAAAAAAAAAAAAATTCAAACTCATATATTTTTGTGTATAAGAAAGTATTAGTAAGTAAATTTGCAACTTTACTATTTCTATTGAATGAATAATCCATTTTACGAATGAATAAAATTAATCACCAAATATCTCATTGTACAGAAAAACTGTACTTACAAAAATACAATAGAAAAAAAAATATACCGGCCGAATCGAAAACTTCTTTTTTGAAGTCGGTTAAAAATGAATATGCTACAAATTAATGAATAAACAAAAATGGCGTCGTCAAATCAAGTGTCCTGATATATATTCACACCGCTACAACATTGATTGGTCCTCCATCTAATATATATATAAAATATACATCTAATAATTATATTTACGCGTAATTCTAACGTTCAACTAAATATACAATAATTATAGAATCTATATATGTACGCTAAACTAATATATCATTTTGTGTATTTTCAGTATTTTGCCGAGACGCTGCTTCGCCGTCTTCATCCCTTTTTTCAGTCTTATATCTGTAAAAGAAACATAATATATATATAACATAAACATAGTATGTAACGAAGTTGCTGTAGTTCTTTAAAACTACGCAACGAATTTTGATGAGGTTTTGTTTAATAGATAGTTTCTTGAGGAAAGTATTAGTATATAATTTGTTAAGTTTTCTTCAAAGCGGGTGGAGCTGCATATACACTACACATAAAGAAGACTTATAATTTTTATAAGAATGTTTTCTCGAGATCAACTTACAAACTTAAACAATTTTGATAATTCTATCAATAGTGTAGTAAGACATTATTTCTCAAAAACTACAATACAATATTATATTGTGTAAAAATTTGTGAAGCTTCCAACTTTGTCCATTCTAGATTAAAATATAAAACAGTAACTTACTCTTGCTATTAGCCGGATTGTGCACGGGCGGCGGGGGCCGCCGGCTTTTTGTCGCTAACACAGCCCGTTTTGGATTCTGCGAAAAAAAAATTTCAATATTATTAACTAAGCTTATAGTTGTCATTTGGCAGTCGTTGGTTTGGATAGGGGTGTGAGTTGGGTTAGATTCGTAGCGTTTTTAACTATAGAGGTACTGGAGTCCCGCGAAGTCATCTCGCTCGTCTTCTTGTGGAAAAAGTAAATTCTCAGCAACTATTGACTTAAGCGTTTTAGACACTTTAGACTTAAGCGTTTTGTTGTCTGGTGGGGCCCTGAAAACCAGCGCTATGCTGACCATATCGGCATAGCATATGCTGAGCGGCCTTACCCTTTAGGTCGCCAGTCGCCACACAAATTATATTCTTAGTTTTAATTTTTATGTTTGTTTTTGATATTGTTGAAGTGAAAACTTCTTTAGCGGCGTTGGGTATAAAATCTTAAACTCGCGTCAGGACACGTGGCCTGATCGAAAAATCAATCGTAAGACGGATGTTTTTTTTTTTTTTTTTAAGGCTTATATTCCATGTGTAAGACGGATTCCAAAATATCAAACATGCTGAACGTTAATAATCAAGTTTTCACTTCTGCCGGCACTCCCGGAGTGCAACCCGTCTTTTTTTTTTGTGTTGGTGGTGGTAATTTGGTGTGCCTAGTAAAATTTATTTTATTCTTATTGTCATTCAATGACTGCGCTAGTCATTGAATCAGGTACTGACCGCACAGAGCGCGCTGGGCTCTGCTGTGCCGTGCGGCCTGCCCGCGGCGGCCGCGTGCAGTGCGGCGCGCACGCACTCGCGGCGCACGGCCGAGCGCGCGGGCCCGCGCAGCCGCGGCACGAGGCGGCCGAGGCGGGCTCGGGGAGACCACGACTCGTCCCTGCGAATGGAAATATATTTATAAGTCACAAACTTCACAGAACAAAAAAAAATTTAGAATTCTGCTTTTAAGCTAGTTAAAACAATAAAATTAAACGTAACTTCTGTCTGCACGATGCAGATGCAGATCTTTACTGATTGACTTTAAATCTGATAATATATAGGAATTAATTAATTATTATAATTTGAAAAACTCAAATGGAAGCGCAGTAAATCACTCCCACATTGTGCGTCCGTGTCCGTGCGAACGATGTTTTCAGCCACAGAACAGTAAAAACAAATAGAAGTGTGATGTGGGCGTGGCCCACGTGTCACTAGTGCTAAGATCACCTAACTTGCTCTCAGTTGTGCGCAGAAAAATATTCGAGTCGGTTGTCAGCTCTCAAACCTTTTTTCCATATTTATTCATTAATTAGGACTTGTTGTCCGGTATTAGAGTGCAAAAATGGTAGCAGGCGAATTTAAACTCAGCAATGGAGGCATTTCATGCCATCGGTAAGTCTTATTTTTATTTATTTTACATATATTTTATGTTATAACTTCGCTTGTCGTAATTTGTCAAAATTGAATACAAATCTAATCAAAATGAACCTTAACCCATAAGAAATTGGTACTATTATAGATTGAACAGCAAACAAGACTTTCTGGAATATTATTGCAATAAACAAACGAATGTCGGTTTAGTGATGCTTGTGGCGCATATCGACAGTATCGATACTTTAGAAAAGACAAACATTATAGATATAAATTTATAAAGAATAGAAAAAATTCGATCACGAGGCGGGACTCGAACTCGCATCCTTTCGCGCCATTCCGGGGCGGATGCCTGACCAATTTAGCTACTGGTGACCCGCCAGAGCAATCGAATTTATTCTATTCTTTCAGTTTTATGTGTCTGAAGGAACACACCGCGCGCCATCTATTGAGATGATTAATTATTCTTTATAAATTTATATTTATAAAGCATTTGAATGCCATAAAACCGAAAATATAAATTCAACATTATAGATATTAAATTTTATTTTATTTTTCCTTAGCTTTCATTTGTCCAATTTATTTATAGATTTCCGAAAGAGGCTAATTTAAAAGAGAAATGGATAAATGCAACGTGACGAGTTAACTGGATGCCGAAAAGCACTAAGCAGTCTAACAAAGGCCACCGATACATCAAACCTACGGCAGTTCCAAGATTTAAAATAATGCATATTTTCTGTTTGTATTTTGTAAATATAGATTTATACTATTCTATTCCGTTTTTTATTTAATAATAATAATAATATGAAAAGACGTACTTAGTAGTAATAAACATACTCCAAAATGTGACACATTATAGTGATTATACTATACTCGTATAATAGAAACAAAAAAAAATGCACAAAAAAATATTTATTTGTGATTTATCGATAACAAGTCTGACATCCCTTAGGGCATAACATCAGATAAATATCAAGTTAATGTCATTAATGTGGAGTGACACAAATTTCAACCTTATCTCTATGTGTTGAGGTTCAAAGTTATATCTATCAAAAACTAACGCCCTCTGTTGTGGAATTTATTTATATGAATAGCTGAATGTTTTCGAATTTGGAATTTCTGAGCAATGAGAAACAAAACAGCTAATATACCTAGGGATGTTATACTAAAATAAACCGTAACATGGTGCGTTAGGGTACATATTGAAATGCTGAATTTATAACCTAAGTCAGTTTTTACTCAAATTAAGCTGTCCAATCAAAGGCATAGTTTACTTGTAGTGTACTGTGTAACTATCGGTTTAAATGTGTGGGTTTGGCGACACTGGTTTTCATACTCATTATGACATTATAGCACTTCTATTTGTTTTTACTGTTCTGTGTTTTCAGCATATTACCGGGCCACGAAAAGTAATATGAATAACTCAATATTTGAAAATAATGGATGTACCACATGTATGCCGACGATGTCCAGATCTACACCCAAGCGACTCTGGAAGACTTGCCCAAAGCAATCAGCAAGGTCAACAATGATTTGTCGACCATTGTAAACTGGAGCAAGAGTTTTGGTCTATTACTCAACCCATCAAAAACTCAGACAATCATTATCGGCAGCGCGTCATTTCTCTCAAGGATTGATTGGGCAACTCTTCCGGAAGTTTTGTTGGACGGCATACAGATTGGATATAGTACCCACGTTAAAAACTTGGGTATTTTTATCGATCAGACCCTGTCGTGGGATGTCCATGTGAAGGAAGTTAGTAGGAGGATGTTTGCTTCTGCTGGCTCACTTCGGCGCCTGCGCAACTTTCTGCCTATCCCAACCAAAATAATGCTAGCTCATTCCCTTCTCCTATCCCACCTTGATTACGCCGACACCTCTTTCCTTGATCTTTCGGAAGTCCAGTTGAATAGACTTGAACGCCTTCAAAATTTTTGCATTCGTTTCATCTTTGGTTTGCGCAAGTTCGACCATGTGTCGGACTATCGCAAAAAACTCAACTGGCTTCCCATCCGCTTCCGCCGCAACTCCCATATCCTACATCTTCTTTTCTCCATCCTCTTTGTTGAGGAGCGACGAGCGGCAGGACAACGAGGCGTCCGGCTCGCGTTGAACGAACGGGAGCGGGGCTATACTTAGTAGTCGACGACGCGCGCGTAGGCGACGGCGGGGTGCTTTCGCCCCCGCAACATCCGGTCCCCGTCTGTTTAACTACACATGTTTTGTACCCTTTGTAAATTGTTTAAATATAGTAAGATTTTATTGTAAATGGTAGTAAGAGATCAAGCTTGGAGGAATAAAGAGCTATCAAGGAAGAAACTGAGTTTTCAATCTACATACAGTCCACAATATTCAGTGGTCCATCGAGCGCCGGATCAAGAGTACGAGCGAGCTGAAACCCTACTGGAAGAAGGAACCATCGATATCTACGGGTTAATATCGAAGCATGGTCGTCACACGCAGCCAGGGCGAAGCCGCGGACACGGAAGACCGGGCTATGGAGCAAGTGCGGCAGGAGAGGGCTCGACGTTTAATACTCGACCCTCCGGCCTCACCGTCGGAGTTGAGGACTACCACGGCCACAGAATCGGCTGACGTAGCGCAACCACGGCGGCGATCACCTACGAGGTCCGTCAGATCAGCACGGTCCACGGGGAGCACGGCCACACGAATTAAAATGGCGGAATTAGAGGCGGCGGAAAAACTCGCGGCCATTCACCGCAAGGAACTCGAGCTTGAAAAAGAGCTCGTAAAGAAGCGTCTGCAAGTCGAGGTGTCGGCAATAGAGGAAGAAAATCTACAAGAAGACATCACCACCGCACAAGACGAACATCGGAAGGTGGACGACTGGCTACAGGCGAACCCCACAAACACACGGGGGGAGCCGAACAAAGACGAAAGACAGCTACGGTTCGGCGGGCAACGAGGGCGATCTCCCACGCCGACTAAGTCCCGAACGGGCCTCGAACAGTTAGCAGCGTCGTTAGAAAAAATGACACAACCGCGGCTGCGCCACGTAGAGCTCCCAATATACGCGGGCGCTATTGAAGAGTGGCTGCCGTTTCGCGCTGCATTCAAAGATACTACAGAAATGTACAACGTCTCAGACGCGGAGAACATACAACGACTACGCTCGTGTCTGAGGGGCGAAGCAAGAGACGCCGTGGCGGCATTACTACACACCGCGACGTCGCCTGCATTAATAATCCGAACGCTTGAACAATGCTTCGGACGGCCGGAAATACTCATCGATAGAGCATTGGACGAATTGAAGAAAATGCCGAGGCCGGGAACATCGGCGAAAGAACTAAATAGCTTCGCCGTTAAGCTACAAAATATAGTCTGCACGATACAAACGATCGACAGCAAAGGATATCTATTTAATCCGATGCTAGCGAGAGAAGTTTTGGACAAGCTAAGTCCACATATTCGATCGCGTTGGTGCGCAACGCATAGTCATGCGTTCGCACAAGAGGGAACGATAGATCCAGAAATCATCGTGCTATCTCGCTTCCTCATGCGAGAGGCAGATCAGGCGCTGCGATACACATACGCGCCTGTGAGCAACGCTACGACAACAACATCAAAGCCAGCGTTACGAAGAAAAACAGCGGTCTTCAATGTGTCGACAAATGAAGAAATAAGAGAGAAATCATGTCCGTGTTGTGGGCGTGACCACGAACTCACTGCGTGCCCGCAATACATGAAACTCAGCGTAAACGAACGATGGGCGCTAGTGAAACAAAAAAGAATTTGTTTTAAATGCGCTACAAGAAAACACAGACGCAATTATTGTAAGGCAAAGTTGTGCGGCGTAAACGAATGCCAGCGCTCACACCATTCGTCATTGCACAATGAAACACCGAGGGAGGAGCCGTCGACACCTGCGGAAGAAACCGTTATGTCAGTTGCGGACCACGCAACCACACATCGACGCAACGTGTTATTGAAGATGTGTCCCGTCACCGTGATTGGTCCACGGGGGGAGATCAAAACTCATGCGCTACTGGATGAGGGATCAACTATATCTCTCATAGACGAAGAAATCGCTCGTCAAATCGGCGCAGAGGGCCCCACATTGCCTCTTTGCATACACGGGGCGAACATGAAACAAAGTGAGAAAAGCAGCAAATTAGTTTCCATTCAACTAAAAGGAAGCAACGAAGACATCACACACACGGTGAAAGCGCGAACGATGAAAAATCTAAAACTTCATCAACAAGCCATACCGAACTCGCTTCTCCGTTATGAACATTTGCGCGATATACCCACCGATGAAGTGTGTTACGAACGAGCGCACGCGGGCCTGCTAATTGGTACAGATCACTGGGAATGCATTGTATCGCGTGAGCTGCGCACGGGCGGTCCCGACGAACCGGCCGCGTCAAGAACACAACTCGGCTGGGTGGTGCACGGAACCGCACCTCAGAGAGCACTTATAAACAAAAATAATGTGCTGCACGTGCACGATAGCGAGCATCAACAACAACTCGACGAGCGACTGCACGACATAGTCGCCGAACATTTCAAGATAGAAGCTTTATGCATCGCTAACAAACCACGCGTTAGCGACGCCGACGCAAGAGCCACAGAGATAGTTCAACAAACTATAAAACAGATAGAAAATGGTTATGAAGTCGGACTACCATGGAAGAGAGACAACACTATCATGCCTCTCAGTTACAACAACGCGCTTCGTCGCCTAACAAACATCGAAAGGAAAATGGACGCGTCACCGGAGTTTGCCGACGAGTACACGCGACAAATAAATAATTTATTTGCAAAAGGATACGCGGTACCGTGCGACGGATCGGAAGCAAAAAGCAACGTGTGTTGGTACTTGCCGCATTTTGCCGTTACCAATCCAAACAAGCCCGGCAAACACAGACTCGTATTCGATGCGGCGGCGAAGAGCTACGGAGTTTGTCTCAACGACGAGCTGTTAGAGGGACCCGACATGTTGCTATCTCTACCGGGCATACTCTTCCGGTTTAGAGAAGGAAGCGTGGCAGTAACAGCGGACGTGCAAGAAATGTTCTTACGAATCAAGATTCGCTCTGAAGATCAGCCTGCACAACAATTCTTGTGGAGAGGTGAAAAGCGTAACCAACATCAGAGGTCTCCACTCTAATCTCGCTGCAGTCCACTTCCACCTTGAGACTAACAAACCGTGTATCTTGTTCCTCACGGAGACGCAGATTAGATGTCCGTCTGACTTGGCGTACCTATCCTATCCCGGCTACACCCTGGAGCATAATTTTAAGGCTCGGTCAGGTGTGTGCGCGTACGTCCGAGATGACATCTGTTGTCGGCGTCTCCGACATCTTGAAGACCCCCATTTTTCCGTGCTATGGATGCTGGTGGACACAGGCCCAGAGAAACTTCTCTATGCCTGTGTCTACCGGGCGCACAGCGGAGACCAGGAGACGATCAGGCTCACAGAGTACCTTAGTGAGGTGGCGGATGCTGCTCAACACAAATACCCTTCCGCTCAGCTTGTGTTACTGGGGGATTTTAATGCCCACCACCAGGAGTGGCTATACCCATACCAGTGCACTGACCTTGCTGGGAGAGAGATGCGTAAACTCTCCATAGCATTAAATCTCACCCAGCTGGTTCAAGGAGCGACGCGGGTTCCTGATGTTGAGAGCCATACAGCCAATTGCTTGGACCTTCTGCTGACAACAGATCCAGACCGTTACTCGGTGGCGATTTCTTCGCCGCTTGGCAGCTCCGATCACTGTCTGGTGAAATCTGTATCTGTCTACTCGCCGCCCGATCCCAGTCCTAGGGGCTCTCGGCGCGTGTGGCGATACAAGTCAGCAGATTGGGATGAGATGCGTTCCTTCTTTGCGTCTTATCCCTGGCGGCCGGTCTGCTTTTCTTCTGATGATCCTTCGACCTGCGCGGATGCTGTGACAGATGTGCTGCGACAGGGAATGGAGTACTTCATCCCATTCTCAGACGTAGCTATGTCCGGCAAAGCTCAGCCCTGGTTCAGAGCCGATTGCAGACGCGCAGAAGCGCTAAAGCATGAAGCATACCTGGCTTGGGTTGATGCTCGACACCGCAAGGCCAAGGACGTGTCAGAAAAGAAGAAAGCCTTCAACCGAGCCGCCAAGTCCTGCAAAAAGGCTCTACGGAAAGCTCGATTTGACCACGTCAGCCGTATAGGGAACAAACTGGCTTCTTACCCCTCTGGTAGCAAAGCGTTTTGGTCCCTGGCTAAGACGGTTGAATCGAATTTCTGCCGCCCCTCACTTCCTCCACTGCTGAAACCGGATGGGTCGCTGGCTCACACCGCCGTAGAGAAAGCGAACCTTTTTGCTTCTCTTTTCGCGGAAAATTCTCGTCTTGATCCTGCAAATGCGAAACCTCCCTGTCTACCTGGATGCGAGGTGATCATGCCCGAAATTCGCATCCGTCAGACTGAGGTTCTTAAAACGCTGCGGAATCTTGACGTGAATAAAGCCACTGGCCCTGATGGAATTCCAGCCATAGTACTTAAAACCTGTGCGCCTGAACTTGCTCCTGTTCTGACACGCCTCTTTCGCCTCTCGATGACGACTGGAATAGTACCGAAATCTTGGAAACTTGCCAACGTGCAGCCCGTGCCCAAAAAAGGCAGTCGTGCCGACCCCTCCAACTATAGGCCAATTTCAGTCACGTCCATACTCTGTAAGACTATGGAACGTGTACTGAACAGTAGGCTCCTGGCACACCTAGAAGCGAACGACCTTCTCAGTGACCGGCAATACGGGTTCCGCCGAAACCGGTCCACTGGGGATCTTCTAGCGTACGCCACCTACATCTGGAGTGAGGCCATCGAGAATCATGGTGAAGCACTTGCTGTCTCCCTTGATATCTCGAAGGCCTTCGATAGGGTCTGGCATGATAGCCTGATAGGCAAGCTTCCATCCTACGGTCTGCCTACCGGTTTCTGCGCCTGGATCTCAGATTTTCTGAGAGACCGGTCGCTTCGAGTAGTCGTTGATGGCTGCTCGTCCGACCAAAAGGCTATTAATGCCGGGGTCCCTCAGGGATCAGTTCTCTCCGCAACACTCTTTCTGCTACACATCAACGATCTGCTGAAACCCGGTATCTATGGGTACGCAGACGATAGCACTGCTGTGGAGAGATATGTATCCAGCGCGCGAACCAGTACGGCACAAATCCAGTCTCTACGAGAGTCGATGGTCGATCGCATGAACTTGTCCTTACAGGCGGTCTCCGATTGGGGCGATGCCAATCTGGTCAAGTTCAATGCGACTAAGACCCAGGCGTGTCTATTCTCCGCTAAACGGAGTCCATTCCACCTGACTCCGACTTTCCAGGGTGTGTCCGTGCCGATAACCAACCACCTCGAGCTTCTTGGCATTACCTTGACGCCTACTCTGAACTTTGGTTCGTATATAGAATCCAAAGCCCAAGTAGCCTCAAAAAAGCTTGGAATTCTGGCGAAGGTGAGACAGTATTTCAGCCCGGGACAGCTGCTCAACCTTTATCAAGCACAAGTCCGATCGTGCATGGAGTACTGCTCTCACCTCTGGGACGGTTCCGCCAAGTACCAGCTGGAGGCGCTTGAGGCGATAGAGAGGCGTGCCAAGAGGCTAATAAACGACGATGAGCTAGTAGGCAAAAAACTCCAGAGCCTCGCCCACCGTCGCAGAGTGGCAAGTTTATCGGTATTTTATCGGATACACTTTGGTGAGTGCGCTGCGGAATTGCACGATTTAATTCCGCCATCCCCGTTTTTCCATCGATCGTCGAGGCGCACAGACTCTAGGCATCGCCATATGGTGGACGTACCATGTACCCGGACAAAGCGGTTCGGATCGACATTCTTCATCCGAACCGCGAGGGACTGGAACATGCTTCCTGAGTATGTGTTCCCCGACGAGTACAATATGGGGGTCTTCAAGCGAAGAGTGAACGGGTACCTTCTAGGGAAGCGCGCTCCATCATAGGCCACATCTCAGCTTACCATCAGGCGAGATCGTGGTCAAGCGCTTCCCTATCACACAATAAAAAAAAAAAAAAAAAAAAAAAAAAAGCGTGATTCACCACCGCAACAGTACAAGATGACATCGATGATCTTCGGCGCAGCGAGCTCGCCATTCATGGCACACTACGTGCGTAATCATAACGCACAAACCCACGCTGAAAAGTATCCGTTGGCGTGGGAGGCTATCACAAACGGCCATTATATGGATGACATGGTCGTTAGCTACGACAATGTAGAAGAGGCGTGCAGAGCCGTAGAAGAAACAAGAAAAGTGCACGCTGTGGCAGGTTTCACATTGCGTGGGTGGAGCGCGAGCAACGAGTGCATATTGCGAAACATACCGCAAGAGCTGCACGCCACCGCGCCGACTCAGCTAGGCGGCTCACAACCAACGCCTAAGATACTCGGCCTCATATGGGATGCCGTACGAGACGAATTGGGATTCAATACATCTATGAATCGCGTGCCGGCGGAGGTGCGAGAGCGAGAGCGACCGCCGACAAAGAGGGAAGCACTCAGCGCTGTCATGTCTATCTACGACCCGCTGGGACTTCTAAGCCACTTCACTATACGGGCGAAGATTATACTACAAAGCTTGTGGCGCCTTCAGATATCGTGGGACGAAGCGATACCGGCAGAGGAGGGCGAGTTATTTGCGGATTGGCTTGCACAATTAAAACAAGTCAGCAAGCTACGCCTACGACGGTGCTACGACGCTACGAAGGCACGGGGCGTCGAGCTACATGTGTTTTGTGACGCGAGCGAACAGGCCTACGCTGCAGTCGCGTATTGGCGTACGCTCAAGGACGACGGCAGCTACAACGTCAAATTGATTGCGGCTAAAGCAAAGGTAGCTCCCCGACGCACACAAACCATACCGCGTCTAGAGCTACAAGCGGCGGTTATCGGCGCGAGACTCGCCGATACGATAAAGCGGGAACATCGCTACGAGATCGAACGTACGGTCTATTGGACGGACTCCTCAACCGTCGTTCAATGGGTGAGGAACGACGCGAAACGCTACACTCCGTTCGTCGCACACAGGCTCGGTGAGATAGCCGAGCTAACCAACAAGACCGAGTGGCGATGGCTGCCTACGCAGCATAACGTCGCGGACGACGCTACAAGACTTTCCAACGTCGACGTAAACCTACATAGATGGTTTTACGGACCGGATTTCTTAAACGAAGACGAAGAACGGTGGCCCACCGAACGTGAGGAGTACGAAGAGGAAGACGTGGACGTACTACACCTCGACGAGCAGCCTACCTTGTACGACTGGCTGCCGGACCCCGCACGTTTCTCAAAATACGAAACGTTAGTGCGTACGATAGCGCGTGTGTTAACCTTCATAGACGTGCGTATTAAACGCACTGCTACAAAAATGGAGTATCGCCACATTCAAAGCGCAGAGCGAATGCTCATTCAGCGCGCACAGCACGATAGCTTTGGTGACGATATAAAGAGACTACAGGAAGCGCGCTCAGTCACCAAATCGAGCAAATTATTCAAGTTAGACCCAGTATTAGAAGAAGGAATCGTGCGAGTGAGAGGTCGCATCGACGCAGCTACGGCGCCGGTCGAGACGAAGCGGCCGATTATTCTAGACGGCCGACATCGAGTCACACGCCTGCTAGTTCTAAAAGAACACTGCGCAGCGGGACACGCAAATAGGGAGCGTGTGACCAACGACCTAAGACAATTGTATTGGATCATACACTTGCGACCAACAGTGCGTGCCGTCGCGAGAAGCTGCGCGTTGTGTCAAGTGCGATGTATGAAACCACAAGTCCCAGCCAAAGGGGACTTGCCTCGCGCACGATTAGACGCATTTCACAGACCTTTCACTAACTGTGGAGTGGATTACTTCGGACCAATGCAAGTGAAAATTGGAAGACGGCGTGAAAAGCGGTGGGGCGCGTTATTTACGTGTCTCACGTCACGCACTTACTACGCACTCACTTTTTTACAGTGGTAGAGCTACAGCTACATACAATTATAACATTTGTGTGTAGCACGACTGGGCTGTAGCTTGTCCGGGGAGGTACCACTGTCTCACCTAACACCAGCGTGAAGCATTTCTTTTTTTTGCGTTTCGCATGAGTTCGTGAGACTGCCGGAGGCCCAACCCCTATCCCCCTCAAACAAATAACATGGCAGCGGTTTTTAAAAATGAACTACCCCAGGAGGGTACCAGCACCAATGGTTCTGGAGAATCCCTCCCTGAGCGCTCCTGCTTGGGCTGCCCCGCGTACTCTGGGGGGGGCAAAATTCCGCTCTGTCGTACCGCTAGGAGGAAAAGAAAAAGTAAGCTTTCTACGGCAACCCCTACCACGCTTCTTTCTGTGGACCTTTGCAACGTTAGGGGACTTCACTCAAACCTTGAAGCTGTCCATCACCACCTAGAAACAGCTAAGCCGGCCTTACTGTTTTTAACGGAGACACAGATCTCTTCCCCTGCTGACACCTCGTACCTTAAATACCCGGGATACGTGCTGGAACATTCATTTGTACCGCGCGCCGGTGTGTGCGTTTACGCTAGGGAGGACATCTGTTGCCGCCGCCTTGGTACCATTGAAGGCAATGATCTATCCATACTGTGGTTACGCGTTGACTGCGATGACCACCCCCGTATTTACGCGTGTCTTTACCGGTCTCATAGTGGAAACGCCGAATCTGACCGGCTTATTGAGCATGTTCAAGGAACGATCGATAGTTTACTACAAAGGGTTCCCTCCGCTGAAATTGTAGTGCTAGGTGACTTTAATGCCCACCATGTTGAATGGTTAGGATCACGAACCACTGACCACGCGGGGCGATCCTTTCATGACTTTGCCTTGTCCTATAGCCTAACGCAACTTGTAACTTCACCCACGAGAATCCCTGATGTGGAGGAACATACTTCGTCGTTGTTAGATCTCCTGCTGACCTCACATCCTGACGACTATCGGGTAACCGTTGAGGCTCCCCTTGGGTCATCCGACCACTGTATGGTACGGAGTGTAGTGCCTCTCACCCGCCAATCTCGAACTCGACCACCCAGCTACCGTCGTGTTTGGCATTACAGGTCGGCCGATTGGGATGGGATGCGCACTTTTTTTGCATCCTACCCTTGGAAGCAAATTTGCTTTGCGTCTAGTGATCCTAATGTTTGTGCTGACTCTGTCGCCGATGTAGTTTTGCAGGGAATGGAACTCTATATTCCTAACCTTGTAATTCCTGTTGGTGGCAAGTCCAAGCCCTGGTTTGGGCGTTCGTGTAGAACGGCATTTCGTTTGAAGCAGGAACGCTTCCAGGCCTGGGCAGAAGCTCAAGCGGTAAAGGATCCTAACGTTAGACGACTGAAAAAAAGATACAATGCTGCTTCCAGATCTTACAAGAACAGTATCATAAAGGCAAAGTCAAAGTATATTGAAGGCGTTGGTAAGAAGCTGACCCAGTACCCATCTGGTACTCGCGCTTTTTGGTCCCTTGCCAAAGCTATTCAGGGCAATTTTTGTAAATCGACGTTTCCTCCACTACGCAGGGATGACGATACTTTGGCCCACACTGCAAGAGACAAAGCCGAAACTTTTGCAAGTCTCTTTGCGTCAAATTCGACTCTGGATGACGAGGGAAAGACTCCACCTATTATACCACATTGTAATAGTACTATGGCTGATGTGAAATTCACGCAATGTGCCGTGCGAAGAACCCTACTTTCCCTTGACATTCACAAGTCGAATGGACCTGACGGCATTCCTGCAATAGTGTTAAAAACATGTGCTCCTGAGTTGGCTCCGGTTCTAACGCGCCTGTTCCGGTACTCATACACCACTGGTACTGTCCCAAGCAGTTGGAAGACCGCCTTGATACACCCGATCCCTAAAAAAGGCACACGCTCTGACCCATCAAACTACAGGCCGATTGCGGTAACCTCCTTACTCTCCAAGGTTATGGAAACCATAATCAACCGCCATTTGTTGCGTCACCTAGAAGATCGCCAGTTGTTAAGCGACCATCAGTACGGTTTTCGTGGAAGTCGATCGACTGGCGATCTTTTGGTCTATTTAACGCACAGATGGGCTTCCGCTATTGAGAGTAAGGGGGAAGCTATGGCAGTCAGTTTAGATGTAGCGAAAGCCTTTGATCGGGTGTGGCACAAAGGTCTTCTCTCTAAACTGCCTTCGTACGGGCTCCCTGAGAAACTATGCAGTTGGATCTCCAGTTTTCTCAAGGCACGCAGCATTAAGGTCGTAGTCGACGGATCGTGCTCAGAGCCGCAGCCTGTGAATGCTGGTGTCCCGCAGGGGTGTGTGTTGTCGCCAACGCTATTCCTTCTTCATATCAATGATATGTTGCAAATACGTAATATTCATTGTTATGCTGATGATAGCACTGGCGATGCCACATACTCCGGGCACGCACGAATCTCTCAGGAGCAGGTGGATCAGTATCGGAACGAACTTGTGTCCAACATTGATAAAACCCTGGATGAAATCTCCAGTTGGGGTCAGACTAACCTTGTTAAATTCAATCCATCAAAGACACAAGTGTGCGCATTCACTGCCAAAAAGAAGCCGTTCACGGTGACTCCTCGATTCCAAAACACTCTCCTCAAAGCCACGCCGAATATCGGGATTCTCGGTGTCGACATTGCGAGCGACGTGCAGTTCAGGGGTCATTTAGAGGACAAGGCCAAGTTGGCCTCTAAGAAACTTGGGGTGCTCGCTAGGGCGAGACAGTATTTCACGCCAGCTCACCGCCTGCAACTCTATAAGGCACAAGTTCGGCCTCATATGGAATACTGTTCTCACCTTTGGGCTGGAGCACCCCAATACCAACTACTTCCTCTTGACCGCCTGCAACGTCGAGCCACTCGAATCGTCGGCAAACCCGAGTTAACCGATCGGCTCGATCCTTTGGCACTGCGGCGGGATGTTGCGTCTCTGTGCGTATTCTACCGCTTGTACAATGGGGAGTGTTCCGAGGAACTTTTTGGCTTAATACCGGCTGCCAAATTCCACAATCGCACTGCACGACACAAGCTCAAGTACCATCCGCACCACCTGGATGAGTGGCTCTCAACAACTGTGCGCTTTTCACGGCATTTTCTGCCCCGAACAACAAAATTGTGGAACAGCTTGCCATCTTCGGTGTTTCCATCTACCTATGATATGGATGCCTTCAAAAAAAGAGCCTACGCGTCTCTCAAAGGCCGGCAAAACAATCGCAAAGTTACCTAACGTTGCAATTGTTCATGGGCGGCGGTGATCATTTTCATCAGTACACCGCCCGCTCCTTTGTCGGTTGTTGTATAAAAAAAAAAAAAAAAAAAAAAAACGCGCCGTACACATCGAAATCGTCGCATCGCTGTCTACCGACTCCGCAATCATGGCGCTAAGACGTATGGCGGCGCGTAGAGGCTGGCCGCGTCTCATCTACTCGGACAATGGGACTAATTTCAAAGGCGCGAGTGAGGAGTTGAAGAAAGCACACGGCGAGTGGGCAGCGGCGCTGAGCGAAGAAGCGTTGCGACACCGCACCGAGTGGCGTTTCATACCGCCGGGCGCGCCGAATCAAGGCGGCGCGTGGGAGCGGCTAGTACGCTCCATCAAGACGGCGCTCGGCGCTACGCTTCACGAGAGGGCCCCAGCGAGGAGTTACTACACACGCTACTTACGGAGGCCGAGTTTTCCGTCAACGCACGACCGTTGACGCATGTGAGCGTCGACCCGCACGACCCGGAGGCGCTCACGCCTAACCATTTCCTGTTGGGCTCATCGGCGGGCCTACCTACGACGACACAATGCGACGTGCAAGATCGGCAGATGTGGCGAGCGAGTCAAGCGCTCGCGAATCATTTCTGGCACCGCTGGGTGAAAGAATATTTACCCACGCTGGTGCCACGCGGCGAGCCGCGAAACACAGCAAGGCGCGTATTGGAAGGCGACGTGGTAGTGATCGTGGACCACACGTTGCCCCGCAACACATGGCCGATGGGTGTCGTAGTGCGCACTCATGCCGGCCCCGATGGCGCTGTACGGGTGGCAGAGGTGCGAACAAGGAGCGGCGTGTTTAGAAGGCCAGTAAGCAAGCTCGTCGTAGTGGCCAAGGAGGCTACGCATGCTACGCCGGGGGGAGAGCTGTTGAGGAGCGACGAGCGGCAGGACAACGAGGCGTCCGGCTCGCGTTGAACGAACGGGAGCGGGGCTATACTTAGTAGTCGACGACGCGCGCGTAGGCGACGGCGGGGTGCTTTCGCCCCCGCAACATCCGGTCCCCGTCTGTTTAACTACACATGTTTTGTACCCTTTGTAAATTGTTTAAATATAGTAAGATTTTATTGTAAATGGTAGTAAGAGATCAAGCTTGGAGGAATAAAGAGCTATCAAGGAAGAAACTGAGTTTTCAATCTACATACAGTCCACAATACTCTTTGATCCTAAAACTCCTCACTATCTCAAAGATCAGTTTGATTTTTTCACTTCTCCCTTCCCACGTTCTTCCAAAACTCTTCTTCTGCGTGTCCCTGTCTCGAAGACTTTTTTTTTTTAAACTAGTATATAAGACAACAGCTAAGCAGTCTTTTTCCATTGTGCATCAAAATATTCAAGGCTTGGCTAGCAAATTGTTAGAAATAGAATTGTTTCTGAATGATAACAATATTAAAATATTTTGTGTAACAGAACATTGGCTTAAACAATGTCAGTCGTTAGTAAATATTGAAAATTACAAATTAAAAAGTATATACTTTAGGACACAGGCTATTCACGGAGGTTCTGTTATTTTTGTACATGATAGTGTAAAATGTAAAGAACGAACTGACATTGTTAGTCTTTCTGTAGAACGGACCATTGAACTGTCCTGTGTGGAGCTGGAGCGTTATATTATTGTTTGCGTTTATAGACCCCCTTCCAGTGACTATAATATGTTTGAGACAGTCATGGAAGAAATATTAAAGCGTCTAAGCAGGAATAAAAAAAAAGTTATAGTATGTGGTGCTTTTAATATTGATTTACTTTTACAAACACAAACGGCTACACGAATTGTTAATTTATTTCAGTCATTTAATCTATATAAACTTTTTAACGAACCCACACGAATTACACCTACTTCTGCAACCTGTATTGATAATATATACTGTGACTGCATCTGTTTAGAGAAAAATATTCTCAATACATTGACTTCGGATCACTGTGGCCAGAAAGTAGTTTTTGAATGGGATTGCATACCTACATTTAAAAGGATTAATGTTAGGCCTATAACTAAAAAAGGCATTAATAAATTTAGGAATAATATTAATAAAAACCTGCCCGTACTAAATGATCAATCCTTTCCTAATAGTCCTTGTGGAATGTTTAAAAATCTTTTTAATTTAGTACACAAAGAATTTGAAAAAATATTTAAAGTTAAATCTTTAAATATTACCAAGGATTTACCATTTAGTAAATGGGCGACAGCTAGTATACATAGGTGCAGGAACATTCTTTATGAATTATATGGTATGAAGCAATATAATAAAGACCCATCTTTTCTTAGTTATGTTAGAAATTACTCAAAAATTTTTAAAAAAGTTTGTTTTACTGCAAAGCGTTTGTATATCAAAGAAAAAATACGCGACTCTGATAATAAAGTTAAAACAGTTTGGTCAATTATTAATAGTGAAATGGGTAAAAGCAAATCAAGTAATACCATAAAACTTGTAAATAATGACAGGGTTATTGACAAAAGTGCTGATGTTGCGCTTGCTTTTGAAGAATTCTTCAGTAGTGTCCCTGCTACTATTACTAATAGTTTAAATTCATCTTCAGCACTTGCAGAAACCTTTTTGAGGGACCATGTTGCGGGGTGCAGTACATTATTTGAATTACGACACGTAACTGCTAGTGATATTGTTACTGCCTTTAAGACGCTTAATCTAAAAAATACTTGTGATCTTTGGGGAATGTCCGTAAATTTAGTTAATAATATAATAGAAAATATTGCGAAAAATTTAGCTTTCATATTTAATAAGTGTTGTGACTATGGTACATTTCCTAATTTACTAAAGCCGTACATCATACCGTTAATCACTTAATATCAACATTCAGTTCTATCATAATAGTATTCAGGAATAATTATCTCATACATTTCCTTTCATCTGTTTCAGCAACTTAAAAGTACAACATGCTGACCCGCAAGGCAGTAGCTAAGGACATGGAGAATAAATTAAAAGCTACACTCCATGATTTAAAAGCTTCACAATCTTTATGTGAAAAACTCATACAAGAGCGGGATGAAAGTGAATTAGAGATTCAAGAAATTATAAAAAAGAACTCTCTTCTTAAGGCCGAGCTGGCTGAACTACACATGAAATACATTTATAGTGAAGACAAGTGCAAAGCCCTACAAGACGTTGTGGACAGCTTCCAGCAGTGCTCTAGTGACCATGAGAAAGCTCTTAGCCGTATCGCTGAGTTGGAATGTAGCTTAATGGAAGTGCAAGAGGACAATACCAAGCGGCAATGCAGCACACCAAGTAGTCTTCAAGATGAATTAATTGAATGTGGACAGTTAAGTGGCTCTATAAACTTTAAAAAAATCAATTTCTCTTCGCATAAGAAGTTAAAAAAATATCTTAGAATAAGTAAGTTCATCAAGCGTACGCAATCTATTGTTAGAAAGAGTTCTTTAAAAAAGATAGTTCAACTAAAGAAAGACAACAAAAACCTTGTTCAGGAGTTAGATAAATATCATAGGGATCTAGAATACTATAAAATCTTGTATGATGTAGAAACAACTGAACTTAAGGAGAAGATAGACTCCTTAAGTCAAATGTTAACTGATGTGATGTTAAGAATTCTTCAGTAGTGTCCCTGCTACTATTACTAATAGTTTAAATTCGTCTTCAGCACTTGCAGAAACCTTTTTGAGGGACCATGTTGCGGGGTGCAGTACATTATTTGAATTACGACACGTAACTGCTAGTGATATTGTTACTGCCTTTAAGACGCTTAATCTAAAAAATACTTGTGATCTTTGGGGAATGTCCGTAAATTTAGTTAATAATATAATAGAAAATATTGCGAAAAATTTAGCTTTCATATTTAATAAGTGTTGTGACTATGGTACATTTCCTAATTTACTAAAGCTTAGTAAAGTTATACCTCTATTTAAGAAGGGCGATCAAGAAGACTGTAACAATTATAGACCTATCTCTATTTTACCAACATTAAGTAAGGTATTCGAGAAGTTAATATTAAACCAATTGAGTAGTCATTTTGCATCTAATAATTTACTGCACACCAAACAGTTTGGTTTCACAAAGGGGCGCTCAACCACAGATGCTGGAGTTGCACTTCTAACACATATATATAAAGCATGGGAAAACTCAAAAAATGCTCTAGGGATATTTTGTGACCTCTCCAAGGCATTTGACTGCGTTGAACATTGTACTTTGTTGCGTAAACTTAATCACTATGGAATTAAAGGAAAAGCCCAGAACCTCATAGCGTCATACCTGCATGATAGGATACAGACTGTAAGTTGTTAATGGAGAACGTTCTAGCGGTGCGTCAATTAACATTGGTGTTCCACAGGGGTCAATTTTAGGTCCCTTCCTGTTCTTGGTATATATCAATGATCTTCCCTATTATTTGCAGGATAGGTGTGAAATAGTTCTGTTTGCAGATGATACCTCATTAATTTTTAATGTGGATAGGCATGACCCAAATGTTGACGAAGTGAACAGTGCTCTTTTACACATATCTGAATGGTTTACTGCCAATAATTTATTATTAAATGCCAAAAAAACCACTTGTGTTGAATTTTTACTTCCTAATGTAAAAAAGTTGAACAGAGGTATTACCTTGAACGGGGAGGTATTGCATCCTACTGAGTCTACTGTATTTCTAGGGTTAACATTGGACGAGAAACTACAGTGGGGAGCCCATGTCAACACCGCTGCAGGTAAGCTCAGTTCTGCTGCATATGCAGTCCGAAAAATAAGGCATCTCACCGATGAAGATACGGCTAGATTGGTTTATTTCAGCTACTTTCATAGCATTATGTCCTATGGAATTCTACTGTGGGGCAGGGCTGCAGATATAGAAACTATATTTATCTTACAGAAAAGAGCCATTCGCTCTATATATAATTTACGTGCTCGGGACTCACTGAGAGATCATTTTAAGAATACTGGTATCCTTACTGTACCATCACAGTATATATTTAATAATATTTTGCATGTACACAAAAGCTCTGACTTACACACAAGAGTAGGAGATAGACACGATTATGGCACAAGGAACAGGAATAGAATTGAAATGCCATTTTTCCGATTAGCTAAAGTTAAAAATTCATTTATGGGTCAAGGTATACGCTTATACAATAGAATTCCTCACAATATTAAAGAGTTTAGTAGTTCTAAATTTAAAACTTACATAAAAAATGTACTAGTTCAGAGAGCGTACTCTAGTATTCAGGAATATATGGACGATAAAGACCCATGGAGGGTTGTCGCGTAAAAACCACAGGACAGTTCTTTGGCATATTATGTAGTTAGATATAAGTTACATATTATGTAAATTTATTGACATTATTTTAAAAGAGCAACTATGGAGTTTCTTGCCGATTCTTCTCCATAGATACTGCTTTCCGAATCGGTGGTAAATGTTAAAAAATACTATGTAATGACGATTCGAAAGTGCTACTAAATAGTAGTCTAATTGAATAAATGAATGTTTGAGTTTGTTTGAGTTTGAATACAAGTCTACAATTTTTATACCAAAAAGTATATTAACTCACTTTTCACTCCTAGCTTTATTGTCGCTTCTATTTTTAGAGTTCCGCCGTCGCCGCGACGACGTCCATTCGTCGTCTTCATCTGAACTCATCTCTAGTGATGGATACACTGAAAAAATAAAACAATATTACTACCTAGTGTTACATATATTGATTTTAAATTATGGATTAAAGCAAACAGAAAAAATCTATTGATTGATAACTGTTGAATTTGCTTTCAAGAAAATATTTACTTTTAAGCTATTGCATAGCTTCTATCGCGGGCCTTGAGCGCGGGGACCGAATCGAGAAATTCCGTAACGAAAAAACCTCACGCTCCCCACTCCGACGTGCGGAGGTGTGGCTTGAAGGCATAACATGCAATAGCTTTACCGCGGCAGTCCCCGAGTGCCACACGTCGTTTTTCATTATTTCTTTGAATTATAAAGTAAAAGAAAACGCAGTAATAGGCTTATATTTTACTTTTCAACCGTGTTTGAAAATGATTAACGCGTGATTACATTTTTTCATTGGAGACTTACCCTAAATAAACGTGTCAATCTGTTTTTATAGATAGTGTTTGAAGTTATACATATCTATACAACATAAGGCCGCCAAAATAGTTGTACTCTGTTCTATGTGTAAGTAGTTCTAAGGCTTCTGTACAACTATTTAAGAGTTAAATAAATAAATAAATAATTACAGCCGTGCAAAGCCGGGGCACGTGAGTAGTTAATTATATAAGTATTTATGACTCACCATACTCCTCATCCCTATGGACCTCCTTGATGACATCCTCTTCATCATCAAAGTCTTCATCAGCACTGTTCGGTGCCGCCTTCCTTGCGCGTTTACTACTGCTTGGTGTACTATAAGGAATAACAATATAAGACATTGATACTAGGTTTAATAAAAAAATTGGTTGTTTGTAAAGTAGGTTTACGATCGAGATGTTTACGTGATAACATAATGCAGTGGCAGCGCTCGAGATGAGACGGGAGATCGGTCCGTCTCTCTCTCGTTATACCTGCGATCGCGCTCGTGAGGTTTTGGTGTGACACAAGTTTCTGAACATGTCACCCGACTAAAACGATTTTAAAAACCGTTATCACGTTAAAAATGTATACAAGAATCATCTATTTATTATATTTAATTGTATGCTTTATTGCAAATGAATACAAAATACGTAAAAGAAACATAGCACTATGCAAAAATATAGCACTATCGGCGACCTTATCACTGTGCAGTGATCTCCACCAGGTAACTACTTATTGCATTTGACATGGAAAGTGAAGTGAGAATTTTGAGGCATTCGGCTTATCCATTTATAAGTATACATGTTTAACACGGCATGATTTAATTTGTTTTAGTTCAGGAGTCTTTGCATGTATAAATCTATACTAATATTATAAAGAGTAAAGGTTTGTATGTATGTATGTATGTATGGTTTTCACGCATAAACTACTGGACCGATTTTGATGAAATTTGGCACACATAATCTTTAGACCCTGAGAAAGAACATAGACTACCTTTTATTGCGAAATATGTACCACGGACGAAGCCGGGGCGGACCGCTAGTATTAAATAATTAAATAACACTCATATTATGACACTCAAACGTGACACACACAAAAATCTTTGCGTATGTTTTTGCCTCAATCCCTTACTAATTCTCACAATATCACTATAGATGGTAATAAATTAATATTTTCAGATTTTTAATATAAATAATATTCACCTTTCAAGTCTAGACGTGGGCTGTGTCCTCTCCGTTGGTTCAACATTATTTTCTGAAATACTAAACGTCCTCGCTGGGGCCTGGGCTTCGTATCTCTCACTGATGCTTAACATACCGGCTACTGCTGCGTCTTCCCTGTTAATATATTATTATTATTATTATATAGTTTAACTCTTTATAGCGAATTTCAAAGGAATGAAATCCGCCCTGGATTGGCGTGGCGGGTCCCGCGGGATCCCGCTTCGTGATCGAATTTTTTATTAATTTATATTTGTAAAACATTTGAATGCCATAAAACCAAAAATATCAAATTCAGGAAATGAAACAATACGAATTTTACCAAAACTTTGACAGCACAATTACACTGAATGATGTGTTTTTTGTTAAATTCTACACATTTCTTTGTAATAGATTCTACAAAACTTATTTATTTGTTAAACTAAAAATTACTACAATTATTTAAAGTATATCCAACTTTATAAATAGACCCGCTATAGAAGAGCAATGCATGTTACCACGCGACAGTCATATACAAAAAAATATCCTTTCGATGAAATTCCGACTAAAAAATCTATAATAAAAGAGAATATTATATTTATATCCTCTTCCAGGTTAACAATACACAACTTGTTAATAAAAACCACTATAATTATAAATATTTTCTACAACTACCCACATAAAAAAAAAATAACTCACGTCTCAGTGACCGGTTGTTCCTCCTCAGCCAAAACGGACGCCTGTATGAGAGATTCGATGCCGTTCGCCGGCGCCGGCCGCGATCTGTAAGCGCCTGCGCTGTTTGACGCTAAAATATTATGAAAAAATCTTTATTATAATATAATTTATTTATGTATAACTCCTCAATACAACTATACACAGCTCAGCTACAACAAAACAACACAAACTAATATATCACAATACGAATACAACAAAATCAGTATAGTATAGTGGCCTTATCTCTTAGAGATCTCTGTGGATCAAAAGGCAATATTAATTAATTTTTAAAACGATAAAACCGACATCGGCCATATTGTTAAACACTATTATATTGTCTATGAATCTATCACATCGTGTCTATGGCCACTCACCCGCGTGCTGTCTATGGTTGTGTCTATGCTTCGCCGGCCGCCGTCTGGCTGGGGCCGGTTCGTCCACATATAAATCTCCGTCTTCATACTCGTAAGTGTTGGACATTCTCCGTCTGACCGCTCGCTCGGAACGTCGCACGGGCGTCGCTGGCGTTGTCTCTGGTTGTTTCTGCTCTTCTATCACCTGAGGGATATATAATATTGCTAAGTATAATATGTAAAAATACAAAAAAATTAAGAATTTTTCATGAAAATGTATAATATAAGAATGTTTTTGATAATGATCTGTAAAATATCTAGACAAAAGTTAACAAAGCCTAAAAGAAACACCCTTTTAGGCTTTAGTAACTACAATAATATGTAAAGCATGCTGTAAACAAACTTTAAATCTTCTCTTGAAATATATGAGCAAATAAAGTCAATACATCTACATTAAAAAGAAACATCCGTTGTATGTTAAGAGCGCATATTCAATTTAACGCAAGTCAAAATCTCCGCGATCTATTACGATAGATCGCGGCTTGCGCTATCCTTTTACTATGAACAGCATAGGTCCACAGGAGAGCGCCGAGCAACATGTCCTCTCTCTGGAAAGGCTCGCTGCCGACTGATTTTAATCGGGTCGCGCGCAGTGTTTTATAGTACTTTAAAAAAATTTGTAGAAAAATACTAGAGGTACCTTAGTTGATTTTATAAGTAAGACATTCTTTTATTGCAATATGTATAAATTATATTCAATAAAGTCAAATATCTTGGTGAAAATAATCATTTTGTCGACTATAATTTCTAAAAAAATTCACATTGTTCGGATTTTAATTTCGTAAGTTAGGAGTCCAAAATAAAAAAATCTTTTAACTAACTATTTTAATAAGGATTTTTGCAGTTAGTTAAAAATAATTGTGTGTTAGATCTGTCAGCAATTTCAGATATTTTTAGCTTCGAAATTGACACTAAAAGTGAAATCAAGTAATCATCGGCTCAGTTATCTTGATGGTATTCACAAATACTGTATTAATTGAAAAAAACCCTTAACTAACTACATAGATAATAAAATTTCCTAAAATTATTAGTAATTCATATGTTTGTAAGATAAGTGGTTGATGGACAATCTGGTTTGAAAAATCACATATTTGAGCCAAACAGCGCACGGACCGCGTACACGGCCTTAAATCAAGACAACTTATTATTGCAATAGAACTTTAACATTCATTGTATTAGCATACTAGCTGCGCTCCGCGGTTTCACCCGCGTGGACCCACTCCTGTTGGTCTTAGCGTGATGATAATATATAGCCTATAGCCTTCCTCGATGAATGGGCTATCTAATACCGAAAGAATTTTTCAAATCGGACCAGTAGTTCCTGAGATAAGCGCGTTCAAACTAACAAACTCTTCAGCTTTATAATAATAGTATAGATTAGTATGCTAGCTGCGCTCCGCGGTTTCACCCGCGTGGCTCCGCTCCAGTTGGTCTTAGCGTGATGATATATAGCCTATACCATTCCTCGATGAATGGGCTATCTAACACCGAAATAATTTTTCAAATCGGACCAGTAGTTCCCGAGATTAGCGCGTTCAAACAAACAAACAAACTCTTCAGCTTTATAATATTAGTATATTACAATCTTTATAAAACTCACATAATTACTAGTACTGTACTGGTGCGCGATCGCCGCATCGTATGACGGTAGTTGGTTGTGTGCGTGCGCAGGTGCGTGTGCGTGTGTGTGCGCGTACACGCCGTTCTGCGCTTGCGCACCTGATGTACTGTATGTGGGGTTCTGGAATGTATTTATTTTAGTTAATTTCTGTAAATATTAAATCATTTAAATTCTAGTCGTAGTTCCAGGAATATTCGAGATAAAAATGAGCCTCTCAGTGAATTAAATTGTTCTTTACAAAAGTATGGAATGGAAAATACTTCAGAATATACGCGCTTTCTTTTAAACTGCAATATGATTATTATGATTTGATGAAAACTAGCTAGAAACATTTTTTTTTCATAAATACAATAATGCGATTTTTGTTAAGAAAATCAGATAAATATTTTCTCTATTTCCCGCCCACTCACATACTAAATAAACACTTAAGATATTTAACTAATTAATTAATAACAAATCTCACTTGATGCGTAGTTACGACGTCCGTGAACCTCTGGTACGGTTCGTATGCGATTTCAGTGGCCGGTTGTATGCCGTATTGCTGGTACGAGCCCGGTTTAGCCGTTTCTGAGTATTGATAGTCGTGTTGTATGTCTTCTGCTGAGTACATACCTACGAAACAAATAATAATAGTTTTAATATTTTCAAACTTAGCTTACAAATTCCAAAGTTTGTATGATTGTTACAGAGATGTGCTTTGTGAGTGCTACAAATTTAGATTATGTTAAATATAAAAAAAAAAAATGCAAATGATCACTAACAAAGTAAATCCATAAACTAATATCAGTAGAATTGTCAAATTGCAGCAGTCAACTAATACAAGAAACAATAAAATTGAATTAAATTGATATGCATTATGCATCTACTACCAAAACATACTTTTTAGATGACGGTGACAAATAAAGGCTTCAAAATCTACATTGAAACATCATACACAATATGTTATTTTTAACCAATATGATTGAAATTGTTGCAACTATAAGAAAGAATTGATTTCTTTAACAACAACTTATACATTATTTTATATGATAAAATAATAATCAAAATCCTCACCAGGTCCATAACTAATCTCCTGTCCTTCTAGCCTAACATTAGCTTGCAAATTCTCATTTGTATACAAAACTTCTTCATGATAATCCCCTATATCTTTCTTAGATATCGTCCATTGCTGTATTGGTTTTAACGTCCGATCCGATCTTATTAGATGTGATTTGAGTATAGAATGTTCCGGAAGGCTGTATGGTGGTGGTTCTTCGCGGGATGAGGACGGGGTATTACTGTGAATTTAATAAAATTATATATTTGAATGGAATTAAATATTAAGGTATGTATGTTCATGCAATAGGTAGGTTTTAAGAATGAGATTTTATGCAGTCAAATAACCAAGATAATTAAGTAAGTTGATATTTTAAGCTTTTTATTAGAATAGCAATTGCATCAAATATACAACGAAGATAAAATTTACCAAAAGAAAAAAATGTTGTGTGGTTTTATGAAACCAAGGTAAAAGTGAAACTTAGGCACAAAATTATCGTATTTGTACGATAATTATCGTACGGTTCGACCGTCACGCGACATGCGCTACACAGACCAAAAAGTTTGAGACGATGCAATAAAAGTTTCACTTTAAAAATACAATAACATAAAACTCATATTATGCCTAGCCATCTTATTTTTTATCAACCAATAAGCATTTACAATTTTAAACTCATTGTCATTAAACGATTGCAACAAAATCTAAAAGAGATACACTTACTTCATTTTAACCTTTAAACTTTTCTTATCCGGCCTTTCAACATAACCGTTGCCTTCTGGGTATGCAACCTCGTAGTTCTGATAAGTATACTTTTCTGGCATTTCCTTTTCATTAATTATATATTTAGCTTCCGGCAAACTCGTCACATACTTAACCTCAGTGTTCACATACTTAACTGTGTCACTATTCGCAAACTTTATATTACTGTTAACAAACTTGACATCATTATTGACATACTTGACATTATTGTTGACATACTTGACATCGTTAGTAACAAATTTGACATTGCTGTTGACAAACTTGACGTCGTTACTGACAAACTTGACGTCGTTACTGATAAATTTGACATCGCTGTTGACAAACTTGGCATCATTATTAACATATTTGACATCATTGACATATTTCAAGTCGGCAGCATATCTTTCTGTGTATGGTACTTCTTTGTTATCTATATAATATTTATCTGCATATATTTTTTCTTCAATAAATTCACCATTTTGTGAATTTGGTGTCATGTGCATTATAGGCTTTGGTAGTGTGAGTTTTAATGATTTCTTTTGTGTTGATGACTGTTTTTTAGTATTTGACTTTGTAGGCGAATGGTTTTTCACTTTGCTATCCTGAAAATAAATAAAATTGTTAATATTTCTATTCATTTGCTAAGGCACAGGCATAAACAATTTCTTCATACGACTTTTTAGTACAAAACACGATTATTTCGTTAAAAATACAATCTATGACACAATACATACACTATTTATCACTTAAATCATTAATTTCCAATTAAAATTATATCATTAAATGTATAACATTGTATAACGTATAAATCAAACTTCATCATACACTCCACAAGTATATTAACAAGTTAATAAGTCAATCAACATAATAACTACAGCAATTATCTCACTTTATCCTTATTAGTGCCGCTACGCTTCTCCAAAATGCGCAGTTCCTTGCATAGCTCGCGCACTAGTTGGCCAGAGTTGAGACATTTCGGAACGTTGTCACGTTTTGATGTGTCCGTCTGTATAAAAATACAATTAATATAATATTAGGAAACTATTAGTTCATCATAATAAGCAGTATTATATATTATATATATATTTTAGGTTATTTTTCTATTAATTACGTGTATGTAACTTTTATTTGATAGTAGCGGTCCGCCCCGGCTTCGCCCGTGGTATATGTTTACGTTTTCTCTCCATAAGAACCATCCTCGTACTTCAAGGAATATTATAAATAAATAATTAACCCGTCGCGCGTCCTGCGCACAGCGGTTATGCGTAACTGTGCATAACGAGGCCTGTGACATTGAAGGTCACCTGTAGTGACTTACAAGTGAATGTTCTAGTATAAAAAATATTTCTCTATGCCTTAAACATTTGGATACATATGCATAACGAGGCCCGTGACATTGAAGGTCACCTGTAGTGACTTACAAGTGAATGTTTCTAGTATAAAAAATATTTCTCTATGCCTTAAACATTTATAATGCTAATCGACACTACCCCGACACAGACAATACAAACTATAACCACAAAATAAATGAAAAAAGTGAATCATACTTGAGTTGCGTCATCGGGCGTAGTGTGTGACGGTTATCTCGGTGAAACGAAATCGGTCCACCCGTTCATACTTGTAGTGCGTGATGCCGTGACCAAAGGAAATAGGGATTCATTTTTATATATAGAGATTATTATGTATGATTTATAAATACTTACACTTTTCAACGCGTGCCACTCTTTGAGCGCATTCGCTAATATTTTAATACCACGCAGTAGTAAAGGCGGTAAATCCTGTTGTACTGGCGGTAAACAGGTTTCACTTAGCGTAAAATCTTCATCCTAGGACAAAAAACATTTTTAACTAAGTCAGACATCAAAATGAAAATTTTCAAAAAATTAGTAGCTCAGAAGAATACCTTTAAATATGAACAATTGAAATTAAACAAAAATATTATAGGAAAAAATACTGTAATTGTAATTTGTAGTTTAAATTTTGTTTATTTAAACTACAAATTTTCTTTTCTTTCCGAACTGGTAATGGTCAATATAAAATCATGGATTATAACGATTCAAAAGCTAGAATTAAGTTTTTTTTAGTATATAAGGAAGCGCTTGACCACAATCTCGCCTGATGGAAAGCTGAATTGTGTGTAAGATGGTACGCGCTTTCCTAGTTCACTCTACACTTGAAATGTAGACTCTACGTCTACGTAGATGTCTAATCTTTTCTCAAAATAATTAATTAATGTTTGAGTTTGAGTCTAAAAAATACCCGTTATAAAAACTACAAGTACACTACTTTGCTATTTTTACATTCAAATTAATGTTATTTACCTGCGTCTCTTCATTATGCCGTCTAAGCATAGCCAATAAATGCGCTCCCGCATACCAGTGCATTGCTTCGAACAACGGATATCTGAACATCATCGGTGTTTCTACACGACTCTCTATTTCGTATATTCTGTAATAAAACATCATCGTTATTATTGGGAACTTTATTAAATGATTGTAGTCATTTATCATACATCATACATAATAAATATAAGTGTTAATAAATGTATGCAAAGTGTTGAATTGATTTTGATAAAACTTGACACAGTCAAACTGAGTCACAAAACATGGTCTGCTTTAAGGTCCTAGAATCAACACCTAATCATAGAAACAATTACAAATCTACTATAAACATAAAAAAAAACTCACTGCAACTGCATTTCAATAGCGTACGAGTGCAACAAATTGCCACCAAACACGAGCGAATCCGCGGGCGTGTACACTGCGTGTATCCAGCCCGAGGGGATGAATAGACTTTCTCCGGGACATACTTCCGCTGTGCCGTACCATTCCACCTGGAAATATTACATTTGATTACTGGAAATATTACATTTGACTACTTAAAATTTTCTTTATAATATCATTAGTATAGATTTATGATTTCTTTAGATATTCTAGTTTTTATGTAGTACATGACTGATAAGTTATTTATTAGACCATTTAATTAGATATCAAATTATAAGTAAACTAGCTTTCTAGCCGCGGCTTCGCGCGCGTTGTCTAAAACCGAAAACCGCATCAAAACCCGTTGCGTACTTTTAATGATTTAAGCATACATAGGGACAGAAAAAGCAACTTTGTATATACTATGTAGAGATTTAGGTGTTAACATCTTAATTTACTTTTTACCTCGTAAGTAAGACTGATAATAATAATATTTAATGACGATACACATTTCATAACGTGAAATGAACTTACCATATCACCAAAGAATCTTTCAGTTTGATTATTAGCAGCACTCCATTGTTGGTACAATGCCAAGTTTGTTGATGTCGGCGGTATTAAATAAAATATCTGAAAAATACATTACATATTGTGTAAGAATAAAACTAACATGATATATATTTTGTTATATAGTCTACATCTTTAAATAACTAGCTTACCCGGCAAATGTTTTTCTGCATATCTGATATATTATGATAACATTTAGGGGTATGAAAAATAGATGCTGGCTTGTCAGACCTACCCAAAGTGTTAAACAATTAGCTTAGCCGTTTCGGAGGAGTTTAGTAATGAACACAGTGACATGAAAACTTGAATATTCGATTTTAATTATATTATATATTCAATATTTCGAATTTTTCATAACTTTGAAATATTTTACTGCAATAATATCTAAATTAAATTGTCTGTACCCTAGTATTAGATCAACTCTTGAGAAACATTTAATATTAGCACATTTCTAACTTCCACTACTTTAACATTGAAAATAATTTAGTACACACCTTCCGTCCATGCAGTACATGATACCACACAGTCGTCCCACCAAAGTCCACGTGGAAGTCTGTGTATGAACCCCCAGCAGACATCAGACAGTATCTTTGCACTGCTGGCCGAGCTCTCGTCTCTAGGGACGAGCCACCTGCCCATACACGTTCCGCCCAGTCGAGACGGCGCGCGAGTCCGGGGGGTTCAACTAGTGCTGCCATACTGGAAGTTAATTAATGGGTTAAATATATAATACAAAACGAATATAAATTCTTCTAGATAATCTCGCCATACTGCATAGTATCTTGAGATCAAGTAATAGTTCTTTGAAGTTTTTATTATAAATTTTAAGATTGTTGACATATTCTAAAAAATTAAATTAAATTAATTATCTATCAACCTAATGCTACAAAATCATCTGAATTCTGATATCATAGAGTGTATTTTATTAACATGCTATCTACTTAAATATGCCATAAAGCCCATAAATCAATAATTATTAATTATCATCATGTTTATCTTATAATAACTAGAATTATGCCTTAAATAAAACTATAAAATAACTGTTCTGTGATCAAAGTGTAGGCTAAATGAATGTCAAATCTAAACTAATATTATAAAGCTGAAGAGTTTGTTTGTTTGTTTGAATGCGCTAATCTCAGGAACTACTGGTCCGATTTGAAAAATTCTTTCGGTGTTAGATGTCATGGCCCATTCATCGAGGAAGGCTATAGGCTATATATCATCACGCTAAGACCAACAGGAGCGGAGCAATGCGGGTGAAACCGCGGAGCGCAGCTAGTCAAGAATAATATTCAAAAGCAACTTACGGTGTATCACTAAACTCCAAACTCAGAACATTTAAAACTTTTTCATCTCTATGCTCTGGTGGTGTCTCAAAATATTCCACAAAATCACCCAACGGCATTCTAAGTGTTGTCTGTTTTCTTACATCTATCACTTCAACCTGAAAATTATGAAATAATTAATGCCCATATTTGTTCTAGAGTCTAGGTGATACAAAATTATTAACAGTAATAAATGTGATATATACTAAGATAATGTTAAAATAACTACAATAAATAGCCATAGAAATCTAATATTTTGCAAACATATTATACTTAAGTATCTGTCTGAGTATTCAAAAATGTATTATGAATACTCGGAATCTTACTCTGATATCAGTGTCCCTACAATATTTAATGATTTTATGACATAATAGGTTCCAGTTCATTTAATTAATATGTATACATACCTCCAATTGTGCTCCGCAGAATCTCAAAACTGATCTAACATTGAAATTTGCAGAATTTGGTACTTTCATGTCCAATCCATCTGTGCTGTGGAAAATGATTGGCCGGGTAAATCCTGAAAATAAATTTAACAATTATTAACATTCATATTATAAAAACATCAAAAGTGAAACTATTTTCACTAACAATGAAGGGAATTCATACAATATTTTTTTAATAATTAGACATTCTGAGATAATGCAATGAAGATTTAATCAAAGTGCACAATAGGTCAATGTTTATGCATGATAATAGGTAGTTTAAAAATATAAATCGTTTATCGTTATAGGAGACTAATATTCTAAAACCAACCATTATCCTGTACGAATTCCTCTGTAAACTGATCCGCCCTCATCCTCTGTAAGGCAGCCTGCGTGGGCCGCATCGGCCGAGCCGCCAATGCTCTCACCCATGCTGGAGTACCAGCTTGCGACGGCCTCGTCTCCGCACCGATTTCGTAGCGATCCGCGCGATGGTTGTTTGTAGCAATTTTTACTGCAAATATATCTTAGTATTGATAGTGTGTTGGTAGTAGTAGAGGTAGTTGTATATTGAAAAATGTACTTTAGCTATGTATGCTATCTATAATATTTCACAAATAGTTCAACAAATAAAACGGTTCAATAATTATTAGTATTTAATTTATACAACTTTTAATTTCTTTATCAAACATATAAACTTAACAGTTATGAAACTGTATATTGTTAAACAATATTGCATAATAATAAACAAACATCCAAAACATTGGCATGTGGAGTTTACTTACATACTGAAGGTCCGTAGGTTTGTGCACATTTTGGACAGTGGTATTTATCTATATCGTCTGAATGATATATTTTTACATCAACACAACTGAAAAAAAGGTAGAAACACTGAGATTCAATAACGTGGAAAATTGGTTTCTGTAAAATGGGGTTTTATTAATCATAGAAAAGTTTACTGTTTTCTATGGGAATCGATGGGAAATAGATGAAAACCACTACAAATAATTAATAATGTGTACACAAAGGGAACTACAAGACGCACTTTTAGGACCCATGCCCCATGGTGACCATAACAGTAAACAAATAATATAACGCAATCCCAAAGACCATTACTACCACAAATTAGCACAAATTCATAAATATAGATTAAAACTCACAAAACACACTTTGAAATCACTTCAACTATAGAAAAATTAAATAAAACATTAATTCACAACATGATGGCCGAACCGCAGAACGATGTCAAATTGATTTATTTTTTCTTCACACACAATGTTCTTTCTTGGATAAAATTTATATATATTTGGATTTACCTTCCATGGAACCACTCACGGCAGCAGTCACATTCTATCATAAATTGCCCAATATTATATGGTTGACCACACAAACAATAAGTTTCCTTCGATGACGCCATTTTGCTGGCGAATAGACAATGAACATATTTTTTTTACCACGTCGATCATGGGCTGCCACATTATAAAAATTAGAATCATAGACTAAAGAATATCGAATAATACTTAGAGTATATATTACAATAGTGGCTGTTTTCCAATTACAGAGCATAATGCGACTCAGTGGCGCACAATGCCGAATTATGCTGATGCTTAATTGGAACGTGAAACGCACCAGCAGGTTGCGCTAAGTTCAGTGTTGAAAAAAAAAAATTCATAGAGTTAGCAATGACCTCATTAATGTGTAAATAAAGTGGTATACATAATAATTGGTTGAAAAATATTCACGGTTATTTTAAGTAATTTGGATTTTGATTATTTCATTAACATTTTTTTCAATGTTTGTACCTTCATCCATACTTATATTTATTTTTTTAACACAATTTGAATTAACTTTGATTATTTCGAAAAAACTACAATGAAACGAAAGCTTTAAATTTTTTTTCCAGCAATTAATGATTACTAACGATAAATCGATTGCACGCATCAATTCACGCGCATTACTTTTAAGAGTGCTCGATTGTGCGAAGCGTTGCTGTAGTTGGAACATTCAACGTTAAGCATTATGCCGCATATTGCGCTCTAGTGCTGTAATTGGAAAACACGGATAATAGAGCGCGTGTATTGCACAAATTGCTCAGTGCACATCGTAGGCAGATGAGCTATAGATACTATATAGATGTGTGTGTGACAAATAGGGATGGGTAGGTATCACAGAACAGTAAAAACTAAATAGAAGTGTGATGTGGGCGTGGCCCACGTGTCACTCGTAAGGTAAGATCACCTAACTTGCTCTCAGTTGTGCGCAGAAAAATATTCGAGTCGGTTGTCAGCTGTCAAACCTTTTTTCCATATTTATTCATTAATTAGGGCGTATTGTTCGGTATTAGAGAGCAAAAATGATAGCAGACGAAATAATTTTAGCAATGGAGGCATTTCATACCATCGGTAAGTCTTATTTTTATTTATTTTACATATATTTTATGTAATAACTTCGCTTGTCGTAATTTGTCAAAATTGTATACAAATATCTAGTCAAAATGAACCTTAATCCATAAGAAATTAGTACTATTATAGATTGAACAGCAAACAAGACTTTCTGGAATATTATTGCAATAAACAAACGAATGTCGCTTTAGTGATGCTTGTGGCGCATATCGACAGTATCGATACTTTAGAAAAGACAAACATTATAAATATTAAATTTTATTTTATTTTTCCTTAGCTTTCATTTGTCCAATTTATTTATAGATTTCCCAAAGAGGCTAATTTAAAAGAGAAATGGATAAATGCAACGAGACGAGTTAACTGGATGCTGAACAGCACTAAGCAGTCTAACAAAGGCCACCGATACAGCAAACCTACGGCATGCCGTTCTGTGTAACTGCCGCGGCAGTTCCAAGATTTAAAATAATGCATATTTTCTGTTTGTATTTTGTAAATATAGATTAATACTATTCTATTCCGTTTTTTATTTAATAATAATAATATAAAAAGACGTACTTAGTAGTAATAAACATACTCCAAAATGTGACACATTATACTATACTCATATAATAGAAAGAAAAAAAAAATACACAAAAAATATTTATTTGTGAATTATCGATAATAAGGCTGACATCCCTCAGGGCATAGCATCAGATAAATATCAAGTTAATGTCATTAATGTTGAGTGACACAAATTTCAACCTTATCGCCAATGTGTTGAGGTTCAAAGTTATATCTATCGAAAACTAACGCCCTCTGTTGTGGAGTAGCTGAATGTTTTTTGAATTTGGAATTTCTGTGCAATGAGAAACAAAACAGCTAATATACCTAGGGATGTTATACTAAAATAAACCGTAACATGGTGCGTTAGGGTACATATTGAAATGCTGAATTTATAACCTAAGTCAGTTTTTACTCAAATTAAGCTGTCCAATCAAAGGCATAGTTTACTTGTAGTGTACTGTATAACTATCGATTTAAATGTGTGGGTTCGGCGACACTGGTTTTCATACTAATTATGTCATTAAAGCACTTCTATATGTTTTTACTGTTCTGTGGTAGGTATCAATTGCGTGTTGAACTATCGATAAGTTATGTAAATAAATATGTATCATAAGTAAATTTTATGTTCAATAAGTTATTAAAGGAAAAATATATGAATAAAGTATAAATATGTATGTAATTTTAAATTTGTTTACCAACTGAATAAAGTTTGTTTATTCCATTTGAATATTTCTTGTATTAATTATAAGTACTTTAAAAAAATATGTTTAATTGGAATATCAGAAAAACGTGAGTACTTTTTAAATAATCAAGTTAATAAAAATAAAAGATCGGGTTTAGTGCTATTTCTTTAATAATAAATCAAAAACTAATAATAATGTTTTAAAAATGTTAAATAAAAATAAGAAATAATTAATAATTTAAAATGATAATATAATAAATAATATCAATATTTTTTTTTTATTTAATTTTATCCATTCTACTATCAAAATCTTCAAAATCAATTGAGCGGTTCAGAAAATATATCGTAAAATTTAAATTACATACTTTACATTTACACTTAAGTAATACATTCGCATTCAGAATATTAGAAAGTGTATCATACAAAACACACCACAAATTTATTTATAATAAATTTTTAATAATTTGTTAAAATACAGTTCTTCTCGTAAACTTTATATCGAGTACAGCGTTGGTCAGGTCACATCACTACGATCACGTGGTGGCAGTGAGGCGCGCGAGCGAGCCTGCGCGTGTCCGCCTCCCACCTCCCCTTCACCCCCGCGATGCTAAATTTATTTTCATAAAAATAAGTATAACAATCGACTTACTGATGAAATGTGATACTGGATTTCAATTTTGTGTATTTTCTAGTATCGTTTTTGCAAGATAGAACTGCACATTTCACCATGTTTATTCGTAAATATGAAAAAAATTCCAGAGCAACGCACTTCGACAGCACTCAACCACGACTACGAGCGCTCGCGGCGGGAACGTCGTGTTGTTCCCACCTGTGCCTACTGTTCCCACTTGGTTATTCTCACTCTATAGATAGTATACTCTAAGGAATAATATGATTGAATTACATTGCAAATTAAAAAATTATTATTTTATAAAATTTATTTATGAAAAAAAAATCATTTTTTTTATTTGTATATTTAACATACAGATTGAAAATTAATAATTATTTTTTAACGTGTCCGATAGATGGCGGGATTTATGTGCATCATGATGCTTGGGATCACACTTGGGATAATATAATTATCCATTACTTTTTTACGCTTTTTTGATATCAGTTGTTTGTTCATTATAAGCTAAGCTTCTTGCCATGAAGTGAAAAAAAGAAGTAATAATAATTAATATTATGTACGGTCTACATTCAGATTCACATAATTAAAAATTACTATGTACTTCTATAAGCGTCACAACAAACATGCTTGTTTGTTTGTACATAATATTATATAGGTAGGTAACCGACGCCATTTTCAATTTTGACCTATTTAAAAAAATACAACAATTTCATGAGTCTTATTCTTAAAGTGTAGACTGCTTAATTTACGTGACCAAAAATGGCGTTTGAACTTGCAATAGAATAAAATGGGCTGGTGATGATGATAATATATTATTATGTAATATACGATGTACCGTCATTGAGGTACACATATTGACACATATGGAGACGACACCGCCTACATCAATTATGTTCCGCTCAACATACGCCATCTGGCGTAACTGCACTCAGTCGCTTGCTCGCTCATTGGCGCGAACGTCACGCTCATTTTTTATTTGTTTTAAAGTGAAACGCATCAAATATGCCTACGTGTGTGTTACGATATTGCACAAATAATACAAATAATACGGAAAAGTGCAAAGGAATAACTTTTCATCAGTAAGTAACTAGATAATAATTTTTAAAACTTAGTTAGAGCAAAATTTTTGGCGGGCGACATTTTGCGTCATTTGTCATAGATTAAAAATTTAAGATATGACATTGGGCATGAAATAAGTGTTGTTAGTAATATTTGCTGGCGTATATTTTTATAGTATAAAATAATAATTTTACATATTTAGAAAAGCATAGGCCATAGACTGGTTGTTAATTGAAAAAAGGTGAAATCATGAAATATGAAAATCAATTACTTAATCACCAATTTTTTTTTGTTAATTATTGATTTTAATCATGTTTTTAATTGATATTGTATAAGCTACTGACTTGAACGTATAATTGAATTATTATTTATTTATCTGCACTAATATTATAAAGAGGAAAACTTTGTTTGTTTGTTTGATTGTAATTAATAGGCTCATAAACTACTGGACCGATTTTGATGAAATTTGGCACAGACAATCTTTAGACCCTGAGAAAGAACATAGGCTACTTTTTATTGCGAAATATGAACCACGGGCGAAGCCACGGGCGTAGCCAGCCAGCTAGTTCAGAGATAAGTAATTAATATTTTTTCTATTCAAGGTTTCCATGTCTGGGCCGTGAAGAAAGGGAAAAATGGGTAAAATTTGTCCCAAACAACCGCAGTGAAGAAACCTGGTTACCATCCGATAGAACTTGCGTCTGTTCATTGCATTTTCGCGATGAGGATAAATATACCACAAAAGCGGGAAGGCGTTTTCTAAAGAAGTCTGCTGTTCCTTGTATTGATGTTAGTAATAATAATAAAATTTTACGGATTTGTATAACAAATAAAATATTATTTTAGCCATCACTAACATTATGTTATATTTATTTTAGCCGAAGGTGTGCTACAATAGTACTGAAAAAAAAACAATACAAGCAATTTCTGAGCCGGGAACATGTTCTGAGGATGATGAACTAAATAAACATTTTGTACAAAATTACACGGCTTTTATTTTTTTTTTCTAAAAAAGGCTCAATTTGTAAGGAATGAAACTTCCCATAGCCCTGACTGAACCTAAAACCCGAAAAAAATTAAGTTATTCCATATGACGTCACTATGTACATCATCCTATATTATATGCCAGATATTGTTAGCCCCGCGTAGTAAAGTCAGTTTATACCTAAAATAAATATTAAGTAAGTACAAAGAAAATTTCAAGTCAACGTGCATGTAAGGAGTGGCACCCAATAAAATACTTAGACAGAATGAAACAAAGTGTCGCCTCTATAGCGGTGAGTCAGTGACATCGCATAATCTATGACTGTCTAGCCGTCATTCGCGCGCCCAGCGCCGCCGCGCTTGGCGCACAGATTTTGTTCATGGTGTCTGCTCCATACGAAGTCTCAATGTGTACCGTGTACTTATAAATAGCATAGCGAATATTTCGCTAAACTTTTTTGCAATATAAATGGACAGGATGCGATTATAGGATAAAAAAATATCAAACAATCTTCACGTACAGTTGGCAAAGATGAGCACATCTTAACACATAATAATGGTATGATTACGTATTCTTTACAGTACTATTATGCAAGATGAATTCATTGGTATCTAACTATATTCATCTATTCACTCCGCTTATGTTGGTACCAAGAAGACTGTAACAATTATAGACCTATCTCTATTTTACCAACATTAAGTAAGGTATTCGAGAAGTTAATATTAAACCAATTGAGTAGTCATTTTGCATCTAATAATTTACTGCACACCAAACAGTTTGGTTTCACAAAGGGGCGCTCAACCACAGATGCTGGAGTTGCACTTCTAACACATATATATAAAGCATGGGAAAACTCAAAAAATGCTCTAGGGATATTTTGTGACCTCTCCAAGGCATTTGACTGCGTTGAACATTGTACTTTGTTACGTAAACTTAATCACTATGGAATTAAAGGAAAAGCCCAGAACCTCATAGCGTCATACCTGCATGATAGGATACAGACTGTAGTTGTTAATGGAGAACGTTCTAGCGGTGCGTCAATTAACATTGGTGTTCCACAGGGGTCAATTTTAGGTCCCTTCTTGTTCTTGGTATATATCAATGATCTTCCCTATTATTTGCAGGATAGGTGTGAAATAGTTCTGTTTGCAGATGATACCTCATTAATTTTTAATGTGGATAGGCATGACCCAAATGTTGACGAAGTGAACAGTGCTCTTTTACACATATCTGAATGGTTTACTGCCAATAATTTATTATTAAATGCCAAAAAAACCACTTGTGTTGAGTTTTTACTTCCTAATGTAAAAAAGTTGAACAGAGATATTGCCTTGAACGGGGAGGTATTGCATCCTACTGAGTCTACTGTATTTCTAGGGTTAACATTGGACGAGAAACTACAGTGGGGAGCCCATGTCAACACCGCTGCAGGTAAGCTCAGTTCTGCTGCATATGCAGTCCGAAAAATAAGGCATCTCACCGATGAAGATACGGCTAGATTGGTTTATTTCAGCTACTTTCATAGCATTATGTCCTATGGAATTCTACTGTGGGGCAGGGCTGCAGATATAGAAACTATATTTATCTTACAGAAAAGAGCCATTCGCTCTATATATAATTTACGTGCTCGGGACTCACTAAGAGATCATTTTAAGAATACTGGTATCCTTACTGTACCATCACAGTATATATTTAATAATATTTTGCATGTACACAAAAGCTCTGACTTACACACAAGAGTAGGAGATAGACACGATTATGGCACAAGGAACAGGAATAGAATTGAAATGCCATTTTTCCGATTAGCTAAAGTTAAAAATTCATTTATGGGTCAAGGTATACGCCTATACAATAGAATTCCTCACAATATTAAAGAGTTTAGTAGTTCTAAATTTAAAACTTACATAAAAAATGTACTAGTTCAGAGAGCGTACTACAGTATTCAGGAATATATGGACGATAAAGACCCATGGAGGGTTGTCGCGTAAAAACCACAGGACAGTTCTTTGGCATATTATGTAGTTAGATATAAGTTACATATTATGTAAATTTATTGACATTATTTTAAAAGAGCAACTATGGAGTTTCTTGCCGATTCTTCTCCATAGATACTGCTTTCCGAATCGGTGGTAAATGTTAAAAATACTGTGTAATGACGATTCGAAAGTGCTACTAAATAGTAGTCTAATTGAATAAATGAATGTTTGAGTTTGAGTTTGATAATATAATGATATATGCCTTGCTCGATAAATGGGCTATGCAACACTGAAATAATTTTTCAAATTGGACAGTTGTTCTTGAGATAAGCGCGTTCAAACAAACAAACTCTTCAGCTTTATAGTATTAGTATAGATAATATAGGTACTACGGTGGCTTTTCCATATATTTTGGCAAGAAATGAGTACGTGCAGGATCTTTAAAAAATAATGAAACCAACAGCATCACAGATTAACTAAAGTTGTGTACTAGATTACTACGTAATGCAAATTATAAACAAGAAAAAAATATTCTTCGAATTCCACATATCGAAGCTTAAACTTTTGTTTGACCTTTTGATATAAAACATTTAGGTATTTGGAAGCTTTCAATTTAATTCAATAAATAATCACTACTGTGTTAAATACATGAGGTTCGTGACTTTTGGTTTCAATAGAATTGTCGCAATCAACAAAATTATAAAGATTTGGTTAGATTGCAGTTATTTTGAACTTTATAACTTTTTCAATTTTATCCAGAAAGCTGAAGAGTTTGTGTGTTTGTTTGTTTGTACGCGCTAATATCAGGAACTATACTGGTCCGATTTGAAAGAATATTTCGGTGTTAGATAGGCCATTTATCGAGGGAGGCTATATCGAGGCACACTAACAGGAGCGGAGCAATGCGGGTAAAACCACGGGGCACAACTAGTTCTAAATATTGCGTCTTTTATCAAGTTTCCTCTGCTTCACAATTTGAAGTGTTTCCTTTTGATATCTATTTTTTTTTGTTACCATAAGCTTGTTTATTTCTGTATATGAATAGTAAACAAACGCGCTAAATATATATCTCACAATGTAATAATTAATAAACAATGCTAATGAATAGAATTCTTAATCATAGACAAGTCTGAATAGATCGCAGGTTTTTCTCCATTATAAACAATACATAATCATCTCTATACATTATACATAATATAATGGCGCAGACGCAGGGTCGTGCAGGGTGTTGCAACCTGTGACCGACGCATGCGCAGTCTGTGTTACGACGACAGAGAAATCGACCGTTGACACTTTCTCGCGTTCATTTTGAAATTCCATAGACTAGTGGTTCCTTCAAAATTCCAATTTTGAAAAAGTGCGGGATGTATAAATTGACAGTTTAGTTTTTATTTATCAAACGGGCAAAGGAATTAAGTTTTCGTTTAGAAAGAAATGTTCTTAAATTGTTTGTGATTACGTTTTTCTGTAAGTATACATTTTCATTTGTTTTAGTAGAATTTTGTTGTAAGTTTTAAAAACCTGCGGTTAATTATATTATAGATACAGGTCTACTTTTAACTACCGTCATAACATATTCAGGCCAGTGATCTTCAAACCAAACAATCTTGATGTAACACATAACTTAATATGACATAATGCGTACAGAAAACATTTTGAGGTGAAAGCCATAACCACGATATATGTACTTACCCGGAAGGGCTTGACTTTCTCAATTATGTCATATACAGATTTATTACTTTTAAAGGTTCATGGGCTTTATTTTTAACACGCAATGAGAAATCGTCACATCGTATGATTTGTTACTTTAGTGAGAGATTTTTTAATGAAATAAATTGCCAAATTTAAAATGTTATGCGTGATAAATATACGCGATTGAGTACAGGCATTTTATTATGAGTTTTTCAGGTAAGCTATGTACAAAAACAAAATAACTAAATAGTCACTAAATTTGTATTTTTCTCTAAATGTTGAAATACGTTTTTAATAGGTTTTTACAGGAATGTTGACTAAAACTTTTATTAAATGGTTAAAGTAATGTTCAAAAACAGTAAAAATTACTCTTTGAAAGGTTTTCCTAAATTTTCCTGTTCTATAATAATTTCGCAAATCTTGTTGCGAACTGTATTTAAAAATAGTTACTCATAGCTGTGTACATTTGAAATTCAATAATAACAGTACTTAAGAGTTCTGTTTAGACTACGAAATGCGTATTAATTACATGGAATTTAAAAGTAATTAAATGTAAATACCTACTATTTGTATTCCAGTAATTAGACTTAGCACGACCTTTCTTGGTACAGTGGTTGATGCGTGAGCGTACCGAGGGGTCCTGGGTTCGATTCCCGGTGGAGAGTTGGAGATGAAGAAAAAAAATATTTCTCGGTCTGGCAGGACACAGAAGGCTGATCACCTACTTGTCTCTAAAGAAAATCGATCAGTGAAACAGATGTATGTATAATGCATCTGCCCCTTACCCCACTTGGGGACATGGGACTTCACTTCACGACCTTTCTTAGTGGAAACCAATGATATTAAGTATAAGTTGGAAGGTGTAGATAAGTGGAAAGCGCCCAGAGTAAGTTGTAATGTTGCTAATTCACCAGAATTAACTTCATTTGTCTCTTCTAGGTCACGATAGTTCATATTATTTTGACGACCAAATCCGTCCAGTAGTTTTTTGTGAAAGAGTAACGAACATCCATCCTCAAAACTTTCGCATTTATAATATTAGTAGGATATCATTATCTAGTCATTGTGAACCTTTTAAATATCAACTAACAACTAAATTGTAATTGAAAAAGATTCCAATTAATATTATAAGTGCCTCATAAATGAGAAACTGTATATTTATATGCCTATCTGCTACGCTTTCACGCCTAAAATACTGAACGAATTTCACAGAAATTTTAACCAGTGATTAGTGATAGACCATAATATGAAATTGAATAGGCTTTCTGTCAAGAAAAAACTGTTACGAAAAACAAAATTTGTTAAAAAAAACTTTTACGCGATTACGTGTAGAGCAGTAGGTAACTAAAAGCTAATGTTTTTAATTGTTCTACTAATTTTGAATAAAATAATATTATAAAGAGGAAAGGTTTGTAATTATATGTATATGTATGGTTTACACGCATAAACTACTGGACCGATTTTGATGAAATTTGGCACAGATAATCTTTAGACCCTGAGAAAGAACATAGGCTACCTTTTATTGCGAAATATGTACCACGGGCGAAGCCCGGGTGGACCGCTAGTTTTGAATAAAATGTGTAGCTACTTATATTCGTAGAAATAAGCGTTTTTACAATTATTTTAATCTATTATTTCACTTTCTATGAAGCCATCTATGAAGAATAAGGAACGAGAGTCGGTCTTTTCTGAAAGTCTGTAATTAAAATAGTTAAAGAAACTCATAAAACTCGCTTAAAGAACTTACTGTATTTTCATCGGTCCTTGATAAGTGTCCAAAATTTAAGGGCCGATTTTTCAATCCCTGGTTAAAACATACCCGTCCAATAAAGTATTACACGATGAAATTAAAATGTCACGTAAACTGTCAATTGCGGGCAATAAGAATACATTTTGAAATGGTAGTTTCATACGTCGACGAATAAGTTTTACCCAAGGATTGAAAAATTTGCCCTCAAATAAAATATATCCGTTTAAAGAATCCGTTACATACAAACATGTCAGTTTAATAGGTACACACATGCAGGTGAAGCTAATAAAATAATGTTAATATTGCCCTACATGCTAACAGGGTTCTAATAATAAATACATGTTAATACTGTGCACTTTAATATTCCTAGGTCTATAGTTTTTGCAAAATTGGCAACACTTTAAGCTTATTAGCCGCCGACGGAACACAGTGGGGTTTTAGTCGGTAAGAATCCGACATAACCCGCGGCTCCTTCCCCGGGGTCTGTGATTTCCTAGCCGCAATGACCGAAATTCAGGAAAACTATTATATGAATGAAAGGTATTATTATCTTAAACGATGTACATAACTTCTGCTTATTATTTTGGTTCAGGGACGGTTTGTAAATTGACAATTTTCCTTTCGCCACTGTAACTGTTGCGTATAAACTATAATATTATGTGATTAAAGCATTGTTAATGTAATTCTTATTTAATGACTGTAATATAAAGTTTTTTGTGTTAAATTGTGCCTTTTGTAAACAAATTATATCGATCCATTATAATACATATTAATGTTTTCTATACCTTCGATAAAAAAACATTCAATTATTCTAAAATATTTGCCAGGAAAGATTCTACCAAACTAGATACGACTTATAATTTCGTATATTATTATCAGTTCATTAAATTTAAATCATTGCAAGATTTATGTATGTTAATATTATATAAGTGATTGCCCCTTTATAGTGTTAAGTCATTTTTGTTCCTAATTATATTGATCGTTAGATTTTATCGAAATTTGACCTTCTAACTCTCACCTGTGTACCACTGCACGTATTACGATGATACCTACATTGCATTGCAATACACAATCAACAATATATTTTATGTGTCACTGTATGTATGTCGTAGTCATCTGGTTGAATCTGCTATTTGATTGAATGACTAGCGTGTTCATTGAATGACGTCATTTAATTGAATGACTATTGACTAGGCCGATTCAATCAAATAGCAGATTCAATCAGATGACGGCGACATGTACCTACATTAACTATAGGTACAGGGTGATATTTTATATGGAGCCTAGAGGAAGACATTGGAGGAATTTTTAGCTAGTTTCATTCCCGTCTCTATTAATGCAGTTCTATTTCGTTTAAAAAATAAAAGAAAAATGGACCTTTGTTGCTCTTTCACGTAAAAACTACTTACTGGACGGATTTCGATGTAACGTTTTACAGGAATATAGGTTATTTGTCAGAATGAAGAGAGAATATGAGCTATAGAAATACTTGATTTTGCACGCGAGTTTAGTCCGCGGGTGAAACCGCGCGGCATAGCATAGTACAACACTAAATAAACACTAGTTTTCTAGCCAATGATGACATAATATATGAAGAGTACCCAGTGTTGTAAACGTTTTAAAAACTGTTTTAAATGACATGAAACGAACGATGAAACGATGAACGGGTTAGTGGCTTAGTGCCGTAGTGCCGTAATATTTTTGAAGTGAAACTTCTTTATCGGGGTTGGAAAAAAATTTAGTGTAACATTTTTTCGTTACGCGTGACATTTTTCCGTTACGCGCCATCTTTTTCTTATCCCTACCACGCGTGATTCGACGTATTTCTGTAAAGTTGCATAATGCATATAGTAAATTATTTTTTGAAAAATAAGGTCATAAAGAAGTTTCACTTCTTACGTGTGTACACTAGTACACGCACACATTTTTATGAGTAACTATTCTGTAGGATCAATTAGTTTTCATTGTATAAGCGTTAATGGTTAGTGTGCCACTGTTGACTGTTTCCAAATTTGCCGGCTGTATAGCTCTAGCTATTGGTACTATTATATTGTTTTCTTGTTTGATTTTACGCGAATATTACCTACCTATACATTTAGAAATTAAAGATGTTATTATATTATATAGGATTTTAAACAAGAGTTGATCTCCCCTTGACCACACTCGCTGCAAACTGTGCGAAACGTCGGCATTAATAAATAAATAAATAAATAAAAACACTTTATTGTACACAAGGTAAGTTGACAGAAAGAGAATAAAAAACAGCACAAGAGGTACAGTAGGCAGTCTTGTCGCTCATGAGCGATTTCTTCCAGACAACCAAAAAGCAAAGGAGAGCTGAGAAGTAGGAGAGTAGGCGTGGTACAAGAGTGAAAGTTACAGTAAGACGTAACATGTACAAATATATTTACATATATAGGACTAGCAAACCGGGCGAACTCCGTTTCGCGGTTCGCCACCAGAGACACCTTTTCTTTGCTATAAACCTCACGGAGCCCGAGACCTTTCCAACGAATGCAAAACCGTGGAAATCGGTTCGAGCGTTTTAGAGTTATAGCGTCAGGAAGGAAAACCCGACTTATTTTTATATAGTAGATATAAAAAAAATATAAAAAATTATAATTAATAAATCGCGTTTAAAATCCGTAAAAATCTTTACTTTCTAAACTATTATATTTTTGTACATATTTATATAGGATATACCTATTAGATACGTTGACTTAATTATAACAATATAATAACGAGATATCTATAAATACAGAAACAACGCACGGTTAATTCCGTACATAATATTATTATACTTCAATTATAAAATATGCCTTATTTGACCAAATCACGGTATGGAAACGGTAAAATCTATAACGAATTTATTAAAATGCATGTGAATGTCTTTAAATGTTCATTTCCCTTTGTATAGAAACAAATTCAATGCGTGCTACGTGAAGTAATCAATGCATTGCTTCCTGCAATGTTTACGATTTAGGCTGGTTAAAGACAAACGTTTTTTTTCAAATAGTTTATTTTGAGAAATTGTTATTTTTAATTTATGAAAGATTCTGTTTAGACTTTAGATGAAAATTGAAACTAAGGTTTACGTAATACTATGGTAAAAAAACTAAAACTTCTTAGTACCTACATAGTTGTTTGGAACAACTAGATAATATCTTCGAATTCTCTCATATATTACTACGTACTTCATATTATCCTTTTTAGATTACAATCTTACTTTATAAAAAAATACGATTTACTTATATAAACAAATATGCTTACGGTTAGAATAACTTTTTGTACTGAGAACTAGAAGCCTATAAAACTAAAAATGAAAAATTCTAAGTAAATACAGCTTACTTTATTAAGTCTCCATCCAGAGGATAACCATAAGTGAATGACGGTTATAAACTGAATGCTTTATACTTTATATCAAAGTATTCATGCAAATTTTAAAGCTACAATGGTTGACTTACATAAAATGATTGATTTGCTATACTGTAATTACGCTCATAAAGTTTATTTCATTAAACTACGCACAATAAATTACTGTTTTTATTATTGATTCAACCTTAGATAATAATTTGTTTTGATCCTTATTTCCTTCTTGTATCAGATTTTTTCTTTTGGGCATATAAAACAGTTTTAAACATATTTTCATTTTAAAAACAATAGTATTGAATTCGTTCGTTTTTAGCCAAGTTAAGTAGACATGACGTATAAAAGTAAGATAATTCATAATACCATTCGCTCGAAAATATTTAGTTCACGTCGATTTATGAAAAAAATTGTAAATTAGTAAAATAAAACATACTTACTTATGGAAATGAAATAATGTCATCGCTCTGATCACGACTCAAAAGATTTGAAGGAAACTCAGTTAATCTTATATATCTCTAATGCCTTTAGATACTATGAATTTACAGAGTTTACAGAGTTATTTTTTATTCTCAATATAAACTCAAGTTGGAGTTGAGCAAACTGTATACTACAATAATAGATCAAAAAATACGTTGCACATAGTAATGATCACACTTTCTCACATTTTAAATTCCGTTTGTGTGAAACATTCTTCAAATATACTTATTTAAACTGTAACTGGGCGGTCCTAGATACATAAAACGCCTCGTTTGTCGCCAGCCTAAATGAAACAACCAATTTTTCACTAGCCCATTGTCAAGGACATTTTGATGTGACTTAAGCTAATGGTAGCTCGGCAACAGCTTAGTCTTACGTATTCTGTGCTATAAGTCAAATGCTTTGAATATCAGTGCGATAGTTTATGAAAACATCATAATATTTGAGAGGTAAATATTACATAAACTATTGGAATTAATTTTAATTATCCTAAGGAAAATCGTAAACATAATTTTCATTCATCAGTTATAATTTCAAAAATGTCAAGTTCAAAATGAGATAATAATCTTATATAACATTGAAATATAATTATTGTTAATTAATAATTGAATTTTTATTCAAAACTCTATTGCAAATTTATTATACTTAAATAATTGCAGTAATTTGATAAAAGAGGAAAGTAATTTATTCAGGTAATTAATTAACTGACAAATTGTTTACTATTATTTTAATAAAATTGCCATTTACGTACCAAGATTCAACGTAACTTAGATCATAATACAACAATGTTTTTAATTAAAATGTTTACTTTACGAAGTAAGAGCTCAAAATAGAAAAACATTGTGTTTTGTAAGATCGGGCTTATGAACAGTAAGAAATTTTTTAAACATTTTTGTACTAACCTAATTAAACTAAATCGTTTTACTAATTCCTTCCAATGGCCCGCAGTTTTTTTAACAGAAAATAATATGAACTTCTCACTATTATTCTATTTCCTACTATTCTAAAAACTGAATTTATTTGGCTAAAATTAGACAGACAACGGTCTGCACATTATAATATTATAACCTGTTTTTAGGGCCGATTTTTCAATAAAGTATTACACGATAATATTAAAATGTCACCCGTAAACTGTCAAAGACGGGCAAAGAATACATTTTTGAAATGGTAGTGTAATACGTTATTCGACGAATAAGTATTAACTTAACCAAGGATTGAAAAATCAGCCCATCTAATTAAATTAAAGTTTAAGGTTTAATCTATAAAAAAACTAGTGACCCGCCCCCGCTTCACCTACCTGAATTAGGTACCTACGTTTAGATACATAGCTCTTAACGACAGTTGTCTTCATTAAGTTAAGAAAATACCCCATACCTATGAAACTTTCCCCATTAATTCCACCTGTCTAACACAGATGTAAGAACTAAGATCAAATAAATAGTAAAAAAAAATAAACTGCCGCTTTTCCGGTAACTTAGGGTTTCCGGTAACGTAATTTTTTTAGCTGTTATAGACATTACAAGTAAAAATTCCCGAAATGATCTCGTTTACCCAGTTTTGTTTGTACAAACAATATCCGAAAAAGATTTATCATAAGCAAACACACTTTCCATGTGAAAAATACAAAAAATGAACAAGTATTCCATTTGTTTGCGCAGACTGAGCATGTGCAAATATTTAAAATTCAATCACTTCGTTTATTTACATAAATGATTATTGAATTATTACAATTAAGAAGGAATATGAGTGCAAACGGATAACCATAGATAATAATTAATATAAAACTATACTAGTAGTGTTACGATGTTTTTATAGTACCTACGTCTACTTAGATGTAATACATAAATAAATAATAGGTACATTTTTATGATAAGGGGTTAAAATTAAACTAACAAATCAACAATTTGCACCTTGGAATTTGTATAAAACTAGCTGAGTACCCTTGCTCCGCTCGGATTAAAATTTTCCGTTCCAGTTAAATTTTCTTTATACAAACTTTACAATGACAACAACGACTACAAAAAATATCTAATTTAGTACAATCGAAAGTTATGCACGTACCTACCTATTATTATTTAAATTTAATATTAAATATAAATTTCGAATAAGTTCAACAATAATATTATTCGTCATTTGCAAATTTTAATGATAACAGTCAGTTAAGGATAAACTATTAATAATATAACGATTTTAAAGCAATCTAGTTTAAAAATAAAACAACGATATAAATAGTAAATACATAACTTTATTCTTTTTATATCCCAGAAACTTATCATATCACATAATTTCACATACAATAATCAGTAATACGTTATAATTACAATGCGATGATTATTGCATTATTGCACCAAAAGAATTAATTGTCACCAACATAAAATCTAAGTAGAATAGACATAGTCAAAATATAAAAACGAAATCAATCGATTTTCAGTTTGAAGTCATATTCCATTAGGCGGATCCACACAGAGCGAGGAGCCTTGCGAAGAAATTGCTTTCCTAAGCGCTCGATTTGTGTGGATGTCGTGGCCATATCGCAGATTTGCTCATTTCATGAAATGGCCAATTTAGTTTGGCCAGATCGTTAAATCGTCAACGTTTCACGATTTGGTCATCCACATTTGACCAGATCGTCGATCTGGCCAAACGTGGATGACCATTTCACGAAATGCGACCATTTTTATTTCTTTTTTAAAAAGCGATTCGCTTCTGGCACTCGCCGGCCGCTGCCGCGGCACGCTCGCTTTGCTCGCTCGGCTCGTGCGTTGTTTATTAAAGTCTAACCTAACCTAACTGTTTTCTATTGAAAAAACCATTCGCTTCTGGTATTCGCCGGCGCTACCGCGGCACTAACTTAAATGACAATAAACAAGTTCTTAAAATATTCTGAATTTTTTAATGTTTTATGGACTCTCTTAGATATTTTATACGATCTGGCCAAATGTCGATGACCAAATCGTGAAACGTTGACGATTTAACGATCTGATCAAACTATGTTGGCCATTTCATGAAATGAGCAAATCTACGATATGGCCACGACATGGACATTACTTCGCTGAGGAATACACTATACAGAAAGGCCTTTGGCACACTTGACGGAAATTACGTCATGGATCTTCCGCGACGGAACGCCAATACATGCTATTGCATTTAGAATACGAAAAGCGGGCACACTACGCGAAAGATCGGTCGTTCCGCTTAACCATTTTATAATTAACTAGCTTTCCGCCCGCGGCTTCGCCCGCGTTTTCAAAGAAAAACCCGCATAGTTCCCGTTCCCGTGGGATTTCCGGGATAAAACCTTTCCTATGTGTTAATCTAAGTTACCCTCTATATGTGTGCTAAATTTCATTGTAATCGGTTCAGTAGTATTTGCGTGAAAGAGTAACAAACACACACACACACACACACATCCTCATAAACTTTCGCATTTATAATATTATTAGTAGGACTTCTAGTAATTTCCGTGAAGTGTGGCAAAGCCCTTACACGCGCTTTTCCGAGTAGTGTCTACTAGTTATTATTCTGTGGTAGTGTAGAGAAGAAAATGCTTCGCGAGGCTACTCGCTCTGTGTGTACCCGCCTATTCGTAAATTGTTTCCTAAAAATCTCGAAGTGAATCTGTTTCTCAATGAATTTAAATTTTGACAAAATGTTTCATTATATAACTATGTACCTACTCACGATGACTGTGCTGACCCCAATTAAGAAGCAAGAGGTTAGAAAGATGATTATGATAAAAAAATAATGATAAGATAGTACCTACTTATATTTATTATGATAGGAAACATTATCCTATCCTATCCTATCCTACTAATATTATAAATGCGAAAGTTTGTGAGGATGTGTGTGTGTGTGTATGTTTGTTACTCTTTCACGCAAATTCTACTTAACCGATTACAATGAAATTTAGCACACATATAGAGGGTAACTTGGATTAACACATATGATAGGTTTTAGGAACGGGAACTATGCGGGTTTTTCCTTTGAAAACGCGGGCGAAGCCGCAGGCGGAAATCAAGTAATTAGATATCTCCGACTAACATGGGTGATTTTGGTACCTTAAATAGTATCTAATCTGTGACCTTACTATATTTTCAGTACGAAAAATTTATAAAAGTGGAGTAAATTTGTTACAAACCTGTAACCTACTTATATGAAAAGATTGATATTATTCTTAAAATTCATTATCTTACGGTTTTGTAACAATAATTAAAGACGATATTATTTAAGTAGGTAGCTGCCTTTTACGTATATTTACGTATTAAAAATTTGACATAGTCCCTCGTAGCATCCGGGCGAAACCAAAGTCTAGTATAATCGTTGAACATACAATATTTATTTTAACGAACACGTTTTCATTCATTTATCTTTAATCTTGTATGACTTAACATAATTCTAAAGTTAGTTTATTTACTTAGCGAGGCTAGGATAATTAAAACTATTAATAAATGCCACACAAGAATGGCGTCAGAATAAGATAAGAATCCAATAATTTATAAATTATTTGGTTTGTTAACAAGGTCTTGTTAGATTTATTGCATACCAGAGGTCTGGAGATATTACATACTGCATAAGTCTAGCAGGAGAATATAAAGATCATAAAATTGTATGGGAAGCATAAAAAGGTTTTCAAGATTTTAGATTTGTATTGAGTAAAATATATTTTTAGGGCTTAAAAAATTATCTTAAAGATCTAGTCTGTAATTTTTATTCGCCTACGGGATTGAAATATTGCAATATTGTGCAACTTTGAATTGAAGAGATATATATTATAGTGTTGTGAAAGTTGTGAAAATGTGCGCGTGCGCACATCGACATTGGCAGTGAAAATTGCAAGGTTTCTCTAATGAAAACTAAAAAGCAGTCTACGAAAAAAATTGTCTAAAAATATGTTTAAGGTATTTAATATTTATACTTCGAAACATCATGTTTTGAATATTTCGCTGTCATCAAGTAGTTGAATCTGCTATTTGATTAAATGACTAGCGTGTTCATTGAACGCCGACATTTAATTGAATGACTAAAGGACAGCTCGTAAAGTTTTTAAAAGTAATGTTCAACGTCTTGCCTGCAGCCTGAATGTCATTTAGCATAGTCGTTGGTGTATAGAAAGGTAAAATGAAACAAAAATAGCTGTAACTTCACTGTTATAGGTAAATCTATTTTTGATTCATTTAGACTTTTCTATACAAAGTGAAAGAGTACAACCCAAAGCATCTGCTTGAAAAAATAACACCAAGAATAGAATTTCAGCAAAAATCATTTATTTCTTACAATCAATAAAAAGTTTATCGTTCCGGTCGTATCGTCACGATATTACGTGAACGAAATAATATAAAGAAAAGTCAGCGAACTGAATCGGGGAAGATTAGTTGAAAAAAATACCTCAAAACGTGATAAAAATCATAAGAAGGAAGGAATGAAGTAAACTATTGAATAATCAAGGTCAATTGTTCTAAAATGTTCAATTACTTGTGGTACGGAAACGGTCAATAATATAAAATGTTTACGAAATTATGTGTATTTTAATACGCTTCATAAGCTTCACCTATAGTCTATAGATATGTAATCCTTGGCTCCTTTAGACTCCTATAGACTCGATACCACTTTAAACGGATAGATTTAATTCAAACCATGTATACCTACAAGGATCGGTGACAATGTGAATGGCACACTAACGCCTCGGTACTTCTTTTTTATGGGCTATCGGAAAATAGTAAAATTTTTGTGGAAGAAATCGTTTGACATTCGTAATTTATCCGACGAGTTTGACTAATGCCCACGCGACTGACCATCTGACCATCGTTTTTCTTTTTGTCACTACGTACTAAAACCCCTGAAGAACCGCCCGCGCCGTACTGTTACAAATGACCTAATAATTTCTGTCAGTATCTCCCGGCCTAATAGTTTCATGATCGTTTATTTTAGACTTTTTTTGTAATTTAGTTATTTAATCTACCTATTTGTTGTTAGTTCCGAACGTCTTGTGCTAATAATACGAATGTAATTTTATACTTGAATGCGTGAGTTAATTAAAAAAAAAAAGATTCGGAGAATCTGTAATTAATGATGATTAGTGGGAATTATTACTACTGCTCTGTATTTACAATTGTATTGTTGCAAACATTAGGCAAATTTAAAAAATAACAGCCAGATAGGTACCTAATGTGCCCTATATATCTCATTTTGGAAATATATACTTCTATACTATCTATACTAATATTATAAAGAGGAAAGGTTTGTAATTATGTATGTATGTATGGTTTTCACGCATAAACCACTGGACCGATTTCAATGAAATTTAGCACACATATTATAGAGGGTAACTTGGATTAACACATAGGCTAGGTTTTATCCCGGAAATCCCACGGGAACGGTAGATACGCAGGTTTTTCTTTGAAAACGCGGGCGAAGCCGTGGGCGGAAAGCTAGTCTTAATGTCAATCTGCTAAATCGCCCTACATAGTAATTAGTACAGGTGAAAAGTGTGTAAAATATTATTTCGTTCAAAAAATTGTTACCATCAATTACATCTTGATGATTAATATTAAATAACTCAACGATATAACAATAATTAACGCTAATAGAGTAATTGATTTGAGAAAAACTTGTTTTTCTTTAGGTATTACTTAATTTTTAGCACTTTGTTCTCTTCTATAATTTTGTTTTTATGCTTCAACTAGCGGTCCGCCCCGGCTTCGCCCGTGGTACATATTTCGCAATAAAAGGTAGCCTATGTTCTTTCTCAGGGTCTAAAGATTGTCTGTGCCAAATTTCATCAATATCGGTTGAGAGGGCGGGAAAGCGTAACAGACAGACAGACAGAGTAACTTTCGCATTTATAATATTAGTAGGATAATACGCGATTATTCCTGTAAAATTTTCAGAGGGGTAAATGTTCAATATGAAACAAATTTAAGCAAAATAATTGTTATATAAAAATTGCTTAATTTGTTTAAAATCATATTTAAATAATCAAATAAATCTCTAGTGGAATTTTCCAAATGACTCTGTAACTCTCTTTTTAATTTATTAGGTAGTATCAATTCCCAATATATACAAAGAATACTAAAATAATAATTCAGTTTAATCTTAGACAATCCAAACAACAAGCCAAACTAAATTTTCGATACAGTTTCGACAAAAAATAGTTTATATGTCGACTACAATACAATATTTTTTACTATTAACCGCGTGTTCCGACTTTTTCTTTAAAATAGTCAGATCATGAATCACACTGATTGCTAGATCAAGGTTATTTTTTCAGTAATCATTATTATTAATAGCAAAATTGAATTTCCGCACGATTTAAAAGTAATTACTCGAAATGAATGGAAAACCTGAAAACATAATTATAGTATAGTTCTCGAGTCAGAACAATCTGCTAAAGTTATATCCGTTTTTAATGACAAAGCATCATGCTAACCTTCGGTGACCCTGACCCAACCTTGCCCCTAAATAAATAAATAATTATAATAATTTATTTTACTATAGATATTATAATAAAAAGCAAAATACGAGCAAAAAACTAAACAGTTCGACGTACAAAAATAAAATTAAAATGATCTAAATTACATGCTTACTTTTTTAGTTTATAAGACAGTTTCCACAGTTTCTACTGTTCGTCAATATATTTTTATGATAGGTATCGCATTTCACAAAACTATTATCTCTTCCCAACACAAACATGCACTCTTGTATTATCTCTTCTCCTATCTCTGTATTAGGTAATATTATATAAAATTCTCGTATCAAAGTGTTAGTTACCATACTCCTCAGAAACGGATGGACCGATTCTCATGAAATTTTGTGTAGATCTGAGAATCGGTCAACATCTAATTTTCAACCGCAGATCAAAGTTAACCGGGACAGCTAATATTATAATATAAAAAATTGAAATAACGTTCAATTACAACACAAAATGACAATGGTAATTGCGTAACTACAACCCTATTAACCAATATACTCGTAAATAATGCAGAACACAGCCTCGTTACAACACAAAGCCTTTGTTCCTGCACCTTTATGCAGTTCATATACTTGACTGTTTAGTTTATAAGTGTAGAGGCAGTGCTATTATACAGGGTGTCCCATCGTCCCCCCCAACGGTCCAGGCCTTGTCGCGGCGGAGGGGCTCAGTAGCTCAGTAGCAGGAGCCGGCTTTTATGCGGCGGTGGATGGCGGCCAGAGGTCGCGGCGCGCCGGGCTCGCTGGTTTAGCAAGCCACGCCGTGCAGCGGAGGGCGGGATCCCGACACGTCATTGTGATGACGCGCGGAGACTCCTGCAGAGAGGTGTGGGGCGGCGGCCGCTGTAAAACGGCTGTTTGCCAACTCGTAATCCGGTCCGTGGGGCCGGACCGAGGGCCGCCACCTCTGGTGAGGTGGGTAATCGACCCAGGAGGATGGTATGGAGGCGAGGTAATCTCTATAAAAGTGCGCCGGGGGGTCCCCCGACGTGTATTTCACACATCGGAGGACCTTCCGGCGTGCACCCTCCGGCCGGACGGTGATGGGGTCGGGGGTTCGGGGGAACGCGGATGATGGAGCGGGGAAAGATCCATTGTCTGCGCGTTGGTTGCGTAAGCCTTCGTTCCTGCAGCCACCAGCGAGGGGGGTTCTAGTGGTGGGCCTGGAAACGGGCATCTGCTGGGCGGGACACGCGGTAGAGTCGTAACCGTTCCCGCAGTTCCGTCCAAAGCAGCGCAATGGAACAGAGTGGGGTTTTAGTCGGTAGAAATCCGACATAACCACGGCTCCATCCCCGGGAGCCGGGGGTATCTAAGAAGATTTCCCCACTATAAAAAAAAAAAAAAGGGTGTCCCATCGTTGGTATACTAAGCTCAAAGGAGGTTATAGTTTTGCATACGCTGAGCGCGTAAAAAATACTTATAAAATTACAGACGCATTTTTTTTAAATAGATGAATTCTTAAAACTCTATGTGTACACCCATAACAAGCAACCCGCAAAACTTTGCTACCCGCTATTATGTCTTCATTGACACAAATGCTCACATTAGCGAAGCGGTATATGCCGGCTGGGCGAAGCTAGAGAAGAAAACATGGATTTTAAGGAAAAATTTTGCCAAATAATTTTGATTTAATTTTGTTGTTTAAGTATTTTTTACGTGATCAGTGTATATAAAACTACAAGTCCCTTCGCGCTTAGTATACCTATAGTGGGACCCCTGTATATTCTGTGGTAGAGGTTCGAATCCCATGCCACAGATTAGATACCTACTAGCCCATGCCTGGTTTTAGTAATTCATTATCAGCAGTCAGCTTGAAGTCATAATGATATTATATCAAAGTTTAAATGTTCCTCTGACTGATTTTTCTTCTGTTCCGCTTATGTAAATTATGGAGTAACAGTAACAACGATAATTGTTTATTTCATCGTGAACTATCAACTTCGGTGTATATCCTGCACATATTAGTCTATTTTTTTTATTTGTTTCCGTTTACTAGGATATAGAGTCACTTAGGACTAAGGCAAATCTATTCTAAAACTTTATAATGTACAGAATGAAAATCTTGGACGTTTTCAACGATTTTCAGAAAATTTATCAAAATATTTGGTTATGTTGATGAAATCACATCATATTTAGCTAAGCTGCAAAGCACGTTTCAGCTGATCTTATCGAAACATTGCGATAATCGAATGATTGAATACTTTATAAATGTGTGAGAGGAATACAAGTACAGCAGAAATCTTTGTAGTATAAAAGGGGTCATTGCTTTTTAATCTTGACTTTTATCAGTAAGGATGACTGGATGTGGCCAAACATTTATAGTAAGTATACAGGGTGGCCCGTAAACCGGCGTCAAACCGTCATGTACCTACTTTATAATCGTAGTAGATTAAAGGAAACAAAAATTAATTTTCCTACATGTTTTTTTTTATTTTCCATTTCTACAAATTTTCACTGTTTCTCAATTTTTTTTGTTATAAGGAATTTTTAAATATTAGGAGAAAAAATGTGCGCAGGTTTGTTAATTTGATTATTGACCATCTTACCTAATTCGTCCTAACAAACTAACAGTTTAACATTATTTTCCGCTTAGCATAACATCTGTGTGCAGAGGCATAAATCTGTATTCGATAGCATGACTCGAGTCATAAAATGAATACTACACAAATTAAAAACTAATTATAGCCGTGCGCAACTACCTACGAGTTATTATTTTTTATTATGCAAATTTATTACGACCTTTGTATGGTTCTCTCAATTTAATCGTTTAATTTTAAGCCTAATTAAGTTTTAAGTCCTAGGCCCCATTTTGTTTGAATTAGCTTTACAATGGAAGGAAAATGTTAGAGAATTTATGAAGAAATTACGTTTTTGTGACCAATTAATTTTGTATACAATTGACCGATATTCACAAGATGTAGTAAACATAGATAAGAGAAATAAGTGAAAGCATGTAAATTGAGAAAGAGTTAAAAGTTCATGGTACCTTTTGAAATCTTCCTGAAATAATAATATCTATGAGAAATACATTTCAATGAAATGACTAATTACGAGAACTTTTTTAATGAACATATATGATGACTTGATTGTGAAACATGTATTTTTTTGTATTTTCAGATTTGTGCCCTACATGTAGTCGAAAAAGATGAAGCCCTTTATTAAACAGGTAATTTTTATAATCTTTAACTAGTGCTTATGCCATCTATATTGCTCAAAAAAGTCAAAAATAGTGAGTTTGAAAATGTTCTTTAATTTTTCGGGACTCCAATCTCGACTTAGTTATAAATTATTACATGAATATTGACATTCATTCATCTACCATAAAACCACAAGGTACCTAAATGTAGTATTATGCCTCATAGTAATAATATGTAACTATATCTATGTTATGTTGGGAACATAATGGGCTGATGATGATGATGATGATGATGATGATGACGATGATGATGATCTATGTTTTTCTTTTTCCAGGCGTTCGTGGTATCAGGCGCAGCACTCAACATCATGGGTCATGGATGCGCACACGGCTACCCAGCAGTTTTGTTCGCGCAGTTGATCAGAGATGGTGGCCCGGTCACGCTGACTGACCATGATACGTCTTGGATTGGTGGGTTATTTAATAGGAAAGATAGAAAGAAACATTTAGTTGTCAGCGACAACACAACACACACACGCATACACAGACACACCAATATAACACAAAGAACCGAAGAAAAAAAAATACATCACTACAAAAACAGCACAGAGACAAGAACAATCATGGAAACACAAAAATTATGGTTCGTCGAACACGCAAATGACAAAAAGCTGTGTTTTACACCACGTATTGCTATAAAACATACAACAGATAAATCTGTAAAGAAAGAGAAACGTGAAAGATAATAATAGATAATAAATAATTTGTAATTTTCTCAATTTCCTATTTAAAATTATGTAGGTATTAAATTAATTAAGAAGGATACAAAGTTAATAGAAAATCAATACTTTACTTTGAAATGCAAAGGCCAATTTTAACAGAATTGTATTTATTTTTCAGCATCATCCGTTGGCTTGATGGGCATCGTCGGAAACTTCATATCTCCAGTTTTCATGTGGAAACTGGGTCGACAGAAGTCTCATTTCATCTCTACCATCCCCGCACTGCTCGGCTGGATCATTTTCTTCCTGGGAAACTCGGTTCCAATGTTCCTACTAGCTAGATTACTCCACGGTCTAGCTTTAGGACTAAGAACTCCACTCGCTGCAATCCTTGTAGCTGAATATACAGAACCTAGATACAGAGGCGCGTTTCTTGGCACCTTCGCAATATCCCTTGGCCTTGGTATATTGCTATCTCACGTATGGGGTGCATATCTATCCTGGAAAATGACGTCTGTAGTTTGTTCTATGTTCCCGATTATATCTATGGCTATTATAATGCTGTCCCCAGAATCACCATATTGGCTAGTTTCAAAATCGAGGTTTGAAGAGGCTAAAAAGGCTTTCAAATGGGTTCGTGGCGATGGAGACGAGCAAAGGGAAGAATTCGAAAAAATGGTTCAAGCACAAGAAAGAGAGACACAAGAAGATATGAAAACGGAGAGGAATAAGATCTATAAATACTCGTGGTTGTCTGTTTCAAGATATGTAATTAATTCATTGAAGACTGTGTTGAAGATTTTCAAGAAGAAAGAGTTCTATAAGCCATCTATAGTGGCTATCTGTATGCTTGTAGTATTTGAATTCGGCGGAGCGCATATGATACCAGCGTATGGTAATGTTATCCTTCAAGCTGTTTTAAACAAAGAAAGCCTATCAGATGTTACTTGGCAGTTCACTGTTATAGATTTCCTTAGAACCATTTGCGCGTTTCTAGCTATTTTTTTGCTGAAAAAGTATAAGCGAAGAACAATATTATTCATCAGTGGAGCCATGACAGTTTTGTCTTTAACCGCTGTATCAGTATTTGTATATTTGCGAAACGCTGAAATTATTACACAAGATTGGTTATTGGATACAGTACCAATGGTTTTAATGATAACGTACACTTTGTCGTTTTGTTTAGGCGCTGTACCTTTGAATTGGGTTATTTGTGGCGAAGTTTTTCCTTTAGCCTACCGAAGCTTGGGATCGACATTGTCTACTTCATTTTTAACTCCGTCATTTGTTATATCTATGAAAACAGCACCACATTTGTACTCGACGATAGGAGTACAAGGTGCTTTTCTAGTCTATTCAGCATTATTGACAATATGCTTAATAATTATGTACTTTTTACTACCAGAGACGAAAGATAGAACACTGATCGATATAGAAAATAGTTTTAAAGGTATTCGTAAATCGGACAGAGAAGTACAACTTAGTTTAATGGAAAAGAAGGAAATTAATGCTGTTTAGATGTAGTTTAGAATTTAGATAATTAGTTTTATCAATTGAAAAAATATGTCAAACATATTTTTAGATTATTTTAGTATGAGAACGCAAATTTATGCAGTCTTAGACTGCTTTTTTATTTTTATTATCTATTACTGGAGTATTGTTTAAATATTTTGTGTAAGAATCTCAGTGATATCAGACTTGATATTGTAGGTGAAAACGAATTGTTGGATACATTTTTACGCTCAAAATTTTTTATGTTTATCTGTATGTTATCATTATGTTATAAGTTTGAGTTTCAGTATTGTAACGATATTTTGTGGTAACTAAGCTAAACTTTTAATATTTAGATATTTTGTTGTCACTAAATAAATCAACATTAGGCAATTTTTTGAAGCCTTATCTCTCCTGTAGGTAAAATTAATTGCAAGTACGAGTATATACCTAATTAAAGTACGTATTGATGAACGACATAATTAATAAAATATAGACATGATTTGATTATAGATCACGATGTGCGTAGATAAATTATTGTAACTGCAGTTATGCATTATTAGAGCACAATTTAAATGTTTATACATAATGCAATAATATTATACAGGTGTCCCACTGTTGGTATACAAAGCTCAAAGAAGGTTATAGTTTTGCATACGCTGAGTACGTCAAAAATACTTATAAAATTCCAGACGCAGTTTTTTTCAAATAGATGAATTTTTAAAACTCTATGTGTACACTGTATACCCATAACAAGCAAACCGCCCAGCTTTGCTACCAGCACGTGACCTACCTACTGTTTAAGATTATAATATTTTCATAGACAAAATGCTCACATTATCGAAGCGGTATATGCCGGCTGCGCGAAGCTAGAGAAGAAAACATGGATTTTTAGGAAAAATTTAGCAAAAATTTTTTGATGTAATTTTGTTGTTTAAGTATTTTTTACGTGATCAGTGTATGCAAAACTACAAGTCCCTTCGCGCTTAGTATACCAATAGTGGGACACCCTGTATACCTAACGAATGACACAAAAATATTCATAGAGTTAAAGGATTAATTTACTTATTAGTTATTATTGACCAGATCCTTACCAAGCAGCAGTTTTTAAATAAGTAGATACATATTTCTTGAATCGATATGAGTCCTATGGTTGATTTATTTAGTGGCAATACAATCTAATATATGTACATATATTGAATAAGTTGTGATGTCGCAGTTTGTTTGTGATATTCCTATGTAATTTGTGATAATTTTTATACCGTGTAGTATTTTAATTGTTTTAATGAATCATAGTTCGCCCTGCCCTGTAAGTTAATGAAATAAACCAATACAAAATATTGCGTATTTTATTTATTTCTTTAAAAAATTTCCTATAAATTAGACAAATATCACCCTCAAAACCTATTATCCTGAATTTTCGTTGCCTGTTATGTTCAGCGGGATTAAAATAGTCATTTTCGGTTACTCATTTTACAGTTGTAAATATAATTATTTATCTATTTGACTTTTTTTGCATGGAATTATGTAAAATGGAGGAGAAAATCGCCATCCTACAAAAATAGAGGATCTTAGCAATTCACGAAATGATTCACTAGTATACCTATATTAGAATGTCAGACGTGTTCTTTTTAGGCCTACCGTACTTTCTTCTACTGAAAGAGTAACTAAGGTGTCCGTACACTTACTATAATATTAAAAATTCGAAAGTGCAACTGTTTGTTTGTCCTTCTTTCTCTTCGTATTGGAACGATTTTATGGTCTTAAGATAGTTAGGTGGTCTTTTTGAGTCTGAAGATAGTTAGGAGGCAATAGCTGGGCTACTTTTTACTGCAGTAAAACATCTAATAGTAGTTAAATATCCATTAATATGTTCACTTGAATCACTCCGAAATGTAGCAATTCCAATAGATGGCGCTATATTGAAAATGTGACTTGTATGACAAAATTGACAGAGCTGTTGATTGTTTTTGACCATGCGAGCGAAGCCATGGGCTATAGCTATATTATAAATAAATAAATAAATAAATATTTCAGGACAATTTTCATTTCATTTCTTTTTCATTTCATTTCAAAATAAATATTTATTTTGATAATTAACACCCAGACACAGAGCAAACATTTATGTTCATCACACATGCCCCGGGTGGGAATCGAACCCACCAAGCCAACCGGTCAGTCAATATATTTTGATTCATCAAGGTTGACGTCTTTCTCCTTTGATAAAAGTCAATTGTAAATCAATCATTTGTAAACTATCGCAAATTAAAAAACGCCTGACAAATGAATAAAGCAATAACGACTTAACGCGAGAGCTTTATTATTATCAATATAAATGAATGAAGTAAAATATACAGTTTATTACTACTTAACTAGATTTTCGCCCGTGGTTTCGCCTGTGTTTTTAAAGAAAAACATAGTTCCCGTTTTTTGGAATTTCCGGGATAAAAAGTAGCCTATGTCTAATTGGGTCTTCAGCTACCTACATACCAAATTTAATTGTAATCAGTTCAGTACTATTTGCGTGAAAGAATAACAAACATCCATCCTCACAAACTTTCGCATTTATAATATTACCTACTAGGTATATATGATATTATTAGTAAATATTATATTCATAGATATCTATCTACTCATTTGAAATTGAAAATTGATACCTAATTATATATATTATTTACAAAAAAAAAGACGGGTTGCACTCCGGGAGTGCCGGCAGAAGTGAAAACTTGATTATTAACGTTGAGCATGTTTGATATTTTGGAATGGTATCCGTCTTACGCTTTTTCGATCAGGTCACGTGTCCTGACGCGAGTTTAAGGTTTTATACCCATTACAGAAAAAGTGCTCAACGCCGCTAAAGAAGTTTTCACTTCAAAAACGTATTTAACAATAACCATTTATCGTCGCTTTTAAACGGGGCAGCTGATTAAACTATCGTGTAATGTTTTGTCATACATAACCAAATTTTCTTAGATCTTACTATTAGAGTACCTAACTAAGTAAGATCCCAGAGCCGTAAGACACAACTAATTCGTTAATAACACACTTAATTCGTTAGTCGTTATACTTAATACCTTAGAAAACCTTTATCCATAATTATTAGAATCTAATAATAGAGATTAAAAATGATATTCGCCTAATTGTTTGAATGAAAATATTTTTTAATCTAATTTAGCATGAAATAAATTATCGTGTATGACTTGGCAAAATCATTAAATGAGTCGTTTTCAAAATAATTGTACATTACTACAAAATGTTTGTCCCCCTAAAAAATCTTCGAAAAAAATATGGTTACGACTGAAATAAATCATTGTTAACGTTTTACAGACTAAACTTAAGCATACTGCATATCATTTCTGATAAAAAGCAATGAATTGCGATTCAAATTCTTACATAATTTTAATGTGAAAATAAAGTAACAAAAAAAACTCCATACATTTTTTATTGTCCCCTATGTGGACGACAATGAAAACCAATATTTTTATCAAAATTTTTGTATGAAACTTCCTATTTTTTTGTATCATAATTAAAAAGCAATGTTTGAAGTGTTATATCTGATAGATTAAACTATTTAAATTACCTTAAATAAACGAAGAATGACATATTATAAAAATGTCCCTATCAATCGTTACAATTTCGTGACACTGATTTATTGACATAATTAACCAACTTCTTGTATCACAAAGAGGTGGAATCTAACTCTAATCATTGGTAACACTGGTCATGTCACGAAAAGTAAGGTCACAATAACGCGCCGCCATTTTGTTCGTCGTCCAGACACGGAAGAAGTCCTGTAGTGTGCTGTGCAAAAAATTTAGTTACATTTTCCTAACGACGTATTCTCAACAAAAGTAAGTACATTTTGAAGAATTCACCTACCGCAATTGTAATATACTTAAATTATGACTAGAGTAATAGATTACACTTTCAATCTAATGGTAAATGTGATTATGTTTTGTGTAAAAGTATTTCTTAGGTTATTTTTTACATGTTACTGACGAACAATTTCTTGACATTTACTGACGTCAGTAAATTGTAGACGGTAAAGCTGTGGTCTCATGTGTAAAGTATGAAAATAAGATATTAAAATGTGTGTTAAATTAATGTAACGAATAAAAATAAAGGAGAAAAACAATAAATCTCTCAAGATTATTTTTTTGTAACTACAGGCCATACTTTTTTAAACCATGATGTAGGGTTAGTAAAGTCGGGCTTAGGGACTTGACTTTTCCTGGGATCTGATAACTTTTTTATAGTGAAAGCGGATCAGTGAGTCTTGGCCTCCAATTTTACAAGTGGTTTCTGATGGGATAACGCTTGCCTTATTGCATTTAGTGTTGATCGCTTTTCCACCCACACGAGTGTTACTTTTGTTTTTATTTTTATTCAAAATACATATATCCAACAGCTTTTTTAGTTTCAGAATGCCGCTAGCCGGTGCCGAACGGCAAAAAAGTACATTGAAAAACTAAAAAAGCGCAAAACCCTGAAAAATATGAAAAGAAAAGGAAAAAACACCTCGAGAAAGTGAAACAAAGACAAAGAAAAATATCAGATCTTAATGACAGTGAAAAAGAAGCTCGAAGACAAAAATGGAAAGAAGCTAATGATAGAAGAAAAGAAAAGGAAAAGCAAACAGAGAATTATAAAAATTGCTTGTTTGTTGATTATTTTGTAAATAAAAATATATTTTTTTTAACTAGTGACTTCTTACTTTTTTATATGTAATATTACCTTATTCTGAATACAGCCTTACTTTTACAACTTCCTGACATTTCCTAACGAAACAGTTTACTGACAATTTCGTGACGTACAAATATTTTGAAAATGACCCAAATAATAAAACGAGTAATTTATTGTGTTTCCAGAGGGATTCTTTTATATCTTTGCTTATCTGATTATTTTACAAATGCAAGATTTTAAAAACAATAAGATAAATGACAAATTGTAATTTGTACTGTCTTTATTATTATTATCATCTTGAAGTTTTTTATTATTTAGTTAGTCCTATGAAAAGCAGATTTTTTAAATAATTTGAAATAAAATCAACCATATTAATATTTAATACAAACTAAACTGATTTTTTAGCCCAAATCTAGAATCAAACCCATTCGCTTATGTTTTAACCACAGTATAAACATAATCAACGGTATACTATTTATATAAAATATTTTATCACATCGTCACTAAATACATAAAACAGTTAAGTAACAAACCAAATGATTCTCTGCATACTAACCGACCTTCAATTGTTACGTAAGCATAGATAATATACATCTATCAACATTAATAATTCAAAACTAATGTACCTACGTTTATACCAAACGAACGTAGTAATTTTCATGGTAATCTATAGGCAGGAAAACGGTTTGTGAATGAACATTTTAAACTAACACATTAGTTTTTTTATGTATTAATTCATTCCCAAATGTACCTAACAGATAGACAGTACATTATGTACTATGTATGTTATAACTAAGTAATTACACAGTAATTACCTACCCAGTAAATTCAGCATAAATAAATTATCAAAATAATCATTTTAGACGTTTTTAGTCGATCATGATTGAGATCTATATATATAAAAGAAAGTCGTGTTAGGTACTCCACTTATAACTCAAGAACGGCTGAACCGATTTAGCTGAAAATTGGCAGTTTAGGATACTAAATATGTACCACGGGCGAAGCCGGGGCGGACCACTAGTAGAATATAAAACAGTAAACTTATAACAATTACATTATCAGCAAGTAGGTACAGTCAGTAGGATTTTTATGCTACAAATTACAAAATAAATTGACTATTATTAGATTATTATATTATTGTTAAAAAACGTACTAATATTTAACGAATACTTCTTTTTGTAGGTCCTGCAGCAATTAAAATATGTATAGTTGTAAATTTACAGGGAATGAAGGAAAATACTGTTTTTTCACGATTTCTCAATAGCTGTTATCGTAGTTAACCATGTAGTTAAAAGGTAGTTAACAATGTAGTTGGTATATTTTTTCCTTAATATGTAGTTTTAAAAGATATTTATGTCTGAAAATTGTTTCTATAGTCACGGACACTCATAATGTTCGTACAATGTAATCACGTTTGAACACGGTATAATTATAGAAATTAATATGTGTGTATGGAGTAAATGAATAAAAATGTATTTAAATAAAAGACAAATAGAAGGATCTGCAGAACAATTTCTTACACAAATTAAAATTAATAAAATTCTGCGTAGGTACTTTATATAAAACGGTCCTGTTAATAATATCAACTATTATTATCTGTTATCCAATGCTTCTTTCAGGGTCTATTCAAAACGCCTGCGCTACGTTTGACAGGTTCCTGACTCTAATAATTTTTGAAGTGAAACTTCTTTATCGGGGTTGGAAAAAAATTTAGTGTAACATTTTTTCGTTACGCGTGACATTTTTCCGTTATGCGCCATTGAGATATACATATGGAGACGACACTGCCTACATCACTTATGTTCCGCTCAACATACGCCATATGGCGTAACTGCACGCTCATTTTTTATTTGTTTTAAAGTGAAGCGCATCAAATAAGCCTTCGTGTGTATAAATTTATAAAGAATAGAAAAAATTCGATCACGAGGCGGGACTCGAACCCGCATCCTTTCGCGCCATTCCGGGGCGGATGCCTGACCAATTCAGCCACTCGTGACCCGCCAGAGCAATCGAATTTATTGTATTCTTTCAGTTTTATGTGTCTAAGGGACACACCGCGCGCCATCTATTGAGATGATTAACAACCATCTCAACCAATATGAAACACTTTTCAGTGAATACAATATTGTAACGATGGAACACGACCTTTTTTGTTGAAATTGATATTTTTGGTTTTATGGCATTCAAATGCTTTATAAATATAAATTTATAAAGAATAGAAAAAATTCGATCACGAGGCGGGACTCGAACCCGCATCCTTTCGCGCCATTCCGGGGCGGATGCCTGACCAATTCAGCCACTCGTGACCCGCCAGAGCAATCGAATTTATTCTATTCTTTCAGTTTTTCTATTCTTTATAAATTTATATTTATAAAGCATTTGAATGCCATAAAACCAAAAATATCAATTTCAGCCTTCGTGTGTGTTACGATATTGCACAAATAATACAAATAATACGGAAAAGTGCAAAGGAATAACTTTCATCGGTAAGTACCTAACTAGATAATAATTTTTAAAACTTAGTTAGAGCAAAAAAATGGCGCACAGATTTTGTTCGTGGTGTCTCCTCCATACGTAGTATTATATCTCAATGTTATGCGCCATCTTTTTCTTATCCCTACCACGCGTGATTCGACGTATTTCTGAAAAGTTGCATACCTATAGTAAATTATTTTTGAAAAATAAGGTCATAAAGAAGTTTTACTTCTTACGTGTGTACACTAGTACACGCACACATTTTTTACATTTATACTGTTTAACGCATTGCACCATAAACTATAACAATTTAAAAAACATCGCATTCAAAATATTATGTGTGATTCTACGACGGTGAATCTAAAGTTTTTATTTTAATGATTTTTTTACATAATTTAAATACCGTCTTATCATTCTCTAGTTTAAATGGTATGTAGTTTACCAACATAATAGTACTTAAATGTTATTTTTCCACACAATACTCATGTATAACTTATTGCAGCTGAAGGCTATTGCAATTAGCGCTGTTGCAGTCACATGTCCGTTGCTTCGAATGAATTGTTTACATTTTTGTGCAACTAGCAGATATGTTCAGTTTTAGTCGTGAATATTTTTAATGCTGTATTCTAAAACATTAACGATTGTGGTAGAGTAAATATTCTTAGTACGTAATCTAAAAAAATCCCCATTCTTATTTCATTTATGATATCTTACCTATTTTACATACATATATCTTATATCTACTGCCCAGGCTCTATGGCTTGTTTTACGTATTTTATGATTCTAATAAACTTTAAAAAAACCAAAATACTACCTCTAAATACTAAAAACGGGGTGGACTATCTTGCCGTATCAAGTGATGGCGCTAGGCGACCTATACCTAAGTACAGAACTTCATTTATCCACAATGGCAATAATATTGCTTTAAGTTATTCGTTTTTGGAGTTTCAGAGACAGCCGATACATCATCGTAGTATAAAACAAAGGTTTCTCTGTCCCTATATCCTTATGTATGTATAAATCTTTAAAACTACGCAACGGATTTTAATGCAATTTTTTTAAATATATTGATTCTAGAGGAAGGATTTAGTATATAATTTATCAGGTTTTAGATAAAGCAGGCGAAGCTGCGGGCAGAAAGCTAGTTACTAATAAATTTCAATTAACATACCTTCCTAGTGTTATGCAAAACGTAGGTAATACATATATCATAGAACAATACGCAGTTGTATCTGTTTATTGATTACATTAGAATAATAAAAAATTCATTTACCTATCGTTTTGTTTCGGTTTCTGATTTAAGTATCAATACCTTGTTAAGAAACAACGCAATTCAAATGCATGTTTTTTTAAAGTGAAAACTTTAGGCGCGTAGAGAATAAAATGTCATGATTAAAAAGAGCAACTATGGAGTTTCTTGCCGGTTCTTCTCCGTAGATACTGCTTTCCGAATCGGTGGTAAATGTTAAAAATATGTAATGACGTTTCAAAAGTGCTTCTAGAAGAAGTCTAATTGAATAAATAAATGTTTGAGTTTGAGTTAAACATCAAGGTCTCGGCATGGATCTGGATCTTGACCATCTTCAGATGCCATAGAAGTTTCACTTCTGGCTTGTGCTTGGCATACACGCTTTTTTTAAATATTATATCACAGGTAATGCATGTAGGTATATGAGATAAAACTAATGTCATAAATAAAATGTAATCATTTTTTAGAAAAATAATGAAGCAATATTGTTTCTCCTAAAAACAGTTCTAATTTATACTAAGCGCAAAGAGACTTGTAGTTTAGCATACACTGATCACGTAAAAAATACTAAAACAACAAAGTTACGTCAAAAATTTTTTGCTAAATTTTTCCTGAAAATCCATGCTTTCTTCTCTAGCTTCGCGCAGCCGGCATATACCGCTTCGTGAGCATTTTGTCTATGAAAACATAATCTTAAACGATAGCTCACGTGCTGGTGGTAAAGTTGGGCGGGTTGCTTGTTATGGGTGTACACATGGAGTTCTAAGAATTCGAATTCTATTTGAAAAAAAAAATGCGTCTGGAATTTTATAAGTATTTTTAAGAAATCAGCGTATGCAAAACTATAACCTCCTTAGAGGTTAGTACCTATACCAACAGTGGGACACCCTGTATATTTCCAACATAATAACTTCTAATTTTACTCTCTGAATTTATGTCTCGCTACTGATATAATATTATAATAAAAGTGTTTTATCTTGGTTACTAATTTAATTAACGTCACGTATAAAATATAAGGATTATTGTTCGCTTGCCTCGCTGACTCTTATCAGGTAAATTCAATAATACTGCTTATCATGAGAGATAATAAATATCTAGGTATAGAAATAGTGAAAGAAGTTATATGTTATTAATGAAACTTTTGCGGTAAAGAAATAATAATAATAAATACACTTTATTCAGCACCAAGTAAATACACAGAAACAGACAATATTATGTTACAAAGCTAAAAAGACGGCTTTATCACTACTTAGCGATTTCTACCACGCAACCTATGGGTAATGAAAATCGGTGTTATAATCAGAATCTGTTTTTCGCAATCTTTTTCGAAGTCACTTAATAAGAACTAATTTATTAGACCGAATAATTATAGTAAAAAAAATTAAAGCTCATGAAATTATTGTATTGTCATCGACCCTTGATAAGTGTATAAAAAATTTATTACATCTGCCCGTATAAACTGGGTCAAAATCTACAGCAGTCGGTTACATACAAACGTACATGTGAAGCTAATAAAAAAAATGTTGTGTGGTATTATGAAACCACGGTAAAAGTGAAACTTTCCGAACACTGCTTTATACCTACTCGGCAGCCGACCGTCACGCGACATGCGCTACACAGACCAAAAAGTTTGAGACGATGTAATAAAAGTTTCACTTTAAAACTTTTTTTTCCTTTATAAAGGAAATAAACATTTCACACACATAACACCAACCGGTATAATAAAAAAATAAATAACAATAAAGTAGTAAGTTCTATGATAACGTGTTGTCACGACTCTTCCATACTATTTCTTATTCCGTTCATGTATTTGAACATCGTGTGTATGTGGAGGGAGGGAGGGGGTGTCTTACAAAATACCTGACATGCGATTTAACTGCCGATTTCGATAGAATCCGGGAAGGTATCCTTTGTGTAGAAATTGAAATGTGTTGTAAACTTGAATTTTTAGTGCGTTGAGCAAGATTCGATTATTAGTTGAGTTTCAATGCTCGTGTTTTTCAGGTTATTAAAGGAAAACATTAAAGTATAACCACAGAATATATAATAGTACTACATTTTTAGATAACAGGTAAAAGTATATGATTAAATCTATATATATAAAAATTGAAAATTGCCGCTGTCACGGCATCACGTGTGAACGGCTGAACCGATTTCGATATTTCTTTTTTTAAAATGTTTGTGGAAGTCTAAGAATGGTTCTTATGTAGAGAAAACGTAAATATGTACCACGGGCGAAGCCGGGCCGGATCGCTAGTGCTTTATAAATAAGAAGTTTCTTCTTAATAAGTTGAAAGACGCGGGTTCGAATCCCGCCTCATGATCGAGTTTATCTATTCTTTAAAATTTTCTTGTTAAAATTAAGTATAAAAAATAACATTTAGGTACATGTTGGCTCCTGCGTATATTTATAATGAAGTTAGAGTTATGTCGCATCTCATGAATAATCAATGAATACTCTTTATTCATACACAGAAATATTGTTTGTTACATGGTTGAGATAGCTTATAATATAGCTTACAAAGAGCGGCTTTATCGCTTGTGAGCGATTTCTTCAACGCAACTCGATATAGTGAGAGTAGAGTAAGAACTATCTCATGCCGCACACACAGTATTACAATATCTATACAGTACGGAAACGAATGTACTTGTGCAGAGAAACGGAGGGGAACTGGCGGGGGGTCGGGCGACGCGGGCCGCGTAATGCAAACACGCTTAGTTTGCATTAACTAGAGCGAAAGGACGACGCAGTCGTATTTTTTGTGTAATAATTTTATTAAACATAGGTACTTACATATTCTATTATGGCGCGCACAAACTGTTCCGTTTACGGATATAAATCTACATTGAAATCCCAGAAGGAAACAATATTTCAGAAACATTGTATTAATTGTATCTGTTGAATTAAAATCAAAGCTATATATATGTTGTCCTCATTATTTTCTAATCAGATTGTACATCCCAATGCGAATGCATTACTTAGTTAAATGTTATAATATACAATTAAGAACATCCAAAAATAAAGTATCCACGTAAATAATATTTAGCAGTGCAATATCTGTAATTATATATTTATGAACAAATAATTACATCAGATTTAATAATCGCAATTATTTTGAATGTACATATGAATAAATGATTTCATCATAATATTAATAATCACAATTGTTTTAATTCCCATTTGTTGCAACCCTAGCGTATTTTCGTGTGGCAGCGTAAGTACCTACGCTGGCGGCGGCATCGCGCGACATCAAAGGCGTTTCCTTACTGTAGGAAATAATATTGTAATACTGTGCCGCACACAGCTGAAAATATTTTTTTTTAAACGCAAATAACAACAATATCACAAAACATCGAATAATTCCCGAATCGTTAACATTTACGAATCAATTAATTACAAAACTATAATTATGATAATTAATAGAATTTTAATAGTATTTTAATATCTTTACTCTAATGATTATTCTTATCCAGATATGTAGGTCACAACTCACACGATAGTTAAATCTACAAGCAAGTACTATTAGGTTTCTATAATTTCCTTTATTACCTATATAAAATGATAATATTATCATACCTGCATATATGGAAAGTTGAAAATTTTTTTTTACTCGTACATAATGTCATGTTAATACACATTTATTTATTTATTTCATGTACTAGGTTGATCCAAAAGTAATGATAATTGGGTATTTCCTGTGTACATAAAAATATAAAATAACTATTTTTTGCTTGCTCATGTACTCACTAAGTTATCACAAAAAAATCATATCAATAGGCCACGTTTCCAAGTATTTACATTAATTTGAATGTGAACCGTGCGTGCCAGAATTTTTGCCGACAAAAAGAAGAAACAACAATTCGACATTTAGAGGGTGAATTTCTAAATTTTTAATGAGATCAGGATAATTTTTTGGCACGATTTGTGACCATGGACGTTACCCGGGTTCACCATGTTTATGCTGAAACCAAGAAACAATCAATGGCCTGGATGCGAGCTTCCAAAGTGACGATGAAGAAATTCAAAGTGAAAATTAGTGGGATAGATTAAAGCGGCAGTTTTTTGGGACGCTGAAGGAATAATTTTGGTGGAATATTTTAAGAAGGTAGCCACTATGTTGGGCTCTTACTACACAGACCATATTAAAAGATTGCGGTAGGTTAGTAAGGAAAAGAGACATGGCAAACTGCGGGCTTGAATGTTGTTTCACCAAGACCACGCACCAGATCACAAAGCGTCAGTTGCAATGGCTGCCATTCAAAAATCGGCATTCCAAATGCTTGAACACCCACCCTGTTTGTTAGATCTAGCTCCTAGTTATTTCTATCTCTTTCCTCGGCACAAGAAACACCGTCTTAGCAAAAAATTTTAAGACGACAGCAAAGTGATGGCCGCGTTGAGGGGTTTTTACGGATGAAGTTAAAGTTTTTTTTTCTAAGTTTTGGAAAAAAAATATCGAAGTATATTATCTAGTTAGAAGACAATCTAGCGAAATACATAAATATTTCAACTGTAATGACCTTGTTTAATATTGATTATCATTACTTTTGGATCAACCCATGTACATCATAATTTCACCATACAAACAGTAGGTATATTACTGTTACATAAATACAGAATTTACGATATAACTTTTAAAATCATCGTATTATAAAATAATTCTTCTGACACCTAAATCCATCTTAATATCCCACTGTAAAATTAAAATACGTTTAATGTTTAGCGCTAGAAGAAACAATAATGATTATAAGTCTATTATTATTTAAAAAATCGATCAAGCGTGAGCCAAACTCGCGAAGCTAAGAGTTCCGTACGTTCTGCAAAAAAAGTTAATTGATTTAATTTAAAACCGCACCAACCGTTATTTCTTAATTTTTCGTTATTTGTTTTTATAGCAGCAACATTAGTAAATATGATCTCTAAAAATATCAACTTTCTGACTATCTATCACCCTTCATGAAGTACATACAGCCTGTTGACAGACGGACTGATAGACAGAGTAAGGCCCAGTTTCATCAAGCTCTGTTAGTTAGTTTAACACGCTGTTAACTCTTTTAACGGGACATCAATGTAAGGGAGTGTCCCACCATGACCTAATCGAGGATTAGTTTCCTTAACACGGCATTATATTTAACCCGTGGCATAGAGGCTCTTTAAATTTTTAACAAGCGATTAGAAAAAATGATTTGAAGTTTTCTTGCTGTCAAGATGGACTCTGCATACTATTTTATTTTTGTAAATGAAGATGTGTTGGATGATTTGTATAATTTGGATTATATAGTGCGACCGCGACGGCCCAGAATTTATAAAGACGTCGTCATTGTTTCGAAGAATATGATGATGTTGATTTTAGTACAAGATTTCGTTTATCAAAACAATCGGTTTTGGAAGTATTGCAATTAATTGAAGATAAACTCGAATAACCGTCGGATCTGTAAGTAAAACTATCTCATGAGGTAATATTTATATTTATGTGCATAAAAGGTTCCTTCCTACATACTGTATTATTTTCAATTAAACCATAATAATGCTGTGAGTCATGTCAAATCTAGTATTGAATACCAATATAGGTACTTAAAATGTAAACTTCACCACTACTCAGGTAAGGCTCAGGCCTCCTCATGATTATGAAATGTACTTATCTTAATTTTAAATTCTGTTTTAGGAATCTATCAGTTTCACCTACAGACCAACTGCTTATTGTAGTGCAGTGCAGTGATGGCTCAGTGGTGAAAAACATTGTGAGGAAACCGACATATCATAAGATAGCGTGGTGGATAATGACCTGATCCCTTACCGTGTTTAAGTTTAAGTTAGCACTACCAATCCCATGTCCCAGCAGTGAGAAAGTATATGGGCTGACGATGATGATGATCCTAATTTAATTTAAATGTGACATTGTTATAGAAATATGTAATTTTTCATGTTACCTAAATAAATAAAACTTGTGTTTTTATAAAACATTTTTATTGTACCCTTAGATTGTACCTATCAACATCATTCAATAAATAGGTTATAACAACTAGATACTAGGTTATTACAAACAAGAATTTACTATTAATTTACTTTAAATGTATCTTGCTGCTTTGTCTTTATTTTTCTTGTTTTAATTGCTCTTCTAGTATGAGATCTCTCGCACTTTCCTTCGGACTCCGAATTTTTTTTCGTAATTTCAACCAGATCCAGTTTACCTTCGACCAAGTGAAATTGAACCGCGATTTTTCTTCAACATTATTGTATTTATTCAACTCAAAATAAAATTAAAATAACACAAGAAAAATCACAACAAAACAATCTCCAAATAACATCAAACATTTGTAACCATGGTAACGACCAAATCGTTTGACATATAAACCAGCAAACGTAAAAGTTTCTACATGATTATTAAATTGTATACTGTGTTAGAACATTTCAATTTAGTCGAATTACCAAACACGACAGTTATTATACAACTAGAACAAATAGCCCCAACGTGCGAAACTATGGCATTGTCAACTATGACATTTTGTTTCGGGCGGTTTAAAATACGAATGAATGATTCGTGAGTCGCTCAGTTAATGGTCGATTTGATAATCGGCTGTTAGATTTCCTTCTTGGGACCTGTAGAGTTGACAACGATGTTAAAATACATGTTTAATTTGAAGCTCGATTAATAAATGTCTGATTTAGAAAATATTGGTGAAATTGGGTCTTAGTCTCACTAATAGATCCCCGTTTTACCTTTAGATATGGAACCCTAACTAACATGAACCGGGGCTACATCGCTCGAATGGCTTTGAGGTCAGAGGGGAAGCCGAGGTCGAATGGCAAGTTACAAGGGTCATTTTCAAAATATTTGTACGTCACGAAATTGTCAGTAAACTGTTTCGTTAGGAAATGTCAGGAAGTTGTAAAAGTAAGGCTGTATTCAGAATAAGGTAATATTACATATAAAAAAGTAAGAAGTCACTAGTTAAAAAAAAATATATTTTTATTTACAAAATAATCAACAAACAATCAATTTTTATAATTCTCTGTTTGCTTTTCCTTTTCTTTTCTTCTATCATTAGCTTCTTTCCATTTTTGTCTTCGAGCTTCTTTTTCACTGTCATTAAGATCTGATATTTTTCTTTGTCTTTGTTTCACTTTCTCGAGGTGTTTTTTCCTTTTCTTTTCATATTTTTCAGGGTTTTGCGCTTTTTTAGTTTTTCAATGTACTTTTTTGCCGTTCGGCACCGGCTAGCGGCATTCTGAAACTAAAAAAGCTGTTGGATATATGTATTTTGAATAAAAATAAAAACAAAAGTAAGCATCACTCGTGTGGGTGGAAAAGCGATCAACACTAAATGCAATAAGGCAAGCGTTATCCCATCAGAAACCACTTGTAAAATTGGAGGCCAAGACTCACTGATCCGCTTTCACTATAAAAAAGTTATCAGATCCCAGGAAAAGTCAAGTCCCTAAGCCCGACTTTACTAACCCTACATCATGGTTTAAAAAAGTATGGCCTGTAGTTACAAAAAAATAATCTTGAGAGATTTATTGTTTTTCTCCTTTATTTTTATTCGTTACATTAATTTAACACACATTTTAATATCTTATTTTCATACTTTACACATGAGACCACAGCTTTACCGTCTACAATTTACTGACGTCAGTAAATGTCAAGAAATTGTTCGTCAGTAACATGTAAAAAATAACCTAAGAAATACTTTTACACAAAACATAATCACATTTACCATTAGATTGAAAGTGTAATCTATTACTCTAGTCATAATTTAAGTATATTACAATTGCGGTAGGTGAATTCTTCAAAATGTACTTACTTTTGTTGAGAATACGTCGTTAGGAAAATGTAACTAAATTTTTTGCACAGCACACTACAGGACTTCTTCCGTGTCTGGACGACGAACAAAATGGCGGCGCGTTAATGTGACCTTACTTTTCGTGACATGACCAGTGTTACCAATGATTAGAGTTAGATTCCACCTCTTTGTGATACAAGAAGTTGGTTAATTATGTCAATAAATCAGTGTCACGAAATTGTAACGATTGATAGGGACATTTTTATAATATGTCATTCTTCGTTTATTTAAGGTAATTTAAATAGTTTAATCTATCAGATATAACACTTCAAACATTGCTTTTTAATTATGATACAAAAAAATAGGAAGTTTCATACAAAAATTTTGATAAAAATATTGGTTTTCATTGTCGTCCACATAGGGGACAATAAAAAATGTATGGAGTTTTTTTTGTTACTTTATTTTCACATTAAAATTATGTAAGAATTTGAATCGCAATTCATTGCTTTTTATCAGAAATGATATGCAGTATGCTTAAGTTTAGTCTGTAAAACGTTAACAATGATTTATTTCAGTCGTAACCATATTTTTTTCGAAGATTTTTTAGGGGGACAAACATTTTGTAGTAATGTACAATTATTTTGAAAACGACTCACAATGGGTTTTTTATACATTGCGGTTTACACGATTAATATTATTTTATATAATTATTATAATATTTAGACATTCATTGACAGCAAGTTATTTTTTTTATCTGCTTAATCGTAATAAATATTTTTAAAGTTCATTAAGATATTATAATTTTAACTATTATTTATAGGTATAAAATTCATAAATTAAAATGACAAGTTACGACTTCTAACATACGTCCGTTTTGTTTCTTTTATAATCTAATAATTAATATCTAATTTTAGAGTACGTTGTTAAAGAAATATCGAATTGGAAATATTATTAATTTAATCAAAACATGATTCAATACTGGTACATATTTAGATATAAACTGAAAAATAAATGCAACCTACATAAATCTCTACGATTATTTGTCGTCAAACACTGATTTTAACAGACATAACCTTTATTTTTCTGTAATAATGAATACAATAAAATTGTATTTATCCTTCATCTTAATCAGAGCATTAAAATAACTCACGCTTAATATTTGAGAAATAAATCTAAATCAATAAATATTCATCAAATAATTTTAAATCAAATTCGTCGAGCAATGTGACGATTTTAAAGTCAACAGGTTTTTCCAAGCCCATGATTATGTAAGTAAAAATACCTGATACTAGTTTTGTCGTAATTAGCATTTTAAATAGTAACTCGTAAGCTTGTCACACATAATATATGTAGCTGTGACTATCCTTATTTAAAAATATTTTAGGGCTGATTTTTCAATCCTTGGTTAAAACTTATTCATCGAATAACGTATTAAACTATCATTTCAAAAATATATTCTAAGTGTCCGTATTTGACAATTTACAGGTGACATTTTAAAATGTTCGTGTAATACTTTATTGGACGGATAAATTTTAACCAAGGATTGAAAAATCGGCGCTTAATTCAATAAGTTTTTACTTTTCAGCAACAAATGAAATTATTTCCAAGTCTTTGAGGTCTTTCGTAATTATTAGAGATTCTAATTTAAAGATTTTAAGAAAATCTTTAGGATTAAAATAAGATCAAATTTTATCAAATTCACTGCCGATAGACCAGACTCTGGTCCTGGGAGCTCCTCCCCATTTATCGGAAAAAGCATAGGAATCATGCCACCTACACTACGCTATGTTATGTTAAATATTGCAATTATTGAAATTAAATTTGTTAAAAAACACGCTTTAATAACATGAAGTTAGATATTGTATTGCCACCGATTCTTGTTAAGTGTACAAAGTTTGGATAAAAATCAACACCAAGTTTAGAGTATTAGTCGCGTCGGTTGCATACATATACTGGTGAAGCTAATAAAAACTTTTTGAGAACGTAGCTCTAGTAATCACATAAATGTGCTATAACTAACCTTTGTGCGATATTTTATATCTATCTGTAAGCACAGATAAACACGAGTGATGAACAGACATGACAAGGCCACTGACTCACAGCTTCCCACGCTTGCGTAGGAAGACTTTATAATCAGCAAACAATGTAAGTAATTAGCTGAATTGTTAAGCTTTGCTGACGAGGACGGAATTTAATGAGCTTCGAGTGTTGGTTGTTAATTTTATTAGTTTTAAACAAGCTTAGAGTAAGTAGATAATGTTCTATTAATTTAAGTTTGGAATCGATGGATTTTCAGAATACGAACTGTACTATTTAAAATTTAAGAATTATTATTGTTGTTGTTATTGTTATGCCGCGGCCACACATTGGAGATATTTGCACCAACGTAACGTTTTGCGCCCAATGCACCAATGTATGTATCAGTACTTTGACACAATGTAGACATTGCGTCCAATCACTGTCCAATGCCCAATACTAACGCGCTCAGTGTCGGTTTTCGATACACGTTCAAAGGATAGGGGAATGAAAGGGGAGTGCGCGGGGGCATCTTGGACACAACGCCGCGCTCGCGCCACACATATCGTCTCTATCAGTCGCCTGAAGTGTGAATTTTTATCATCCACCATCGCCTTTTCTTTCGTTGATTACTTGTCTGATGCAAGTCATAAGCATATGTACCTAGTCCGTACGCGTAAGCCGCCAGTGCAAATAAATTATCGTCCATCGTCTTCGCTTCTCTGCTACCACAGTTGGGACTGGCCCAATGAGCTAGTCTGTTTCCATTGATTGGTTACAAAGTTGACGTTGAAGCCAATGTATAGTGCAGTAGTTTGATCATTTCAAATTATAGCCAATATTGGACGCAAAGTTGAATCCAATGTGAGGCCGCGGCTTTAGTAGAATACAGAAGGTTCAGGAAGCATATTATACGAAAAAAGTAAAATCATTCCGTGACTTCAAACCCGTTAATTAAAAAAAAATTGTATCCTATTTGTGTCTCCTTATAAAATAGTTGTCGTAAAACGGTGCTTTTTAAATAAGAGAACCATACTTTCTCATGTCCATTCAAATTTTCGAATTGATGATAAGTAAAAATCATGACAGGACAAAAAATAAAAGACACAAAGGTACCTACACAAACATCGTGGAAGTACCGACTCTACCATAGAATATTCTAGTATTTATAAATGTTAGTATTGAGCTAGAACTAGATTATTAATTAATAAAGCCAATATCTATCACAGCAATGTTCATATCAGGCTAGGAACAGATAAAATTGGGATTATCTAAATGCTCTAAATATCCGAGTGGTTTAGTTAGATAAGTTAATATGAAAAATACTGTGTTTGTTGTATGTGGTTCCACTTTATCTACTATACTACAATATTATAAAGCTGAAGAGATTGTTTGTTTGAACGCGCTAATCTCAGGAACTACTGGTCCGATTTGAAAAATTCGTTCGGTGTTAGATAGCCCATCATGCCATCATGCTATGGCCAATAAGAGCGGAGTACAGCGGGTAAAACCGCGGGGCACAGCTAGTTCGTTTATATTTTTTATTGTTTAGTTATAATCACGAACAACAATTTTATTGATATTTATCACGACAAATGTCATAAAATCCGTAAATATTTCAAGGAATTGTCTTAATTTGGTTTATTTCACAGAACATTAAAAACAAATAGAAGTGCTATAATGTCATAATTACTATGAAAACCAGTGTCGCCAAACCCACACATTTAAACCGATAGTTATACAGTACACTACAAGTAATCTATGCCTTTGATTGGACAGCTTAATTTGAGTAAAAACTGACTTAGGTTATAAATTCAGCATTTCAATATGTACACTAACGCACCATGTTACGGTTTATTTTAGTATAACATTCCTTGGTATATTAGCTGTTTTGTTTCTCATTGCACAGAAATTCCAAATTCGAAAACATTCAGCTACTCCACAACAGAGGGCGTTAGTTTTCGATAGATATAACTTTGAACCTTAACACATAGAGATAAGGTTGAAATTTGTGTCACTCAACATTAATGACATTAACTTGATATTTATCTGATGCTATGCCCTGAGGGATGTCAGCCTTGTTATCGATAATTCACAAATAAATATTTTTTGTGTATTTTTTTTTCTTTCTATTATATGAGTATAGTATAATGTGTCACATTTTGGAGTATGTTTATTACTACTAAGTACGTCTTTTTATATTATTATTATTAAATAAAAAACGGAATAGAATAGTATTAATCTATATTTACAAAATACAAACAGAAAATATGCATTATTTTAAATCTTGGAACTGCCGTAGGTTTGCTGTATCGGTGGCCTTTGTTAGACCGCTTAGTGCTGTTCGGCATCCAGTTAACTCGGCACGTTGCATTTATCCATTTCTCTTTTAAATTAGCCTCTTTGGGAAATCTATAAATAAATTGGACAAATGAAAGCTAAGGAAAAATAAAATAAAATTTAATATTTATAATGTTTGTCTTTTCTAAACTATCGATACTGTCGATATGCGCCACAAGCATCACTAAAGCGACATTCGTTTGTTTATTGCAATAATATTCCAGAAAGTCTTGTTTGCTGTTCAATCTATAATAGTACTAATTTCTTACGGATTAAGGTTCATTTTGACTAGATATTTGTATACAATTTTGACAAATTACAAGCGAAGTTATAACATAAAATATTATAATATGTAAAATAAATAAAAATAAGACTTACCGATGGTATGAAATGCCTCCATTGCTGATATTATTTCGTCTGCTATCATTTTTGCACTCTAATACCGAACAACACGTCCTAATTAATGAATAAATATGGAAAAAAGGTTTGATAGCTGACAACCGACCCGAATATTTTTCTGCGCACAACTGAGAGCAAGTTAGGTGATCTTACCTTACAAGTGACACGTGGGCCTCGCCCACATCACACTTCTATCTACTTAACTGTTCTGTGGTTTATTTTCTCTTTCTTTTGTCTCTCTCTTAGTGACTTGACTCAAATTTAATTATAATTATCAAATACATATAATATAATATTATTTTCAAAATATTATTAAGCTACTTTTAAAATAAAACTGTTTCGGAGTTGTTAGTTAAATTTCCAAACGAAAAATCTTACAAACTCTTTCATTCACCCACTTTACGAGATATCTTCTAAATTTCTAATGTTTAGTTAATTATTCTTCTTGTAAAATTGTTTATACCTTCCAGAATTATCAACTACTAGATTTCCGCCCGCGGCTTCGCCCGCGTTTTCAAAGGAAAACCCGCATAGTTCCCGTTCCCGTGGGATTTCCGGGATAAAACCTATCCTATGTGTTAATCCAAATTACCCTCTATATGTGTGCTAAATTTCATTGTAATCGGTTCAGTAGTTTTTACGTGAAAGAGTAACAAACATCCATACATCCATACATCCATACAAACTTTCGCCTTTATAATAGTATTAAGATTAAAACTACCAAATTTCAAAACGCTCGGTTCGCTAGTTCAGCCGTGAAAGCGTGACAAACATACACTTTCGCATGTACTTATACCACGTAGGTACCTATGAGTTATGACTTATGACCGAGTTAAATTAAATCTGGATGCCTTTTATAGTAAATTAAGATAACTGTAATAGGAGCATATTCAAATATAACAAATGGAAAGAAAAACTGTACAATGGAAACTGAAAAAAGGGATTTTGAGAGACGTGAAAGAAAAAAAATGTGTGTGTGTACTAGTGTACACACGTAAGATGTGAAACTTCTTTATGACCTTATTTTTCAAAAAATAATTTACTATATGCAACTTTACAGAAATACGTCGAATCACGCGTGGTAGGGATAAGAAAAAGATGGCGCGTAACGGAAAAATGTCACGCGTAACGAAAAAATGTTACACTAAATTTTTTTCCAACCCCGATAAAGAAGTTTCACTTCAAAAATTACATCCGTTTAAAAGATTTACAACCAACTGGATAAGTTCTGATTAGCTTATCTGTCAATTAAAATGAAAATTTATGTATGAACATTGAACACACATTTAAAAAAGTATTAAATAAGCTTTCAAAGGCTTTCAGTGACTTTGGCAGTAAGTGAAACTAGCCTTTAAACTTCTTCTAGAATTATAGACAAAATAAGATTTCTTATAATACAATAATTATTCCATATAAAACTCCCATTTAAGGTTACATCTACAGAGCCTTACCTTCTTATCTAAAATGTAACCAGAAGTCACGACATACATCACACTACTAGCCGCTCCGCGCGGTTTCACCCCCGTGGCTCCTCTCCTGTTGGTCGTAGCGTGATGATATATAGCCTATAGCCTTCCTCGATAAATGAGCTATCTAACACTGAAAGAATTTTTCAAATCGGACCAGTAGTTCTCGAGATTAGCGCGTTCAAACAAACAAACAAACAAACTCTTCAGCTTTATAATATTAGTATAGATGAGTCATTGATAAACTAAGATTTTTATTGCATCCATTCATCATGCATTCATGCATCAGTCATTTTCCTTTCAGGTCTTATGGTCTGGTAATATTGTTTTACAAAATATATTTAAAATATAAATGCTTATTATGTATTAAATAACTATATACATAACATATTAGTTCTTAAAATAAGGTACTGCATGACTTTAGATATTCTTTGACCCATCTAGAAGTGTTAATAAAAAAGAAGTCAAAAAGTCATAACGGCATAAAGCAGTCCTAAAGTATGAATGCTTAAAATAAACATTGTTATACTACTTGTTTACTGTGAGTCTGTGACTTCACTTTCGTTACAACACAGCAAACTTTATTTAAGATCCGTTCAGTAGGTTTGGTGTGATTGACAAACATGCATTTTTATTATAGTACCAACCTATGAACATTAATATTTTTATCTAGAAAATATGTATGTATATTAATTTAGTACTTACTACTTACGTACATAATGTAATTACCATTCTGTTCTTATACAAATATTTTAATTATGTATTATAAATTCGTGGTATCGCACAGAAATAACTTTAGACACCTTTTCCTTAAATTCCACAAAGATAAGGAAAATTTGTGAATATTCTCGTTTTATACGATATTTTATCCATATAAAGGTTTGTTTATTTCTTGATGTTTCTTACTTTTAATAATAAATAAATGAGATTCAATTTATCGTGAGACAACTATTGTGGATATTTTTATATTGTTTTCTTTCGAAATTTTGTGTCAGTGTTTCGGGTCATTTGTAACAGGATGGCGGTTCTACATGGGTCTTAGTACGGAATGACAAAAAGAAAAATGATGGTCAGAACGCTGATACCGGATACCTCAAGATACTGTAATATTTTATATTAGAGAATCTTAACATAAAATATTATAGTATCTTCACCGTGTGTGACGCGCTTTAATATAGTGCAAGATAGATATAAGATAGTTATTATTTTATAGTCTATATTGAAGCGAGAAGGGCAGGCATAGTTTTTTTTTTATAAAAAGAATTTTATTTGGGCTTATTTTACTTCTTAAATTTTATATCGATTCATTGTTACGTCTTTTTTTATATATATGAAATGTTATGCCTTTTTCCACATTATTTAAAAAAAAAATTTTTGTGCCACTCAAAAAAATGTGCCTAGTTATATATAAAATGATGATTAAGTACTAGGTAATTATATTGTGTATAGTTACAAGCTTTAATAGTACCAAGAACTATTAGTAATTGATGAGTAATGAATTAATAATGTTCAAGTATACCTCGTGATTATATGAACATAACAAAATACCTTTTAGATCCGAAGCAAATAACCTTGTTTCAACGTAACCTTAGTTTTTATACTCCATAACAAAATCCTCACTAAAAAACAAGTTTCGAACAATCTAGAAATAGGTTGTTTAACTAACAATTTACAATATATTGGAATTAATTAAAATTCCGACGAAAAATACTTAATTTTTTATCGAATATCGATTATCTGTACAGAAATCACTACACATCCTGTTATTCGTTTTGCGTTTTATCGCTTTTATGCCAGACTGAGATAACATTGGTCATTTCTGAAACAATAAAACTATAGAGTAGGTTGTATTATGTGTTCTTGGAATGCATGCATTCGACATTCCTCCATCGGAATATATTTTTAGGTTACGCAAAAAGACGCAGAGCTGTCAAGTGCAAAAATACAAAAACTATTTTTCAACTTGTTTATTAAATCACTCAACAATAATTGCACTTAATTAAACATTATTCTAACTAAAACAATTAGATAATAATCAATTAATAAAATTTAAATCTGTTACGCACATAAATAAAAAATATTCCATTAAATTCCTTAAGTACCTATGTACAACTTCAATGGCAATTTTATAGGCACGATATGTTACATTCTTTCGGTAATATTATGATACAAAAAATTGTACAGGGATACGATCACAAATCAAACATGACACGGTAGAGTACTGATGTCACGGCGCGGGCTGGCAACACCGCATTGCACCTGCGCATAGGCAACAGCGCCTCCGTTATGTACAATAGGGCGTTTCATCGACACGCGAGCTCGCATCACGCACACACGACACGGAACCTCACAACTTCTTAACGATATCGAACTTGGATTTGAGATCCATTGGCACCTTTTTGGGGTCTACTTTCTTTTTAGCCGCTAAGAAAGCACGCATCTCCGCGGCTGTCATCTGCAGGTTGAGGCGGGGCGGCTCAGGGGACGCTCCGTCGGTCCGGTCGGAGCCCGTGGAGCCGGTGGTCGGCGTGGAATCGTTGGAGGAGGCCGCAGTGTTGTTGGCAGGCCGCTCGGGCGCGTCCAGGTCCGGCATGGGCTCGCCGGGCGCGGGGGCCACCACCAGCAGCTCGGCGTCATCGCCGCGCTCCTTGATGCGCGCTACCACTTGTTTGTGCGTCTCGCCCGCTATACTATGACCGTTCACTTCAAGGATGCGGTCGCCACGGCGCAGCCCCGCCTTCTCCGCGGGCGATCCTTCGTCCACCTTGCCGATGTACTGGCCCGGCTTGCCCTTTTCGGCGTGCAGGTTGAAGCCATAGCCGTCAAAATCGGGGACTTTTCGCACGTGGCACAGCCGCGGTTCCGCGGCCGCGGTGCCGTTCGCAGACATAGCTGGAACTTGATAAACGCGCTATCGCTCTCGGACGCGATGAGCCACTGCCACCCGCCGCAACACGTATCACCTGCGGAGGCCGGAGGCTCCGCTGCGGGGAGGGGAGGACGTGAACGCGGCCGACACTTCCAGTGCTTACCGGGTCGCCGTTCAGGCGCGAAGTATTCGTTACGTGTTTTGTGTGTGTGTTTCGAGACTTGACTGCAAACGGTAAGTTATTAGGACCTAAGGAGACGATTTGTTAATGGGGTGAAAGATGCCACGACACGTCAGCGCGCGCGCATACGACCGAGCATCTCAGTGACCGCTTTCCCGTGACGCCACTCCCTATTTTGAGCATACTGTTACTTTCATTTGCTTACGTCTATGTTATACTTCAACCCTTTGTTAGACAACTTCATAGTGTAACTGAATGTATAATATTTATCGCAAATTGTTGATCAACATGTGTAAAGTGTAAAGATATAAAATAGTGTGAGAAAAGGCCGCCGGTAGATGGCGCACGAGTGTCGCCGGTCGTTGCTCCGAAGGTATACGCAACTCAGCTGTATTTTAATTAATGTTTACAACTCTTCAGTGACAAAAATTCGTGAGGCATGCATAAGGTGTGTTCTATAGGTGCTAAATAAAAGACCTGCGATGAAGCAAACGATTAAGATAAGGAAAAAAACTCAGTCCCTTTATCACAGGTACACGTCAAAACCTTTGCCTGCCGCAGGTAAATTTGAAAAGGCATTCTCGTGTATAAGACTACAAATTATGGATGATTAATATTTCTTACCCACCATCAGACAAATTTATATGAATTACATTACATACCTATACTTTGGGAAACACTGGAATGTAATCAATTCCACAGAGTAAAATGCAATACAGAGCCGTCGGATAAATCGCAAAAAAGATTAATTCATTCACACATTAATTAAGTAGAAATTGTGTTTCTACATTTCTTAACCTTTATTCAGTGAACTCAGACAGAAAAGACTTTCAATGGATTTAACAGCCTTTCAAAAAAAAAATATGATAATATTATGTACTTACATGTAGGTAGGTTAATGGTAACACAAATTAAAAATAATTAGTTGTTTCCCTCTTAAATTTTAATTAAGCCCAAATAAAAAGAGATAGGTATATAGTGAAGTAGATGATCGACTCATATTATGTTATAATTATCTATCTAAATTTCAAGAATAATTAGGGTCAAAACTTACCAGATAGGACTGTAAAAGGACTACATAATTAAATAGGTGCCGTTAGTTTGTGGTGATTAACAAAACCTACCATATTCTTTCAGTAGGTATCTATTCACGTCATAATATAGAAACAGGCTTTTTTTTAGTGTTGTATTTCAGTGAGCAAAATTAGGATAATAGTCCACAATATGTTCAGAGACCAATAGATGACTTTTCAGTACTTTTAGCAAACCTGGGTTATCCACCCCGTTCTAGGTTATGAACATGTATAATCTATAATCCGGGTAACGGTCCATAATTCCAATAAGGCCGAAGACCATAGACACTGGCGGGTTCCTGCAATAAGTACGTGATACAAATATTAATATAATTGGAAATGCAATGCAGGAAGCTATGGCCATATTAGATGGAGGTTGACCGGTTCGGTTCCTGCAATTAATTTTAAAACCATTATGTTCTAACGACAACGTGTTTGTTGATTATAATGAAAGCTAAGGAAGGTCATTTAAACATTTCATTGCCTGTGGGACTGTTTCAATGTAACGCTATTGATACAATTTCCAGTTATGTAGATGGTAACTTGGTGGTTAAGGCTGAATTGAATGATCCAATTTCGAAACTAGATAAATTATGATAATTTATCTTCAAATTCACCTGAACCTAGAGATCTCCATCTACATTTAATATTCGGTGGAATGTTAAAAGATCTCCAAATGAGGTAAAGGGCATATACAAGAATTCGTACAGTCTGACAACATAATTTGACGATGATGATTAAAGCATAAAATAGTAACTCCAAACATTTATATAAATTATAAATAAATAGGATGGAAATATAATTAATACTTCACGTACCTATAAGATAGAGATTTGAAAAGTGAAGATCGGTGGTAAACGTTAAAAATATGTAATGTCGATCCGAAAGTGCCTCTAAAAGAAGTCTAATTGAGTAAATAAATGTTTGAGTTGAGTTTGAGTTAAGATTTTATTTTTATAAAGTGTTTCTGCGATGAAGCACAGCATCTATTAACTCTTTAGTACAGGAGATCAAGGGAAGATTTTTATAATTTTTATAAATGAACACAACACACATGTTAAAAAGACGTTTTTTTAACGTAGCGTATAATCACATTACAATAAAATTTCGTCTGATCTTGGGTGTGGCAGCCATATTACGTACAACCCATAAGTGGTTTTGAAGCCATCGACAGGTTGATTGCGCAATTTTCTTTGCTTTGTCGTTGTATACAGGTGGTTTAAATTGCCAATAATAACTTATCTTCTTATTTTATTCTTACCGTAGAGACGACGACGATTAATGGTTTTGTTTAGTAATGTTAATAAGTTTTATACTTCGATCTAATGAAACGATTCATTCCCTCTGATAAAGGTCTCCTGTTTTACAAAGATCATGACTTTAAAAAGATTTATTTAATAGCACTGAAAATGTCATAAACAAATATAATATATAGTCATAATTTATGACCTTACAAAGAAGGCAAAAAGTCTTTCTACTGAAATTTTCTTTAAGCCAGCCTAGGCTAACTCGTATTATTATCAAGAGTAACATAACATACACATATATCATTTGATAATTAAATAAAAACCATTTCGTAATAAGCACGAACGATTCATTACAATTACCTCATAATTGTGATTGATTGATTACTTTTATAATAGTCCAATTAAATTCATAATATTTTGCTTTCACTACATTTTTGCATACTAGCTAACGAAGGCATATAATATAATGGTCTTTACAATATCAATTGAATCGTTGTTTATAGTACTGAGGTTAGCACTATACTGTGGTTAGTTTATAGTTCTGAAGTTGGCCCTATACTGTGGTCATATTATAGTACACACAACTTACAGCCTTTATCATGTCATAAAGCATTATTATTGGCAGTGTGGAAAAATGACAGCGCTATACAGGTCGTCTAGCGCCATCACTTTCCCATTCTGGAAATAATACTGCTAAAAGACATCATGGTAACCCCTATGGTTTTATATTATATGCGCAGTTGAAACATGAAATACAACAGTAAATGAAATAAATCAGTTATTCAGTTCGAAGTCCCTGATATTCCACATGGGGGCACGAGGCTTAACACAATTATGATAAGATTCGATTTGGAACCATTATACAATCTATACTACCTAATATTATAAAGCTGAAGAGTTTGTTTGTTTGATTGTTTGTTTGAACGCGCTAATCTCAAGAACTACTGGTCCGATTTGAAAAATTCTTTCGGTGTTGGATAGCCCATTTATCGAGGAAGGCTATATATCATCACGCTAAGACCATCAGAAGCGGAGACACGCGGGTGAAACCGCGGAGCGCAGCCAGTGAATTAATAAAACTAACAAGCATTTCAACAGTTCTACGTTTACTTGCTTGCTTTTTATGATAATATACAATTACATATTTTGTAAAATTAAATTGTAATACTGACATGATTAAAAAGAGCAACTATGGAGTTTCTTGCCGGTTCTTCTCCATAGATACTGCTTTCCGAATCGGTGGTAAATGTTAAAAATATGACGTTTCAAAAGTGCTTCTCGAAGAAGTCTAATTGAATAAATAAATGTTTGAGTTTGAGTTTGAGTTTGGTATACTTATCCCACTTTCAATCATTTCTATTATTAGTGCAAATTTGAGTTGTTTTTCATTTACGTGTTCAGATAATCCATTCAAACAATACTTTTTATAACACTTACCATACACATACGTATCTTTTATAGCCACCATTAAAAATATTAGCCTGCTATTTCTAAATGCTAATTTTTACAGTTACTCTTTTAGAGTAATAAGAATGTAGGTAGAAAGCGAATAAGTTATTAAATACGGAGCAGAAAAGAAGGTGCTAAATTACATTATTTATTCGTAAATTAATATTTATATAATGTTTTGTTATTATAAACAGACAATGAACAAAATGAGGTCATAAAAGTTTTACAATAAAAAAATAAACTTGATTAAGGGGCGATTTTTAGTTAAAAATTAACTAACCGTTTAATAAAGTTTTGCATAATAATATGAAAATGTCACCTGTAATTGTAAAATAACAAAAGTCAGACAAAAGATCCGATTTTTGAAATGGTTGTTTGATACGTTATTCGATATGAATAAGTTTTAAATAGTTTTACCAAAACAAACCAAGGATTGAAAAATCGCCCCTATGTACTCTTAAATACGCCCAAATATTGGGGAAATCAATAAAATATGACACAAAAATATATTTCATTATTTTCAGTCTTATAAAATATATCATGTGTAATATATTCATTCCTTATCAATTTGATTACATATATTAATGTGAAATCAATTGTACAATATTATCTTTGAAATGATAACATACTTGTGATTACGTCTTATCATCTCTTTGTGCCTGCTAGGATGCGTAAGAAAAGTCTAGACATAGCATTTATATTATTATGTACTAAACTATGATATTTATTCATAACTACATTTCCGCAGGCGGCTTCGCCCGCGTTTTCAAAGAAAAACCCGCATAGTTCCCGATCCCGTGGGATTTCCTGGATAAAACCTATCCTATATGTTAATCCAAGTTACCCTCTACATATGTGCCAAATTTCATTGTAATCGGTTTAGTAGAATTTGCGTGAATGAATAACAAACAGACACACACACATCCTCACAAATTTTCGCATTTATAATATTAGTCATTAGTCATAATATATTTGTGTAACTTTAAAGCTATGTTTAAAAAACAGTGATTATATTTTTAATTAAACATTGATCAAAACTCAAAATAAATATTTCAATTAGTAGTTAGGGGGCGTGTTCTATAAATCTGGATATTGAATACGTTATTTATAGCTTTAATAGAAAAAAAATAATTCAAATAATTGTATAAAGAGTAGCATCATACCTATCACCATAAGTTCAACAGTGTTCTTTATCTCATATCATCGACCATACTTTCCTAGTAAAACATATTATGGTCTTCAATGTAATACAGAGACACTATACTGGTTGTCTATAATGACTTATTCTAGTGCGTACTATCAAGTAATTTCATATAACATTTGCACATAGCAAATGTGATGATTCATAAGAAATAAGGTTGTTTGGCATGTTTATCATTAATGCTGTTTACATCATGATGATTTGAAGAGATATTTATTGTTTAAACCCAGTAGGTACTTATTATAGTAGTGTGTAATAAAAGCGGCAAATGAGGAAAACAAACATATATAACAACAAATACATAATATTATTTAAACAATGCTGTAAAAAGCCAGAATCTGAAAAGTATTTACGAAAAAAAAAAGGTTCATGTAGTTTTGAAATTGACTGAATGGACTTCACACAAACTAATATAAAGTTTAGAAGAAAGGGAGAAAAGAGGATTTTTTTGCTTTGCGATTTAACTTAACCGCTTTTAAATGATTCTATTATCATTTGAAATTGTTTTTTCCTACTAACAAATATAATCTATTTTAATTACTTAATTCTTATCTCAAGCCAACCCAGTTGAAGCCGGGACAAGCGACTATAGTAAGTAGTATTGTTATAATGAAAACTACGTGGGCTTCAAAGCGTAACCGCAATCTAGCTTGTGTTTTACCTCTTTGTTCGGTGATTCATTTAATAATAAATATAAATTTATAATTGATAATTGATATCAATATGATTTTATTGTTACACTAGATTTCCGCCTGCGGCTTCGGCCGCGTTTTCAAAGGAAAACCCGCATAGTTCCCATTCCCGTGGGATTTCCGGGATAAAACCTATCCTATGTGTTAATCCAAGTTACCCTCTATACGTGTGCTAAATTTCATTGTAATCGGTTCAGTAGTTTATGCGTGAAAACCATACATACATACAAACCTTACTTTTTATAATATTATTATAGTATAGATAGATAAGAAAGTTAAATTGAGTTTCAGGGCTTTTTCTATGAACTAAGAATATTATTATATTTAAAAAATATGAAAATATATTATGTTGAAGGCAATGCAATGACTTAAAATTTAATAACAAAAGCTATATTTAAACTTTTATGCCGAAATATAAACTACAATTCATTTTTAAATACTTTATAAGAAATCGTCAATTGTCTAATTAATTAACTTAATAGCTGTAATAAATAATGATATTATTAGTAAATGATAAATATTCGTAATAAACTAAATATGATTAACAAAACTTTCTACTTTGAAACTCGGCGTGCAAGTTATTGCATTATCTCTGATAAGAATACTCTTATCACATAATACGTTTCTAGATGACCTAATAGTAGGTACAATAGATACCTTTGTGTTATATTTCTAGAATATTTTAGTAGATACTAAGATAGTTTGGTCTGAATACCTATGATCACTCATCACTCATCGTGTCTGGGTGTTAATTATCTATATAAGTATTTATTTAAAAATTATATATGTATGTTTATCAACCATCTGGTTTCCATAACACAAGCGAAAGCTTAGTATGGGATCAGATCGTGCCGTGTGTGAAAATTGTCCTGAATATTTATTTATTTTATTTATTTATATATTACATATTTAATTATCCTGGACGAGCGCGAATTCAGTCAGTATATAAGTAAAATTTTCAAAATAATTTACACTAATATTATACCGCCTTCACAGAAGAAGTGCTAATTTTACATATGATTGAAGGCTGCTAACAAGGCTGCATATCGCTAATACATTGTTTATATACTTCAGTTGCATAATCGCATTCCGATCGGTGCCTTGAAATAACGTTATCAGTTTCAAAACATTTCGATATGTAATTATTATTACTATATGAAATGAACAAATTGCCGACATTTTTAAGGACAGGATTTTCCATCATATATTTTTTATCCAATACATATTTTTGGGCGGGAGAAAAGTCAATTTCTTTTTAGTTTTTTTTATATTATTTTTATAGACATGGTTCCTCTTTGGTTAAGAAAGTGTGTGAATTATTAAAACTGAACCTAGACACGATTAAGACTAAAGACTAAGCTCGAAAGTTACAGAAAGTTTCAAACCAACTTTCAGTATATACCTAAACTAGATGTGAAATATATATCCTTAAAAATAATCTAAAATAAATAAAAAGTAATTTATCCTGTTTATAAAGTTCAATCAAGATCTGTGCTACCTATTTCTTTGCTTATTATACTTATTATTATTAAATCACGTTCACACTTTTGGCGTAAAAATACTTAGATAAAATTCTATAAAAACTTTTATTCTTTTGAACATTAATGAGAATTTTATATGTAGAATGAATTAACATCAAAGCCATTTAAAAATAGTAGGCCACTGTTTTTGCGCTTCCCTCGCGTACAAATGTGCAGCATCTCAGATGAGTCATAGAAATACAAAAGCCATTGATATATTTGACAAGCTGCGCCCCGCGGTTTCACCCGCATTGCTCCGCTCCTGTTGGTCTTTAGGTGATGATATACCTATAGCCTATAACCTTCCTCGATAAATGGGCTATCTAATACCGAAAGAATTTTTCAAATCGGTCCAGTAGTTCCTGAGATTGGCGCATTCAAGCAAACAATCAAACAAACTCTTCAGCTTTATAATTTTAAATTATATAGATTAAAATTTATCTACGCTTATATGTATTTATTTACTATGTTGAATGATGATTGAAAGCATAACTTCTAAGTTCCAAATCCTTTGGAACCTCCACTATGTCATCACTAAAGAATGTGTGATCATGGGGAAATCAGTCAGACGTCATAACTACACGAATAGTACAAGTTAAAACGAACCCTAATCACTTTATCATAAGGATTAATTTTCTAAATTAATATTCGCATGTGTTTTCGCGTATCAATTGATATTAAACTTTATGTTTTGGATTAGAAGGTATTATTTCGTGTGCTCTTGAGTTGGTTAAGATATGCGTTATCAAACAATTGACATTCTTACCGTTTGTGCAGTGTTTTAGTACTCAGAGACATTTTATAATTTATATACAGCTTTACATTATGTGAATTATTTTTCTAAAAAGCGTGGTGAACATTATTATAATATGTTAATAATAATTCATAGGTATGTGTTATTCACGTTATTATAGTGTAGCTTAAAAATAAAATAAGATTATAATTTTCCTCATAATAACTGTGACACAATTATCAATATTTTTTTTTTTTTTTTTTTTTGTTTCTTTTGTTTCATCTGCAATCAGCGGTTTTCGCTATAAGCGGATGTGTTGTCAGGCACAGTTTGGCATGTAGAGCGAGCCCTCCAGTGAGGACAACTGCTCTTCAAGTAATAAAGCTAGGTTACATCTTTTCTTTTAAGACGTTTGTGGTAGGACCTTTTTATCAGTTGGCTAGCTAGTTTGTTAGGATGTTTCTCCAGTCTGGCAACATAAGATTTTGTATGCGTGTTAATTTCATCTTTTATGGAGCATATGTTAGTGTGGCTTTGAATTTCAGCATTAGTAGTAAACCAGGGGGCATTGCTGAGAGTTCGCAGTATAGTATTTTGCTGTCGTTGCAGTAGCGAGATAGATGAATTACTGGCACTACCCCATAGTTGAATGCCGTATGTCCATATAGGTTTAATTACACTTTTGTATATCAGTAGTTTGTTGTCCAGTGACAGGCGACTTTTCCGGCCCAGTATCCAGTACAAGCTGCGGTAGCGAATGTTTATTTCTTCTCTTTTTGCTTTGATGTGGTGGTTCCAGGTCAAACGTCGATCCAAGTGTAGCCCAAGGTAGCGGACTCTGTCAGTGTGTGGTAGTGTAGAATCTTTAAGCTTTACAGGCGGGCAATCTTCTTTTCGAAGCGTAAAGGTGACGTGTACCGATTTTGAGGGGCTCGCTTTAATTTTCCACCTCTCCATCCAGTCCGTGATCGCGTTGAGACCTTTTTGTAAATTTTTTGATGCAATTGCCGGATCCTTACTACTTGCTAGTATTGCTGTGTCATCAGCGAATGTTGCTGTAGTAACGTTTTCAGTAAGTGGTAAGTCAGCTGTAAAAAGTGTGTATAGTACTGGTCCAAGCACTGAACCTTGTGGCACACCTGCTCTGACGTTGTAGATGTTTGATGTCTTTCCACTTTCCAGAATTTGAAAGCGACGTTCACTAAGATAGGATTTCATAAGTGGATAAAAGCTGTGAGGTAGATTTTGCCTTAATTTGTATAGCAAACCTTCGTGCCACACTTTGTCAAAAGCTTGCTGGATATCCAAAAACACCGATGAACAGTATTCCTTTTCTTCTAGTGACTTGCGGACTCTTTCAACTACTCTATGAACCTGTTCAATAGTGGAATGTTCCTGTCTGAAGCCAAATTGATGATCTGGAATAGCATTGTTCACTGCGAGGCAGGTAAGCATTCTGGATAACAAAATCTTTTCGAATACTTTTGACAGTATCGGTAATAGGCTAATGGGTCTATATGATGATACCTCATTAGCCGGTTTGCCAGGCTTATGTATCATCTGAATGTTTGATAATTTCCAGAGATTAGGAAAATGTTGAACCCTTATAATTCCATTATAAAGGATGGTCAGGAATACTATAACCTTACGGGGCATCTGCTTTAAAATTTCCTTGGTTATAAGATCTATACCAGGCGCTTTTTTATCTTTAAGATCTTTTATCTTCCTCCATACTTCGGCGGTAGTTACTGGTTTTAGTGGGAGAGACATTTGCATATCCTCTTTAAGGGCATTAATGATTTCATCGTCGTGTCCAGTGAATGTCTCTTTGTTGGGACAGAAAACTTTTTCTAGATGTTCTGCAAAGCAGGTTGCTTTTTCCTCTGGTGTCCTCGCCCAGCCTTGCGTTCCTTTTATTGGTGGTTTAGCATTCTGTGGACGATCATAATTTTTTGTAAACTTCCAGAGCGAGTAATTCGTCGAGGCATTTGCAGTCAGCGATTGGAGTTGTGTTTCGAGAGTTTTATTTCGCCAATTATGAAGCATATCTTTCAGTTTTCTTGCCTCTCTGTTGAATTTTGTTTTATCTATACTCAACCTGCTGTCGTGCCAGATGCGCCTTGCTCTTCTTTTATTTACTATAGCCCTTTTTATATCGCGAGGATAATTATCAGGTATTTTTAAAGCCCTACTTTCTAGAGTGTTTAGGATACAGGCTTTTTGAATAAGCGATGTTACATATTTTGTGGATTCTTCTATGTCATCGGGTGTCTTCAGGGAAACTTTTAAGTCAATATTATTATTCAGATATTCTCTAACGGAATCCCAATCTGTAGATTTATTATGAAGTGTCTTTATGTTTTCTTCTTCTATTAGTAGGGTGCTAGCTGTTAGTAGAACTGGAGTGTGATCAGAAGAACCATCGTAGCAAGATTCTATTTTAAAGTAATATGTTGACATACCCTTTGCAATGAAAAAGTCGAGTAGATCCGGGATTTTATTCTTATCTGAAGGCCAATACGTTGGCTCGCAAGTAGTAATGACACGCATGTTATTATTGTCTATACAAGTTTTTAGTTGCCTGCCCCTTGTAGTTGTTAACCGTGATCCCCAGTGAGTGTTCTTCGCATTCCAATCGCCACCTGTAATAAAGCGACTTCCTAGACTGCTGAAGAATTCGGAGAACATTTCACAGCTAATTTTATGTCTTGGAGGGCAATAGACCGCCGAGACTTTGATATAGCCGGTCCTATCTTCTATAGCTATTGTAGTAGCTTGGATGTAGTCGGTTTTAAATTCTGGTAAGATATGATGTTTAACTGTCTTTCTCACAATAATTGCAGATCCAGCGTGGCCAGTTCCGTCTGGGTGGAGTGTTACATAGCATTGATATTTATTAAATTTTATGTTTGAAGCTGAGGTACAGTGTGCTTCAGATACCAGCAGTAAGTCTAAGTTATGTTCGTTAAGAATCAGTTCGATTTCATTTCTATTAGGCGCTAAACCATTTGTGTTCCAGGTGGCTAGCTTCAATTATCAATATAACTATAAAATGTGTTAAATTAAAATTTAAGTTGAAAATTCGATATCGTAGGCCGGTGCCCTGTATCTATCTATAGTATCTATATTTTTAACTCATTATATAAAAATATAGTTTTCAATAGATAGGTATGTAAATTTGGCATTAATAAGTATTCCTCAGTAAATTATTTGATAACATGATTATTATATTATCTTTATATTGAAACAAATTATCTTAAATTAAAACCGATCCTATACATCATAGGTACCAAACATTAACTGACACATTACAGTACCTACAAGAAAAATAAAAAGCCTCTTGCTAGTACATGAATTTAATCTATAAACAGATGAAGGTCACTGGAGGCTGCGACAGGCGGCATTCCTTGCGTATTTGCGCAGAGTTACGTGTACGGCAATAGGTCAACTGACCAGCTTGTCGAGGTTTTCATGTATACTTAAGGCTTTTTAGGTAATGGTGATTTGTACTTGATGATAGTGCGTTAGATAAGTGAGATTTTGGTGGCCCTAATTTTTTTATATCAATACCACTTTACTTATGTATTTCTAGAGAAATGTCTCCACTATGTTTAATTTACTAGTACAAAAAGTGTGATCAGTATATAGTGGAAGATTTATTGTATACCTGCTTGTAATAAATACTTCAAAAATTACTACGATGATTTTTTAAATGCTTTGCCAGTAGAAAGCTCAATTATTACTGAATGAGACAGCTTTTATCAATCATCCTTTTTAAAATGAGGTCACATTGAAATCATTACGTATTCAAAACAATTTAACTTCTCTATTTTTTTTTCACAAAAACAATTACAAGTTTGTTACATATTACTCTGCCAAACTGTACAACAGTTTGTCGGCAGTTATACCTTTCTTAAATATTATATCTATATTCTATACTTATACATATTATAAAGCTGAAGAATTTGTTTGTTTGAACGCGCTAATCTCAGGAACTACTGGCCCGATTTGAAAAATTATTTCGGTGTTAGCTGATAGACCATTCATCGAGGAAGGCTATAGGCTATAATATCATCACGCTAAGATGAACAGGAGTGGAGCCACGCGGGTGAAACCGCGGAGCGCAGCTAGTAATACATATAATTATTACTATACAAACTTAATGTTATAAATGAAAACACACTCACTAATTAATAATTTTATGGGTATTGATAACCAATTTACGAAATGCATAGGTATATTAAAGTATCTACAAATTAGATGTGACATCATGTTTTAATTAACTAATTAGTATTTTGCAAATTGTTAGTAATCAAGTTTCAGTGGTTGGCCTTGACCTGTCCTTTATATAATTATTATAGTAGTTTTATATGTGATACCATTTTAAGTTAAATAAAAGTTAAGTTCCAGATGGTCTTAAGTGTAGTTTAAATTTAAAAACACCCTAATTTTGTGTCCACAGTCTGTGTGACTTCTATTTGTTACAGCTATTTATGTTTTTTTTTTTTTAATTTTTTGATATTTTTTATATTGTTTGAAATTACTTTTGAAATGTAGATAGTTATGTTTCAATCTTAAGGCGTTACCCGGCAATTTCGACTATGTTCAACCTCTATAAAGTCTGGTACAACATAAAGCACAATACCGAAAAAAATATATAAAATAGGATGGTCTTTGATCTTTAATTGCTCGCGAGGAATTTTTTCCAAAGTTAATAGATTTCTAGAAAAAAAATGTGCCGTGGTCATCGATTTTTCCGCAAATACTCTATAAACTTCGTAACCTGCTGACTTAGAGCTCTGAAAATTTTATGTTTAATAAATTATCAGTTACACAACAGTCCCTGACGAGGATTTTTTGTTTCACTGATTGGTATCTTTTTAAATACAAAATGCGAGGAAAAAAGAAGGTGCAGCGGGAGAGGTTTGAGATCCGTCAAGTATGGTCAAGGTTATTAGCGCATGTATAAGCCTTAATTAGATAGCGCGGGAATAAGTATGTTGATAATGATAGAGTTAATTACATTCGTAAGTAATTTAATGAAATATTTTTAATCTTATGAATATAATTATAAATATTATTAATTTAATTATTAATTATAAATTCATATGAATAATGATTACAGAAGATAAAATGATGATAACGAATCTTATCTGAGTGGCAAATTCGATCGATAACATATTTTACGTATTTTTATTTATAATTCTTGTTATACGTAAAACATTGATACGTAATTTAATTACTGGCTTAAATAATAAATTAATAGGGTTTTTCATATAGGTATTAAAATAAAATATTATCAAAATCGAGACGTTCTTATAAAAGACATCAACGCATCATTCAAGTAGTATCTTCGATGCAATCAGTTTATAATTATTTTTTACTAAGTGATACCACGAGTAAGTTATAAGGTAGTTATAACTGTAAGTTATATGAGTGATATTGTGAATGATAAGTAGAAAATATACCGTTTTTTAAACGCAAAACATAACAAAGTTAGTAACAAAATTTATGAAAAATTTCTTATCGTTGTGCTTACACAAAAATTTGTAATTTTACGTGCTTATTATTTACGCATATTATGTAACACAAATAATAGCTAACAATACATGACAGTATACACTACGTGACTTTTTATTGCATGTTTGTGTGACAATACCGCGAAAAAAGTGAAAACATAAATGAGTCTTAAAACAGAGTAAGTAATTCATTAAGATGAAAATTAAGATTCGGCAGTTTGCATTTGTAATAAAAATGAAATCTATGCAAAGATTACTTTTTAATGTTGGAGAGTTTTAATTTTATTTTGCAACGTAATTAAGATATTTAATCCATATCTACCATAGATAATATTATACTATTTTTAACAAACCACAGAAGCGTTATGGATGAATTATGAAATGAAAATATGTAGTTGAAGGGACAAACGTAGTCTTTAATCTATACTAACATTATAAAGCTGAAGAGCTTGTTTGTTTGAACGCGCTAATCTCAGGAACTACTGGTCCGATTTGTTAGATAGCCCATTAATCGAGGAAGGCTACAGGCATATCATCTCGCTAATACCAACAGGAGCGAAGCAATACGGGTAAGACCGCGGGGCACAGCTAGTATATTGATAAAGCTTTGAAACAGGGAATTACAGTTTTAAGGCCTATTCAAACCAGAGATACCCACCACGTGGCGGTAGCGGATAAATATCTGGATTTTTATGGCGGATGAAACCGCGCGGCACAGCTACGAGCTTATAAAATGTTAATTTAACAAAAGTTTAAAGCTTCGTCCCTTTCACTCCCATATGATAGTAAATATGTAAGAACGAGATAAAACAGTAAACTACTTAACCCTTTAGCTTGTTAGATGAATGACGAATAATGTACTAGACTTCTACACTATTGTTATTCTATGTACACTAAAATGGAATAATCTCACGCACAGAACTTTCTATGAGTTTCTACACATCATGGTATGTGTAGTTCCGTATACCATGGATAAGAGAAAGTACTAGAAAGGGTCAGATGGATGGATTGCATACGTGTAAGGGAGAAAACTGTATGTTCCTCTTGCGCGTCACGTAACCTTGTATGGAAATTGTAGTTCATTCATGATGGAAATTTCTAAGAATTTCAGTACATGATTTATTTTTTATTTTTAAGAAAAAATAAACATAGTTCATCTACTAGGTATGTTTATTTTAATAGTAGATACTATTTATTTTAACTAAAAAATAAAACTGAATTTAGTTATTTATTCAAAAATATCATCATATATCCCATGATATATGCGCTCACAATAATTAGAAAGTAGAGTATGTATTACAAACACACAATTAAAATATGCATATTTAAAAAAATATACAAAACCAACAAATCAATACCTATACATTAGGGAATCCAAAACCCGCAAAAGTTTATGTGAAACAGTCGCACGAAGCTCGATTTATAATTTTAATTACATCAATCACGAAAAAATTGATTACCGCATGAAATATAAATCGTATTTCTAAAGCTATATACTCGGAACTGCCTGTTATCTAGAGAATGTTTACGAAGTAAGCGTAATTCATTTGTAATTAGTACTTTTATCAGTAATTGGGATTATGCAAACTGTATTATATTGGTAATAAAATTTAATTTATTGATGCCAGTTAGTATGGAATGACTCCGGAAGAATGTCATATAATTCAATTATGTATTATTATCGTACCTATCACTATAATCTATTATGGTTATGACCTTAGAGGTTATGACACACTTCAGAAATAGTAATTCTTCCAAAATAATAGTTAAAATTAATAAATTACTATATTTAAAACATTTTATTCTGTATCTATATTAATATGATAAAGCTGAAGAGTTTGTTTGTTTGTTTGAACGCGCTAATCTCAAGAACTACTGGTCCGATTTGAAAAATTCTTTCGGTATTGGATAGCCCATTTATCGAGGAACGTTATAGGCTATAATATCATCACGCTAAGACCAACAGAAGCGGAGCGACGCGGGTGAAACCGCGGAGCGCAGCTAGTAATTAATAAACCTTAAACATTCTTAATAAGTCTACAATCAAGACAATTACAAAAATCGTATGAAAGTTCGTTCCTTTGTTTTCGATACATTTATGCACTTACTGTTATCACACATAGCATCAGATAACTTTGATAATATTGATGCATTGATAGCTGTTCTGCTCGTTTTGATTATTTTTTCTGGTAGAACCCATCAAAATAAAAACATAGTAATATTTTTTTTTAAGTAGATAATCTTTTTAACTATTAATTGAAATGCAAGAGCACATTACATATTGTGATCCTATGATAAAAATTATAGTGACATAGCCATAATTATATGTATATGCAGGATAAAGAAAGTTATTAAGCTATTGCATAGCTTCTATCGCGGGCCTTGAGCGCAGGGACCGAATCCAGAAATTCCGTAACGAAAAAACCTCACGCTCCCCACTCCGACGGGCGCGGAGGTGTGGCTTGAAGGCATAGCATGCAATAGCTTTACCGTGGCAGTCCCCGAGTGCCACACGTCTTTTTATTATTTTATATTTCGACCCATTTAATTGAAAATGTGATAATTTGTTTCACAAAACTAACAAAATCTATTTTTCGTTTCAGAATTACAACAACCAAAGCAATATAACTGAAGATGCAAGTAGTACAACATTGAAATGGCAATGCGGAGTGGTGGAGCAAGCGCAGGGGGGCGCTCCCGTGGGGGGGACTCCCAGGTAGGCTATTATCTCAATATATAATACTTAACTAGTAACATTATATTATGTCTTGATACCTAATGATAAATAGTCAAATAGACGAATTCTTTTAAAAGACACTAATGTCACTTTGTTATGTTATTTTTGTTTTCATTCTAAATAACATAATATTGTTTAAAAACTACAGGTAAATTAGCTTGGAGAAATTTTTGCATATGTAGTGGTGTGTATATTACTCAGATCTTAGAGCGCGTTTCCACTATATCGTTCTGGCCTATACAAAAATGTTTCGATATCCTAACATTACTATTTAATTTTATACTTATTCCTAGCAACACTTTTGTTTTCAATAAAAACAAGTTTTTATTTGAAAGAATATGGTTTTGACTTTATAAAAAAAAATATATCATTCAATTTCACGTCCTAGAGCAAACGACAAGACGACTACCGTGAAACAATAAAATATCGTGTCCATAATAATTTGTTTCATAATTAATATTTGACCATAATAATTACGAAACAAAACAAATAAATAAATCGTCACTTGATAGTGGAAAGTGGAAACACGCACAAAAACAGAATAAACCAGTTTACGCTGTCCGCAGGTGCCACGTGCAGTCGTTTGGTACCGTTAGAACATAAAGCACACATTTCATTCAAAAATTATAATTATTACGTATAGACCGGGAGATATTGACACAAAATTTCGAGTCATTTGTAACAGGATGGCGGTTCTACAGGGGTCTTAGTACGCAATGACAAAAAGAAAAACGATGGTGTGAACACTGGTACCGGCGGCTTAGTCGCGTGGGCGTTAGTCGAACTCGTCGGAAAAATAGCGAAGTCAAACAATTTGTAACACAAAAATTTTAGAATTTACCGATAGCCCATAAAAAAGAAGTAGGCGGTAGTGTCATGCCATACTTTTCCGGTGTGACTTACAGCCCGCCATACCGACGCGAATGTGTTGATTTAAAAAAAACAATTCAACCATTTGTACCAGGCTAACTTTTGCACAGGTAACCATCGTCGTGCAGCCATTTACGAAAATCGCCATGCCATACTTTTCGGACGATTCCAAATGGTCGCCATACCGCCGAAAAACTGCAAAATTTTTTTTTTTCGCCAAACTTTTTGTACCAGTATTGCATTTGGATTTTTGGAGAGTATTTGATAAAATGTGACCATTATTATATTTACCATACTTCTAGTAGGGGGAAAAAGTGCTGCCATACTTGAAAAATTAATTTAGTATTAATTTATATAAGTGAAGATTTCCACCACCTAGATCTTTGAAATTTTGTATTTATATTCGTTGAACCTCAAACTGACAGGAAAAATTAGTGCCATACTGTTACCAATCGTTCAAAATACGAATAAAATCTTACAATAAAAAAAAATCTTATACACATTCGCCACCTCCCACAGGTATGACATTATCACACTTCTATTAATTATAATCATTCAGGAGTTGTTGAAAAAAAAAATTTAGGGTGGTAAATGGTTCGGCGAAAAAAAAAAATTTGCAGATTTTCGGCGGTATGGCGACCATTTGGAATCGTCCGAAAAGTATGGCATGGCGATTTTCGTAAATGGCTGCACGACGATGGTTACCTGTGCAAAAGTTAGCCTGGTACAAATGGTTGAATTGTTTTTTTTTAAATCAACACATTCGCGTCGGTATGGCGGGCTGTAAGTCACACCGGAAAAGTATGGCATGACACTACCGCCTACTTCTTTTTTATGGGCTATCGGTAAATTCTAAAATTTTTGTGTTACAAATTGTTTGACTTCGCTATTTTTCCGACGAGTTCGACTAACGCCCACGCGACTAAGCCGCCGGTACCAGCGTTCACACCATCGTTTTTCTTTTTGTCATTGCGTACTAAGACCCCTGTAGAACCGCCATCCTGTTACAAATGACTCGAAATTTTGTGTCAATATCTCCCGGTCTAGTAGTTTAATTGTTAAATTTTGTATTTGTTGATTGTTGTTATTATTTGTATTGTTATAATATTTGTTGAAGTGTTTAATTTGTGTGTAAGTGTTGTAACTTTATATTGTTAATTCAAAATGGCTCCAGTGTTAAAACATGGTCGAGGCAAGCCTTTGACTTCTCAAACTAAAGAATTAAACTTTAAATGTCGTTTCTTTTTCAGGTTAGTAAATTTTTCATTTTAGTAACATTGTTAATGTAAAAGTTATACGTATGTTAAATGTGCAAATATTAAAAAAAAGTCTCATCTTTTTCAGAGGAGAAACACATATAGTTTAATTTAAAATCCCTTATATATATAAAATAAAAACTAAAAATAAAATGTTGTTTTATTTTATTTGCTGACCATACACTACTACAAACGCAAAAATTTCTCCAAGCTAATTTACCTGTACAAAACACGCTTTAATAAGATAACTCATAAAATTATTGTAGTGACACCGATCCTATGGATAAGTGTGCAAAGTTTGAATTTAATCTGTCCGTTTAAAGTGGATCAAAATCGAGTCTAAATAAGAAAGTTAAATATTATCTAAAAACATAGAGGTGAAGCTAATAAAACGTTTGAAAAAGAAATTTTCATACATATAAAAGTGAAGTCCCGTGTCTCCAACTGGGGTAAGGAGCAGATGCATTATGCGTACATCTGTTTCACTGATCGATTTTCTTTAAGGGCAAGTAGGTGATCAGCCTTCTGTGTCCTGCCAGACCGAGACATTTTTTCTTCGTCTCCACCGGGAATCGAACCCAGGACCCCTCGGTTCTACGCTCACGCGTCAACCACTGTACCAAGGAGGCGGTCGATAGTCACACATATAGCGAAACCAAAATACAGTCTTAAATCTAAATAATAAGAACCTCGATCCTTTTCACAACATTTGAATACGACCAATCATCAATTACCAATATTAACCAAGGACCATTTATTCTTTCCAGGCAGCGCGTGCGATGGACGAATTCGAGCAGCTGGCAGGTCTGCGAGGGCGGGCGGTATATGTGCTGGAACACCTGGCGACCTTCACGGTCACGAGGGAGACGGGGATCGTGTACCCCGCTGATGGCATGAGGAGGCTGCTGCAGCTGGAGAAGACAAATGGTAATTGAAATGAAATAAAGTTCAAATTTATAAAGAATAGAAAAAATTCGATCACGAAGCGGGGCACGAACCCGCATCCTTTCACGCCAATCCGGGGCGGACGCATGACCAACTCAGCCCCACGTGACCCGCCAGAGCGATCGAATTTATTTTATTCTTTCAGTTTTATGTACGTCTAAGGGACACACCGCAAATAAAGTTATTTTGTCCAGTAAGTAGTTATTACAAATGTAAGATAGTGGATCCCGAACTAAGTGAATACTTGTATCTTGGGATCCTGAGTGGCGCTTTTTAGTTTAATTTTTTAGACTTGTTTATATTATGGACAGTAAGAGATAAAAATGGAAGTTAATACAATAATAATACTTATTACTTCGATATTAATTATGTATCTAGTATTATAAGTCTTGTAAAATGAAAGCTTTGAAAAGTGCTGGTGTTGGAGAATATAAAAAACGTATATTGTTGGACAAGATATTTCTAGAACAGCTGATGTTTTATGGAAAAATTGGACATAGAAATTGATTTTTTTTATTGGTTTATTTGACACTTAGAAATAACATTTTACTTATATTTTAAATTTCTACTGCGTATTTTAGAAACTATGGCGATTATTTATAATAAAAAGTGATCAAAAATATCGATTATAAAAACTTGTTGAAAAAATTATTATTTTTCTTTCTAGGAATATGGAGTCAAAAGATGCAGCTATGTTTAGAAGAACAATGGGTTCTTGTGATGGATTACGAAACTGGAGTGAGTACCAAACTACCAATTATACTTCGAAAAATTTTTTTATTTAAATATTAAAAAATGTAGATATATATTAAATACAGCATATAATTGTTTCGGAATATTTACCGAAAATGAGTCCTATTTGTAAAACTACGTTCAACATTGACAAGTAAATAAAATTAATTCATTCAAATATATTAATTTATACATGCAATGTTATTTCTTAAATGAATTGCCATAATCGGCAAAATTCAAAAATCATTATAATTGTTGTACAAACGCACCTTCAACTCATTATCATATAATCCAAACTATACCTTACCCCCTTACCCCACAGTCCATAATGGAGCGCTTCCCCGCGACCTGGGTGCATTCGCCCACCGCGTTCACATCACCAGAACCCGCTGAGCTCTACAACAATGTGCTGGCCTTTGTGGTAGGGGCACCGGAGACCGGTGGGGGCTCGCCGGGCGGTTCGAGACGGGAACTGCATATATTTCAATGTCATGACGTCAGCGCGCAGACCCTGGTTGAGGAGTTGAATGCTTTGAAGTAAGTATATGTATATATTATACTAGTTTTATATTATATAGGTTTTTAGCTTCTATAGCCGCGTTGAACACTTTTCGGTACGAAAAAAGCGCATAACCGTCGCCGACATACTTATATTATGAAATTTCAAATTCGTTTTCCTTTTCTATCCGAAGCCCCTAAAAACGTAATAGTTGTTTAGTAGATAATGCTATAAATACTGCCTATTTTCTTGTGTTGTATTTAACCTGCGCGAGCTGTTCCGTTCTTCTTCTTTAATAATCTGTATCCTTATAGGGTATGCATAATTTTATAATAAAAGCAAGGGAAGATTTAATAGAACGAAATTATCATAATATTGTGAAAAAAACATCTCAGGCTTACTCTTCAACCTAATTTCAATTCCAATCTAAGACCAATCCGATCCCAATATTAATTTTGCAGTCACGTGATTTCGTACTCTTGAAAACCATACCATAACCCATCCATAACCACAATATCCATAACATACATTGGATTGAAATTTGAAATTGGAATTGCTCCGCGATTTGTTACACGTGAAGTTAGCTATGATACGAGCCGCAATAGTGTCGTCTAACTCTTTACGATTAATCGGTATTAGGACTTTAAAATGCTATTATAACCTTTAAAAAACAAGGCTAATAAATATTTCTGAGTAAAATTAATATTAAATTTAATTCATTTTAACATATTCCATTTATTGAAAATGGTTAAAATCTTAAAATCACGTTTGACGTTGGCTGTGTGCGGGAGGGTCGTTGCCTTTTCTGCAACGTAAAAAAAACCGCAGAGGCGCTCCAATTTCAAATATTTTTTACATAATCAAGTGGTTGAGAAGTGAACTTATTTAGTTGTGAGGGTTAAATATTTATAATTTTAAATTCATATTTAATTATCTGCTTAACTAATAAGATAGATTTATATAAGTGGTAAGTAAAATATATACTAACTATATTATAAATAAGTAATGTTTTATTATGGTTTTACTTAACTAAATAATGAGAACCAACTATATATTTTGTTATTCGCTGTAGTATGACCTATATAATAATTAATTAATTATTACTATCCTAGGTTCCTTTCTAAAGATGTAGCTTTTTAAGGAATTTTTTTAAAAATGACAATGAAATTTTTTATTAAGCTATTGCATAGCTTCTATCGCGGGCCTTGAACGCGGGGACCGAATCGAGAAATTCCGTAACGAAAAAACCTCACGCTCCCCACTCCAACGGGCTCGGAGGTGTGGCTTGAAGGCATACTATGCAATAGCTTTACCGCGGCAGTCCCCGAGTGCCACACGTCTTTTTTTAGGTATTTTGTGATTATACCTACACGATTATATTTGTAATTATTTACAAACATACATACAAGTCTTTCTCTTTATTATATTAATGTAGTTATATTGTTGATAGGCAGATAACATAAAAAATGGGACGATATTTGCAGTCCTAATATTTTGGTCAAAATAATTTAACGTTTGATACAAATATCTCTTTATTAGAGAGAGTAAAGTAAGATTATCATTTGACACACGTCGAAAATATCTTGATAATAATATCAAAGATAGCAATAGATCAAATTGTGTGTGAGGCGTGAACGGTGTGGTTATGTTTAACTTGCAGTTGCGTTTAAAATTTCCTGTTTTATCATGGTAATGTATGTTCTAATTGTTACCTATATCGTAAAGTTTATTATTAATTATTTAGATATCCAATGAGATTGTTTTAATAGTCAAAATTTACTTGCAGTTTGAGCAAATTGATATTATGATCTCAATAACCAGCCATGGCTATTGCGATCATAATTTGAATTTGCCCGTCGTCGGTTCAATTCATGGTGTAATCTGTCTGGAATTAAGAGGTCATAATACGGCTCCTGTACACAGATTATAAAAAAGTTCAATTTTAAGTTGTGTTTTACAATAATTATATCTACACAAATAATTTTGTGAACGTTTTTATTGTTGAAAAAATAAATTGAATTGTATTAAAATGTTTAAGGTCTAATATAAGCACTATTTGCATATCTATAACGGAATCAGCCTCATGGGAAGATTTTCCCTCCCAGGAGTTATTTTCTTCAAGTCGAATGACCTCATAACTATGTTAATTTACATAATACTTAGATCCCTATATAATATCATGGCTATATGATTAAATAATTATACGTTCTTGTTTGACTAGTTTTTACCCTCGTCTTTTTCAATGCCTATACAATACTCACGTATTATAACACATAGGTATATACAGTTCATAACAGCTGAATACATTGTACCTAAAATCTAAATAAATATTCTAATCTATTCAATATGTGTCATAAGAAATCTGCTAGCTCATAATATTATGATTCTTTATTTAAATCAATAGAAAAAAAACTATAAAAAATTGTATACAAAATGTTTTTATTGTAATAATAATTATTTATTATTGTTACAGGGGCGTAGGAAGTGGTGCCTCGGAGAGTGGCCGCGATTTCGTTATCGAGCGGGAGAGAGAGCGTGAACGGGAGACAGAGATAGAACGACCTCGACGGCAGGTGAGAGAATATTTTATTATTATTATTCTAGTCTTTATGGTGCATTTACACATTCGTGCGAATAGCGAGCCGAATTCTGAACACGTATATACCTACGTAAAGAGTGGCTCTCGCTATTTTGCCTTGAGATGCGACTAAAGGTGTAAAGAGCGACTTTTCGGACGTAATCAAAGGGAAGACGTAAAAGTTAAGATTATATATTCTCAAAGAAGTAAAAAATGCAGAAACCAAACATTACGACAAACAATAATTTATTTTAAAGGCCCTTAGTAGGTGAAAACGGCAAAATGGACTGTTTTCTATGAGCTATAATTGAAAATATTAAAGTTTTTTCGCACTGAAATTTCTAATATGTATTACAATTTACAGAACGTAAGTGTGATGGGATGACTGTTTCCACAACACGATTGGAAAAATTTTGCTCGATAAAAAAAAATCCTGAAGTTACCTCTAAAATATCATATAAATGCTCATTACAACCGTATTTTACGATAATAATCCGTATAAAATCACAAATACATAGGTATATTTACCTTCTCGATTTCGTGACTGTTTTAGATTTAGAAAATACTAAATAATATTTTCATTCACTTTTTAATAAAAATGTGAATGGCGCTTACGATTTTTAGTTTCGAGCACGTTGATTCCATACTAAACGCGGACCTCCTCACCCCTTACCTCAGGCCCGAATAGCTGAATTTTTGCTGACCGCCTGACCCCCCTTAAGTAGTTGCTGTTTCTTATGTACAACGAACTAGTAACCCTAGCAATGTCTTTACTTACTTTACATTATAATGTGTTTTGCATTTTTCTTTTTAAAACAAACGTACCTATTTATTTTATGAGTTTAATTATGGTAGTTAATTTCACAAGAAATGTGAGTCACTTAATCATGACTTCATTCGTGCATCAATATAAATAACAAGCAGGTTATCTTATCAAAGATCCTACTAATATCATAAATGCGAAAGTTTGTGAGTGTGGATGGATGTATGGATGAATGTTTGTTACTCTTTCACGTAAAAACTACAAGACAGATTTGGACGAAACTTTACAGAAATATATATGTCACGTCAGATTAACATATTATGAGCTACATAAATATTTTATTTTGCACGCGGCTTCATCCTCGGGTGAAACCGTGTACGACTATCACCGATTCTTGATGCAAATAGGACAAAATCGAGTTGGGATTCGAATACAGACAAACATACAAGTGGAACTAATAAAAGCGTATTAACAACAAAATATTACACACAAAATATTTGCTTTCAATACATCGTTTATCTCAGAGCCAGGTTTGTGCGGCTTATCGCTGCTGATAACGAAATAACTCTCATTGCGTCGGCCATTATAAATATAGCATACTAGATTCCTACGAATTTGCTCGTGTAAACAATATAATTTTGCGTAAAAGACACCGAAAGCGAAAGTTCAGTAGAGGCTTCAAAATAATGTTTGCATGTTGCCTTGCCTGGATCAAATCTTAAAATAAATCTTTAATAATTAAGACTAATTAAGTAATTAGGTAAAATCAGACTGAGCGTTATTTTTTGGAAACAATTGTATCGAGATAAAAGCATCCTTAAATATAAAATATGTATTAACTCGACAAAAAGCTAATCTTATCAGCATTAAATTAATAAACTGAATTATTACATTATGATTTATTTTATCATCGGATTCACAAAATGATGCGTCATAATAAAACCTCCTACAAATTTTCCCCAGAATGCGGTCACAACAAAACACAATTCACAACACAATTTTTTTTTTTTTTTTTATTGTATGATAGGGAAGCGCTTGACCACTATTTCGCCTGATGGAAAGCTGAGATGTGGCCTAAGATGGAGCGCGCTTCCCTAGAAGGTACCTGTTCACTCTTTTCTTGAAGACCTCCATATTGTACTCGTCGGGGAACACAGACTCAGGAAGCATGTTCCAGTCCCTCGCGGTTCGAATGAAGAATGTCGATCGGAACCGCTTTGTCCGGGTACATGGAACATCCACCATATGGCGGTGCCTAGAGTCTGTGCGCCTCGACGATCGATGGAAAAATGAAATTCCTAAAATATACTACCGAAGTCTAAGTAGTACTTATTTTGTTTTTTTTTTTAGTTATTATTCTGTGACTTAGCGCTTATTCTAACTTCGCTGGTTTGACCCGGAATAAAAAATATAGCCAATTAGAAACTTATTAAAACTGAATTACGTTTTAATAGCATTTTTTATCGATAGTTTTTTTTTTGGTAAATCGTAACAAAAAAACAAATCAACTCTTTCCTCTACATAAGTAGGTACAATAATACCTATATAGTACCTACTACCTACCTAGTTTATGTTATTCAAAAATAGTTTTTACCTATGATTTGATCTAACAACAAACCGAACTGGCCCTTCGCAAGTAATCCCCGATAGTGATATTCATAGATAATATATCAGTGATAAGAATTCACAGTCAGTAGCCATCATGGCTCCTGGGTTTCGGACGTTCACTAAACAGCAATGGGAGGCTGTGATGATCGTGAGTGATTTATCTTTATCTTAGATACTAAGTAATATTAAAAAGCTGAAGAGTTTGTTTGTTTGAACGCGCAAATCTCAGGAACTACCTACTGGAAAAATTATTTCGGTGTTAGATAGCCCATTTATCGAAGAAGGCTATATTATATCATCACGCCAAGACCAACAAGGAGCGGAGCAATGCGGGTGAAACCGCGGGGCACAGCTAGTTTTAACTAAAACCGATTAAGAGGAAGGTTTTGTTTTTCCTTTTGATTGTAATGGGATACAAAAAAATATTTGAAAATTCCATTGAGAAATACAACTTCCATTTTTCGGAGTGAAAAAAACATTTTATTTTTTGTTATTGTCCTAGCCGAACGCAGCAAAATATATTACTTTTAAGGTTTGCAATAAAAGTAGATGATTATGATGCTTGTAGTACCTGTAAATAAATAAAATGAATTCGAATTGAGCTCGGTCAACATTTATTAATTCAAAACTTTGCACGTAAAATATAATTTTGTCGTTTTGTACCTAACTGTGGCTAGGATGTTTTCGATTTTGTTAATTGTTTGTTTTTAAAATTATTTGACCTTAGATGTTAAGAATGCATGTGTAGATGTAAGAAAATATACTTAAATGTAAAAATTATATTTGAAAATACATAAGCTATCTTAGTAATGCCGCAGTTATGTACTATTTATTGAAGTGATAAATAGAAATAATAGGTAGGTACCTAATATAGATAAATGACTAGGTAAACTTTTTATTTAGAATCGAACGCTCGTTCAAAACTGTGATATGTCTTTATATATCTATTCAAGGTATATTAGATAACTTTTAATATCTCCTCTCATAGGTTTTACGCAATGTTAAACTTAGAATTTTTTTATTGTGAAACCCATCTATTACGATAATAGATAAAATCTTGTCCGCTAAGAAAAACTAGCTACGATTCATTTCATAATATCCAAAAAGAAAGATGACAAATCACTCGAAGACATAATAATGTATTTCGAAATGATTAAAATTATCTATTTCCTCTTATTGAAAATATAAATAAAAATACAGGGTGTCCAGGGCCCGAAGTCTGTACATGAATATTAGTCGGTAATTATCGACAACTAATTTATAGTCCCGTCTTCAGCAATGAAAATGATGTCGCTTAATACCTCTCCCTAATTTGATGGAAGTATACAATGGATACATATTTGTTTATAATTTTTATTCTTCACAAAACTTTCCGTAATGCGTCAAAATATTTATATAATAATAGCCTAGTAGTAATGCATTTTTATCTAAATTAATAACATAATTATTTCAATTCCGTAGATATATGAAAAATAAAAAGAATATAGATTTCGTGGATTTGGAAAATCATTTCTTTGCAACACATTCGAATATTGTCAAAACAAATTATTCTTTGACATTGTCAATCGTTATGATACCGACGTTTGATCTCGACAAGATCTCGAAGGCCCTTCTCCCATTACGCTACCGGTATCCTACACGTCCGCGACTAGTATAGTTGGTCGCTTTTGCGTCGTGTTTCGCGCGTATCTCTTCGGTAGAAAGATAAAAAATTCTTATCATCATGTTGCAGTTCTCGTGCGGCTATAAAAACTCTACAATATATGTTTCTTTCAATATATGGATGAATCCAGTACCTACTTCCTACTTTTACGTCGTCACTGGAATCGCTCGACATAGCGTCCGTCTACAAAAACGAGGCACAATAATGATGAATTTCGTCATTTTCCAGTCGCTGAATATATCGAACATCGGGCAGCGAGCAAATATCTAACTAGTATTCTACTCGAGTATCGTATTCTAGAAGTATCGTAATGGGAGAAGGGCCTTACGGTTTGTGTGGGTATGTAGATACGGTTGAAAATGTCGGAAAATTATAGATTATTATAATTTTATAATAAAAAAGATATTTCACACTTCCGATGCTACACGATTTAACGCAATTGTGTTTTCTCTTATTTAATGTTATTGCAATTAAAATAAAATAAACAAATAATGTTTTATTTTTAAGATGGTTTCAAAATTTTATTGAAAATGTTAAGAAGCCTCTTATATTATATTAAATAAATATTAAAATAATGTACTGTTGTCTGCATTTATTCAGCCTAAATTATTGCATTCATATTCAATTAATAATTCCTAGAAGTTCAGAAAGAAATTATTCTGAACTTCTAGGATAATAAAATTATACAGATGAATACAAATAAAAAACGATCGAATTAAGAAAAAAATTTATTAGAAAAATTTAATTTAACAGTTTATAATAGCGTAGTTGAAAATTTGGCTCAAAACCATCATCTCTCATCAACATAATTCTAGTAACTTGTTCATCTGTAAATTATAAAATTTATAGATAAATATTTATATTTATTACATAAATAATTACCCGTAAACCGCTAAATCAATTGCATATATTCATCCTTTGCTTAACTGTAATAAAATATACAATGATGCACATAATATAATATAATAATACAAGCTAAAAATACAAGTGATACAAATTATCCGTTCCGTCCTTAGTTTTAGTTCCGTCCGTTTCTATGATGTCTTAAAGATTTCTAGAAAGGCTTCGAATTAAGCAGAATTATCTTGTAGAGCTTTTAGAGTCTTTTGATTAGAATTTTATTGCACTTCACAAATAACAAAATATTACTAAACTAAAACTAATACATAGCTTTAACTATATAAAAACATAACGCAGATTGATATTTTCTTAGGATATTTGTTATCCAATAGATTTATAGGATTTTTAAGAACATAATTAATTAAAAATTATCCTCTTGAAAACACAAAATTTATATTTATTTTGATAGAAATATTATTTCGATTGATTGATGTCAAATGTCAAAAAAGTAAATAAGGAGATTGCCATACATGGAATTTTGGATTCCATGAATATGTAATAAATAGAACATTAATTAAACGATTGATATAAAAAAATATCGAATTTGATTAAAATTAAATTAACTGCCATGTTTTTTGTGCATAACATATTGTGCTTTTTTCATATGCAATTGTATTTGTAATAATGCGAAAAATTTATGTAACTAATTTTAATTTACTATATATTCCCTAATATCAAGGTAAATTTCTTGGAAAAACAACACTAAATTTTTTAGGTCCATACTATAGTTACTGAAAATCGTTAGTTACCGACCGATTTCGGTCGAGATCGATGTCGATTAATGTGTCGAGACTACGCCTACAGCAGCAGATTTCAATGTTTGAACGCTTCTAGTTTTAAAACGCGACGTGCGAGGGGGACGCGGGGGGTGTCATTCAACGCGTGAGCTCTGCGGATTTTTTAGGCGCCATGGAGCAGTGGAGCGGAGAGCATCGCGCTTATGCTATTGAAGCATACTTTTCGTGTGATTTCGCTGGCGAAAGCCCGCCGTCGGTTTAAAAACCATTATCAAATTCATCGTTTAAGAGATGGACCTTCGATAAATTTGATACAGTCGTGGGAAGCAAGGTTTAGGGCTACAGGTTCAGTCATTAATAACCATAGGCCGGGACCAGCACCATCAGTATCCACGATAGAAAACATTAAACTTGTTATGAATTCTGTAATTGAAACCCTCGTTTATCACTTCGCACACGTTCGTCGATATTGGGAATTCCTAAATCGATTTTACAGGTCATTATGCGAAAAAAGCTTAAGCTCCATCCATACTAAATTCAGATTATTCAAGATTTGCTACGTGTCATACTGCTAATGTGTCAATGAATTCAGTGCGGCAGTTATTTCCTGAAAAGCACATATCCCGAAATGGCACCATCCCGTGGCCACCCAGGTCACCAGACCTAAGTCCATGTGACTTTTTCTTGTGGGGCTATCTAAAAACTGTGGTTTACCAATCAAATCCAACGACCATAAGACAACTGAAGGAAAATATCCGGGCTGAAATAAACAGAATTCCCAGTTCCCTTTGCAAACAAGTTTTTCTCAACATGCGGAATAGATTGAGGAGTGTGTGAGAGTAGAAGGGCGACATTTGGAAAATGTAATTTTCAGGAGATAAAATCCGCACTCGTCTTCTTTTGACTTTAATAAAAATATTTTGTTTAGAAATAATACTTCTTTTTTTACTAGCCCTCAAACATTGAAATCTGCCACTGGACACCCTGTATTAGCTAGGTAGTTAGATTGGGCGTTATCTTATCTTGAATTCCTTTTAGGATTATTACATACTTACTCCATTTTTAGACCTAAATTAGCATAAATATATCAGCTTAATAATGTTTATCCGTAGCTTCTTTGTGACTTAATACGTTATAGTTTATTTATTTATACTCTTGTCCAAAATTCTATTAAAATAACATTCCAATAATAATTTAAAAATTTTGTTGCATTTTTATTAAAAGAAAAGCTGAACTTGATTAGCAAAGCTTCGATCATGATTTTATCATCTGAATTTATCTGAGCGTTATTCGCATCCATTTTTCCATATATTTTTTTCCAACATTATGTAATTAAAAAGCACTTAAATGATATATACAATAAAAAACACAATGCAGACTTTAATATCATTGTCATGACAATATTTACAACTCCAACATTTCTAACATCATATAAATTCTTCCAGCAAATGTCAGCACAGCTGGGCCGCGGGGAGCGCGGGGAGCGGGGCGGGTCTGGCGGGGAGCGAGATGACGCATCCTCCACAGGATCCGAGCGTCTGTATGAACAGGACATTGCCATCTTAAACCGATGCTTCGATGACATAGAGAAGTTCATCGCACGGTTGCAACATGCAGCTGCCGCGTCTAGAGAACTCGAAAGACGTAGACGCTCCAGGGGAGGGAAGAGGAGCGCGGGGACAGGGGAAGGAATGCTCGCGTTACGCACCCGTCCCCCACCAGAAAGGGACTTCGTTGATGTGTTACAAAAGTTCAAGTTATCCTTTAATCTGCTAGCAAGATTGCGCACACATATACACGATCCAAATGCCCCAGAACTGGTCCATTTTCTATTCACGCCGCTCGCATTGATAGTGGATGCGGCACAGGATGTGGCTGATGGTCGTCTGCCGTCTCGTGTGGTGCAGCCATTGCTGACAAGGGACGCGCTCAATCTGCTGGCCAATTGTGTGACCAGTAAGGAAACAGAATTGTGGCATTCGCTTGGAGATGCTTGGCTGATACCAAGGTTAGTAATGTTCACTAAATAATAAACACAACTGTTTCTATCAAATCATCCATGATGTCATGAATTTTCGGATATTGAAAATGACTTACTTTACTCGATACAATATAATACTTCATTCGAATTTCCCATTTAACAAAAATATTCCAGCTTAAGGACCTTGATCGAGTGCAATCATCCGATAATGTAAGAAAAACCATAAATTTTCAGAGAACAATGGAAAACAGCAATACCTCCATATCAGCCCGTGTTCATGGATGGCTGGACACCGGACTATCAAGTAGACGATCAGCCTTTGAGAAGGTGAGCTTTATTTGCAGTTCTACATTACTAAACGGGTTTTAGGGAAGAATTTTCAAGCAGAAATGCCTTATAATTCACCACTTTTTAAAACTATAATCGATCCATTATCACTCATGTCATCAGAAAAGTTTTGTTTCCATATGTGTTGTATATTAAGTGTATGTGTCATTTGATGATTCAAAGTATGTTATAGCCTAATATATTTTTGTCCAAATGTGCTGTATCATTTTAAGTGTATGTCCTTTCTATGCAAAATATCATGCCATTTTTTGTTGTCCAAATATACTTTTTGTCAATGTTTGTCCAATCATCCAATTGTGTTTGTCTTTGCTTATGTATGTGCAATGTGTTCAATGTTTACCTAAAGGCCGTCACCTCGTCGCAGCGAAGGCAGGGTGGTAGAGGAAGCTGCGGGTAGTGCAGCGGATGGTTATGTTTATGAAAGGAATGAACCAGATCTGTACGGGGAGAGGGAGTACGCACCGTATCCAAGGTACGAGTGCTTCTTTGTTGCTTTTTGTGTTTTTGTACTATAATTATGATATTATTCTTTCACCAATATCATTGAAATTGTGTTATTTAATCGTCATTTTTGAAGGAAATTAAAATGACAATTTAAACTACTATAATAAACAATAAAATGGAAGTAGGTTTTCCTTTGCTTGAACTGACTTTACTTGTAGACTTATCATTCGCTATCATCAGCATCAACTCTCTTCTCTAAAGAAATATCAATTCGCAGTTTTATTGATTAGGCGAAAAGTAATTGCTGTCTGATTAGTAACTATTAATACTACTTTTTTATAGAAATACGCGAACACTGACACGAGAAGATTCTGGGTCAGCGGCTTCATCGCCGGAACGAGAACCTCCATATCGCCCCAATGAACGTGAAGATGGTACGTACATTGAAATCCTAATTAATTTTAATTTATCTATTCTAACTCATGCACACAACTTCGTTTGATTTAAAAAAAATATTTTCATAGCTGCTCCGCTTCTATTCGCCGCTTCTATACAGGTAAATTAGCTTGGAGAAATTTTTGCATATGTAGTGGTGTGTATATTACTCAGATCTTAGAGCGCGTTTCCACTATATCGTTCTGGCCTATACAAAAATGTTTCGATATCCTAACATTACTATTTAATTTTATACTTATTCCTAGCAACACTTTTGTTTTCAATAAAAACAAGTTTTTATTTGAAAGAAAATGGTTTTGACTTTATAAAAAAAAATATATCATTCAATTTCACGTCCTTGAGCAAACGACAAGGCGACTACCGTGAAACAATAAAATATCGTGTCCATAATAATTTGTTTCATAATTAATATTTGACCATAATAATTACGAAACAAAACAAATAAATAAATCGTCACTTGATAGTGGAAAGTGGAAACACGCACAAAACCAGAATAAACCAGTTTACGCTGTCCGCAGGTGCCACGTGCAGTCGTTTGGTACCGTTAGAACATAAAGCACACATTTAATTCAAAAATTATAATTATTACGTAGTTTAATTGTTAAATTTTGTATTTGTTGATTGTTGTTATTATTTGTTATTATTGTTATAATATTTGTTGAAGTGTTTAATTTGTGTGTAAGTGTTGTAACTTTATATTGTTAATTCAAAATGGCTCCAGTGTTAAAACATGGTCGAGGCAAGCCTTTGACTTCTCAAACTAAAGAATTAAACTTTACATGTCGTTTCTTTTTCAGGTTAGTAAATTTTTCATTTTAGTAACATTGTTAATGTAAAAGTTATACGTATGTTAAATGTGCAAATATTAAAATAAAGTCTCATCTTTTTCAGAGGAGAAACACATATAGTTTAATTAAATTTAATTTAATTTAATTTAATCCCTTATATATGTCGTGGCCATATCGTAGATTTGCTCATTTCATGATATGATCGATCATTTCGTGAAATGATCGCATTGCATGAAATGATCGAATGTCTATTGGCCACATCATGATGTGGTTTAGGCAGATCAATGATAAGAAATCGTTTCTCGATATGGCCAACTAAACGCGCGGTTTTTTCATGAAATGATCAAAATTATTTGATCATATCGTAAAATAGTTACATTAATTATTGGTAGAGGCGCTGCAAGCTCTGTGTTTATGTGATAACTGATAATATGGCGGCCGCTGGCGAAAATTTAATTATTCGCAGTTAAAAACTTCATAATTCGTTTAATAACAATATGAAGAAAGTCATAGCAAAGAATTTACGACGAAGAGGTTCGAGTACTATGGAAAATGTGGATATCTTATATGTATTGAAGAAAAAATGCGTCTTAAATAAAAGGATTTAAGACGCATTTTTTCTTTTAGGATATATATTTATATATCCTACTATATTATTATGATTGTTTGTTTTTTAAAAAGCGATCCGCTTCTGGCACTCGCCGGCCGCTACCGCGGCACGCTCGCTTTGCTCGCTCGGCTCGTGCGTTGTTTATCAAAGTCTAACCTAACCTAACCTAACTGTTTTCTATTGCAAAAACCATTCGCTTCTGGCATTCGCCGGCCGCTGCCGCGGCACTAACTTAAATGACACTAAACAAGTTCTTAGAATATTCTGAATTTTTTTAATATTTTATGGACTCTCTATATTTTATACGATCTGGCCAAATGTGGATGATCAAATCGTGAAACGTTGACGATTTAACGATCTGATCAAACTATGTTGGCCATTTCCTGAAATGCGACCATTTCGTGAAATGATCAATCATATCATGAAATGAGCAAATCTACGATATGGCCACGACATATTATATATAAAATAAAACTAAAAATAAAATGTACTTTTATTTTATTTGCTGACCATACACTACTACAAACGCAAAAATTTCTCCAAGCTAATTTACCTGAGCTGTAGCGTGATATCCTTTTTTGTTAAATGGACAATCAAAAAAAATAATATTTAAATCACTACCAAACAAACAAACTCTTCACCTTTTTATCATCAATAGAATTGGCTATCTTCCGAAGTTCCTGACACCTATTTTTGGATAGATACGTTTTAATATCAATAAAATAGAATTGTATTTGAATGTGAACATTACTGTACTTGAAATAAAGCTCATTTTATATATTACAGATGATCTAGGAGAAGCGTGGGCGCAAGGTGTAGCGGCTAGAGGGGGGAGGGTGGTACGTGTCACCTACCCCAGAACTGCTAACAATGATAAGGAGCTTACTGTAGTCCGTGGAGAGTATCTTGAGGTAAGGATCCTTAGTAATAAAGTATTATGAAAAACGCTCCTTAATTTTAAGCTGATTTAGGTCTATTAAATTAATGGACCAAAAATGTTACTGTGCATGCAATAGTAATTTAAAGCAAACATTGTTTTATAAACACAGTTCTCAGTAACTTTGTTACAGAGTTACAGCAAAATAAAGCAATAATATGTACCCTACTGATTACAATACCTCGGGTATATGGGTACTATGGTACTTTTTTTGCCGGATTTTTTTACCTTGCCAACATAATTAAAACAGTTCAACGCCGATGACATTAATGATTATTTCATATAATCTGTATTCTTAACAATCAATCCTACAAACAAATTTCTACAAACATCAACAAATTCTAAACTTTTACCCATATTATAATATAAATTAAAAAAAAGACGTGTGGCACTCGGGGACTGCCGCGGTAAAGCTATTGCATGCTATGCCTTCAAGCCACACCTCCGCGCCCGTCCCCGTGGGGAGCGTGAGGTTTTTTCGTTACGGAATTTCTGGATTCGGTCCCCGCGCTCAAGGCCCGCGATAGAAGCTATGCAATAGCTTAATAAAACCAAAAATATAAGATTCATATTATAATACTTCTCTCCCCAGGTGCTCGACGACTCCCGCAAGTGGTGGAAGGCGCGCAACCGGCGCGGCGTGACGGCGCACGTGCCGCACACCATCGTGGCGCCCGCCGGCACCCCGCCCTCCTCCCCGCACCTCTACCCGAACCCTATCTATACGCACTATCAGGTTTGTAACTGTTTATTTTAAAAAATACAGTTGAAATTTGAAATATGTTTGGATTTTTTGGGAAATTTTAAAGTTTTTAAAAAATTTATAGAATTTTTTTGAATTGTCAAGTTAACAATGCATGTGTAATGTGTATAGTTTACTAGCTGTGCCCCGCGGTTTTACCAGCAGTCCTCCGCTCCGGTTTGTCTTAGCGTTATTATACATAGTCTTCCTCGATAAATGGGCTATCTAACACCAAAAGAATTTTTCAAATCGGACCAGTGGTCCTTTGATTAACGCGTTCAAACAAACAAACAAACTCTTCAGCTTTATAATACAGTATAGATTTAGCACTACTTTTCAATGTAGTGGTTTTATAATGCCAATACCATTTTCAGTTTTAGCACGCTGAATTAAATTATGATTATCATATTCTTTACAGTAGTTTAAAGTAATCTTGTTTATTTGCTAGTATTCATCTTAATTAATATCTACTAAGATATCTCATTGATATAATTTTTGCCAGAGGACTAAGCATGCACCCTATTTTAAAATAATAAATCTCTCTAATATAATTAATATTGAATCAATCTTAATTTGTACTGATTTTTCTCTTAATTGCATTGTATAAACATACAATCAGTCTCAATTTTTACTCATTTAAGCCAGAGGACAAAGCATGCAACCTACGATAAAATAATAAACCTTTTTAATCTATACTAATATTATAAAGCTTTGCTTGTTTGTTTGAACGCGCTAATCTCAGGAACTACTGGTCCGATTTGAAAAATTATTTCAGTGTTAGATAGCCCATTTATCGAGGAAGGCTATAGGCTATATATCATCACGCTAAGACTAATAGGAGCGGTGTAATGCGGGTGAAACCGCGCGGCACAGCTAGTATAAACATACAATCTTCTCACATTTCCTTTCCTACCAGGTTGCCTGGCAGAGATTACTATGTAGCAATAAGACCGCCTATTGTACAAAATGTTTGTACCTCATTAATTTGTACTACATTTTCTACATTGTTTTGTACAATAAAGTGTTATAAATAAATAAAAAAGACGTGTGGCACTCGGGGACTGCCGCGGTAAAGCTATTGCATGCTATGCCTTCAAGCCACACCTCCGCGCCCGTCCCCGTGGGGAGCGTGAGGTTTTTCGTTACGGAATTTCTGGATTCGGTCCCCGCGCTCAAGGCCCGCGATAGAAGCTATGCAATAGCTTAATAAATCAGTCTCAATTTTACGTAATGTTCTCAATTTATTCTTCCAGGAAGGCGGCGGCCGGGGCTCCGGCGGCAGCAGCCCCACAGCGCCCGCGGGTAGGAACACAGCCGCTAGCGCCGATTGGGTCCGCAATGAGAGGATCGGCAAGAAGGGCGAGTTCCGATACTTCTAGCTGCAAACACGCTTAGTCATTATTTATTTATTATAATACATATCTATATGTCGCTGTGTGGTTGAATATTTGATTGAATGGCTAGCGTGTTCAACGATGACCTTCAGTTGACTAGGCGGAACGTTGATTTAACAACGTCCAACTAGTTAGCGGATTGTAACATAACCCTTTGAACAGAGTGGATATAACGCTCGGCCTATTGTTGAATGACTGTTCATTGAATTTCGACACAATTTACTTTTTCTAAACGTCCACAAGAAGACGGTTGCGACTTTGCGAGCCAACGGCCGCTTCAAAGAGTTCCTATTTCTTTGTAGTTAAAAATACAAGGAACCTAACCTAACCCACCCACTCATCCAAACCAACTATGCTAAATTACGTTCAGTCAAAACGTCCTTTAGTCATTCAATTAATTCATAAATGTCGTCATTCAATGAACGAGCTAGTCATTCAATCAAATAGCAGATTCCACTAGATGAATGCGACATATAAAAGTATATGCTTCGTGTAATTATCGGTTGCATTTAATATTTTGTAACTCGTTTATCAGCGTAAAGGTCTATTCAAACCAGTGCGGTATCGCTACCGCCGCGGCGGTATCACTATGGGTACGCGATTAGATCTCTTACGTAGTATATTATAGAGACTCTAATCGCGTACCGATCGGTATACTGATACCCAGCAACGGCGACTGACCGGTTGGCTTGGTTGGTAGTGGCCCTGCCTTCCGGCCTGCCTGCCGTCGTGGGTTCGATTCCCATCCGGGGCAAATATTTGTGTGATGAACATAGATATTTGCTGTGTCTGGGTGTTGATAATCTATATAAGTATTTATTTAAAATTATACATGTATGTTTATAAGCCATCTGGTTTCCATAACACAAGCGAAAGCTTAGTATGGGATCAGATCGTGTCGTGTGTGAAAATTGTCCTGAAATATTTATTTTATTACCCACGGCGGTAGCGGATACCGCTCTGGTTTGAATACGCCCTAAAGCTAGTAAATGAGTTGAGTTAGTTTTGAATAAAAATTTTACATGCAGTGAGAGTATCGGAACTCGCTTATCGGTTTTGTGTCGTCAAGGTCGTGGTCGATAGTGTTTCTAAGACTCAAATGTATCGTTAACGTGTACGTGTTTCGTATTTTGGCAATAACCTTGAAATGACCTTCGGTGTGTGTGTCGCTATATGCTAGTGTGCGTGTGCGCTTGGCAGATGTTTATATTATTTTTCTACAATACGTAAGTTATCTTTCTATATTGAAGTGTCACTTTGAGTAACTAGTGAAGATTCAATTTTATTTATACAGAGTCTATTTTTATATAAATACTATTTATTACGCTCTGAGTTGAACAGAGGGACAGTTACACTTTGTAAGTTTGTTTATCAATAGGCGCGCACGTGTTGGGTTTATTGAAGTGAAACTTCTTTATCGGGGTTGGAAAAAAATTTAGTGTAACATTTTTTCGTTACGCGTGACATTTTTCCGTTACGCGCCATCTTTCTATCATATTCTTATCCCTACCACGCGTGATTCGACGTATTTCTGTAAAGTTGCATATAGTAAATTATTTTTTGAAAAATAAGGTCATAAAGAAGTTTCACTTCTTACGTGTGTACACTAGTACACACACACACATTTTTTTTAAATAGTTTATTGTACTATCATTTGGCAGCTATGTGATTAATGAAATTGTACATAAAACTTACTAAATTTCTAGAAAAAGGAGAATTGATTATCAAAATAGTTGAAGAGACCTCGCGGCGCGCTTATACAATTTACTGTATTGATGAGTTTTTAACATTTATAATTAAACTCAGTACTACCAAATATAGCGTTTTCTTCCCTGTTTCGTCCTTTCCCTTTTCTACTTCTTTCTTGAAATTTCTACAAAGTATACAATCTTGGAAATCGCTTTTGTGTAGCGTTCTGTAAGTACAACGAAAAAGTAAAGAAAATTTTAGAATCTCAAATTACTAAATCGTAAATTACTTTTTCATTTCTCCTATAGATACCTATAAGACTTAGGAGGACTTAAGACTTAGACTAAATAGTTAGTCTGTTTTTTAAACCGGGTAAAATTCATTTGCGATATTTTGGGGGTATCTCGATAACCATTCTTGTCACAATTTAATATAATTATTATATCTCTATTCAATCAATATTTAATCAATTTCTAATGATAAACAACGACGTTATTTTAATATTTACCGATGTAAACGACCATGAATCTTCATTGTTTGCTAAAAAAAATAAAATATTCCCAATTCAAAATTTATAATTCAAATAAAAAAATATGATTTAAATAATTGTTTGTAATTCAGAATTAAAATAAATAATTATGTTAATTTACATCGGCAAATAGGGGATCAAGGGTGCTTTTCCACCAATAGTGTGCGAGGAATGTGTTTGTTAATAACCAATAGTATCGCTTCAAACGCCAAATGCTTCAAATTTGAAACTAAACGAAGAAATATGATTGGCTCTTTACAAACACGTTCTTCGCTACACATCCCCGCACATTATTGGTGGAAAAGCACCCGAATTGTTTTATATTTTGTTGTTTTGTACTAAACGGGCTTGTGTGTTGTAAACATGTTTATGTAAAGGTTTGTATTGCTTTCTGTTTGTATGTTTGTATTCGTTGTGACTCGTATGGGTAAGTGTTTTGGTTCTTTTTTTTATTTGTATTTTGAAATTGTAAATATAGATGAATGATTTTAATTTATTGTAGCATTGTTTTACGATATAAAATGGCGTAGATATCAGTAATCAATACCATAAAATTAATGTGACAAGATATACCCTATCTATTTGAATTATTTCTTTATTATAATAGGTGATGAGGTTTTTATATTGTGTAGGTACCTTCTTAAATTATTATCGTATTAAACAAAATTCAGTAGAAAAAATTTGCGTCAACAATTCAAAATAGAAGCATAATTACCTAATCAACAATTAGTCTTCGATTAAATCTATATCCAAAATATTATTATCCAAATACCAATTTTACAGAAAAGCCTATACCCCCTCCCCCACCACCGCCGCCCCCTCCCCCTGAACCGCCTGTCGCGCCACCGCCACCGCCGCCTGTGACTAAAACTGATACAATCAAATGTAAGTATAACAATAAAAATGTTTATAAATACTTCATGCACGAAGTAATCAAAATCTTACATAGGTACGTATTTGTAGGTATATATTAAGTAACTAAATTGTGCCGGTTACGTGGTAACTTACTTAATTTGTAGTACCAGGCAGATTCACCCGCGGGCAAAGCAAATATATTATACCTATCTCATGCGTAACTTTAGTACATAAGATACACCACTGCCAAGTATCATCTAAATCGGATCAGTGGTTCACGCATGAAATAACAATATAACAACAAACATACATACCTACATACATCCATTCATCCTCACAAATAATATTGGTAGGATTGTTATTTGATCTTTTTGCCCAATGGAGGACAATCTATAACAGTGGAACGATTTTTAATAACTTCGTGAACTTACAACACATTCAGAATTAAATCTATTTGGATATTTTAATCTGATTCTAACTGGACCATACGAAACTGCTAAAAAATCTACATTTGCACAGAAAAATAACAACTATCAACGATCCGTCTTCGATAGACCTTTCAAAACTAACCTAAAAGGGGTCACTGAAAATCAGTGCTGAGGTATTATGCCTCAGGTATCCTGAGTGGCTTCCTTTTTTAGCGCATGCAACCACACATATATTTATGTTTTCTATTACTTATTATTTAAAATTTACAATGCTATTTTATATGTGTGTTGTGTGTGTTAGAATAAATGGTTTCTTTCTTTCTTTCTTTGTTTCTAAAATTATCACAATGATTCCAGCTACAAAGTCAGCAGTGAGCACCAGCAGTGACCTACACGAAGAGCTAAAAGCAGTGCTACCACAGATACAACGCAGGCTGGAGATCAAGAAGACACCGGATATATTTATTCATCAGGTAAATAGTATTACAATAAGTTTAAAAAGTAGCTATATACATACTACATACTAGCTTCCGCCCACAACTTTGTACGTGCATCCCCGTTTTTCCCCGTTCCCGCAAGAATTTCGGGAAATCCTTTCTTAGCGGATGCCTACGTCCTAACATCTACCTGCATGCCAAATTTCAGCCCGATTTTAGTCCAGTGGTTTGGGCTGTGCGTTGATAGATCACTATATCAGTCACCTTTGAGTTTTATATACATATATAGATTTTACTTGGCAATACAGCTTACTTTAATACTGCAAACTAGTTGCAAAGTATTGTATTGTTGATAAATTCTAGAATTTATAGGGTCGGTCAATAAAAAATGTAGCCACAAATAAGCAGAAGCAAACTTCATTGTAAAATGCCCTCCAATGATTCCATAAATATTTGATTGATGATGATGCACATAAAAAAGATGATACGAATTTGGTCTTATTTTAAATTGATTCTAATTCTTCTTATTTATTTCAAAATTCTTCTTCCAAAATCCAAATCATAACTATAAATAGCCACCATTTTATATCGCAAGAATTTATAACATAGATGCTGCCTATAATTTCAAATAAAAGCTTATCCAGAACATTGCATTTCGCAGAAATCGAATCCAGACGAAGTCGTGTCCTGGCTGGAACTAAAAGGCTTCAGCAGAACTGCCCAGAAGCAGCTGCGTGTGTCTGGTCACCAGCTGTTCGCGCTCTCCAGAGCACAGCTGGAACGCGTCCTGGGGCCAGACGAAGGGAAGCGGCTGTATAGCCAGGTTCTGGTGCAGAGGAATGTGTCTGGGGTAAGATATTTGCTGTATTGTGGTAGATTTTTATTGGTTCTTGTCTTAGGATAATGTGGAATATTGATGTCAATTCTATACAATTAAGTCATGAACGGAACAGATATTTTAAGTTAAACAATGTTTTTAATTCAGTAATGAAATCCGAAAGGAATCTTAATTTAGATTAAAAAAAATATAGTATTATTCTGAGATAATTCCAACAATTTAATCTAATTGTGTGACAAAATCGTTGGTTTCAATTAACAGAAGTAAGGCTATTTATTATTTACATGGTGATGGGCCTATCGTTTAAAATATTTAAAACAATTTTCATTTTGGGTGGTGCTCTCGTGCACGCGAGCAGTACAAGACGACATCAGCGTCAGAACTGCAGAGCATACTGCGGAAGGTTCGAGAGAAGGTGGAGGTGTCCTGACCATAGATAACAAAAATGCCACAGACAACGCAAACTCCACAGACAACGAATGCGCCACAGACGACGAAGCGGGAATAGATCCGCCCATAGACTATATTCAAATAGATGCGGAACAGAAATATTATCGAAGTTCATCGTTCTGTTGATATATTATGTTATTTTAAATATAATTTTCTACCATTATTGTTGTTTCATTTTTTTTAATTATTTAAAAATTAGTGATTTTTGAGAAGGTAGGTAGGAAGGTAGTATTAAGTACTTATCCAAGTAACATTAAAATATTTTTACAGCCGTATTCAATTACCTTTTGATATCTTTATAAGTTTATATCATGTCAGGTTGTCTTAGAATAATCTTTATGATTGTTACTTACGTCAAAATATACCTATAATTTAATTGCGTTCATAAATATAAATGAATAAACAGTATCAGGCATTTCTCAGAATGTGCTTTGTTTATAAACAAGATTTTGTAATAATGAAAGTAGTCAAATACTTACTAGGCAAATTCATTATTGTTGTGTTAATATTATGTGGTCTAATGGCCGTTCCCAATATTCAAACTACGGTTATAGATAGACAGCTATCTCCGATAGCTAGTAAGGTTCTATCTATCGTAAGATAGATACAATATTGGGAACGGCCATTACTGGCTGACAGCTGTCAAAACGTTATTGGGACGCTCATATAGAAAAATATATTCAAAGAGAAAAATATACCTCTAGTAAGCAGTTAGTCCTCCAGACGATAGATAGCGATCAGAGATAGGTTATCTTATCGCTAGTAAGCATATTGGGACGCCAAAACAAAAGATAGATAGCATTTTCTATCTTTAGTAGGGTCAAACCGAAGATAGATACGATATTGGGAACGGCCATAAATAAACCAGGGTATACAGGATGTAATCGTTAAGTGTGCACAGGCGATTATTCCGTAACTATTACAGATATCAAAAAACTTTAAATTGATATCGAAAGTAGGTACTTAACCTAATAAGTAAAATGGCCATAATGAATTTAAAAAAAAAAAACGAGAAATATCTAAAAAATTTACATTAAACCCTCCCATACATTTAGTATAAGATATGAATATCCCATACAGTACATTTAATATGAAAGATTTTAGCTTATTCTTTCTTTTTTTGGTTTTCTGCTTTAATTACTTCGCAAATTTGAAGGGAAGTTCATTTGGAAACTGTAAATAGAATTCCTGACTGTATTGCACATCAGTGTGCGGACGTCACTTCGAAAATCTGCTATGAATACAAAATGTATGGGAAATAAAATGTATGGGAGCGTTTAATGTAACATTTTTGGATATTTCTCGTTTTATTTTTTTTAATTTATTATGGCCATTTTACTCATTAGGTTAAGTACTTTTGATATCGGTTTAAAGTTTTTTGATATCTGCAATAGTTACGGAATAATCGCTTGTTCACACTTAACGATTACACCCTGTATACGTATATACCTACCCAAAATTGTTAAATAAAAATGAATAAAACACAATATTCGCGTCCCGTATATTTTATTTATTAGATATATCTTAAAATAATAACAATTTGATCATAGAGTTTCATTACAACAATGGGTATTATCCTTAACAATATATTAAAAAATAAATACATATTCGTAGACTATCAATTCCTGTAAAATTTGTATGATTTACAAAATATATATTTTTATACTTATAATATCTTCTTGCCATAACAAAAAAAATATCTTTTTCTATCTACGATATGGAAATACAATATTGTAAAATAACAAATAGTATACCTACTATTTTAAAAATAAAGCTGCCATTAAAACTAATATGATTTCATGTAATAAAATTGATATTGATTTTAAATTATGATAAGAATTTCTCACCTAATATGAAAAAAGATAAAATGGCAAGACTATTGAAAAATATTAATCTTCAATTAATAAACAATGAATTCATTACCTAGATATTTGATCATTGTACTTAAATAAACATAAATAACTAAAATATCAAATATTTAAAATTAATCACATAAACTCATTTTACCTAGTACATACCTTTTTATTTATGCGTTCAATTTCAAAAATAACATTTGTATATTTATGAATAAAATAATAAAATTCATATATACCTAACTAGGTATCTGTAATATCATATTATGTTCTTTGTACAATTATTAAACAAAAATATTATTAGCTCTAATAGATATGTAAAAGATCATTAAAAAACTATGTTATAATCTAATAGTATAGTTTTAGAACTAAATGTTTTATACGTAGGTACTTATTAGTAATTTTTTTGAAGGTCTCACCGATTTCTCAAAGATAGATACGTAAAGAACAGAATGTTTAAAATTCTTTAATAATTATTCTTTTGAGAGTCCGGCTAGATATAATTTACAAATATCAATAATTATGGCACTGATAATAATAATAAAACTACGTAACTAAATAAGGGTGAATATCATTTTTCGTTTGTTTTGAATGGCATGAGACAACATAGATATTTTATACCAATAGTTTCTGTTACGACGTAAAAATATCGACCCTTACTCACAATGGAATCATGTTTACTTCATATAATATAAATATCGAAATATGCACTAAATATAATATGTACAGTTAAAATATCAGTTTAAAACCAACTTATGTATAGATACGTAGGTTATTTATCCATAATTCGTGTTTATTTTTCACACAACTGGTAAAAAATATTCACACTTTTATTTTAGTAATATTTATCCTTTAAAACCTGTATTTAACATTGATAGCGTTTTATCACAAATAAAAATATGTCCATTTTAAATGCTTAAATTCGACACAGAGTGAACTTTACTGGTTTTACGAACATTAAAACGAACATTAAAATATCTAATTTTCGTTAATAAAGGATTGCGAGGTGAATCTTTAAAAATCACAGTAAAATGCCTATAAATATACTACCTACAAAGTCTTTCATTGCTAACAATATATTACATAAATATCTCCCATTTTCCATTCGTTGTTTTATTCGAACATGGCGGATCTTACATTGTTACATACATTAATAATTTGGAGAATGTCCTAGGCTATATAAAATATCTTTTCTTTCTAGTGAACAAGAGTCGTACAATGATTGGAAAATAACTTCTCTGTTTGATAAATAATTAAAGAATTTCGAAACGTTTTAGTCCAATGCAAATGGCCTAAAAATGAACAAATTCGTAGATAGCAAAGTTTCCTGTGACGTAATATGAGTCCAAAGTTATAAAGCTGGCTTATGCCAGTTTATATAAAAGAATTATTTAACTATCTAATCGACAAAGAAATCCGTTGGATAGCATCCAAGGCAAACACAAACTTTATGACAATATTATTAAACTTTTCACAAAATACAATATATTTATAAAGAAGTTATTCTCATATTATATACTTATTTGTAAACCCTTTATTAACACTCATTCATAGTTAAATAGATTGTAGCTAGGATTTCCTCGCCGCAACTCTGGCTGCAATGGCCGCTGTTAATGCTGACCCTTTGCCGCTGCCGTCTTCAGCGCCCAATAATGTGAACTGTATAGAAAAAGGACATTAATCAAGTTTCAAAATTTATGGATATATTAATTGTAACAGAATTTTTTCATTGAAAAATCACTATTTCTGGATAGATAGATGCCTATATATAACATGTCAGTTAAGAAAAAGTATAATTTTTTTTACTAAAACGTTTTGAATAGCTATCAGCGTCTTTATCAGAAATCGTGAAACTGTTACAAAATATCTTCCGAAATAAAATCCACATTAACTCAGGTTCGTCAAAGAATAAGCATCACAGATGTGTCTTGAACAGTTTCTTGCTTTGTATACGCTCTGGCCTGTTCACAAATCAGAATATTATAAAAATACGTACAAAAGTGTTACCCTATGAATAAGTATATACCTTATGATGAGGAGCCAACAGAGCGACGTATTTGTCCATAAGATGCCTGATGCGGGGGTGCTTTTTGTATACAGATCCATCTACCGCCACCGACACGTGCGCTCGGTCCATGCGCTTCAGGATTGTTGCTATGCCTGAAAAATAGAAAAAAAAATATTTATTTTTTAAAAGCATTCTAAAATACATTGTCTATGCAATTTAAGAGTTTCAAATTTTATTTAACCAGTTGATAGTTGCGCATAGTAAGTTTTAAATAATTAATTAGTTTTGTTTGTGATCATAGTATTGTGTACAATATTTCCAAAACAGCTTTTTGTCCGTTTTATCACAATTTCTTTTTTTAATTAAACCAATTACATAAATGTGTACATAATCAATTACATACAATTATTACACCGTATCTCAATGAACAGAAAATTGTAACTGGTAGCGATACATTTCATTCAAATTATAATTCCCATTATCACAAAAAATCAATAAAAGAACTCACAAACAGACACAAGTTGCGCAGCACGGTTGGAGATCAATCGCGCCGCATGTTGCGCAACAAGCGCGTCGGTTCGTGATATTTGTGCGCCCGCGCACGCTTCGCACAACGTGTCTGCTGTGCGCTGCCAGTCGCCGCTCAAGTTGTCTCTGTAATAATGTAATTTATAGATATAGATTAATAAATATTACAATCTATACTAATGAAGAGCTTGTTTGTTTGTTTGAACGCGCTGATCTTAGGAACTACTGGTCCGATTTGAAAAATTCTTTCGGTGTTAGATAGCCCATTTATCGAGGAAGGCTATAGGCTATATATCATCACGCTAAGACCAACAGGAGCAAAGCAATGCGAGTGAAACCGCGGGGCACAGCTAGTAATAAACATAGTAAAACATATTCTTTCCAAAAATGGTAAATTATTATTATTGTTCTATATTTTGACGATTCAAAATCGTTTTTAAATAAAGTCAAGTTGAATAAATAATTATTTGAGTTTGAAAATACTACACGAAATACAACCTGTCAAAACTCAGTTATAAACAAAACATCTCCATAAACCTACTGTTAGTAAAATAATTTTATTAATATTTAATAATTAAACATGGTAATAATTACACTTACTCTTCAAACATGCTGACGTGCGCAGACAGTATTTCCCCTTTAGTGGGCTCAGCAGCAAATAGACCATCTCTAGCCAACGCACTCAGCACTGCACACAGAATTTCTCCCAAATATTTCCCACCGATGTATTTCTCGAAACTGTGAAAAAAATATTAAATTTTATGTTTGTGATAAAAATACATTTAGACTAGGTACAGCTCGTTACTAATTATGAGTAAATGCCTTTAACAAATATACGATTCCGAATAGTACTCTAAAATAGAGTAGAGCGTTTACACAACGTTTACTACGCACAAGTTGTTTGTTGTATAAAATTGGCAAGCCTACACAAAAGTCAATCTGCAGAAAATCCAAAATCAAACGACCATCAAACCAAAATCATAAAAAACATGGCCAAAAAACTTATTGAAGCAGTACCAAGTAACAAATACACATAACTAACTAAAACATCATAATATAAAACTCACGTAAAGGATGCAGCGAGTAACGAATTGCTGTCCACCTCGTTATCGAACTCAGTCCTCAGGAAGGATAAACACCCGTTGTCTCCAAACGCACCCCACTCGATATCCACACAGACGTCGTGGACCTTCTCATGAGCTGATTCCCAGTGCTTGACCCTGTCTGCGCGCTCCATGTAGCAGCCGTTGGACCCTGTGCCGAGGATCACACCCACCTGTGAAGGGAAATAATGTTTGTATATTTCAAATAAGATTGTTAGAATCACTAGGATGTTATTAGCATTATTTCGAATGTTCTTTGTTAATATTATTTATATATTTAATGGAATAATTAATATTACCTACTGCTCGTTAAAAAATATGCCTAGGTATATTACTAAAAATTTGGTGTGATTGGAAAAAATACCAATATCAAGAATCAAGATGTAGATTTATTGGGCATAAAAAAGAGCTATTCCAGTTTTGATTAAATAGAAAAGTTTCCTTTGATAACCATCAATATATTGATTGATACCATTTATGATTTCAAACACCTTTAATTTGCATCCCTTTAGTATATCTGTTACTAATAACGCGGGTCTATTAGGTCATTCGTCTTATATAAATAACTCACAGCAACATCAGGGTCCATATGGGCGCCAGCGACCAAAGTCCCCGAGGTATCATTGAGCAGCACTTGCACGGTTATCTTCAGACCCCTCTCCCGCAAGCAGCCTTGGAGTAAAGCAGCCACATCCACTCCATCCATCCCACTGCATTTGAAGCTCTTGGTCCAGGTTATCAGCTCGCCAGATGATATGGAGTGCTGCTTCATGGGGAACGAGAATGTGAATCCTGAAATGATGAGTTATATTAGAAAATGAGAATGGAAAGTTGTAGTATGTTTTGTGTCCTAATTGGTTTCTTATGCTAATTTACTGACAAAAGTAGCGGCAATTATAGTTTTTCAGGACTTTTAAATGTAATAGAATAAACTAGGTAGGAAAATAGCCCCACTAGAAAAAATCCTGTAATTAGCCAAACTAATCGAGTCAATGTCACTTTCCAGTTTTTTGTGTGGATTTCGATCAAATGTCTCCTGAATTAACGTCTTATATAAAAAAAAAAATATATATAAGACACGCATCTACAAAACTTATATAATTTATATCTATATTGTTGTTCTTTTCTGCAATTACTATTGTATTTTCTGTAAACAAATTTACCATACATACTTGTTATGAGTTTTACTTGTATTCAATTATATAGCTATGTAACGTAGTATATGAGGATGAACATACCAAGAGAAAGTTCACGGTCTACCATGTCTTCTGAACGTAGGAAATCAAGCACACAGTCTGCGAGGAAGTTGAAAAGCTCTTCACCAGTTCCTAGTCGTAAAGCATCGCTGAAAGTAATTTTACATTGTGTTAATATAAAAAAAAAAAAAACTTAGATTTACAGTGGTTAGAAGACATACAAAAGAAAATTAAAAACAATAATATTATTCTGTCGAGTAGTAATTTTAATTATTACAAATTCATCAAATCAAAGTTCCTTGAAAACCTGAATACATTTAAAAATCAATTTGTATTTGCAAACAATTTCTAATTATTTTCTTTAATTACCACACTAATATCGTTACATATTATATTATGCATAGTTATCATCATTGGCATTTACGTCTATCACAGACGATTTATGGTGTGTTGTCTGAGCAATGTTTCTGGTGTCCAAACAACCCAATGCAGGATCGACATACTTTTCCGCAGGTCGGACAAGGGACGTTTGCAGAAGCTGATTCATTCAATGATTCATTTATTCAATATGCATAGTTATATACTATACAAAATTGGTTTATTTACTTTCAAACATTTCAAATCGATTTCCAGTAATTGATCCTTTAAACACAACATAACTTCCCAAACATTATTTATTTATTTATTTTACTTGGAGCACCAACATCTTATACAAACAAAAAATATATAGCAGTTAAAAATAAATACATAAAGCCAATTAAATAATTATCAACAAATCGAACACTACAAGCTTATATATCTCAAGTGAGATCCTCTATCAGGAAAAGGGGCTGTACCTGATATGATAATGTTTGACATCCTCTCGCACCAGCTGACCTCCCCGCAGTTCTAAGAATAGCACTCGGAAATTAGTACCTCCCAGATCGAGTGCTAGGAACACACCTTCCTCTGTAAGAATTAAAGACATCTTTCAGAATTTCTTTTTAAAGAATTGAAATTAAATTAAGCTAAAAATATTTGTCATGAAAAACTTCACGCTTAAAAACATTTTAATGTAGCTTGCGAAAAACTATAAAAATCATTGATGGTATGTATAATAATTGGCTCCTTTAAGAACTTAATGAAATTGTTCAACATAAAATTATTATACACCACTGCTGCGCAACATAATTATGTATATAGATGTAAAAATAATAATATAAGGTAGGTACTGACTACTGATCGAAAATATAAAAATATAACATTTTCCTTTTTCGTAAAAGCTGACGAATAGTATATTATTTATTGATAATGTTATGCTATGCCATAGCATAGCATAACATTCATCTGATGCACACATCATAATGTGTGCATCAGATGACCAGGCTTAGGGATATTAAAAGTAAATTATTCCTAACCTGTGCCATCAGGAAGTTCAGGAATGTATGTGTTTTCCATCTGCAAGCTGGATGGTCTTTCACTGAGGCCATTTTCAATTTCCCGTGTGAATACTTCGCCAACTTTCCGCAAGGTGGCGCCACATAAAACAAGGCTGGATAACCTGGACTCCACCTGGAAGTAAATAGATATTTTAAGCTGTTAAGTAAATTTAATTTATCTAAAAACATGTGTTTTGTCGTGACAAACTTCCCGCTTTCAAACATTCTAATGCAGCCTGCGAAAAACATGCGAAAAACTAAAAAGTATTCTGACTTGCAGCAATCAAAAATGCTGAGTTTGTTGTAAAAATTATTGAAAAATGTAACTAACATTGAACGATAAGATTACTTTGACTAAAAATATTTTTTAGACAACCAAATATGAAAGTTTTTACATCATTTTCTTTTAAAATAAATATCATAAAGATATCACTGGAACAACATTTTACTTTGTTTTCGTGAGCACGACTGATAAAAAAATCATTATGATGTGTAAATAGTATGTGGATAAAACTCTTGATATATATATTTAAACAATTTAACTTTTTATAGTAATGCGATATAGGTAATACATAATATTATAAACATTCAAGAAGTAAATAATGAAAGCAAAAACAAGGTTACAATTGAAACGAAAAAAAATATGAGTGTGTTCTTATGAGACTGAATGCTTGTAGATCATAATGGTGAAGTTATATTATATTCTTATAAATAACAAATGTATCTCGTTTTCAATGTTTGATTATTATTAATGTAATATAAGAGTATATTCTCGCATATCAAATATGTTTAAGTTCCATCTGTCTTTAAAAGTTAAGAAGATATCCATCATTATTATTGGTACCGTGAATTTAGGTTTTACAATTGAGCTAAAAATAATGCGCGATACATGAAAATGTTTTGAAATTATTATTAAAACGAAAAATCATATTCTAAGCCATTTTTTTCGTAAATAAACTCCCCTCTCATTTCATAACTGTAGAAATTCTTGTAAAAAATAATATCTATCATGGCGCTACCAAAGGAAACAGGGATTCATTTTTATATGCATGCTATAATATGTACTTATTCAAATACATGGAATATTTCGTCGGTTCCACATTACTTCGGTTGACCGTTGAAGGGCCCTTGAACGTCCCGAAACATAACCTTTGAGGACAAACAAAATAATGATGTGAAATCGTTATTTATATGATATTTTGATAGTAATTGAAGATAGAGACATGTTATTTTAGAGACAGTATACGCTTGTTATTAGATATATTTTTACCGACATTAAAAAAATAAGGTCCATTACGGACGTTTTCTATACAAATTGTATCTGCATTTTTAATAGGTTAAAATTGAAAACAATTTAAATGATTCGGAAAATGTAAACATAGTACATAATATTAGGTCCTAGGCATAGTACCTACCTTCATATCATCGCAGTTATTACTTTTTATCTATATATATAAAAATAAAACCCGTTTCCGGTTGTCACGGCATCACGTGTGAACGGGTGGACCGATTTCGATAACTATTTTTTTATTATATTCCTTGAAGTACGAGGATGGTTCTTATGTAGAGAAAACGTAAATATGTACCACGGGCGAAGCCGGGGCGGACTAGTTAAATATGAATATCAAATTAATTATGTACCAATAGTCTCAAGTAAAATTCGTAATAAGAAGTTATATTTTTTATCACTGAACAAAATAATAATATGTTTATAAGTTTCAAGATAAAAGTATAATAAACACGAATATTCCATACAGAAATATTTTTTATAATTATTAATAACATGACCCATAATCATTTTCTTATCGAAAGTGTGAGTGCAGGGTTAATTTTCCTTACTGATTTATTTATCACTAATTTAAACCACTTTTAAATTTGTTTTTTAAACAAACTAGCGTCTCGCCCCGGCTCTACATATTAGGTATGTTAAAAAAATAAAGCTCTATGGAATACTGCTTTCTACGGATAGACGAATTATCAAAATCGGATCAGTAGTTTTTGCCTTTATCTTCAATTATTATCTTGTAATAAGAATTTTCCAAGAAGAACAAGATTGACAAACTGGGGAACTAAACTTGTCTAAGTATATATTTGAAGTGTCGAACTATATATTATTTTTATGTACGAGTATGTACAATGAATTCTCCGCCAACTGTAAACCGATTTTCAGAATTATTGGCACAGTTATTGGTCTAAGATCCGAACATAGGTCGACCTTCACCGGCGTGATAATAAAAGATACCAATTTTAAATAATTAATTAAAAATATCCTGTCCAAGATTTTTCGAGCAAACCCATCTTTAATTCATTTTTTAATAGACTAAATTTATTATAAAATTGGTCTCATTCTATTATCACGCCGGTGAAGGTGCGACCTATGTTCGAATCTTCTACTATATTTTTTTATTTGAAACTTTTCAGTCCCGTAACTAATTCTGACTTCTTACTTTCATTCTTATTATTTTGTACTTTCTAAGCCACTTATTATCCATATACTTCACAGCTGGATATTATTTTATTCGTATTGTGATCACAATAATAATTATCTGCATTCGATCGCTCGTAATCTTTGACCAATATAACCCAAAACAATTTGTATCAGTAGGGTGCAAGTCAAGGTGAAGGTTTTACTGATATTCGTTTTACTAGTTATTTAACGTAATATGAATAACAATGTTTATATTCATATATATTTATTATTTATCCTTTACTAGCGGTCCGCCCCGGCTTCGCCCGTGGTACATATTTACGTTTTCTCTACATAAGAACCATCCTCGTACTTCAAGGAATATAATAAAAAAAGAATTATCGAAATCGGTTCAGCCGTTCACACGTGATGCCGTGACAACGCGAAACGGGTTTCATTTTTATATATACAGGGTGTCCCACTATTGGTATACTAAGCGTGAAGGGCCTTGTATTATAGTTTTGCATACACTGATCACGTAAAAAATACTTAAACAACAAAATTACGTCAAAAATTTTTTGCTAAATTTTTCCTGAAAATCCATGTTTTCTTCTCTAGCTTCGCGCTGCTGGCATATACCGCTTCTCTAATGTGAGCATTTTGTCTATGAAAACATAATCTTAAACGATAGCTCACGTGCTAGTGGCAAAGTTGGGCGGGTTGCTGTTATGGGTGTACAACATAGAGTTTTAAGAATTCATCTATTTGAAAAAAAAAATGCATCTGAAATTTTATAAGTATTTTTTACGTACTCAGCGTATGCAAAACTATACAACCTCCTTTGAGCTTAGTATACCAACAGTGGGACACCCTGTATAGATTTATCCATGCCAATTTGAATATTTAATTTCGCATGATTGATTTTTAGATATTTCATTTTACCACATTTCATTTTAATTTATTGAGCTGAAATACTCACTCTAATATTATAAAGCTGAAGAGTTTGTTTGTTTGTTTGAACGCGCTAATCTCAGGAACTACTGGTCCGATTTGAAAAATTCTTTCGGTGTTAGATAGCCCATTTATCGAGGAAGGTTATATATAGGTTATATATCATCACCCTAAGACAAACAGGAGTGGAGCAATGCGGGTGAAACCGCGCGGCACAGCTAGTTAACAATAAAAATAGGTATTAATGCTTCACTAAAAAGTGAAATTGAGAATTAGGTAGAGCTTTTTTGCCCGTATTTTTGTCTGCGAGTGAAACCGCGAGGCATAAATGTTATATCCTATCCTATCCTATCCTACTAATATTATAAATGCGAAAGTTTGTGAGGATGTGTGTGTGTTTGTTACTCTTTCACGCAAATACTACTGAACCGATTACAATGAAATTTAGCACACATATAGAGGGTAACTTGGATTAACACATAGGATAGGTTGTATCCCGGAAATCCCACGGGAACGGGAACTATGCAGGTTTTCCTTTGAAAACGCGGGCGAAGCCGCGGGCGGTAATCTAGTATTATTATATTAACGCTATAAATATTAAATATATGTAATAAAAATGAAAAGAAAATGCATCGTTTATTGTTTTAGATAAATACCATATAAACTTAATCTTTACTGTATTTGCCACCAAGGCAGTTATTGTTTAAGTAGCTTTTAGATATATTAAACATTAAAATGTTATCTAAATATATTTATGGCATTATAAACGTGTTTGTTATATGTTAAAGGTTGACTGATAATATGGAAAAATGTCTGAATATATTCCAAAATGCATAAACATTGTTTTTAAGAACGGACGAAGTTGCGTGAATCAACTAGTATTGTGATATGGTATACCGATATGCGTTTGTACTTTGAACGTTTTTTTCGATACTGTACAAAATAAAGGAAGTGATAAGTAACAAAACACGGACTTATTATTGTTGTAACTAAATTGTAAAACTAAAAAAAAATGTTTGCGTGTACTAGTGTACACGCGTAAGAAGTGGAACTTCTTTATGACCTTATTTTTCAAAAAATAATTTACTATATGCAACTTTACAGAAATACGTCGAATCACGCGTGGTAGGGATAAGAAAAAGATGGCGCGTAACAGAAAAATGTCACGCGTAACGAAAAAATGTTAGGTACACTAAATTTTTTTCCAACCCCGATAAAGAAGTTTCACTTCAAAAACTTTTTACGTATCGCTATTTGTATTTTCTGTGTCACGACTCACGATTTCTTTTATTAAAGAATAAACTGCACGTCGTTTTATGTTGGATATAAAACTATTTTATACTACCGATACTCTTATACCTAAATCTTACTAATATTATAAGCGCAAAAGTTTGTATGTTCGTTTGTTACTCCTTCACACAAAAACGGATGAACCGATTGTTATGAAATTTGGCATTTTTGAATTTTCAATAGTTTCATAATCAAGTACACGCATGTATTCAACATACTTTTCCATACAATAACCTTCTAAAACATTTCTTAATGACATTTGATCTCGCTGATAATGATAATAAAACACGAGTACAAGTGAGCCGTCTCAATCGACCCGCTATCTGTCATCATTGTCACAATTGAGCTCATCAATATAATTGATGCAACTGAAATATATATAAAAATAGATATTTGCACTGTTCAAGAACGTCGAATCTATTTTTTACGCGGCCTATTTTCTAAAACTGTCGCGCTACATATTATACAACCAAGAAGCTTATATCTAATACACTGGAGATTGCACTATGACCATTAACTTGTCACAAGAAAATATAACCTTGAATGACGTCAGTGTTGTTTTTTGTCTCTTTCTGTGGGTGACCACACTGGTTTGTATATTCAGGATTTTTCGAAATAGAAAAAACTAAAAATCATGGTCTATAAATAATAACGACATATATTTTTAACAGTATTTTTATTATAATTACTGGTCAACTTACAAGAATTATCACCTTTATACGACATACAATTTTAATTGGTAGAGAATGATAGTTTTAAATAACGCTTGATAACTTTTGGCTACAAAGCTTGGTTATTAACCGATATACATCATTAACATCCTTTGTAAATAGAGGAAAGTTGTGTTTTGCATCAGATGCTGTTTACCAAATTGTAAGTTACTCAGATCTTCTTTTTAAACGCGTTGCTTCGACGGGTCAACTTCAAGCCAAAAACATCAAATAAAAACTGTTTATAGCAGTATTTTTTTTCTGGGTCGTAATCCTCAGTAATTTTACCCTTGATAGGCACATATATTTCTTTTTACTTCATTTTTTGGAAAGCTGAAATACGTAAAACAAAAAAATATTAGGTTAAAAAGTATAAATTTCAATGTAAAAAAGAACAAACCACAATATGTGAGTGCAATACCGATGTCGTGTGTTGTTTCATTATCTACTAGTATAAAAAATTTTAAAATGGTGTTCTAAATGTTCATCATAATATTGTTTAGCAATATATTGTCGTCGCTATCCGTAAAAACCCATCATCATGGTTACCTTACTTGTTAAATTTGTTTGTTGAAAACTTGTTGAAAAATGATGAAAGTATTAGGAAAAGAACTTATTTAACATGATTGCTTAGTAAAATGATGATAAATTTGACGATTTTTGCCATTAAAATGATTCTAAACAGGTAAATGCATGAGTATTGAGGAATATTGTAAATAACGTAAATATACACTTGCCTGTGAAATTATAGGCCAGAATTTGGTGTCCAAAAACTTCTGCAATTTTTCACAATGCAATACATTATTTATATTCGGAAAATATTTATTAAATACGCAACAATATTAACTTAAATATTCGAAGCGACGCAATTTTTTTGACACTTATGCCATATTGTCAAATAGAGAGTTGCTACAATTTTATTATGGTAACTACCCATAATCAGGGAGTATCGCTTTTTAATAATTGGTTCAGATACTTATTTTATTTAGCATAAATAATAATTGTCTCATCCAACAATGCTTCTGAATGACGTTGTTGGCAATTTATCAACAAACTCATGTACAAAAACTAACCTTTTGCACAGAATATTACAGCATACATAGTAGCCTTGGGAAAACTTCGTATTAACAGTGGCAATACCAAGTTAGGTGTGAAAGTGATAAAACACAACAACTGGGCAATATTTTCTTGTTACACGTCAAATGTTCATACCGAAATCTCCAGTGTATAAGATATAAGCTTCTTGTATACAACCAATACAACCAAACAACTGTTATTTTGACAGTTCTGAAACTCTTTTATTATCTGTGTTTACTTCATTATTCCTGATCAACTCAATAAGGTCTATTTGAATAAAAAAATAGGTGAATTTAAGTCAAGCTATACATTATATAAATTTTTATATTATGTAGGTATTTTCTAATTTTCAAGCTTCGATTTGTTAATTTTGTTTATGCGTTCGACGACTAGCTTTTGTTTTAAAATAATAAATAAGAATCAATTCAGAAAGTTAATTTTTCATAATTTTATCATTTGGTTTTGTTTTGTACTTGATAAATTGAACTTAGTCATACTCGACTGACCGGTTGGCTTAGTTGGTAGTGGCCCTGCCTTCCAAGCCAGAGGTCGTGGGTTCGATTCCCACCCGGGGCAAATATTTGTGTGATGAACATAGATGTTTGCTCTGTGTCTGGGTATTATATAAGTATTTATTTAAAATTATATATGTAAGTTTATCAGCCATCTGGTTTCCATAACACAAGCGAAAGCTTAGTATGGGATCAGATCGTGCCGTGTGTGAAAATTGTCCTGAAATATTTATTAGGTATTATTATTTATTATACGCCTTAATAAACAAAATAATTGTGCTAAGACCAATTCAATACAAATCTTAAATTCCAAAAAATTAACAATTCTAAGTATAATACCATTCTACCCCAAGTTTAGTATTATTGTAGTAATAAAGTAATGATAAGAGTATTTGTGGAATTTTTCAAGTCACGAAGATATAATATGATTGTACTATCATTTTTATAGTTATACAGCGTGATAACTGCTAATGTAGGTATAAGAGAAAATGATTATAATGCTTAGACCTCTTTTGTTTAGTAGCAGCCTATAGATATCTTCACCGGGAGGTAAAGATAGTTATAATATATTATGATATAACAATGATAAAATAATAATATCATTTGATTCGATCAAAGACCCATATCAGTTTACAAGTCACTTTTAACTAAACAAAGCTTCCTCTAGAATCACTCTATCTATAAAAAAGACGCTTCAGAATCCCTTGCGTAATTATAAAGATATACATACATAGGGCATATAGCATACATAGGGACTAACAAACAGGGAGCTACTTTGATTTATACTATGTAGTGATGATGTCAAACTGTATTACTATCTCTTCCATAATCAGTTTTAAAATAATCCAATGAACTTTCATTCAAATAAACTGAAAGATAGGCAGATCGACGAACAAACAATACCTAGTTCATGTCTACACATTTTATTATACCTATAACTAGCAAAACTTACCGCCAAAGCACGAGCTCTATCATCAATATCCAACGCCGGTGGTAGGAACTGCTTCTCCCAAGGCACCTCCCCGTTCACACCGTTTACCCCGTTCACTCCATTCACCCCGTTCACTCCGTTCACGTGTGTTCCGTTCACTCCGTTTACATGTGTCCCGTTGTTCTTCCCGTTGACGTATACGCTATGGCCGTTCACCCGCTCCTTGTGACCATTTTCTACCACCAGTGACATGTTGTTTCTGGAAAAAAACGGGTGTTATTAGAAAGAAAAGTTCTAAAAATGTTTTTGTTGTAAAGGAATGGTAGTGGGTGGTCCCATACAATTAATTAATATTAAAAACGTTTGATAATAATTATTCAAACACTTTTCTCAGTGACTATACCTACATATCATAAAATATTATGTCATAAACATATTATTGTGTCCGAGTTGTAGCGTATTTTTTATCACAAAAGATAGCAATTCTTAAACAATAATATTATAACTACAAATACGTGATAAGTATGTTGTTAGCAGTTCGAACATTGAAATAACAATAAGTAAAAGAATAAAATAATAACAATAAAATAGAAACTGACTGGCAAATTCAATGGTATTCATTATTAACCATGGCTGGTTATTGCGATCGTAATATGAATTTAGTAGTGCTAAATTTAAAAATTATGTAAAAAACGTATTAGTTCAGAGAGCCTATTACAGCATTAAGGAATATATGGAAGATAAAAACCCATGGAGGGTTGTCGCGTAAAAACCACAGGACAGTTCTTTGGCATATTATGATAATATAAAGCTTAGATATAAAGTTACATATTTTGTAATACTGACATTATTAAAAATAGCAACTAAGGAGTTTCTTGCCGATTCTTCTCCATAAATACTGCTTTCCGAATCGGTGGTAAATGTTAAAAATATGTAAAAATATGACGTTTCAAAAGTGATTCTCGAAGAAGTCTAATCTGTGAGTCTAATTGAATAAATAAAAAAAAAATTGCCAGTCAGTTCAATTCACGGCGTAATCTGTCTGGAAATAAGAGGTCATAATACGGGATACGGCGCCTGGTTAGCGCTCATTTCCATAATAACATTTCATTCACTTAAATCTCGTTGTTATTAATATTTTGCGTTGTATTTGCGACGTAATTAATCTACTAAGCCCCCCTAGCCAAGTGGCTTTCTGTTAGCGTAGCGTTCAATAGAATAGACTACGAATGTATGAGATTGACGTAAGCTGTAGATAAACGTATCTACAAATTACTACGAATTAGTTTCGCCACATAATCACTTGGTGTATGTGACCACTTAGCGCAATTAGGTATCTTATGTCTTGGTCTAGTGATTGCAAGATAGATAGGGCTCTAGAATCCCGGTTTAAATCTGTTTTTTTTTTTGCTATTTATTAATGGCATTGTAGAGTATGTATTTGTTATAGTACTTTGCAACAATTGTTTATTTCTTACCATTTTCATTAAAAAAAATGCAAAACTAGATGGAATTGTAAAGGTATTGATATATTTTTGGCAGAAATAGAATAAATTATAAATTAGAGATATATTTTTGGCAGAAATAGAATAAATTATAAATTAGCAGAAACTTTGTATTTGTTAAAAACTGTACAATCATTTGCAAAGGTCTCTTCAAAAAATACGTTACGATGTGTTTGGATTTTGGGAAATATCTGCATATTAAATCACATTAAATGATAAAACTTCCGCTCTCCTTTGGACTCTTCTTTGGTTAAATAAAACTCAATTTTTACTTCAAACGGAACTAAAAATATGAAGTAATTTCTAACATATCAAATACTTATTATTGAACTATCCTTACCCTTTGAAACATCTCCGAAAACAACAAAACACACCACAAGTTTGCATTTTCGAAAGCGCGAAAACTGACTGAAAGTTCTGCCTCTTATTAAAATAATACCACATAATATATTTGATAAGTTATCAACTAATTTACAATTCATTAAATCCATGGACGGTTTGTGTTTCAGAGATAATACAGATTAGATTAGTGTATTGAGCATATTTGTATCTACAATCTGTACATAAAGAATAGTTTTTATGTTTGTCCGTTTATGTGCTACGTCATGAGTTTATTTTTGTTCACTATTGGAATATGGGCCTCATAAAAGGTTTGATACATCATTCTTATTTTGTAATTGGTAAGCAGTACTTATAGAAAATCTGTTAAGAGGGGTTCAGCGAAAATTCAGATTTCGTAGCCATTCGCGCCTGAGGTGAGGAGTGAGGGGGTCCGCGTTTAGTATGGAATCAACGTGCTCGAAACTAAAAATCGTAAGCGCCATTCACATTTTTATCAAAAAGTGAATGAAAATATTTACTCTTAGTATTTTCTAAATCTAAAACAGTCACGAAATCGAGAAGGTAAATACCTATTTATTTGTGATTTTATACGAATTATTATCGTAAAATACGGTTGTAATGAGCATTTATATGATATTTTAGAGGTAACTTACCTATTTATTTATAGATTTTTTTTTATCGAGCAAAATTTTTCCAATCGTGTTTTGGAAACAGTCATCCCATCACACATACGTTCTGTAATACATATTAGAAATTTCAGTGCGAAAAAACTTCAATATTTTCAATTATAGCTCATAGATAACAGTCCATTTTGCCGTTTTCACCTACTAAGGGCCCTTAAATTCCAGATCTAATATTTTTTTGCTGAAGAGTATCTTGTATATTTTTTTGCGCTAGGTTTTTATTGTCATTGTGTATGTTCAAGACTCTATTCATTGACTACATAGGTACCTCTTGTTTGTATATATAATATCATTCCATAGGTACCTACATATACATATATGACTACATACCATGTACGTAAATAAATAAAAACTATCTCAATCTACATAACGGAAAATACTACACAATGAATGAAAATCATTGAATAAAATTATAAAATGAAAATCATACTTTAAAGGTCCCACATTTATTTGGTTGAATTGGTCTACTTATCTAAATCGTGTAAAAAAGTCTTATCCTTCTTTTATCTCGCCGTAATAAAAATGAGTCGTCTATTCGTAATAAAAACAATCTGAGAAATAAAATTATTATAATAACATCTTTCTTTAAATTATATTTAATGTCTTTATACTTTTATATGTGCTTTTATATCAGTAAAAGCTCTTACGTCTTCACCTTGACATCCATAAGTCCATATTAAATATTTATTATATGTATTATCATATTCTGTGCCCAATCAAAGTTTAAAACAATAAATTATCAAGATAATTACGTATTATAACCTCAAAATTAATGCACTTGTTTCCACAGAAAACATTATTCATTATCATTGTGTGTAATGCACGAATGCGCTGGCGCGGTCGTGACGTAGGGTCGTGCCCACCAATGTTTGCCAAGCGTGACCAATGTTTGCACCAACGCTGGGCCAACGTTGGTCGTGTCAACATGTTTAAAATTTACACGTCGCGGAAAATGATCGGAATGCAAGCGTAAATTGTGCGTGATACGAAAATAAATTTGTTTGCTTTAGTAATTTATAAATTTAATGATATTTAAGGAGTTAATTTTAACGTTAACGAATTTATCGTTAATTTCAGCTGTATCGAAAATAGTTTAGTTTGTTTATAACATCAGTTTTTGAGCTGTTTCGTCTGGCTTTTGTCTGGTTATATTTAACATCTTCACTATACATAGTATAAAACAAAGTCGCTTTCCCTGTCCCTATGTCCCTATGTCCCTTTGTACGCTTAAATCTTTGAAACTACGCAACGGATTTTGAAGCGGTTTTTTTTAATAGATAGAGTGATTCAAGAGGAAGGTTTATATGTATAATAACATCCATTAAATAGTGGAGAAGTACTGTTATTTTTGAGATTTCTAATGTGATGTCGTAAAAAATTACATTTTTTCCGCTTACATTGCAAACGCAGGCTGAACCCTACGAGTTTTATCAAAATAATGTACTAAGTATTGTACACATTGAAAAGATCTACAGAAAAGTCCGTGATGGTATATGTCTATCTCTTATGGATAACCCACAATAACTTTTTTTTGTCATTTACTTTTTACGACAAATAATGGCTAATTTTCGATGCGATTTTAACCAATACAGCTTTAATCCTTAACCAATTAAACACCTTGAATACATTGTTCATTTAATATAGATCTATATGGCCCTTTACACCGTATGATTTAAGTGAATATTTTCGAAGATATTACAGATTTAAAAATTGCGGGACGTAGCGTTTGCGGCGGTACCGGCCGGCCGCGGCCGCCCGGCTATCTATTTTATACCCATGCAATGCGAAGCCGGAGCGGGCCGCTATGTTTTTAAATATACAACGTTCACAGTTTTTCTGTAGTGTATTTAGTATCAGCATTGCACCCGTGCGAAGCCGGGGCGGGTCGCTAGTCAGGTAATAATTTTAACATAACCATATTCATCAAAGTATTAACTTTTATATCAAATATTTTGTCTTAAATATTTGAAATCAGCTCTCATTTTTCTATTCATTAGTAAACAAATACCCATATTAGAATATTTTACATAACATTAAATATTTAAATAAGTAGACCGGTTTTTTATATCAACCTTGAACATGACATAGTATACATTACCGCAACCGCAAGATGGCGCCTCTGTCTCTAATTTCACGTAATTTAATATGTATTATTTTGTAAAAATACATAAATTATTGTTAAAGATGTGATTAAAGTGATTTATAATACTTTTAATATTGTTATTGGATGAATATTAAAGATCTAGAATCAATTTATTAAGATTAGTTATTACTATAGAAATATATCAAGATATTTTATAGAGTACCAAAACTTTAAGAAATTCACCAAAAAACCTAATAATACCTATAGTAGCAAAAGTTTGTGGGTTTCTTTGTTTGTTACTCCTTCACGCAAAAACTGCTGAACAGTTTTCATGAAATTTGGAACACACATAGAGGGTAAATTAGATAAACACATAGGATAGTTTTCATCTCGAAAATTTCTCGAGAACGGGAACTATGCAAGTTTTCCTTTGACTACACGGGTAGTAAACAGCTAGTAAACACATAAATAACAGACAGGAGAGTCTTATCACTATCGGTAGTGCAGCGATCTCTACCAGGCAATCTGGTCAGTGGAAAGCAATGAATCTATAATGAAGGGAGGCAGAAAGTGAAATTTTAAAATAGCAACTATGGAGTTTCTTGCCGGTTCTTCTCCATAGATACTGCTTTCCCAATCGGTGGTAAATGTTAAAAAATGTTATGACGATTCAAATGTGCTTTTATAAGAAGTCTAATTGAATAAATTAATGTTTGACTTTGAGTGGAATAAAAAGTATTAGTAAACAAAACAAAGCAGCAAACTATATCTAGTTTTGCCGGAAAATTTATTGCATGATCCTTCTATGGCACGGGGCCAAACATTTATGGTTCGCGCTTTCACTCACAATTCAATTAAAATGAATAGATTTTGGATATGAAAGACTTTAGTTCCTTTTCTTAGAGTCAGTCTGATACAGAAAATAACAATTTTAAACTTGAGTAACGACTCCAATGCGAAAATTTGCTCAATTCGTAGCTATTAGCGTAATAAACTAAGTATTATGATAGAAGGAAGAATTGCTTTGGTCCCATAATGTTTTATTTTGGTTGTCTGGAAGTGATCACTATGAAATCTCTATATAAAAGTGACAAGTATAATAGTTCAATATATGAATAACATGACAAGGCAGTTCTAGGAATAGGCTCTATATAACTAAGCGAATTTGCAGACAAAACCGTCTGTTTCGTTATCAATATCTTTGATTTTTGACATGACAAGATAAAGTATTGTACATATAAGAGTGTGTTATCAGGAGACATTTTTATCATATTATCATTAAAACATCAATCTAAATAAAAAGTTCGGAGGCCTAGACCCAGGGTGGCACTATTTCTTATTCAGTACATATATGAGACTAGCTAACTGTTGGTCTTAGCGAGATGATATATAGCCTATAGCCTTCCTCGATAAATGGGCTATCTAACACCGAAATAATTTTTAAAATCGGACCAGTTGTTCCTGAGATAGGCGCGTCCAAACAAACAAACAAAATTACTCTTCAGCTTTATAATAGTAGTATTATAGATATATATAGTAGATTTATTTCGTCAATGTTATATTATTGCAATAATGTTAATTAAAGTACTTTAGAAATATGTGGCTATCCGATAATAATTTATTAAAATAACATTTGCAAAAAACTGGTCTTTGTGTGAAAAAGGATTTATATAAATTTTTGTCTTCATAATTCTACACATAGATTATAGTAAACTTAAAATATAATGTCTTTAAGTTATTTTTAGAAAACCATATACAGTCAGAATACCTTAAATTATAAGTTACTTTTCACCGAATATACTATTCTTAGGCCGCCTTTCCATCTGCAAGAAAACTTGCGCAAGAAATGTCCGACAGTCTGTCTGACAGCAGCTTGCAAGTCTACTTGTACTTGCAGGTGGAATCGCGGAATTAGACTTGCAAGCTGCTGTCAGACAGACTGTCGGACATTTCTTGCGGAAGTTTTCTTGCAGATGGAAAGGCGGCCTTAGATTTCACATAGGTAAAAATATATAAACTTTTATCTAAACCAAACCAATTCAATCCAGTTAAATCCTAACGTTTCAAAAATATCTCTTATCAGTGATGTTTCTGCGACTGATATTTGACGGGTAATCAATAAATTTGCGACGTACTATAGACATTCTTATCAGATTATGGCCCTAGAGTCGACCCCTGTGTAACCCCCGTAATATAGCACTAGATTAACTAATTGCACATCGTTTATTATTTACAAATATATTGTGATTTGTAGTTATTTACACTACTATTATTTGGTAATAATAATTGAGCTAAAATTTATTAATGTGCGTGTTAAAATCGATCTTTATAGAGTAAAACCCCAAGTATTAAAAATCCGAGGAAAAATTTGTAAAACGTTTATAATAAGGTAGTTACTTCAAACTTTATTTATTCAATTGGTATCCTACTATAGGTATTGCCATTTTTAATCAATGCTATTTGTTCTTTATACCACACTAGCGACCCGCCCCGGCTTCGCACGGGTGCAATGCTGATAGATACTAAATACACTACAACTGTGAACGTCTATACTAATATTATAAAGAGGAAAGGTTTGTAATTATGTATGTATGTATGTATGGTTTTCACGCATAAACTACTGGACCGATTTCAAAAAATCTTTCACCATTAGAAAGCTGCATCTTTACTGAGCAACATAGGCTATATTGCATTTTCAAAAAAATTAGAGATCCTTACCAAAAATGCAATAATATAACCCAAGGTGTAAAAAATTCCTTAATAAAAATTCTGTCATCGCGTGCGCTGCGGAATCTATTCCTTAAAGTACGAGGATGGTTCTTATGAAAAAAAACGTAAACATGTAGGTACCACGGGCGAAGCCGGGGCGGACCGCTAGTAGGTAGTAGGTATATAAAAACGTAGCGGCCCGGCCGGCCGGCCGGTACCGCCGCAAACGCTACGTCCCGCAATTTTTAAATCTGTAATATCTTCGAAAATATTCACTTAAATCATACGGTGTAAAGGGCCATATAGATCTATATTAAATGAACAATGTATTCAAGGTATTTAATTGGTTAAGGATTAATGCTGTATTGGTTAAAATCGCTTCCAAAATTAGCCATTATTTGTCGTAAAAAGTAAACGACAAAAAAAAGTTATTGTGGGTTATCCATAAGAGATAGACATATACCATACGGACTTTTCTGTAGACCTTTTCAATGTGTACAATACTTAGTACATTATTTTGATAAAACTCGTAGGGTTCAGCCTGCGTTTGCAATGCAAGCGGAAAAAATGTAATTATTTACGACATCACATTAGAAACCTCAAAAATAACAGTACTTCGCCACTATTTGATGGATATTATTATACATATAAACCTTCTTCTTGAATCACTCTATCTATTAAAAAAAACCGCATCAAAATCCGTTGCGTAGTTTCAAAGATTTAAGTATACAAAGGGACATAGGGACATAGGGACATAGGGACAGAGAAAGCGACTTTGTTTTATACTATGTAGTGATACATACATTACCGTTTCCGGTTTTACACCTTTATATAAAATTTTCTTTGATGACATAATAATTATAATATGTATTGTGATAGTTGATTTTTTGACGTGACAACGTCTTAAATTAGGTTGCGACTGGGAGTCACTTATGAAAAAGTGTAACGCTCGGTAACGTTACGATGAGTCACCGAACGAGAGAGAGGCCCGCGGTCTGCCGCGCGCGCAGCACATAAATATTCTACCGAGAAAAAGACGTTGTCACGTAAAATCTTCGCCCGTAAAACCGACTTTACAGGCAACCATTTTTTTTTTTTAATTTTACCTCATTACACTTATTACACAAATTGAGTTATGGTAATGTGTGTTTTGACAAATATTACAAGGTTAAAAACAGGTGATGATTGGCTTGTAATGGTGATCATTGTATTTGTTCACCATTTAGCAGCATACGACTAAATAACGTGAACAAATAGTATTAGGTAGTATTTGATTTGTACATAATATTATAGGTAAGATTGTTGGAGGAAAAAACGTGGCATCGGTTATAAACAAATGTACCTATATTTAGATACACTTATTACAATATTAATGATCGCCTCATGATAGAATTTATTCTATTTTTTCAACTTTTTCTTTTCGACTATTATATAGGTAGGTACTTTTTATTGGTCAGAGTAAGACTGTTTTTAATTAATGTTAAAAATTAAGAATTGGTTGAATGTTGTAGAAAATACGATAAAATTGGTAAATTTTTTAACAGGTTTACTGACGAAGAGCCGACGGCTAATAATTTTATTTTCGGTAGGTATAAATTTCCATTTACTTAACAACTACTGATAAACAATATACATTAAATTTGAATAGCAAATTTGTTTATTTTAATTAAAAACTTATCTGTATTCCCAAGAAAACAAATAATATTGATATTAACACAATCAAATTAAATAATAAACGCACAAACAAACAAGTGAATTATTTTTACGATAAACAAAAAGGTCACGATTCAATTCGATAGTGGCAACAATTATTAATTACTGGCTGTGCTCCGCGGTTTCACCCGCATTGTTTCGCTCCTGTTGGTCTTAGCGTGATGATATAGCCTTCCTCGATAAATGGGCTATCTGATACAGAAAGAATTTTTCAAATCAAACCAGTAGTTCCTGAGATTAGCGCGTTCAAACAAACAAACAAACTCGTCAGCTTTATAATATTAGTATAGATTTTTCCAAGGAAAATACCTAAAAATCGTAAATCACTGCATTTAAATCGCTGTCGCTCTCTATCCGTCTCTATGTAACTAAGCCACAATGTTTCTCGAGGCAGGTTTTAGTATAATTTATTAGGTTTTAGACAAATCGGGCTAGGCCACTGGTGGAAAGCTACATATACAATCAATTTGAATACGCAAGTCAAAAACTTTTTACGTTTTCTTTCAGTTCGTCGTCTTGAAAACGTCGCAAAAAGTGTCGCAAATGAAACCGGAATACCGTCACCACGCCTTCCGTCGACTCAATTCTCTCCCCCACATGGTGCTTATTGGAATTGCATAATGCGCTGGCGCAGCTATAAATAGGTACTACATTTGCACATAGATCGTTTTTTGGATATTATATAAAACAAAAATCGTATTACCTTGATGATAATAACACTACATATTTTTTAAGTCATCTGTTCTCTGAATTTCCAATTTCCATATCATTAAGAAAAAGCCATTTTCAAATAAATTTCAAAACTTTATTTTAATTTGCAACGATTCATCTATCTATGTTTCCAAAGCAGCAATAGTGTAATAAATAATACAAAAAATATATCTTCGATAATTTTTTTCATAATTCGGCTCTACGTTTTCGACAACAAAGATTTGCGACGTCAACAAAATTGTTATTAACCTTACACATCATTTGGAGTTTCAAAACCAATTTCTTTTTGTAAAATTAATTATAGGTACATTATCTCAAGAGATTTTACATTGATTTTGAACCGTTGCCTGCTAATACCTCTTTAGACATATTTACTCCTATATTAATATTACAGATAACATAATACTTGTATTATTAGATATCTGTGGTAACATATACTCAATCTTCTTAACAAGTTTCTAACTCTCATGATCTTCTAGTTAGTCTAACTGAATTAAGCTGAGATATCAAACAATGCACTTATCCAATAGAAATATTAGATCAATTCACGTGGGAGCACAACGCATTGTGATCATGATGGACGTCTTGATGATTAGATAATACTATTGTTGTATGTATTAATTTAAATAATATAAACCTACATATTTAATACTTCATTAACAAAATAAAGTAACTTAAAATATAAAAAATGTTGTGTGGTTTTATGAAACCACGGTAAAAGTGAAACTGTTCGAACGGTTCCGAACACTGCTTTGTGTAGCGCATGTCGCGTGACGGTCGGCTGCCGAGTAGGTATACCTACTCGGCAGCCGCGATACACGCGACATGCGCTACACAGACCAAAAAGTTTGAGACGATGTAATAAAAGTTTCACTTTAAAAACAAAATCCTTAACAAAAATAAATTTAAAAATAGATTCTGCTCTTCAATCAAAGATAATAATTCACCTATAGGTATTAAGGCTTTTTAATATGAGTGAAAGTCCCTAAATAAGAAAATAAATTCATGTAAATGTACGAAATGTTGCTAATAATTTTTTTTTAAATAAATACTTGTTATTAAATTATCAAAGAACACTGAAAAACCTAAAACAAAAAGATTAACAATTATGTTACCTAGAAATACTTACTTGTAATAAAAACGACAAAGTAGACTTAAAAGCTATCACAAAATATAATTTTCAATCTTTCCAAATCAATAAAAACACCTAATAAATAAACTATTACTAAATTTTCTATGACAATAGTCTTATTTAACAAATTTTACAAAAATAATACTTATCAAATTGTTATTTTGACCTTCACCTACGTAGGCGTAAGTATTGTTGTCACAGGGCGTGTGTTACAGCCAGCTACTTACCACAGTCGAGTTAACTAAACAAAAAATGTTTGCGAAATAAACACGCAATTTTTGTTTTACATATAGTATGTAGATAAGGTGTTTGTGCACTGGTAATACATTGTTTTGTAGAAGTATTTGAAAAGATATACCAATTTAACGTTGAATTTAAATTCATTCGACAATTGTAATGATAACAACATTTAAATTAATCTAGATCTATACTTCTATACTAATATTATAAAGAGGAAAGGTTTGTATGTATGTATGTATGGTTTTCACGCGTAAACTACTGAACCGATTACAATGAAATTTAGCACACATATAGAGGGTAACTTGGATTAACAAATAGGATAGGTTTTATCCCGAAAATCACACGGGAACGGGAACTGTGCGGGTTTTTCTTAGAAAACGCGGGTGACGCCGCGGGCGGAAAGCTAGTACCTAGGTATATAATTATAAGTTCAGTTCAGTTGTATGTTGAATAAGTACGTAAAAAATATACTTAGAACATTATCTTAATATATATAAATCTCGTGTCACAATGTTTGTCCTCAATGGACTCCTAAACCACTTAACCGATTATAATAAAATTCGCACACCATGTGCAGTTCGATCCAACTTGAGAGATAGGATAGTTTTTATGAAAAAAAACGTAAACATGTAGGTACCATGGGCGAAGCCGGGGCGAACCGCTAGTATTGATATAAATATATACAAGTATTACACAATCATTATGAATAATTAGAAGTAAACAAAGACATCATTATCTTTCGTTATAGTAATATTACATAAAAAACTTATTTTATATTTTGTTCACCACCAATGTATTCGTACTCACGATAACTAATAATATTAATATTTTTATAAGTTAACTAGTTTACCGCCCGCAGCTTTGGCCGCTTTGTCTAACACCAAATAATTTATATATTAAAACCTGCCTCTTGAATCAATCTATCTATTTAAAAAACCGCATCAAAATCCGTTGCGTAGTTTCAAATATTTAAGCATACAAAGCAAATTTCACACAGCAAATTTCAAATGTACGCAGATGACACACAGCTTCATATTTCATTTTATCCCAAAGATATTAGGCATGCAACTACTCTTCTAAATGCTGACCTAGAACGAATCTACAATTGGTCACAACGAAATTCTTTGATTTTAAATGCATCAAAGACTAAATATATGTTACTAGGTAGTCCTAAGTCAATTGCAGCGGCTGAGCAGTATAGTGTTAGGGTTATGATTAATAGCGTCGATATTGAAAGGGTAAAAGAGGCTCGTAATTTGGGAGTGATATTGGACGAACATCTAAGGTTTGAAAGACATATTAACAATATTATATCTAAATGTTTCTATAGGTTGAAAATGTTATACAGGATAAGGCGGTACTTGACTACTGAACTCAGGGTAACTTTATGTGAGGCTCTGGTATTATCAAAATTAAATTATTCTGATTCGTTGTATGGCCCTAGACTCCTCTATAAAACTAAGTGCGCCATACAACGCGTGCAAAACGCGTGTGCTAGGTACTGTTGGAATATTCCACCAAGAGAGCATGTCAGTCCATATCTTAGAGAGGCTAAAATCTTGAACATGGAAGCTCGGAGGCGTCTGCACCTTGGCATATTACTCTTTGGTATAGTCAATCTTAAAACTCCCCAGTACCTATACACAAAACTAGAATGGCTTGGGCAACATAACTTAAATATCAAAACAAGATCAGCGCTTCAAGTTATGTCAGTGCCCAGACACCACACCACTGCCTTCAGGGGAGGTTTTAGATACAATGCCACCAAGTGCTGGAATGATATACCACCACCATTAAAACAAATTAAATCAATTTATAATTTTAGACTAAAATATAAAAAACACATTTTTGAAACATTACATTACTAAGCCTTGGTGAGCATGGTATCTTCAAAAAAAAAAAAAAAAAAAACAATTTGAAACCTTTTATTATTATTATTATATCTTCTCTCTATTTTTTATTTTTTCATTTATATCTACTTATATATATTATATATTACATTATGTTATGTTTCTCTATTGTATAAGTATAATATAGTATGTATGACACACCGTATTCTTTTACGTAATTTAAATATATATATATTTTTAATTTTTATTAGTTACAAAAAAAAAAAAAAAAAATGTAAATGTACTGTGTACTCCATACGTCACAAGGGGTTGCTGAAAACCAGTGTTGTGTAAGGGCCCTGGCTCTTGCACAACTATTTGCTGAGTCAGCCCCTTTTGTCAGCAACCAACGAGCCGCGCAGTATGCTGATTTGCCCTATCTTCTCCGTTCTTTTTTTTATGTAAAAAATATTATACAAATTAAGGGTCAATTAGTTTTTAAGTTTTTTTTTTATGTGTTTTTTTTATTGTTATATTGTGTGGCATATCGTTATGACAATAAATTTCTTTCTTCTTCTTCTTCTTCTTCTTCAAAGAGACATAGGGACAGAGAAAGCGACTTTGTTTTATACTATGTAGTGATAGTGATATTATCACCACTATGATATTACCCTTAATCGAATGAATCGAATTTTGTTTATTTTTTCTTCAAGATAATAATATAATCTCAAAAACATTAAATAAATACGTCTTCATTGTTATAATAAACAATTTAATTGAAGAATATTATTCAAATTTAAACATGAAATAACTTGTTCACAAGAGTTCAATGGCCTACCGAACTGAAATCGAATTAAAATTAAATTGATATCGTACGTATGCAAGATATTTAAGACATTTCATCAAACCATTTTTATCAAGTCCAAACCAAATAGGTACTTTTTGCAAGGCCTCTACAAAAAAAATTGAAAGTAAATTTAACATTTTCATAAAGTTTCAGAGTTCCCTCCAAGCCTAGTATGTTATATACGCAGATACTACAGGGTCTATAACAGGTATGTCTAAATTAACTAGATTTTAATTAACAGACGAAGTGGGTTCTTTACACCATCACCACAGTATATATACGTATATGTACTACGTACCATAGTTTAAAACAAAGTCGCTTTCTCTGTCCCTATGTCCCTATGCATGCTTACATCTTTAAAACTAAGCAAAGGATTTTGATTTGTTTTTTTTTAATAGATAGAGTTATTCAAGAGGAAGGTTTTAGTATATAATAAAGAGTGATTCAAGAGGAAGGTTTTAGTATACTATAAAGGTCTTATACAAAGCGGGCGAAGCCGAGCGATAGCGCATAGATATGTAAAGTTAACAGCTCTATGTGATATATTCTGTCGTCTTTGACGTCACAACGATGACATTGCAAGATATCAAAACATCATGCGGGTTCATTGATAAGTAAGGCTTCGATTTTATCTATTATCAACAGCTTTTGATGCACCTTGTATGGGAACCATAAAAAAGCAGTCATTTCAATAATGCGCCGGGATTTTACGTGATTCTACTTACATACCTTCATATTTCAATATTTAATTAAGTATTTTTTATTTATTTAATGAAGCTCTTTTTCAAGATTTTGGCTATTAAAGGCAAATAAAAACAAAATGTGGCGTGTAGTTCTACATCTAGAGAAACACTTTATATGTCATAGAGACTATAAAACTAGGAGTTTCTGCAAATCAATGTAATTTTTAGTGCGTTTTTTATAAACATTATTGTCATCAAAACTACCGACAAAGCAAACACGTGTTATAATTTTTAACGTGTCCTAGAAATTCTACAATAAAATAAAGTATAGTACCATACAAAAGTTAAATAGCCAGAATTGAGGTTGATTGATTACATTTCGGGAAAGTTTGTCCAACAACAATAATTAGGCTCCCACTTCAGTTCGTACATTTGTATGGTTTGTGTCGAACACTTGATTATCTTCTATTTTTGATTAAAGAGAATATTATTTTATCATTAAATATTTTTATAATTACAGATATTAACTATGCTATAAGTAACACACAGTAAGTTATTTATTACAAATAAGTGTATTTCTCAAACTTTGGCTTAAATTGTTATCATCACAGATACCCATTTGATTTATTTGTCACTTATTTAGGCCTTTAAGATCAATTTTTTGTCGAAAAAATTTACCAAAAATGCAAAATATAATAAAAGCTTACATACTAAAACAACTACTATCTACTACTACTTTATTTCTTCTTATTCTTCTACTACTTTCTTAAAACTTGGTAAATTATTAAGGGAAAGTAATAAGTATATATCTAAACATGATACCAATTCCAATGTATTCAATACGGGAAGTCCAAACGCGATATATAAATAATTATTATTTATTGATAGAGATACGTCTAAATGTTATACCTATATTTCTCCAATTATAATACGAAAGCTTGGAATCTAGACTATTTATCAACCTTACAAGATCGTTTCAAACTCGTTTTTGAAGAGAAAATAACGGTTTCTGAGCGAAGCAAACATTTCCAACATAATATTTATTATACTCAAAAGAAAATAAGGGCTCACATGTTTTTTAGTATTTCAAAAATATATATTAAGTGTTATAAAACACGTAAATCAAACATTTATTCATTCGACTATGCTTTGCTTAGGTATCGTCAAAATTCAAAAACATAAATTAAAATTAACTATCTATTTGGAAAGCATTTTCTACAAGCCCACAAGAACCTCTATGTTATTAATATTGCTACCCGCCCTTCTAGATGTCATACATTCCTAGCAAATCATAAAGAAACTCAAAACAATGAAAATGGATCAAAAATTTAACGAAACGACGAGGATCCTGATATAAAATAAAGAAATATAGCGCCAACAAAAATAGTCATACGTACCAAATCGTGTAATTTTAGAATTCATTCCTCTCTTGAACTAAATTGGTTCAAAAACTTAGTACATCAAAGCGTCCCCACGTGACTCCATTGTCGCTAAATTGGACAGGATGCGTTCTGAGCAATTGCCAATCGTTCCAGTGTAGATATGATTTATTTGCCCACATAACAATGTATGTGCAGTTGGCGACCAATTGAATGGTCAAAATTGCAACTCAATGAAGCTTTTATATAAGAAGCTATACAACTTTTAGGTGTATATATTGAAATAGAACACGTATCATTCGCCAACTACCTACCAAAAAGCACTTAGTAAATGGACTAAAGACAAAATAATAGGAGCACACACAACACCTCGAGAAAAATAAGAAAACAGCAATAAAAAAATATAATTTCAATAATACATACATCGAGATTTGATCTGAGCAAAGAAGACTGTCTGAGCACAGAAGATTTACTATGTAATTTGTAACATACACCATTTTTGTAACCGCATTCATTAAATAACATTTTATATAATGTTTTTTCATTTCAATGATACATTTAACATAGCTACATTCTTAATAGTTTTTCTTAACCAACATCGAAAAAAAGTAATCGTTTAAAACCGTCATAATCACTTCTAAGTTAGTTACCTATATATATTTACAATTGTAATAAACCAACAGATATCCAAGATGATACACATAAGTATTTCCAAAGAACATTCGCAACCTATTCTTAAAATGTCATTACGATTTAATTGTTGGAGACGTCTACAATTGTCGTAATTAACTCGATGCGCAAAACGTTATCTAACACAGAATCACTGGTACAGTGCTGTGCTGATGACATCTCTCAAGATCACTGAAGATCACTACAATTGGTCAAGAAGTTTTTAGACGCAGTTCAGATTCTATGAATCATCAATGATGATTTTGCACCATGTCTAAATTGGAGAATATTGTTTTATTGGCTTTGGATCGTTAGACCTACCCGTCTCTGAACTTATTTACACCTTTCGGTGCATTTACATCAAACGAACATAGAGCTAGGCATGCTAGAGCTAGAGCAAGAGCATTATTTCGTGATCTTTTAGTGGAACGAAAACTTACATTCAATGTTGTTCAGTATTACATTGCATAGAATCTTTTCAAACGCACTAAGAACAACGAAAGAATGCTCTACGCCTGTTTACATTAAAACAATTTGTCATAGTGGGGCTAGAATGAGCATTCGCTCGTTTGATGTAAACGCACCGTTATTCAAATATATATTATAGAACACTCTATCTATTAATGCATGAAATCAGCAGATTTAAATGGCTTATCACTGTGAGATTATTTACGAAATTGTACCTACACTTTCTGTTGATACCTACTTACTAATTAATTCTGCGCTGTAGATTCCACCAAGATGGAAGAACATACGATATAGGTAAGTAAGTATATCTAATGTAAAAGGTAGATAGAATAAGTTGGGATTAGCCGCTCTCAAAATTTAGTTATTTTGATTAACCAAATGCTTATATATTCATTAATTTTCCTTCATTAGTCAATCAGTCAGTCAGTAAATACATCATTGGTAAATACTATCAAAGCAAAGACAAAGAGGGCTATTTGCATAACAAAAAATACCCATTATTATGAATATATCTACATGCGGTAAAATAATCGATTAACGTATAAAAAACATAATTATAGAAGCAATGACATTATATACTTGTATGAACATTTCAAATTGTAAATAAAATGATACACATATATTTAACAATTAAAATAAACGTCGTAATCTATAGGTATAACTACGTCGTTTAAATTTTAACAGTTTTTTTACCAGTTATATTTAGTCTGAAAAAATTGTGAATACATTAAGTATGTCGGAATTTATTGATATATTTTCATGTATAATTAAATGAAATCTGTGAAAGTATTTTCAGTTTTAAGTAGAGCGCTAAAGGTAGAGTCAAGAAAATTATTAGTTAAATTTTTAAATAGTGCATATATTCTTATAAAATTCGATTATTCTGCTGTGTTATTTCTCTCTAAATAAATAAAAAAACACGTTTACGTACATAAAATTAAATTTTAATTTATGACTAAATATTCAAAACATATAATAAATGCAAAAAAATGTATATTTCTATACCCTGTTCTTCAAAAAAAGTAGTTTTCAAATTCCTAATAATAGTTGTTCAAAATATATGTTGAAACGGGTGTACCTACTAATAATTGAAAAGAACTATTTATTGAACAAACAAGCAATTTTACAAACAATACAGTAGATTTATATTAGCATCTATTTACTTAAAAGTTACGTGTGCAGCAAATTAATTAATAAAATACGCTGACTTTTAAGCAAAATGTGTTGTTCAAAAGTATTTGTTAATTACATACTTGCAATTTTTAATGGTTTTTGCTAATAGAGTATCTTTATTTTGTAGTTTACGATATTAAAATATATTCCTCTGGAAATATATTGATATTTAGATTTATGTATGTAATTAAAAAATTAGGTGCGATGAATAAAAATTATGATAACGTAAAGCTTCAATTAAAAATCGCCTCATACGTATTTAATGAAAAAAAACATTATCTATTATGTTTTTTTTTTCGAGATAATAGAGCTGAATGATGCTATAAAACTACAAAGTAGATAAACGGAACCGTATCTATGCGATTTATTTGCCTATTTTAAATATTTACTAGTCTGTACAATAATTTATTCATACAAAACAAACATTCAAATGAAAAAACGCATAACTAGTTAAATAATTTATTCATATCGTAAAATGCTGGAGCTTTAATAAATTCTTAAAAATACTTACACGTGATCGTTCAAATACCAAATCAAAACGACGTGAAGGCCGAAATGATAATGTAAAAATACACACGAGTTAAATTGTGAGGCGCGTTTGTGACGTCCAATTTATGCCGCGGTCGGATCAACACTGGCCTCTGATAAATATTTCATAAATTTATAAACACAGGAGCTGGTTGTTTGGCCATGGTGGCCGAACGCTTGGAAGCGCGAGGAGGCTCGTCGACACACCCGCAGGAATTATATAGAGCTGTTTTTACTTGAATTATTATAGCACTGCTTTAAATGGTTGTAGTTTCTTCTATTCACAAAACCGGCTCTCTACATGAATCAAGATCACTTCAAACTCCAAATTGAACATTTTTTTCAAAAAATTACAAATAGGTATATCTTGTCTAGACTGGTGCGGATTCAAGTTTTTGCGTTTTAACTGATCATTGCAATGCAAGACAAACAATACTTTTGATAAGTATAGTTTTCTCACAAAGGAAATGTGTTAATTTTTCCTTCCGTCAAAAAAAAGCGTGTGTGCCGAGCACACGTGTCAGAAGTGAAACTTCTTTGACACGATTCAAAGATACAAAAATTGTCGAAATTTTACTCTCAACGCGCCTAAAGAAGTTTCACTTCAAAAAATTTTAAACTATCGTATAAAAACATCCTTACTCACCTCAAGGAATCAAGGATATATTTAGATCCTTGAATTAGATTCATTGAAGATTTCAATTTTACGCGTAAATGCTGTGATCGTTGCCTAAACCAAAACGAATAATATAAATGCTAAATTTAAAATTGTGTTCCTAAGTAATATATTCGGCTCTACTTTTCTATTGGAATATATAAAACAAACAAATATTAATATGAGTAGGTAGAATTTTCCGAAAATATTATTTTAAATCTACTTTTGATTAATTAGCAGCTCTATATCATAGAGTTCAATCTATACACTACAGGCGATAAGAAACAAGTTAGTAGAAACCTAGCCTAAGTATAGGCACAGATGATATAATATTATACTAGGTATAGGTAATCAGTATATTAACATATACCTAAAAGCGATAAATCTGCATGAGACCTCAAGATTTTTTATCATGTAATACCATCATTTTTTTATTATTGCCCTCATCACATGAAATTGGATAGAAAATTAATGGGATTATTAAATTACCATTTTCCATACTTATCTCTTGGTCTATGTTACAGTCCACAAATAATAATATCTATATGTAAAACCTTACCATGTACACAATATACAGCCATGTATGAGTAACTTAGATCATTAACTTAATGATCTAAGATGAGTAACAATGCTTTTAGCACAGACAAAATATAAAAGTGGTATTTTTATTTAAACAATATTTGACATTTCGAAATAGCTGCAATAAGCTAAATCATTCCTTCGAATATATTGATAAAATTAATTTTAAATGCAGCGCTTTTTCTTTCTTAACAAAACAATAATAAAACGTAGGTAAATACTAAATACTACATTTTTTGAATTATAATGACTGTGCACGAATAACATAAAAGGGGCCTCCTCAATAATTGGACAACTGCCAGAAAGATAAACTATTGGTTTTCTACAACTCTTCACACTTTTAAACTAATGCAATTTTTTTAATAAACGCGAGACATGTGATTTTTCGTTTAATAAATAAAGTCTGTATCTGTGTAGGTATGTAATTATTATTATTATACTAGCTTTCCGCCCGCGGCTTCGCCCGCTTTGTCTAAAACATAATAAATTATATACTAAAACCTTCCTCTTGAATCACTGTATCTATTAAAAAAACCGCATCAAAATCCGTTGCGTAGTTTTAAAGATTTAAGCATACATAAGGACATAGGGACAGAGAAACCGACTTTCTTTTATACTATACATGAAAGTTACAATAAAAAATAAGAATGTGATCTATATACATATTATACATATAAAACTCAAAGGTGACTGATATAGTGATCTATCAACGCACAGCCCAAACCACTGGACGTATCGGGCTGAAATTTGGCATGCAGGTAGATGTTAGGAAGTAGGCATCCGCTAAGAAAGTATTTCCCGAAATTCTTGCGGGAACGGGGAAAAACGGGGATGCACGTACAAAGTCGTGGGCGGAAGCTAGTTTTTTTTATAAAATCAATAACATCATGTTTATTTTAATACATATAAACAAGTGCTTGTTTAGATTCTCTGTGGACTGTAGAGTCCTTGTAAAAGGGAAATAAAATGAAATAAGCATTACATACTAAACTTACACATTAGTCGTATCTATAAAACTATGAGCCCTCATTATCTTTACGGATTTATCAAAAAAATTCTAAGCTTATCACTGTTCTAATACTTTGATAAAATTTGTTTCTTATCATAGGTAACTAATAAATAATTATAAATGCGAAAGTAACTCTGTATATCTGTCTCTTGTTCACGCCTCTACCACTGAATCGATTTGGATAAATTTTGGTACAGAGATAATTTGAGACCTGAGAAAGGACACAGGATATCGTGTCATGTTAGGAATAAATACAGTGAAATATACAGTAGAATGAATCGTAAGTGTCAACTGGTCGTGTTCTGGTCACCATAAAACGTTACATTCAGTGTAAAAAATAGCAAACGTTCTAATACTGAATATACTGTATCAAGCCAGCCATACACAGCCGGAATGCCTTTCTGAATTCAGAAACAGCTGATATGCGTACATATTGCTGTGAAAAAATAAGTGTATTTGATTATGGGAAACAATAAAAAAGTTTAGGAAGAAATTTTATGTACTTTCTGAATTCTTAATTAAGTTTCTGAATTAAGAAAGACGTTCCGGCTGTTTTTTTTTTTTTTTTTTTTTTTTTTTTGTGGTGTCTCTCAATGTTAGCCAGAAGGGCTTCTACATTTTAACGCGGACGCGGGGGCGAACTGAAGGTTCACCCTGGTAGCGACATGCACAAGGGCGTCCCCCCTTGACGGGGACCACGAACCTCGGCTTGAGCTGTCGCTTGAGTGGAGGAGGCCAGAAGGGCCCTAATCGGACGGGACGTTCCGGCTGTGTGAAACCGGCATAAAGTAAAGAAGTGACAGACGTCATATACATTTTAGGTATGCAAACTTTTCCATTTTAATTACGTAGGTAAGTAGGATAAATAATAAGGAGTAAATAAGGATGAAATAAAACAAATACATTCAAACATTGTGCTTTTATTATCACTAATGAGAAATTAAAATTATCACAATATCAGGCACTTGACATTTTAAACACCTCTTCTTTATACATTATGCATGCAAAATATTTATAATTTAAGTTGAACGTTTCCACCATTGACAGAAACGTAGCATAGCACATCTCTGGTGGAAAAGCACCCTTAATGTGGAGTGTAGAGGCAACAATACAAAATTACATCAGCTATAGATCATATTATTATGCTCATGAATTGAAAAGTCATGTATGTATTCTATACTAATATTATAAAGCTGAAGAGTTTGTTTGTTTGAACGCGCTAATCTCGGGAACTACTGGTCCGATTTGAAAAATTGTTTCGGTGTTAGATAGCCCATTCATCGAAGAAGGCAATAGGCTATATATGATTTCGCTAAGACCAACAGGAGCGGAGCACTGTGGGTAAAACCGCGGAGCACAGCTAGTAATTAATAAAAATTTCCACAAACAAAACCCATAGCAACTACAGCCCCTTTAAACACATATTAGTATGTAATTCTTTATACTAATATGTTTATATTTGTAGTGAAACTTCTTTAGGCACGTTGAGAGTACAATTTCAAGTTCGCGTCATGGCAATGCCGTCACGTGATTCAACGATTTTTGTATCTTTGAATCTTGCCAAAGAAGTTTCACTTCTGACACGTGTGCTCGACACGCACGCTCTTTTTTTTCAAAGTTATATATCACTATTATCAAATATCTACATTTGTAAGATTTGATTGATGATGTTACCTCTACACTATTTTTTGTGATATGAATTTTGACGATTTGAAGTGATGATGATGACCCAAAACAAAAAAAAATTGCAATTTGAAAATATCTTGTGAACGTGTTCCGTGATTTAATTTAAACAAGTTTATTAAAATTATAAAAGAAATAAAATTAAATTTACACAATAATTGGATAAGATAAAAGAATAAAAATTCATTATTCAATGCTCAATAAAAGTCATTTTGACATAATATCTTTGAAAGGGTGCTTTTCCACCATTAATGTGCGAGGATACAATTTTACATTCCTCGCTACACATCATCGCACATTATTGGTGGAAAAGCACCCTTACTTCTTGGAATACACACATTACTTCTGTAATCTAACACATTAAAACAACACAAAAAAACATTTTAGGCTTACATTGTGATACATCATATTATTTGATAATTTTTTATTGGAAGCTTATTTTGTTCGTTTCTTTTATTGTTAAAAATAACTCACTGCATTCTAAAGATGATACAAGATTATTCGTAAAATTAAAAAAACGCCTTGTTAATATTATTGATTTTCATGATTTTTAAATATATTTTTTTAATGATCTATAAATTTTGTTTATTGATTAAAAATATAGGATAAAATTACTATTATATTACACACGCTCGAGGAACATTAACTGCCTAAAATTTGTATGTAAAAGAAAGTTGAGAAAATAAGAACTTTTATCGTTGTGATTTTTCATCACATTACATTTTGAATAATTTGCAAAGTATTTAAAATAATAAGCGTTAAGATACAGGTAAATTAGCTTGGAGAAATTTTTGCGTTTGTAGTAGTGTATGGTCAGCAAATAAAATAAAACAACATTTTATTTTTAGTTTTTATTTTATACAGGGTTACTTGTAAAACACCAGCAACCTCGCAGGACAAGATAGCTAACATCATAAGTAACAACATTTGTTCTACGACTTTTGGCATAACGCAATAAATTATTTTTAAATGATTTTTTAAACTTTTATTGTACTCTCCTTACATTTGTAAGTCTATGTTCTATTAATTATCGGATGGACGACGCGACGCCCCCTTCCCCCTCTCGTTCGCTTTTTGTTTACGTAATTTTTGGGAGGCGTAGAGTTTATAATATTCAGACGGAAAATTAAATGAATATTTATTTTTGTATGAAAATAAAATCTAACAAATTATCAAAAGTCGTAGAACAAATGTTGTTACTTATGATGTTAGCTATCTTGTCCTGCGAGGTTGCCGGTGTTTTACAAGTAACCCTGTATATATAAGGGATTTTAAATTAAACTATATGTGTTTCTCCTCTGAAAAAGATGAGACTTTATTTTAATATTTGCACATTTAACATACATATAACTTTTACATTAACAATGTTACTAAAATGAAAAATTTACTAACCTGAAAAAGAAACGACATTTAAAGTTTAATTCTTTAGTTTGAGAAGTCAAAGGCTTGCCTCGACCATGTTTTAACACTGGAGCCATATTGAATTAACAATATAAAGTTACAACACTTACACACAAATTAAACACTAGTTATGGCCCTGCCTTCATACAAAACTGCTGAATACGCCGTTCGCACGGGAATAGAATGTGGATGCGATTTCCCTTAGTTAGCATCCAAGCTTACGTCTTTATAATTATTAAACTGTATAAATTCATTCTTTAACTCCGGTCTGCATCGTGCAGACATGGGTGTAAAAGTCTCATTTTAGCTATTAAATGTAGTTTTTAAGTACATCTGAGTTTTCATTTGGGGCCTCCGGCTGCGGGACATGTAATTCACTTCAACAAATATTATAACAATAATAACAAATAATAACAACAATCAACAAATACAAAATTTATCAATTAAACTACGTACATAATAATTATAATTTTTGAATGAAATGTGCTTTATGTTCTAACGGTACCAAACGACTGCACGTGGCACCTGCGGACAGCGTAAACTGGTTTATTCTGGTTTTGTGCGTGTTTCCACTTTCCACTATCAAGTGACGATTTATTTATTTGTTTTGTTTCGTAATTATTATGGTCAAATATTAATTATGAAACAAATTATTATGGACACGATATTTTATTGTTTCACGGTAGTCGCCTTGTCGTTTGCTCAAGGACGTAAAATTGAATGATATATTTTTTTTTATAAAGTCAAAACCATTTTCTTTCAAATAAAAACTTGTTTTTATTGAAAACAAAAGTGTTGCTAGGAATAAGTATAAAATTAAATAGTAATGTTAGGATATCGAAACATTTTTGTATAGGCCAGAACGATATAGTGGAAACGCGCTCTAAGATCTGAGTAATATACACACCACTACATATGCAAAAATTTCTCCAAGCTAATTTACCTGTACTTTATATATTCCAAAAAAACCGGTACCATTATTATTTAAACAAAAACTGCAGTTAAATTATGTCAGTGTTATACTTTATAAAAATATTATAATTGTGATGTCAAACAGTGAAATATGATTTTAGTACACGCATGTACCCGCATATACCATTTTTTTTTTTAATATAAAAACAATTCGAATGCACCAAATATCCAAATAAATGTTTATCGTTTTTATGTAGGGTTGCCATGCAAATAACTAGCTGTATACCGCGGTTTCTCTCGCACCTATTTAATTTGAAATTACATAATTTACAGCAAGATGAAGATCAATAAAACATATTGAATGAATATTCAAAACGACCGTTGTTTTGACAATTATGATCCGATCCGGCATGGCAACCCTAGAAACAAAAAAATACAAAAGAAACATAATTTTTAAAATTCATTGATCAAGTAAAATATCCAATACCCAAATGTCATAATTAATAACTTTTTCTTCAATACAAATATGTAGTTTTATACAAAAATGTAGAAATGAAAGGAACCGTACATAATGAGGTAATAGTTGCACACAATTAAAGTAAAGTAATGAATTACATCACTTAAAAATGAAATTAAATCATCTTAAAACTAACTTTTGATACATAGCTTACGGCCGCTCCAATAATCTGAAAAATAAGACAATCAAATCTACACAATAATAAAATATTAATATTAAGGGCCGATTTGAAAAATTCGTCGAATAATGTATAAAACTACCATTTTAAAAACGTATTCTAATTGCCCGTATTTGACAGTTTACGTGACATTTTAATATTATCGTGTAATATGTACTTTATTGGTCGGATAAGTATTATCCAAGCATTGAAAAATCGGCCCTAAACAAAATTTAATGTTATTTAGTAATTTTACCTTAGGGAGCAGTAAAGTAATATTCGTTAGACAAAATAATTACATATGTAGTTCAAACAGTGTTTAAATATCAGTTATGTATATATTTTTTTTCCATTATACAGACTTTCGCTAAAAATGTAAAAGGTACGAATGTTTTCACATTACAGGAATATAGTCTCATCAATTCAAAGTTCCTGATTTTTATAACTATGAATAAACCACGGATATCTTCACAGATATGGGTGGACGAGGATAAAGATTAAAATAAAGAAGAGAAACGAAAAGAAAAAGATTGAGAAGAAGATGGAAAAGAAGTTGCTTAAGGAGCAGGAGAAGAAGGCGAAGATTTAAAACGAAGTAATGAATAAGAACAAGTAGATATTGCGAAAGGAGTAGAAAATTAAGAAAAAAATGCTTATCTGTAGAAGTAGAAGAAAATGTATATCTAGACGGAAAAACAGAACCACAACACCCATCTAGCTTGCACCTTCCCAATCTTGGTATCAGGGCTGTCAAGCTCAAACTCAATCATATATATATTCAATTAGACTTCTTCTAGAAGCACTTTCGAATCGTCATTACATATTTGTAACATTTACCACCGATTCGGAAAGCAGTATCTACGGAGAAGAAACGGCAAGAAACTCCATAGTTGCTCTTTTAAAATCAAACAAAATTCTCACCTAACTTGCACCCTCCCGATTTTGGTATCAGGGCTGTCCCTCGCGGGTGGGGGGAGGTCCACACACGAGCTCTTGAGGTGCATCGACAGTAGCCCCTTGGCGACGAAGCCTCGCCCGCATACCCCGCATTTGTATGGCCTTGCGCCACTGTGGTACCTGGAAAATAAAAAAGACGTGTGGCACTCGGGGACTGCCGCGGTAAAGCTATTGCATGCTATGCCTTCAAGCCACACCTCCGAGCCCGTCCCCGTGGGGAGCGTGAGGTTTTTCGTTACGCAATTTCTGGATTCGGTCCCCGCGCTCAAGGCCCGCGATAGAAGCTATGCAATAGCTTAACAATCATTGAAAAAAATAGTAGTAATATAAGAAACAAGGGACACCCGGATGGAACGAAGTTACTAAATGGGTTTGCTTTCTATGAGAGAGAGACAGACAGAGAAACATACGCACGCCGCACGGCTTACAACTATAGCAATAAGCGTCATTACAAGTTTTGCTCTTAATTTTATCCGTCTAGCCCTCTTTCACAACGCGAGATAAGGAACTTCATTATGCTGTACATATTTCATTTTTATATGTATTATTATAATCAGATTTTTTTAAAAAAGGTGACACAATTTTTTTTCATTGTTTTCAGAAAAAAAATTGATATACCATCTCCCTAATGGCCGTTCCCAATATTCAAACTACGGTTATAGATAGACAGCTATCTCCGATAGCTAGTAAGGTTCTATCTATCGTAAGATAGATACGATATTGGGAACGGCCATTCCTGGCTGACAGCTGTCAAAACGTTATTGGGACGCTCAAATAGACAAATTCAAAGAGAAAAGTATACCTCTAGTAAGCAGTTAGTCCTCCAGACGATAGATAGCGATCAGAGATAGGTTAGCTTATCGCTAGTAAGCTTATTGGGACGCCAAAACAAAAGATAGATAGCATTTTCTATCTTTAGTAGGGTCAAACCGAAGATAGATACTATATTGGAAACGGCCATAAGGAAAAATCATACGAAATCAATCAACGACGTCATCTTGATTAATTATTATTATTTTCCGTTTGTTTATCCCTCACCTCTCATGTATAACAAGTGTAGATCTCTGCGAAAACGCCTTACCGCAGTGCGAACACACGTGCGGCTTCTCGCCCGAGTGCACGCGCTCGTGTAACGTCAGGTTGCACTTTTTCACGAAGCCCTTGCCGCATGTCCTGTAATAATTGATTAAATATTAATAAATGTTATTTGAAAAAAATAGTTTTATTCGTTATATATAGGGAGTCCATAAATTATTTAAACAAATCAGAATATTTTAAGATTGTTTATTGTAACATATAAGTCAGTGCCGCGGCAGCGGACGGCGAGTGCCAGAAGCGAATGGCTTTTTAGAAAAGAAACAATTATAATAATATAGTAGGATAAATAAATATAGTTATAGAATTTTAGACGCATTTTTTCTTGAATATAAGATATCCGCAGTTTTCATAGTACTCGAATCTCTTCGTCGTAAATTCTTTGTTATGACTTTCTTCATGTTGTAATTAATAACTCAGGCCCCGGAATCACAGACACAATAGAAAATCTATTGTGTCGTGGACCGATCGGGCCGTTCGGGGGTCAATGGGTTAAACGAATTATGAAGTTTTTAACTGCGAATAATAAAATTTTCGTTTTCACACATAAACAAACAGCTTTTGCAGCGCTTCTACCAATAATTAATTTAACTACTTTACAATACGATCAAATAATTTTGATAATTTCATGAAATAACTGCACGTTTAGTTGGGCATATCGAGAAACGATTTCTTATCATTGACTTGCTCAAACTACATCATGATGTGGCCAATAGACATTCAACTTATTCATGAAATGCGACCATTTCGTGAAATGATCAATCATTTCATGAAATGAGCAAATCTACGATATGGCTACAACATATCCACCTTCGCAGTTTGAACTACCTGTACACCACACACACACTCACTTGCACACGTTGGGCTTATATCCGGTGTGTATGCGCACGTGGAACTTCAAGTGTTCGCGCGAAGACAACACTTTCCCGCACACACTGAACACACACTCACTTGCACACATTGACTTGTATCCCTCCCACTTGTACACCACACACTTGCACACATTGACTTGTATCCCTCCCACTTGTACACCACACACTCACTTGCACACGTTGACTTATTTATTTATTTGATTTAATTCAGATATTTGCAATATCCATATAATTGTTAGTATCTTGTTACCTTAAAAGCTATGTTAGTATTAAAATTACACAATTAATTATCAACAATACTATTTTAAATCATAATGTGCTTGAGACATGGATTTTATTCCAATGTCTCAAGACATTGCTTTCCCATCTATCCACGAAGAGAGATAGGATGCTGCTGGACGATTGCCGGACATTATATCCCACTTGTACACACACACTCACTTGCACACGTTGGGCTTATAGCCGGTGTGTATGCGCACGTGGAACTTCAAGTGTTCGCGTGAAGACAACACTTTCCCGCACACACTGCACAAGTGCGTCCGTTCCCCGCTATGTGCCCGCAGGTGTCGTCGCAACGAGTTCAAGTGCGCAAACTGTCGTGCGCAGACTGCACAGCGGAGCGCTAGGGCTCTGCTGGCGGACTCTGGGTGCGCGCTGCTGCGGTGCGCTAGGAGGCACCTGTCGGCAAGAAGATTTTGTGACAATCTATATATGTATATATGGAGGAGGCCTATACCCGAAAGGGGCCAGGACATTAATCCGAATTACATTATAAATATTAATATTACCTTCTTAAGTGTACTTTGCTGTAATTTGTGTTGAAATTTCATGGAATAATAAAGGCTAAATAAATAAATAAAATAAAATATATGTATATTTATAAAACTCAAAGGTGACTGATATAGTGATCTATCAACGCACAGCCCAAACCACTGGACGTATCGGGCTGAAATTTGGCATGCAGGTAGATGTTAGGACGTAGGCATCCGCTAAGAAAGGATTTCCCGAAATTCTTGCGGGAACGGGGACAAACGGGGATGCACGTACAAAGTCGTGGGCGGAAGCTAGTGAGACAATATACAGGTAATATATTATACTATAGTCAGGCCGCTGGTGATCGGTCGTTATGGAAATCTTTGGGGGAGGCCTATGTCCTGTAGTGGACGTCCTGAAAGGCTGAAACGATACGATACGATACGAAACTATGTACATCCTTCTCACGAAGCAATTTAGGCCATTTACGAGGCTGTGAACTTGGCTTGACTTTAAAAAAATTCACATTTTTTGTGTGCATTTAAAATATTTCGATATGTAGTAGTAAGTAGTGAAACTTTTTTTTTGTAGTTGCGCCCAAAAAGAAAATCGTCCCCCGAAATTGCAAAAATATTTTTTTCCGGATGTTTCTTATAGATAAACGTGTGTAGTTGATTGTAGTGCATTTTTTTCGTTTGTACATAAGCAAAAAAATATATATATTTTAAGCAATTTTATTTTCAACATAAAGCTAATTCTAAAGAGAATAAGATTACTATATACCGTAAAAATAACTGATAAATGGTCCTAGAGGTTTGTAGTTGAAAAATATTCGTTTGTAATTAGCAAATCGGAAGTTATTGAGAAAAAATCATATCATCAAACTTTTTATGTTCTTAAAAAAAATCCTCATAATCTACATTTGAATACTATAAAACTAAAAATTACATATAAAGTAATAAAATATTCAATAAAGGCCGCATTCCATCATTACAATACTGTAATCATTGAAATAGTCAAATGTTAGTTGAGATGATTGCTAATCATCTCAATAGATGGCGTGAGGTGTCCCTTAGGCACATATAACCGAAAGAGTAGAATAAATTCTATAACGGTTGGCGAATAAAAATATGTATTCCTTTTAAATTATATTTTTTATTTTATTGATGTTTTTTTTTTTTATATTTCATGCTAAGTATATCTCCTTGTATACCATGTTTGTGCAAATAAGGAATTATGAATGCTGTGCCCTGCGGTTTTACCCGCATCACTCCGCTCCTGTTGGCCTTTACGTAATGATATATAGCCTATAGCCTTCCTCGACAAATGGGCTATCTAACACCGAAAGAATTTTTCAAATCGGAGCAGTAGTTCCTGAGTTTAGCGCATTCAAACAAACAAACAAACTCTTCAGCTTTATAATATTAGTATAGATGACGAGATCAGGCCTTGCCACGTTACGGCGAAAGACGCCGGTTCAAATCTCGAGTCATTATCAATTTTTTTCTTTAAAAATTTCTCAATCCTCAATAATTTTCTTTAAATGAAATATGTACCCTATTTAATCTTACCGCATATAAACGAATCCTTCGGGACACAAATCGCACACGAATCGCTTCGCGGGAGCACTCGGAGCTTTCGTACCATCCAAAGAGTCATACTGCATCTTGTGGGCTAGACCTGAAATTAGAAAAATAATAATATTTACTTCACTATTAACATTTCATCCAAATTGGTGCTGTGGTTTTGCCATGAAAGCATAACAGACAACCAGATTTTCGTATTTATAACATTAATTTTGGCCCAAGAGCCCATGACGGCCAGACCGTTATTATCTAAACTTTATAGGCGCTGGTCATTCTTATCTGTATAGGAGACATATACAGAGAAACTTTCAACTTTTATAAAATAACGAAGGTTTGGCCGTCGTGGGCTCCTGATCTATTTGGATTGTATGTAAAAATATTTAATTTTTCTCAAGATCCTATTGCAGAGACATATTTTATGGTATAGAAAGTCTGTGTTTCTGCAACAGCAATAATAAAAATGTTTATAAATAAAAGACTACCAAGAAATTGTGTAATAAGGCATTTTGATTGTAAATTTACAGTTATAATCCAGCAGTTGTTCCTTACCCTAGATATTGTCAAACATGTAGATTAGTATTGTGCACATAAACTTAATGAACCAATTTAGCTAAAATTTTGGTATAAATTTTTGTTTTTGTTACTGATGACTGATGTGGTGTCTTTAAAAATTTGATTTTAGCATAAAATATAACAATCTGTACTAACTACTATTTTTTTCTTGAACCTTACCATGTTTAAGTATGCTGTGGTGGTCCCTAAACGTCTTCTCGCAGAGGGAACACCTGTAGGGCCTCCTGTCCCTCTCCCAGTGGCCCTGCCAGTGAGTCTCCCATACTTTGGGGTCTGTTATTATCTGTAAATGATATTGGTAACAATTTTAGTTTAATTTTAACATCCGTAAGTTTATAAATCACTAGCGGTCCGCCCCGGCTGCGCCCGTGGCACCTACATGTTTAAACTATCCTATCTCTCAAGTTGGATCGAACTGCACATGGTGTGCGAATTTTATTATAATCGGTTAAGTGGTTTAGGAGTCCATTGAGGACAAACATTGTGACACGAGATTTATATATATTAAGATAAGTTATAACCTACATACTTAAATAGGCATATCAATGGAAGCAATAAGTTTTGGAAAAATTTCGTATAAAAATAATCTTAAAAATGTCTATATTGACATACCTCATAGAGTTGAAACAGTTTCATACAACACATTAAAGTTAAGTTACCTTCTGACATCTCAAACAACGTTGTGGTGACTGTTCAGGGAACGGAGGTGCGGGAGGTGGATCTAATTTCTTTGCTTTACTTGCATGTTCTCTGAAAATTTACATATTTTTGATAAGCCAATGTGTGACTTGACTTTAAAACTATGTTTGTAAATACCAATTAAGAATTAATTATGAGGCTGAAGAGTTTATCAGCTTGAATATGTTAATATCAGGAACTATTGGCTTGATTTGAAAAGTTATTTCAGTCTTAGATTAGCCCATCTACCTAGAAAGCTATAATTTGAATACAGACAAACATAATGAGTTAGTTCGAAATTTAAATTAATTTATAGAAACTATAGTCCTTTTCACCTATGATGATTTCTGTGACACTTTTATGTTTAAAAAGCAAAAATAATTTTTTAATAAATGGCATTAAGTATGGGAAATATCAAGGAATATACAATTATATTTCCATCCAAAATTATCTATTACTAGCTGTTCCGCGCGGTTGCACCCGCATTACTCCACTCCTGTTGGTCTTAGTGTGATGATATATTGCCTATAGCCTTCCTCAATAAATGGGCTATCCAACACCAAAAGAATTTTTCAAATTGGACCAGTTGTTCCTGAGATTAGCGCGTTCAAACAAACAAATAAACTCTTCAGCTTTATAATATTAGTATAGATATATTTTAAACTACCTAGTTCTATAAAAAGATTATTTCACATACTCACTTATAATGTTGCAGCATGATAGGCCGCGTCAAGCACTTAGTGAAACATATACAGCAGTAAAAAACTTCAGCTTCCTCCTTACTCTCTAAGTAAAAATCATCCTCTGATTCCTCTTTGACTATATCCAAGTTAACTTTGGTCTCATCTTTTATATTATTGTCTATTAATTCAGACGCTAAATTCAGACCATTAGATAGATCGTCTTTTCGTTTACGATCTTGCTTTTTGGTTTGTACATGTCCGTTTTTCTCGTCTTTTCTTTTGTGTTTTTTGTTCTTTTTGATGTTAATGAGGAGATAATCATCGCTATCGTCTGATATATGATCTGGTACATAGTCATTGTCTGGATAATCATTTTCTTCCTTTATTGGAGAAGGCGACCTGTCTGGTTCATTTTTAACTTTAACTTCAAAGTCTTCTGTTTGTGTTGACTGATCTATGTATTGACTGTATGCTGCTTGGTCCCTATTTGGCGTGTTAGATAATATGGTTACCGTTAAATCTGATGAAATTAATTTGCGTAATCTGAAATATTACAATATTTCATTTAATAAAGGATACTTGCCATTTAGTATGCCAATAAAGACAAAAGAATATTTTCTTTCGCTGAGAATAATATAATACTAATAGATGAAATAAAAGCCATTTCATAGCTAAATTAGAGCCCAAGTATAGATGTATAATTAATGAGGTGTCCTCTAAAAAACTACAAGTTTTGCATGGTGTTTAGTTTAGTACATTTTTATTCATTCAATTTATCCTTGCTCAATCTCAATGCAAGTCAATCATTAATATTCTTAAGCTCCTATAATATATTGTGTTATTTTGTGACTACGAATTTATAAGAATATGGAAATAAATACCTGGTTTCAACTTCAATTGTTTCATTACAAAATTGATAAAAATCGTTCACTTTGCAACTACACTTATCACATATTTTCTTAGGAAGGCGATCGTTTTTAAAAACCTGTCGGAATCACACAAGAAAAAACATATATTTTTTCATAAGACACGTACAAAACGGCAACCTAATAATAAATATAAATTGATTGTATACCTTTATCGGCAGATATAATGACATCTTTAAAAATAACGCTTTCTCTTCGTCAAAAATATAATTGTTCACAAATTTTGTGGAAGAACATAGGCGACATATGTCTTCCATTTTGAATACAAATAATAATCATGAATTTTTACAGAATTATTCAAAAATTGTAATGTTTAAACAGTTCCAAAGTTTTCGATGGAAAAATGACAGATGTTCTGTAATTCAGCCATTTGTCAAATATTGAACAGGAGTGCCAAATGCTGGTGTTGCCAGTGTTCATAAACAACCAAAAGCATTTTGGAGGACCTAATTTGTGCTGAAAATGTTATAGTTATGTATATTTTAGCAGACAAAAGGGGTGGGCGGAGAAGGCAGGCGCGGACGAGCCTCTGCGCCAAACTTTTGATTAATGAACAGATCGTTGAAAAGTTTACTTACTTGAGCTAAATTACAAATATTCAAAACATTATAAACTTGACTTTCGTTTGAACTCACCGTGTGTAACATTTTGATTTTATAAAGAAGTTAGTATTTTTCGCTATGAGGAATTGTACATTATAGACAAATGGAAATTAGCTATTCATTATACATGAAAACATCGTGCTAGTTGCATATTCATGAATAATTAAGTGGTTTCAGATTCCTTGTTATAGGCAAATTAAGCTACGTGTCCTTTCTTTAGACACCAAATAATAGAGTGACTCTTACTTAAGTAATCTAGTAATCTTATTCAATACAAGTTCATTTTACATGATAATGTTTACATACTTATATTGAGACGTATAAATTATTTAAACCATTATTAATAATATCAATACAATATTATATAAAAGTACATCCTCAGACAAATAATAAAACAATACTAGATGGCGCTATTTTAGCTTAGGTGCTTAAACCCACAGTTCCCCAATTATACCATACTAATTATCATATTATTAATTAATAAAGAAGAAAAAATATAATATAAGAGTGATTAAATATAATGATTTCAAAAACTAATGCCAATATTAGAAGAAAGACGGTATAAGGAATAATTTATTTACCAAGCAATCTTCTATTAGACCTAATTTAACATTACGAATTGAAATTCAAAGAAAAATATTTAGAAAAAGGTGTTTTATTACGAGTATGTGTTTTATTTTAATAATCATATTAGAATTGGCATAGCGTAACTTCCTGAAGCAAGTTCTTTTCGCGATAGGCCGCGATAAACTCGACTACCACTTATCTTTATCGTGCGCCTTCAATAAATAAAGTGTAAAAAACGAGATAAAGCCAAGGTACCTTTAGTTTGCTGACGTGACTACGGTATGCATTTACGTATGTCTAACTAAAACAAAACCTGCGTTTTATTTAACCAATTTATGTATTGTGTTCCCAAAGGCTCTCCTTAGCGTTCGTATGATACTGTAATACGTATTTATGAAATAATATTCGAATAAACATTTATATGCGAATTTATTACACTAACTACTATTACAGTAGTCAAAAGAAATAACCTAATTGTAAGGGAAGGAAAGCCGCGTTACGAAAAACTAAGAGTTCAAGCAGTCGAACTACAAAATTATTTAGATTATTTAAATTTCAGTGTTGTAAATTGAATCGTATATATTATCAAATATATAATTTTACTGTTAAACTAATTAGCCCAAGGGCAATCTATTCCCTTTTGGCCAGACTTTTGTCATGGAGGGAACGATATAATTATTTGCAGATTCGACACAACTCAAATTATGCATCTAGATAATATATTAGTGCATCACGCACATAGCTTAAGCAACCAGTAAGAACAGATCTAATGATGTTTTTTAGGAATGAGAAGAAAATTATTAGTATGTAATTGTACATTGAACCAGTTAAAGGGTATCTAGAAAGATATTTTTTAAATAAATTTTAAATAACCTCACTACTCTCTGTAAAAAGGCTTTAAATTTAAAGCTTTATTTGGATATCTTATATGAGGGTAGTTTTATTAATTCCTAATCAACCAATGAAGACAGTAAGGTCATGGGAATGTCAAGGAAAAATCCGTTGAACTCATAAAATATTATGACTCATACCTTGAAGTAAGGCAATAATAATACAAATAAAAATTTATTGGTTGATAAGAAAGTTTATCAAAATAAGTACTTACAGGTAAATTAGCTTGGAGAAATTTTTGCGTTTGTAGTAGTGTATGGTCAGCAAATAAAATAAAACAACATTTTATTTTTAGTTTTTATTTTATATATATAAGGGATTTTAAATTAAACTATATGTGTTTCTCCTCTGAAAAAGATGAGACTTTATTTTAATATTTGCACATTTAACATACGTATAACTTTTACATTAACAATGTTACTAAAATGAAAAATTTACTAACCTGAAAAAGAAACGACATTTAAAGTTTAATTCTTTAGTTTGAGAAGTCAAAGGCTTGCCTCGACCATGTTTTAACACTGGAGCCATTTTGAATTAACAATATAAAGTTACAACACTTACACACAAATTAAACACTTCAACAAATATTATAACAATAGAAATAATAACAACAATCAACAAATACAAAATTTAACAATTAAACTACTAGACCGGGAGATATTGACACAAAATTTCGAGTCATTTGTAACAGGATGGCGGTTCTACAGGGGTCTTAGTACGCAATGTACGTACCGGCGCCTCTCCACTAATACGGAGAGGCAAATGCTGAGTAGTCCACCAGTATTGTTTGGCGAAAAAAAAAATTTTGCAGTTTTTCGGCGGTATGGCGACCATTTGGAATCGTCCGAAAAGTATGGCATGGCGATTTTCGTAAATGGCTGCACGACGATGGTTACCTGTGCAAAAGTTAGCCTGGTACAAATGGTTGAATTGTTTTTTTTAAATCAACACATTCGCGTCGGTATGGCGGGCTGTAAGTCACACCGGAAAAGTATGGCATGACACTACCGCCTACTTCTTTTTTATGGGCTATCGGTAAATTCTAAAATTTTTGTGTTACAAATTGTTTGACTTCGCTATTTTTCCGTCGAGTTCGACTAACGCCCACGCGACTAAGCCGCCGGTACCAGTGTTCACACCATCGTTTTTCTTTTTGTCATTGCGTACTAAGACCCCTGTAGAACCGCCATCCTGTTACAAATGACTCGAAATTTGGTGTCAATATCTCCCGGTCTATACGTAATAATTATAATTTTTGAATGAAATGTGTGCTTTATGTTCTAACGGTACCAAACGACTGCACGTGGCACCTGCGGACAGCGTAAACTGGTTTATTCTGTTTTTGTGCGTGTTTCCACTTTCCACTATCAAGTGACGATTTATTTATTTGTTTTGTTTCGTAATTATTATGGTCAAATATTAATTATGAAACAAATTATTATGGACACGATATTTTATTGTTTCACGGTAGTCGTCTTGTCGTTTGCTCTAGGACATGAAATTGAATGATATATTTTTTTTTATAAAGTCAAAACCATATTCTTTCAAATAAAAACTTGTTTTTATTGAAAACAAAAGTGTTGCTAGGAATAAGTATGAAATTAAATAGTAATGTTAGGATATCGAAACATTTTTGTATAGGCCAGAACGATATAGTGGAAACGCGCTCTATGATCTGAGTAATATACACACCACTACATATGCAAAAATTTCTCCAAGCTAATTTACCTGTATCTAAAATTTGGTTACCTTGAAACAGTAAAAAATTGTGTGAATTGTAAAGACATATTATAAAGGTACATATTATTATAACGAAGAAATAATTGTCTTGTGTTTTCACACTAAGCTAGATGCAGCAATTCTAGCATTCAAAATATAATACCTACCTAACGATAGTGTAATGGAAATAAACCTTCGATTAGAAAACACTTCTAAAAATGCGAAGTGAATTGGTTTTAAATTATAAAAATATTATTCAAAGTTGAACTACCTACGTTAGTTACTTTAAGAATTATTATAAGTGTAATTTTATCTCAAATATTACTCTATATTGCTTATCAGATAAGATGCTAAATCGTAGAAAATTCTGATAATACTATTTTTTGATATTCAAAGAACAATATAGGTACCTAGTATGCTTTAGTATGTCATTAAAGTCTTTAATTCGATACGAATCGTTTCTTTAATTCACTGATAAAAATAAACAATAATACTTAATAGTCTCACTAAATTTTAAATCGCCATTCACTTAATAATAATTTTCAACACCTAGCCTATCTAGGTACCTACCCTAAATTATAAAGTCAAATACTATTGAAATTAAATAAAATAACAGCGTAAAAATCCCCAGTACTTATTTAAGTGTACCTACACTTAAGTACTTTGAACTCACGAATATTTGTTCAAATTGTCTTCCTTTAATATTTCGTGTGAATTTTATCAGATAGCACTTGATAACAGTGAAAAATAGGTTCAGGTGCGGCTCTATCACTGGCCACTATATTGGCCCTGTTAGATATCTTGACCTGTCGTTCCTAAACAACACGTGTTTTGAAATACATTTTTAATATCTATAAGTTAGTGACATGATTCATGATTCATCTATCTTATAATTTAGTTATTGGGTATGCTGGAAAAAGCGAAATTTGGATAGTAGTCCCAAGCTCTATAATCCCATACTAATTAATAATATTATGAAAGTCTGGCTGACTATTACGCTTTTACGGCACACCACAGTATCGATTTAGATAAAATTTGGAATGAAAATATTTCTCAAAATATAATAGAAATCAAAAATAAACCCCTAGAGATATGATGTATAAGAACATAATCTACCTCGTCTACCTCTTTAAATCTACCTTTCTAAATGTACCTTTACAAATCTAAATTATCGTAAACTAGCTTTAAATGATCTAAAACATGTAGAGTAGAGAAAATTACCATACCAATGATTCTATTCATGGATGTATTGCAGCGAGGTATGGGGGCGTTGTGACATCGCTACAGTGCGGTCTAGAAATAGTTATTTACACTATTTATATGATTTCGAATTTAGTTGACGTTCGTACACAACATGTATTTTTGTCCTATTACCTATTTAATTAAATTTTACTTTTTTGAGGTTTGACTATTGTACTTTCATCCATTTGAATTTTTAACGTATGAGTCTTCACCGTTAGGTTATATTATATTTTGATAATTAATAATTAATTCCCAAACATATAATACAGAATCAGCTGCTAGGACACAGGCTGATTGCTACACTAATCAAATAAATAGAGCTGATATAATGATATTTATCGATTCTATGATTAACGAGGAAATGTGGGACATTTTGTCATAATCGGCATAAATTTATAATGATCATACATTCAGTTAAGATCCTTAAGCATAACGTGAATAAACTGACTGCATCAAATAACATGAATAGAAACCTAATGTTTGTAAGATGAAAACGTAACACATACATCCTTAAGTATACTCAATACCGACGCATGAATTAAGAGCAGTCCATAGTATCCGCCGTCTATAAAATTGTAAATATGACCCAAATATATCCAAGTTCAGTCAAACGCGAGACCAACACATGACCGAAGTGAAGAACCTTGAAACATTTGATAAACATAAGATGAAAATCGATACGGGAAACTTGCGAGTCAACTTTGTAATTCAGTGAAACGGCACACACGGCTCTGAACTCCAGCTTAACTTTAACCCACATAACAAAGTTCAATGTAAACACAATACGGCAGAAGTTTTCAAAGTCCCAGTTCACGGCCGCGAGGCGACGGGCCGCGCCTCCCGTGGCTCCCTCCCACCCTCCGAAGTTATTGTCGCAACCCCTCCAGATATTGGCAATCCTCGCGATGCCTTTCACGGTATTCCAACAGACAGACTGATTTTTGACAGCCATTGTTATTGATCTCAGTTTTGCTTTCTATCTTGTATTTAGAATGTTTTTTTTTATATTTGTATTAGCTTGGAATTAAAGTTTTTGTCCTTGTGGCCGTGTTTAATTTTGTATTATTTTATTTCAACGGGAAATCTTTCATATTTACATGATTTAAGTCTTAAGAATTGTTATAATTGCATTAACACACAAAAATTATTAAACAAACTTATAGGTACATTAAAATAATCCACAGTAGATTGAAGGTAGAGCTGAACTCTATCTTTTTGAATCAGATGATAGAATTAAATTTCTTTGAGAAAAGACATGATTATAGGATACGATTCCATTTCTCTTAACATAACAATACTGCTACTAAAACCTTCCTAACATACAAACCAACAGCATAATCAGTATCTTCATTAGTAGATACCTATTATTTTCCTAAAAGTAGTACATATTTAAATGATTCGAGTACGTGTTTGATGTGATTATTAATATACACCTGTCTATAAGTGTTCCAGAAAGCACACCTCAGGCCTTATCAAATGACACCATTTGATATGCGCCTTTTGCCACCTTATCTGTCATGTCGAAATTCTTCCACGTACTATCACATGCCTATTCTTGTAAACTATTTAATACGTTTAATACATAGATCCTTTTGACGTAGAATTGCTGTGTGTGAATAATATTATGAGTAGACGCAACATAATTTTACTGGGAAATGGTATAGATGCTTATCATTGTTTTTATACTTCTGAAATATTTTGATGAAACGATTAGTACCTATAGGAGTCCTAATTAATACCATTTACCTCGTAAATTAGGTCCTCGTACCTAAAATTGAACATGTTAAATATTCAAGTAATTATAGTTACAATATATATTAAAAATTGTGTCTGTATGATGGTTAAATCGAGGAATGAATACATTTTAAGTGGTACACTAGCGTTTGCGTTAGACAAATACTCTCATCTAAACCCTATAATATCACACTCAATTGTTTGTAGCAGACAAGAAAATGTAATTATCTATTGCCAACGAGATATAACGTAATAAACGTGTATCTTCATTGTAAACAACTAGTCATAGTGATGAAGTTGCAAGCAGATAGCGGGCTGAAGGCATCGGCCCCGGACGGTTGCGAAGCCCGAGGTTTTGGAGTCCTGTATTTCGAAGCACCGTCGCAGCCAGCTTATCACAGTAGCACCCATTGGCCGGTTAAAGTGTTTGCGTTCCCGATACTAACAGCGGGGACCAATCGATTCTTCGGGCCATCGAATCTTATCACAATCATGGTGGACATTTGTACCTCGTGGCAATTCCCTGATATCATATCTGAAGATATGATCGAGTGTATAAATATGGAACCATCGATCGATCGTCTCTCTATCGAAGTTTGCGCAGTGATTGATATTGACCGTTGGTAGTTAGTGTCCTGTTTGGAATACCTGGCCTGGGCTAGTTAAGGTTTCTTCCCAGTTTGTGTGTAGCGTTATAAGTTGTTGCTCTTACGTGGTAATTGTCAAAATGTGTAACATTTTTCTATAAATTCATTTTATCTATGTGCGACGCGTTGTAAGTAGTACCTAGTTTAGTGTCACACCTATTTGATTACGTAATAATCAATCAGGAATATTAATACGTGTTATATTTACGAAACAATTTATTTGCGATCACGAATAATGTTGTTGTAATTGATAATTTCATGGGGAATATTTGAGGTATTTAGAATAGTCAACGTGACGGGGAAAAGCAGTGCTCTTATCAGAGTACGTTAGCCGCACCTTTTCAAGCGGTGATAGCGCACCGCGCGGCTTCATAACGAGCGCGTGCACTACGATTATCACACGGAATTAATATACTGCCGTCATAAAAATTTATTATTTTTGTTACAGGATGGAGTACGTCTACGACGGAGACTGAAAAAGGCTACTCGTCTGAGTTGGACAGGGGATCTTGACAGTTTGCTATTATGCTGCCAGATCTATCTTTCCAGCTCACACGTGAAGTCATCTTCCTCGCACACATCATCACCTCCCTGCGTGATATCATACGAGTCGAGCGTCATCAAAAGCATTCGCGTGAAGGATTAAGTGGAGGTGTGATCTCTTCACTTTTTATGTTTAAAGTGAGATTCAACTCCTCCAACTTAACCCTGAATCGCATATTCAACGGGCAGACATATTCTGATTTTGTAAATAAATGTATTTTTAATTGTTTCATTTGTGCCTTTATTTAAGTTATTGTAATTGTAATGTTAAATAATTTGATCTGGATTGTAAAATTAATTTTATGAGTAAAATATAAGTATAAAACAACGTTTGTTTTCTTTATTTACCGAAAAGAACAATATAATATGGTACTGTACTATTGTAGAGTATTAATTCAATCTCTACAAACACTATTCGATATATTATTTACTTGAAATTACCGCCACGCTCTACGAGGGCGCCACTGTACGCGCATGCGAGCTTTGTGGAGGACCGAATCTGTTCAGACTAGTATGAAGTGCATCACAAATCACAAAAAAAAATCACAACAGCCATACAAAAAATAGGCAAAAAAATGTTGGTAACACCGGTGCGCTAAAAAAGCTTGCAAACTTCACGCACGTAACCTGCGCTGGACATCGACTCGTTCGTAGCTCACTCAGGGAAAATGTATATTGATTTTTCAAAGAAAACTCAACCGATGTAACAAAACACCGTTCGCGGAGTGTTTATACGCGTATTAAAACGTCGCGGTCGATGTGTTGTATCGCCGAGATGGTGCGACGGTGTATCTCGGCGTGTTTTAAGTGAGATCATAGTGTGTTGCGTCGCTCGGCCGTCGGCCCGGAGCCTGGCTGCGGCCAGGGCCTGGGCGCGCCATGGACGCCGCTGACCCGCTACGAACGGCTAGGCCGTGAGTATCACGCGCTCCGGAAATCCTTGAGCCGTCACCCAAACGCCCGCTTCGTTACGCGGTGGATTATTTTGGTCTCCTCGAGCTAAAATCCATCTGAAGTTGCGAAACGTCCCTTACATTCGTTCGCTCTATCGCAAAGTCGCCATTCTCTCGGTCGTGCGGCGTCACGGCCTCCGCATCGTTGCGCCATTTCGGAACGGTCGGATCGTCCGCGAGCGCTAGGCGAGGCGAGGACACGGCTATGTCGCGGTCGCAGGGCGGCAGGGCGCCGCCGTCGATAGTAATCTCGCAGCGCGGCGGCCGAGCGTGACTGCTCCGCCTCCGCCTCGCACCGCCGTGCCCGTCTAGTCCTCGCTGTGACCGTGTTCAGTGCATGAATGGTAAATGGACATTGTCATAAATCGTCAGTCGTGTTTACAGTTTTTGTGAATATAGCTAGTTTCGCGCCGCCCTTTGTCCAACGGGGGCGGTGGTAGAACGCGGTTCTCATGCGGTCAGGCTCGCCTGGCGCTCACGAAACGACCGAGTGAATTATGGCTATGTGCATATACGTCGTGCAGTACACATACCTAACGTACGCGCCTACCTATCTATACTACAGTGCAGCGATGAGCGAAGGCTGTAACTACGTACCTACTCAAACAAAGCATTTTGCTCGCAAATCTATACTGCTGGCATGAACGGCTAGTTTTCGTGTTCTTTGTAAAATTTCACGTAGCATCGTTATCGTGTTTTTGTCGGGGCCATAATTTATGAGTTTCAAAACATCTGTGCTTGTCAATTGTCTAAATTAGTGTGCATTTTGAGGTTAGGCCGTGATTTGTGCTAAATTCGCAATTTGCGAGGAGAGTGGTTTCCGTAGTGAATATAAAAGTGTTTTAGGATGTTATTTTAAGACTTTTGTGTTCATAGTGTGGAAAAAAATGTGTTTACTAGGCCAAGACTGTGTCAATAAGGACAGCACATAATCTTTGTGTTTTGAATCGGCTATTAAATGCAGCAATTCCACATAAATTGGTAATAAGATGTTTTTAATTAGTTTTGCAAGGATTTAGAGTGAGTATGAATGGGAATGTGTGAGGACAGCATGTATACTTTAGAAATAAAGTAATCCTCTGTGTCCAGGTGATGGCTATATCTCTTGTTGACACTATTACATGGTAATTTTGTCATATATCAAATAATAAAAGAAATACTTGTTACATATATCTGTCATAATATTTCTTTACACATTAATCAATCTATTTATATTCTTTCAAATTAATAAAATTAAAGTACCTGTGGAATGAAATTGAAACCATAAAATGAAATAACTTGCCGGAAGTAAGGAATCATTAAAAGTTAAAGAAGTTACAAAACTTCCATTTGGTTATACATTTCAAAATCTTTTGCTCAGCTAAATTGAAAGAATTATAACGTTATAGCTTTCAGAATATTAATATACTTTTTATCAACAAGAATTGGTTTATTGAAGTCCAAATTAAATTTAAATCAATATTTTTAATACACTTCTCATATATATGAATAAACTATGTCCATAATTTCTTATTAAACTGTTCATAAGCCATACTCATTTTAAAATAGCAATAATGCAATTAAATTTATTTGATTAAAAATAAGAAAATTAATTACCCACATACATCATTAACTGTTTATCATAAGTACTGAATTTTTTACACTATATCTTATGTTTTTATGTGAATTTTTATAATTCAAGAAACACATTTATGATCATATTACTTTTATAAAACTGAGGTATTTTTAGAAATAGTCATTCTTATAGAGTACAATGAATTTTTCTTCTATAACATCATGGAAATAAAAAAAAACAAAATCACAAATCTTAATATTTTATGCCTCTTCATTTTGTTGGTTAATATTAGTTGAAAACTGAAATGGTTCTATATCTACCAATTCAATTATTATATAATTTGTATGTATTCAACTTTACCATATAACCTGTAATTGTATACATACAAGTATTTATATCGTACTAGCGGTCCGCCCCGGCTTCGCCCGAGGTACATATTTACGTTTTCTCTACATAAGAACCATCCTCGTACTTCAAGGAATATAATAAAAAAAGAATTATCGAAATCGGTCCACCCGTTCACATGTGATGCCGTGACAATGTGAAACGGGTTTCATTTTTATATATATATATATATATATATATATATATATATATATATATATATATAGACTAAATATAAAAAGATTCAATTCTTATTCTATCTTAATATGATAAGATGGTAAAATATCCTTCACACATCAACTCTGCATATGTTACATGAATTTTTTTGCTTAGATTTAAACCTCAATTCAAAAATGCTACAAGTAAGGATTTGTGTAAAAGTTTTACAAAATGTTATAAGTAATTTTATTTCACATTAGACCCTGAATATTGATAGTTTTAAACAAAATTTTTAGTCAATATACTCAAGTATATCTAACCTCCATTTTATCATATAAATATTTATTTACTGGTGTGATTCCTTATGGCATTAAACTACTATATTATCACATTTATAGACATTACGCATATGAAATTTACACGATCATACTAACTCTTTAAAACCACATTAAACATTGACCTCTGCCATTTGGCATTCGCTGATATCAACTTCTTGTGTCTGCGTACCTATTTGTTGATGATTTTTGTCAGTATGTTAGGCATTGTATGTAAAACTCAGTTTAACAATGACAACCAAAAACACATGAATTATTAGTTTGAAGAAACAAGTAGGCACACTTTAAATAATTTTAAGATAACTGACAGTCAGAATATTTACAAGTTTTATGACGTCCTTTTTATTTTCCATAATCTAAGATCACCAATTTTACTGTAAAATAGCACTTTTTGTTACTCATTAAATGTAAAGCATTACAGATGCTGCATTTTAAGTAGTCAATACATTTTTATCTCAGTCTCCACCCTCAGTTTCAGTTGTCAAACATTAATTTTAATTATACCTTTATTATTGTCAGTTCTAGTATTAACCAACCACATTTCCCTATAATGCTCTGTATACACCTGGCCTAAAACAAAAAATACAATTAAAAACATTTATTTGTTAGTTAAATTCACTCACATCCAAATTCGTCATTAACTTGCAGTATCACTATCATTTAAACTTGCGGTTTCTGAAAATGACGTAAGCGCAAGTTATCAGCTAACCACACAGTAAGGATAGTCATATAACAGTGATATGCCTATGGGCTTTAGATGAACAAACATGCATGCTCATTTTTGTTTTTTAACATTTTTGGAAGCTTTTCTTTCAGTTATGTTTGTAAAAAATACATGAAATAGATATGTTATTTATTATTTTGAGATGTTAAGTTGGTAGCATGATAAAGTTACTGATTTGGATGAATATTTCAGGTGTTCCTAGTTATCTATATTCATCATTTAACTTGCTTGAGGTAGTTTATCGGCTTTGTATTATGTATCTTATAGAGATAAATGGTAACATTTTTATTAATTGCATCAGAAATTTCACTTATTTATTTTGGTGATGTGATGTAACTCGTTTAAATATGTCAGTACAAAAATATTATTACATATTATTGGGTCAGCCATATTGTGGAAGTCCTTTTTAACCAAATTCATAAAAGCTACTCATGGCAAAGGTACAATATTGTATTGGTTAGAAGTTTTACAATACTAATCAAATGGTCTAAAAATGTATTAATAATAATTATTTTGAAGACCATAAATCAAACTTAATAGACAAAGAGATAAGTTGGTTGGTACACTCAATAAAAATGTTATGATAATTTGTACAAAAACATCACTCAATAAACTATTTTATGAGCCTCAATTAGTGAATATTTATCAGCTAATAAAAGCGAAATGATATAATTCAATTATGTTTTAGTGGTTATGAAATATCTATTAAAAACACTTAAAATGAGGTAGTTATTTTTAAAGCATTTGTTGTTTACATTTTCAATTTAATACTGGAGAATAGTTTGTAATAATTTTGACATGAAAATATCAAAATATTAAATAATGTGATGGATATTTTATTTTTATTGTGTTGTAGATTATAGTAATTGATTCTAACACAGATTTTTTTTGCATGCGCAAAATTTTGTCATCCAATCGTGATGTTTCCAGTTTAGTAGAGAATTTGTTGAATTTCTTTATTGATGTAATGCTTTCAGGACTGATTTAGTAATTCCTCTAAAAATTTATCTATATATAATTTTAGTGATGTTTTGTTAGAAATATCTAAGTTATTAAACATGTAAATAATAAAATATCATAAGAATTAAGAAGTTCTCGTTACAATTTGTGTCTATTTGAAAATAGGTACATACTATATTTTAGTGGAATTAATAACAAGTACGTTAGTCAGACGTAATTATTGCAGTAATTACTCCATGATCATGATTAGGTGAATTATTTCAATTGTATCGTTAATTTTATCACTGACATTGAAGGGTGATGGTTCAATGTCTTCTTTAACATTGAATGTATAGGTTCGTTGTTTGATGGTATGTTTGTTTATGTTAGTTAAAGTGGAGAGGGTTTTGATTGAAGATGTATGGGATTTTTCAGTCTTTTTTTTACATTATTAAGGATAGTTATTGATGTTTCTTCATTATAGAGTTTAGTATTACAATTGAAGATAATTTTTATTTAAAAAATTTTTGCAGATAAGAAATTTTAACATAATATTTTAGTATGGACAAATAAACTAACACCTTTTTATTAATAAAATATGAACGTAAATGTTTATTGAATTATTGAAATTAACAAAATGCTATAGTGTATTTTAGTATAATTCTAGGCCTAGCCAAAACAAAAGTTTCTAGAGAATCTCAAAACATAAACAACAAAGATTTTCTTTTGTCTAATAATTAATTACTAGCTATTATTCTCTACTAGCTGTGCCTCGCGGTTACACCCGCATTGCTCCGCTCCTGTTGGTCTTAGCGTGATGATATATAGCCTTATTATACCCTTCCTCGATAAATGGGCTAACTAACACCGAAAGAATTTTTCAAATCGGACCAGAAGTTCCTGAGATTAGCGCGTTCAAACAAACAAACATTTCAGCTTTATAATATTATATAGTATAGATTAGAAATTTCTGTATTTAAGGTCTCAGTTTTGTATTTGTTTAACCTGCTGCTGCTGGCCTTGAACATCCTTTTTGCTCATGTGATATTAGTAATTTTCCTTGTTACAATTAATTTAATGTGATAGTAAAATTTTCCTCTCCCTTTTAGGACGAGTTTGTGCACCAGTAATTATTTTAAAATAACAATAATACATCAAACAAAATGTTTAAATCAAATAACACTTAATATCAAATAACTTCAGAGTTTTACAATAAAATTGCTACTTCTACTTTTGGCGGTTCTAATTCAGTCATAATACTATCAATTAATGACCTAATTCGTATGAAAAGATGAAGGTTAGGACTAAAGTTAATACTAGACTTAGTAAATGCAGGTTTTTCCGGCGAATTACGTCGTTTTTTGTTAATTACGACTTGGTGACATGATAACAATGAGGTCCACGTTTTTGAAGCTAATCAATTGAAAAAACCTTGAAAAAAAAACAAACAAAAAAAGATATTTAAAAAACGTCTGAAATACCTATATCCTTTTTGTAACTAGGTTTTCAGTCATTGCCATAAAATACGATAGTCTTCTATTTCATAATCAAATATTCTATCGTTCAGTGTTTTTGTTGATTTGTCCTTCCTTTACATTGTTGCCGAGTAACCGCATTTTGAGTTTTATAAAAATATTGCATACCTATCGTTATATAAGTTACTTTTTAAATACTATGCGAGTCTAGCGAAACGAGAGGTGCTGTACGTAAAAAAATGTTGCTGTCACAAAAATTCTCTATTTCCATTGAAATTTAACGAAATATTCACCACCGTGTGCAACGAGTAGTCGCCTAGAGACAAGGTTTCATATTCCCACTGTACGTGCTGAAGTTATGCTGCGAGTCGCTTAGAATATCAGCCGGGCAATATCTACGTTATCTCGCCAGAAGTAGGTCGTTGTACTTGATCTCGTCGTGGCAACAGTGGCGGCGTAGCATAGGTTGGCACCCGGGGCGACTTTCTATTGAGCACCCTCAAAATAAAACGACAAATATTATTAAACGTGTTTACGTGACTTTATTTTGCTAAAATACTCAATGACATTATCAAAATTTACTTTTCTGTCTTTTTCAATGGACATTATGGATAGACTAGCAATTCGTGTTTGGCTCATTGTAGATCTTAAACTGTAAGATTTTATTAACTTTAATTTTGAGAAACTTCTTTCACAAGAAGCCACCGAAACACAAATAGTTAACTTGACTGACCGGTTGGCTTGGTTGGTAGTGGCCCTGCCTTCCAAGCCAGAGGTCGTGGGTTCGATTCCCACCCGGGGCAAATATTTGTGTGATGAACATAGATGTTTGCTCTGTGTCTGGGTGTTAATTATCTATATAAGGATTTATTTAAAAATTATATATGTATGAAAGCTTAGTATGGGATCAAATTGTGCCGTGTGTGAAAATTGTCCTGAAATATTTATTTATTAATATTTATTACTAGCGGTCCGCCCCGGCTTCGCCCGTGGTACATATTTCGCAATGAAAGGTAGCCTATGTCCTTTCTCGGGTATCAAAATATCTCCATACCAAATTTCATGCAAATTGGTTCAGTAGTTTAGGCGTGATTAAGTAACAGACAGACAGACAGAGTTACTTTCGCATTTATAATATTAGTATGGATTAAAAAAAATCTTAGACATAGAGCTAGACTTGGAACAGACTCAGAATAGTCCCATTTTACAATAAATTTCAAAAGCTCCAAGGTAGTCCATTGGATCGCTTCTTGAAGAGAAATGCTGGCGGCTTCCAAGTGGCGCCTCAGTCGTAAAATCTCCAAAATAATGTCCTCTGCAGAAAATTCATCATAGATTTTTGTAAGATTTGGAACTATATCACGAAGGTCTTCTTCTGTTGACGTAAGTAGAGTTTCAGACTGAACAACACCAAATGTTATGAGAATGTCATCCATTGCTTTGTAGCGATGCTCTAGTTCTTCGTAAAATCTATCAAGACATTCTAACATAGCTCTATGCAACTCGTCTGGCAATGTTAGTCCAACGTCTTGGGACATTTCTCCTGGCATTCGTCGTCGGAATCTCCTCCTCCCTCTTCTTTCAACGGAAATATCCAAGTCCTCACATTTTTCAGTTGCGTAGGAAATAGCTCTTTCCACTATTTGGATACGTTGAGTTTGAAGAAAAATTTTTTGGGCTTTGATTTTTATAACACACTTTTCCAGCGATAGCCCAGATGTTTGGATATACTTTTGTGTCTGATTAACTCCTTCTAGGATTTCACATCAAAAGGAAAGGTAGTATTTAGTACTTATTGACTTTCGTTTGAATTAATGTGACGCAACGCGACGGTTATAAACAATAGCACTGACTGACCAACTGTCAACTTGTTTCACGAGCGGCAAGGGACCCCCTTTCGCCCGCGCTATTCTTGTCCTGTAGATGCGCCAGCGGCTACTATCTGCGCGACAGAGTTGGCATTTCTTTGTCACCGTGTTGTCACCCCTGGATGCTTGGCACCCGGGGCGGACCGCCCCCACCGCCCCCCCTTTACGCCGCCACTGCGTGGCAATACAATATATAGAACGTACCTATGTTGTGTGTAATATATTATTATATAGGTATTAAATAAAATGCGTTTACATGTCACTTTTAATTAGCATATGGTTCGTGTGCAGCGGATTTTTTATACAGGGTGGAAGGTTAAGATGGGGCATGAAGGGCAGGTACCTTAACCGTTGTAGCTACATGAAAACGTTCTTAGGAGACTATCCTTAAATTCTTGAGAAATTTTAATCTGCATTCACAGATTTTTGAAAAAATGTACGGTCAGCAAGGAAATCGGCAGTTTTCAAAAAAAATTTTTTTGATGCCAATCGATCCAGTTTCTCATGGGGATCAAAACACTCTAAAAGACCAACTGAGGTATGAGTACTAGAAAAGTCAGAAATCACGAAAAACTATTTCCACACATTCACTAAGAAAATAAGTGATTCAACAAAAGATGCGCTAATAGAAAACTCCAAAGAGATTTTCAGGCTTCAATATTTTTTGTTTCTGATTATTAAAACACATACTGATAATAAGAAGAAACATTAATTTAATTAAACGGTTGTCAAAGAAAATAAAAAATAACAAAATAATAACAAAAAACAACATTTAAAGTGGTGATAATTCCAGAATTTCTGAAATAATTTACATAAAACTTATGATATGAGATGCTCAAAGTGGTCACCGTTTTGACGTAAACATAGGTTTGTTCGTTTTACTACTGAGCGCGTAGCAGCCGACAACTTATTTGGGTGAATTCCGTAAAGTATTGCAGCAAGTGAATCTTTTAGTTCTTGAGCATTGTTGTATGATCTTTTATAAATTTCATTCTTTACATAACCCCAGATGAAAAAATCTAGAGGTGTCCAGTCGGGGCTATGGGGCGGCCACTGTTTTTATTATTTAAAAAGTAAGCCTCTAACAGATCTAAACGTTCCAAATTATTTAAGGACATTTTTAGTGAAGACAGAGTGACTTTTGGTAACTTTTGTTTTCTATGTGTTATTGTTTACATAAGCCATGAAAATGTGACGTGTTCGTTCGATTTTCAAATTTAAATAATTTTTCATCTCGTGCACGAGCTGCCAGCCACCGCCCGCTCACGCCCCACGTCGCTGGCATGTTATGCTGCTGTGCCTTTGTCTTTTTACTTGTTCATGAATGAAAATAGTTTTTCGCGATTTCTGACTTTTCTAGTACTCATACCTCAGTTGGTCTTTTAGAGTGTTTTGATCCCCATGAGAAACTGGATCGATTGGCATCAAAAAAATTTTTTTTGAAAACTGCCGATTTCCTTGCTGACCGTACATTTTTTCAAAAATCTGTGAATGCAGATTAAAATTTCTCAAGAATTTAAGGATAGTCTCCTAAGAACGTTTTCTTGTAGCTACAACGGTTAAGGTACCTGCCCTTCATGCCCCATCTTAACCTTCCACCCTGTATAGGAATTACTTTTTTAACGTATGTAGGTAGGTATATGTCGAGCTAAACGAGCTGGCGCTCGTAATCGTAATATTTATTACGTGGCCCACATGCTCCTCTACTTGCTCTGCCATAATCAAACTGTTTGCCAGGTCTAAGAGAATAGAAATAGAGTACTGGGAATATATAGTTCTGGATTTACCAGCAAGGTATAAATTTACCAGTGGAGAAAACTAGGCTCATGCATATTGGAATCCGTTCTTCAAAATTTTAATTCATAACATTCTATACCTAATCATTATTATATAGAAATTCGAGTATAATTCTTCGAATTATCGATTTCACAGAAGATGAGGATTTTGTTGTGTTGTTAGAAGAGGTTTTATTTTTTTAAAATAAAATTGAAAAAGTAATCATTATAGTTTTTTATTAGAGAAAGATTAAATATTTTGCCGCTCTTATTGAGCGACTGGCCATTTTATCCTTGTCGCACAAAAATGGCGCCGTTCCTCGTAGCATCCGCCATATTGAATGTGTGACGTCATATGGTCTACGTCCCATTGAGCTGCAGTAAAGGCACGTTGATAGATAAACGTAGCTCGTCCCTGTACATGCTTTAGTGTGGATGTATGTATGTATGACTATAGCAAATAACTTTTCAAAGGAATTCTATTTAAATGATGCTGGCAATGTTATGGGCAGTTTCTTAATGGTCTTTGAAAATGGTATATATAGTCGATATTTTCGTAGTCGATATTAGCCGGCTAGCTTCTAGAATGATCTATTGTTAGAATTCGGAGTCAGTCCGTCTATGTCAAGGTTCTGTTTCTCAGAAATGAATTATATCCTCACAAAGGTATTTTCTTAACTGGTCTTACACTGATGTAAAAGTATCCTTCATCAAGGATCCCTGTAAAAACTTCCATAATATATTCACTTTGTAGCTATAGGTCTTAGCTATATTATATAGGTACATTAACTAAAATGTCAAAGAGATCGTGATGATTCTGCGTTTATTTTAATATTCCTCTAGGTGATTTTTTTATGTAGGTAGGTACCTATTACTATTGATAATGTACCAAAAGATTGTGACATAAAAAAGGGGAAGATGTATCATGACTATGTCTATATCATTTTGATAGATAAATTCTAATTCGGCAGATAAAATAATATGACGAAATTTCAAGAATACTTGCTCCGTTTTCATATTTTATTGTAGACATTCGGATCGCTTAATCTTTTTATAATTTACTATTTCTATCGCGGTAGAGGGGCTGTATCGATTGTTTGTTGTCACGCCCTATTTTTCGGCTTTTGGTCTCCCTAACAAATATATTTACGAGTATAAAAATACTACGGTTTTCAACTAGTATTTTACAATAATGACACCTATTGTGCAATTTATTTCATGATCAAATAGAGTAATTATATCGTAGCCACCGATAACCTCCAACATTTTCCGGTTTTTATACTTAGGTATATTATAAAAAAATAAAAACTCAAAAGCAACTTTATAGTACTAGTAGTTGGCGATAACCCGAAACTGCGATGACCTTTACATTAACATCGCTCGTAACTCACAGCAAGATTTTTAGGAGAAACTGCTTCAAACCGAAATTACTCTGGTCTTTATTGGCGGTGCAGAGTTCCAACTATAACTTGGAATAATAAAATTTATGGTAGTGGAATAAGCGTAAACGTAACAACCACTAGTAATACTTGCATCTTGTTTGTTGATCTTTTTATATCTTTTACGTCTCCATCTTCCTTATGACAAGATGCGTATAGTGACCAAAATGTTTAACAAATAACTAAAGCATAACTTTTCAATTTGTTTAATATCTAATCGAATTAAATAATCAAATTATTGTCTGAATATAAATAACTAGTAAAAAGATTGTACGTGAAATGTTCCTTTGTAAAAGTATAAAGGAGAATGGCGAAACTGGGCCTAACTGTTACAGAAATCATAATATACATATTTAAAATTCACTATGTTAATTTTAATAATTATTTGCAAAATATTGACTTCTGATTCTATAGGGAAACAAATCTTTGAAAAAAAAGATAATTCGTTCACTACCGGTCTTGTCAAGCAGAGATGTCAGTGTTGTCAGGAGTAAAATAGTCAAATATAAATAGATTAATACCACAGAACATTAAAAACAAATAGAAGTGCTATAATGTCATAATTACTATGAAAACCAGTGTCGCCAAACCCACACATTTAAACCGATAGTTATACAGTACACTACAAGTAATCTATGCCTTTGATTGGACAGCTTAATTTGAGTAAAAACTGACTTAGGTTATAAATTCAGCATTTCAATATGTACCCTAACGCACCATGTTACGGTTTATTTTAGTATAACATCCCTAGGTATATTAGCTGTTTTGTTTCTCATTGCACAGAAATTCCAAATTCGAAAACATTCAGCTACTCCACAACAGAGGGCGTTAGTTTTCGATAGATATAACTTTGAACCTCAACACATAGAGATAAGGTTGAAATTTGTGTCACTCAACATTAATGACATTAACTTGATATTTATCTGATGCTATGCCCTGAGGGATGTCAGCCTTGTTATCGATAATTCACAAATAAATATTTTTTGTGTATTTTTTTTTCTTTCTATTATATGAGTATAGTATAATGTGTCACATTTTGGAGTATGTTTATTACTACTAAGTACGTCTTTTTATATTATTATTATTAAATAAAAAACAGAATAGAATAGTATAATCTATATTTACAAAATACAAACAGAAAATATGCATTATTTTAAATCTTGGAACTGCCGTAGGTTTGCTGTATCGGTGGCCTTTGTTAGACCGCTTAGTGCTGTTCGGCATCCAGTTAACTCGTCACGTTGCATTTATCCATTTCTCTTTTAAATTAGCCTCTTTGGGAAATCTATAAATAAATTGGACAAATGAAAGCTAAGGAAAAATAAAATAAAATTTAATATTTATAATGTTTGTCTTTTCTAAAGTAGGGGAGACCGGGGATGGTTGACTAACTTTTGACTTAAGCTCGTATATCTCTGATGTTTAACTGTATATAACAAAAATAGCAGTTGATACAGATATAAGAACTATTCAGGTACCTAAAATACTAATCTATAACCTATATATTTATCATTATAATATTTATTTAGTCGATTTTCTAAACCCCTAACGCTTGGTCAACCTACCCCATGTCCAGGGTAAGTTGACTATAGGCATGGGGTAGGTTGACCTAGGCAGTAATTAGTGTAAATAAAGAGGATTAGTATAAAATAAAACATTAAAATGTACTAAATGATAGAAACTTTTTATTTAATTATAAACAAACTTAAATTTGAGATCCATTCTCGGTTAATAAAGAACTTTACTAAAGGTAACTTTTTAAACTATTAAAAAAACTAAAATTAACAATTCTTGAGGGATTAATTTTTGTACTTTCTGTTTCAACCATAATTGTAACTTGAATTATTCTAATAAATCGCTAATCACAGATAAAATTGCTTTTATAAAAATATTCAACATACATAAACTTGTGAGTATCTAATATTATAAACTAATAATAAAACAGAAAACTTCTTTTCTAAATTAACTTATTTATGAAAATAGAACAATCAGTCTCATATTAGAGTTTTTAAGTATATCTGCTAACAAAATATTATAATCTTTGAAATAGTGATTATCAATAGCCACTTTAATATTTACCAAAATATAAGATTTATTTTCTAAAACTAAACCTAACTATGTTGCGTGTCTCATACGGTGTTAATCCATAATAAATGTCAGCAGCCGTCTTCAAATAAGCTACCAGTTTATTTTCTTCGTCATCGCTAAATACCTGCCTATTTTTTATGTACCCCGCCGTGTCCAGGGTCAAATCAGCTTTCCCGAGGTTCGGATAACGTTCTAGCTTTTAAGTTTAGTCACATAACGATGCAACGTTTTGTATGGAATTTGGTATTTCTTTGATGTGGCGTTGATGCTATTATTATCGAAGATTACTGCGTGGCAAGCTCTTACTATGATATATCTTTTGGTACATCACCCCTTTCAGATTTTCTTTTGTACGTCCTCATTTTCTGTAAAAATACAACTGTAATTTAGTATGTGAGAGAAGACTATAATAGTGTTTACATTGATGATGCACATTAACCATTAGCCCACACAATTCTTTAAATAAATGATAAAATGTTATACTTATTATAAAGTGGTTGGTTGACCAATTAGTCTACCTACCCCGAACAAAATTAGTCAACCAACCCCTGACGCCATTTTGAATTTCACCTGCGTATCATATGCAAACTCTGGCACTAACATGGAAGCAATACTGTGTAATATAGAATAAAATTATCATATTTACATTTGGCATAACAACAGCATTGTTTCTAACAGATCCAAAGACACAATAACAAAAAAAGTACGAACGAAAAAAGTTACTTACCGAGACCAAAAATACAACATGTGATGCCACTCACGAACGCCACGCGACTGCGGCGGCTCACTTCACACAAGTTAGCGGGTCGTAGGGAGGCATCGTCGCTCGTGATTGGTTGATGAAAAACACGTGATGGTGGCGAGTTATTGTTGTTTAGTCTACCTGCCCCTATAGCCAACCATCCCCGGTCTCCCCTATCGATACTGTCGATATGCGCCACAAGCATCACTAAAGCGACATTCGTTTGTTTATTGCAATAATATTCCAGAAAGTCTTGTTTGCTGTTCAATCTATAATAGTACTAATTTCTTACGGATTACGGTTCATTTTGTCTAGATATTTGTATACAATTTTGACAAATTACAAGCGAAGTTATAACATAAAATATTATATGTAAAATAAATAAAAATAAGACTTACCGATGGTATGAAATGCCTCCATTGCTGATATTATTTCGTCTGCTATCATTTTTGCACTCTAATACCGAACAACACGTCCTAATTAATGAATAAATATGGAAAAAAGGTTTGACAGCTGACAACCGACTCGAATATTTTTCTGCGCACAACTGAGAGCAAGTTAGGTGATCTTACCTTACAAGTGACACGTGGGCCACGCCCACATCACACTTCTATCTACTTTACTGTTCTGTGATTAATACGAATGAATGTTTATTTTTCATTTTTAGTTTTATTGAATTCAAATGCTATAAAAATCAGAAGCAAAACTTAACTTTTTTTTATCACACATCTTAATTTATTTAGGTCATTCTATAAAATAAAAACATATTTTACTTAATCAATAATAATTATAACATTTTTATTTAGGTAGCTGGCCATTAATAAATGTCAAATTATTAATCATAATTGTGTCAGTAATGAGCAAGAAGCTTATATCTAATACACTGGAGATTGCACTATGACCATTAACTTGCCAAGTTAGGTGTGAAAGGGATAAAAAAACATACAGGCGTCATTCAACGTCATATTTTCTTGTTACAAGTTAATGTTCATACTGAAATCTCCAGTGTAGATCTGTGGTGTAGATATAAGCTTCTTGGTGATGAGTGATTTGTCATGTTTGTTGTTTGACTTTTGAGTGAAGTTTTAGTAACGTTATATTCAAAATTGCCTAAATCGTCTATTTTTACTCTAAAGATATTATTTGAATTGATTAGTCTTATTATGAAAGCGAATCCTGATTCATCCATTTATAAAGATATAAGATAATATGTACCTACCTAGTGATTGTTGATGTTTTGGTAAGTTAAAATGTGTGTTTAATAATATGTGTTGGATCCAATATTTCTATTACCTGACTGTTCTACTGTTACACTATTATTAGCTAGCTGCTAGACAATGTAGATAGAAAATAAACTTACCTGGACCTAGAAAAAGGCAATGCTATTCATTTAATTCAAGCAAACTAACTTTTATTTTTGTTACTTTACACCCCAATATCTCTGCTATCCCATAGAACAGATCTATAATTATTATATTCATAGAATCTGTATATTTTTATCTATTTAATCCCCCATAAATCATCACTGTAACGATCAAGCCCAGAGTCCTATGGGAGTTTGCCATTCTCCTTTCTTGTATTATTGTAAGATAAATATTTCTTACCTATGTATATCAATTTCTAAGACAGATGTTCAATATTTCTCCGTACATAAGTAAAGAGTAGTTTTAATTTATTGAATAAAATATATTATTTTAATGTAAATAAATTTCTTAATCGTCACGATAAGAAGGCTAGCGTTTAATGAAAACAATGCATTAGTTATTATAAATAAATTTTTATAACTTATTATTAATTCTCAGTTAGTTTTTTAACGAAGCACGACACCGATTTATCAGATTCACTGATAAATTATTAATTTTCGCCAATTGTTGTAACGTTTTAGCATTTAACAATCAACCAAGAATTTCACACAATTGGCCATTTTTTTAAAGACTAGACTAAGCTTCTAAGAACTAGGCTTTGAAAATTTCCGGTTTTTATCAGTCGGAAGCGATTCGTTTTCCTCGTGGAATCGATTTTGACATGAACTGATGCAAGTCGTTCGAGTTTGCAGAATGCTGTTTTAAATATGGCTTATTTCTTTCGATTAATATTGAAATAAAACATACTGGGAAGGTACGTTGTGCCGTAATAAATGGGATTGAATAGGAGTAAGTGCAAACTTATCAATCGTTCGCCACTTTAATGTGGATACAATTCTAGATTCGATGCTCTTTTGTGGGATACATAACATGATAAATGTAATATCAGATTAATCGATTTTGGGGGCTAAAACTGATCTGGCTCTGGGGTGGCTCGAGTCGAGGATGTTTTTTTACGCCCCAAGCAAACTATAGGGTGTTATTATTTTTACTTGTTTATCTTTTTTTTCGCAAAAGTTGAATCTTTCGAAATTCCTCGCGATATTTCGACAGAAAATTCGTTCTACTTCTAATTGGAGTTTACGTCAGGATCTAAGCCAATATTAATGAATAATAAGTGTATAGTTTCAGTAGCATTTTCTGTACCACTTTTGTGCTTATTTAATATTGTATCGGTATATTTTATAGCAAAACTAGCTTTCCGCCCGCGGCTTCGCCCGCTTTGTCTTAAACATAATAAATTATATACTAAAACCTTCCTCTTGAATCACTCTATCTATTAAAAAAAACCGCATCAAAATCCGTTGCGTAGTTTTAAAGATTTAAGCATACATAGGGACATAGGGACAGAGAAAGCGACTTTGTTATATACTATGTAGTGATAAAGCTTCTATAATACTTTCAAGGCTCGATATCGATCTTGAAAGAAGAGTATTTATTATTATCAGTTAGCTCTGTATCGAGAGCTTCAAACGGAATACATTAACTTGTGTTAAAATATACGCTTGTTGATGTTACGTCCACTGTTTAAATATCGCGATGTAAATAATGTGTACTCAAGTCGTAAATAACGAATCCATTGATGCACGTCCGTACCGAAAAATTTAAATCAACCTACGAAACAGTGGTGAAAATTTTACGAAATGTACCTACGAATCGAAATTAAACATTTTTATCAGGAAGCTGTGGGTATCTATATAGCTCATGTTTTTTGCTCAAGGATTCTTTCGTTCTGGTTCAAATTGGTTGGCTTTTGCACTAGTTTTTAGATGAATATAAAATTAAAAAGAATAAATGTTTAATTATTATCATGAGCTTTCGCTTCTCTTTATTTTCCCCTAAAAACCAGCCAAGTTCTCAGCCTCTTTGATGTATAACTGTTACTTCAGGTCCTCTCATCTAAAAAAATATATACCTATTTTTCAGGATTGTAGACAGATTGTATGATTTGGCCGTAGTCAGCAAACGCTCGCAGTTTTATAATGAGTTTCCCCAAAATAAGTAATGGGCAATCGGAGGACTACAATTGTCGAAATAACTACATACAATAAATGGGAATATTTGTTAATTTTCCGCAACCTTAAAGTTGCCGAATAACCGTTCTGTGCAAAGTGCATGAAAAATAATTAAATTAATAATAATTTAATTATTTAAATTAGCCAACGGTTAGCCACTTTAATGTACTTTTATATATATAATTAATATTATGAATGTTCATGGTCTAGCGTCTTATAAAAGTTTTGGTGCATGCTTCACACTTTATGCGATTGTCTGGGTTGGATACATTTTTAATTAATCTCCTAAATAAAATAATTCCGAATGAAATTTCTTAAATAAATAAGAAACAGTTTTTATCTTTTTTACCATTGCCTAACTCTATCGCGATCGTCGTAGATATGAGTAGATCTTTGCTTACATTTAAAATAATAATAATTGCCTAAGTCTGAGATTACTAGACTGTAGACACTTATTATTATTCAAATAATTAAACAATTTTTTTTCGACTATTTGGCTTCCCGTTTCCTTAATATCTATGTTTTTCTCTTATCAATAAATTTAAATAAACCTGAGAATCAGGTTATACCATAATGTGGGCGGCCCTCCGAAAGTCGTCTCTTTAACAAAGTGACAATATAATATGAGCTATAAAATATAATGAATACGTGCAAAGCGCAACTCAGCTGATGCATAACCCTAACGCTTCGCAGTGCGCGCATATTAAATACATAATTAGGTGGATAATTGCATGCTTCGTTACCGTCCGCGTCGTGCGCCTTTGGACGGCTGCTCATGCAAATAAATGGTAGAGAGGTACATTTGAGTTATTTCATCACTGTCCACTGGCTTGACATAAACGACTATCTGAGTGTCGCATGCGACTTCGGTACGCGATAATTTGTTTGCTCATTTCGAGTGCCACCGAGATTTATCCCCCGACCTTACCTATCATTTCTTTTATCGCGTTTCGCAATAATCTCCGCAATTGCTAATTAGATTTTTTTGTGATTTTGTGGCATAATGATGTTCAGCGGTTTTGGTTTTGGTTGGATTTAATTAGGAGTAATTACCACAGCGTCTGTAAATAATAATAAATAATAATAAATCTCTTTATTTGCATAATGTGTGTACAAAGATAACAAATTACATTATAGGTCGAATCAACACATTAGCCATGAATGGCGTGCAAATTATATTATCAGCTCCGCAACATTATTTTATATAAAAAGTACATTATTTCATTGTCTTACATAAAAGGTACACATTATATATTATATTCATTAGTCAAGATAAAAAATTCAATGTCACAAATTTAAATAATCCGATACATTATAAAAATTTTTATTATTTAGCCACTCATACAGTTTTGTCTTAAAAGGACCGATATTTAACATTTTTATAGATTCCGGAAGTTTATTAAATATACGAATACACATAGCATGACAATTTTTGGTATATAAAGTGGTCCTGGGTGTTTTATTATAGACAAGTCGATTTGGATGACGGTGGTCGTGGCTGTATATGTCTTGGGCCGTGCTAAAAAGATACTTATGTCTTTTTACAAAAATACAAATTTCGTAAATATATAAGCACGGCAAAGTTAACAACTTGAGTTTAATAAATAGCGGTTTACACGATTCGTACGGACCTACGCCACAAATCGCGCGTATACATTTTTTTTGGGAGATGAACGCTTTTCTGATGTTTACGCCATTACCCCAGATTATAAGACCGTATCTCAAGATAGATATTACATGAGCGTGATAAGTCGATAGAGTGGTTCTTAAATCCGTAATTTTTCGTAGGCGCCTCAGGGCATATACAAATTTATTAACTTTACTACAGACCTTATTAATGTGTGATGACCATTTAAGTTCATTGTCTAAAACAATACCTAAAAATGAAGTTTCACTTTTTTCTTCCATTATTACATCATCATATTCTATTTTTAAATTATTGCGCAGAGGATTTGAAAATGTCATGTAGTTAGATTTAGTAAGATTGATTTTAAGATTATTTGTGCTAAGCCATTTTATCATTTTGTCCAAATTATTTATAATGTCGTTGTTAAAATTCATAATGTCAAAGATTTTTATGTCAGATTCAAAAATTATCGATATGTCATCCGCGTATAGAATTATTTTACGATTTGTTATGTCTATAATGTCATTAATATAAAACAAAAATAAAATAGGCCCCAGGACACTTCCTTGAGGTACACCACACTGGTTAGATATATATTCTGATTGGTATGTTTCTTTCTCATTAGTATTATTAGTCCGAGTAATAATAACACTTTGTTTTCTATTTTTTAGATATGATCGGAACCAATCTAACACAATCCCCCGAATCCCATATGCCTCTAATTTTTTTAATTAATAATTCATGAGACACTCTATCGAACGCTTTTGACATGTCAAAGTATAATACAGTAGTCAATATTTTTGCGTCGATGTTTTGAAGAATTGAATGTGTTAAGGAATAAATTGCATCATTGGTAGATTTGTTTTTTTGAAAGGCGAATTGTTCATCTTTAATTATATGGAACTTATCACTGAACTCACTCAAACGCAAAGACATACATTTCTCAAAAATTTTGGATATTATAGGTATAAGAGTAATGGGTCTATAGTTTTCTATGTTATTTTTATCTCCTTTCTTAAACAAGGGGGTAATAATAGATATTTTTAGTTCTTCAGGAAAAGAACCACAAGAAAAGGACAAATTAATTAAATGTGTCAGTACGGGTACCAATTCTGCTTGACATTGTTTAATAACTTTGGTAAGGGTTTGTAAGGGATTGCACTCGAAACTGTTTTTCTTTTTTCTGCAATTGTAGCTACTTATTTTAAGTGTCATTAAAGGCTTATGTATTAATTTGATTTTACCTATAAATAATGCTGGTACTGAATTAAGGATACCTACTTTTATATTTCTATTTCATTTCAAACACTTTAGTAAGTGCTTTGGTGTACTGTAGTGTAGGGATTGCGCTCCATTTAAACAGAAATACCCTAATCTGCTAGTTTGATTCGTGGAATAATAGAAATATGTAGCAAAACTTGGCGAATACAGTGCTTACACGGCTTTATGTTTTCTGATGTTCAACGTATAGGTATAGTTACCTACTTGATATGTATATTATGTCGCGATTATAGATAAATTCGTACTATCAGAATATAGCTAGAGCTGATGCAATCCCGTATAAGATATGGTAGGTACATATAATATCATCATACGAGACACGACTATCTACATATGACTCATTTCCGATAGTTTTTGCGTCTGAAATCAGCTTACATTTGCGTGCGATGCGCGATTTAAAAACAAGAAAAGTAAGTAAACATGTTTTTTTGCGCCTTTAAATATTTAAATGCTCAACTCTCATTAGTGTTTATTAAGCACCCTCAAATTGCTTTAATATTCGTTTAATAATTAATTTACCGTTTTATTTTAATCGCTGAATTGCATTACTGGTTTTAATATGATTTTTATTAATTAGTTTTATCATGAAGGAGGCTCCGTAGCAATCCTTACATATATGTAATATACCTAATATATTTAAGTATAAAATATTTAACACGTCCTGACAATGAAGGCAGCAGAATGAGAACCAAGAAGTTATTCAAATCATATCTGACGTAAATACAAAATAGCGCTTCATTCTCATGCGGCCGTGATGTAGACATTGAAAAAAAAAAATAGGCTAATTGCTCATAATCAGTATGCTAATTATCAAATCTTGAAGTCTCGGGTTTGGCTGCACAAGCCTGTCGGTGCGGTTACGCAACAAGTTTCGCAACTCGTCGGCCAGCGTTGCCAAAAGTCGTGGCGAACGATTACTTTCGTTTCGCCCGATTTCTGTGGATCTGCAACTGGTTGGTGGTTGCATTTGTAACGGAATGATGTTAGTACATTTTTTATGCGAACAGTTTTTAGGAACTTGGCAGATCTCGCAGATCTGAGTGCTACGCTTTGGAGCAAGCAGGCTATCTAGATATCTATACGTGAGATGATGGAACACACCACAGATAAGATGGGTCGATGATTAGTTTGTCGTTTATACACGACGTGTACCCAGATTCATATGAATAATCCAAATATGTCAGATGGACTTAGGACCGTTCTTATACTTATCACTAATGATAATATGGTATCGGAAAAAAGCCAGAGAAGTAAGTCCCTATTTCAGGGGTTTGAGTTCGTACCGATGCCGAGCCCTTGTCACCAACGACGGCCACCGAAGTAAAATCACTCATCAAGTCACTTGCCAGTAGAAAGTCCCCAGGCGGAGACTCTATTGCCAATAGAGCTCTGAAAAGCCTGCCGCCCGCCCTTATCGCTCTCCTAGTAGCTACTTTTAATTGTCTCCTGGCCAATTGTACCTTCCCCGCTAAGTGGAAGGAAGCAATTGTGATCGGGATCCACAAACCGGGCAAACCCCGGAACGTGGCATCTAGCTACCGACCTATTAGTCTCCTCAGCTCTCTGGGGAAAATCTATGAAAGAATCATCTCCAAACGCCTCTGGGACGCAGTCATTGCCAAAAAACTGCTCCCAGACGAACAATTCGGCTTTAGGCGAGCTCACTCATGTCCTCACCAAGTACACCGCATCACGGAGTACATTCTCGCGGGCCTCACCCGCCTCAGACCCCACAGAACGGGAGCGGTCTTCTTTGACGTAGCGAAGGCGTTCGACAAGGTCTGGCACAACGGTTTGATTTACAAACTGTACACTCTCGGCGTGCCAGACAGTCTCGTGTTCATCATACGAGACTTCTTGTCTAACCGGTCCTTCCGCTACAGATTAGACGGCACGCTCTCGTCTTCACGTCCCATCCAGGCCGGAGTCCCTCAGGGCTCCGTCTTGTCGCCCCTCCTATTCGCGCTATACACTAGCGACATCCCAAAGCACGATAAAGTGCAACTATCCCTCTTCGCGGACGACACGGCACTCTACGTGTCGAGTCCACACCGCAAAAGAATAGCTCCACTCCTACAATCCGCGACCGATGCATTAGGCAAATGGTTTCGCAAATGGGGTATCACTGTGAACCCCGACAAGAGCGCCGCCGTGCTCTTCAGGCGCGGCGGCCCCGAGGCCATAGATAGTGTCAAACTCTATGGCCAAGTCATTCCGTGGCAAAAGCACACCAAATTCTTAGGCGTCACTCTAGACGCACACATGTCATTTAACGCCCACATTAAGGCAGTCCGTAAGAAAGCCAGCTATGTTCTTAGCCGGCTCTATTACCTTATTAACAGACGCAGTAAAATGTCCCTTAGAAATAAGGTGACACTTTACAAAACGGTGGTCCGTCCAATCCTCACTTATAGTAGTGTAGTTTTCGCGCATTGCGCTCCCAGCTCCATACACAAGCTCCAGACGATTCAGTCGCGGTTCATGAGAACAGCGACTGGAGCGCCCTGGTTCGTGCGTAACGTGGACCTACATAGGGACTTAGAACTCCCCACCATAGCCCAATGGATGAAGCAAGCGTCTAAGCGCTACTTCGACAAGGCTAAAAACCACCCCAACCCATTGGTGACAAAGGCCATCGCATACGTCGCGAAACCCGATCCCACTCATCGTCGCAGGCGGCCAAGACACGTCTTGGACGACTCCAACGATGATATTACCAAAGCTAACGCACGGCTAGACTCGGCGATTGAAGCCCAACGTCGAACAAACCGCGACACCGCACACACCACAGCAGAAAGCGTACACCGTCTTCGCCGGCGAAGACGAGGTCCCTTGTTCCGCGTTCCCGCGCCCACCCGGGTGAGCGCCCGTCCGATTAGGGCCCTTCTGGCCTCCTCCACTCAAGCGACAGCCCAAGCCGAGGTTCGAGATCCCCGTCAAGGGGGGACGCCCTTGTGCATGTCGCTACCAGGGTGAACCTTCAGTTCACCCCCGCGTCCGCGTTAAAATGTAGAAGCCCTTCTGGCTAACATTGAGAGACACCACACAAAAAAAAAAAAAAGGGGTTTGAGTAAATGTTATTGATTTTACGGCTCCCTTTGTTATGGTTACATTTCTGTTGCAACCGTGACTCATTAGCAGACAAAACTTGCTTCTTCCAAGATTTGGATTGGAATGGAATTGGATTTGGAAACCACTGAGATGTAGTAATCTCTTGAAGATGGTGATTTGGCTACTGAACAATTACATTTTTCGAAGAAAAAATAGTTTAAAGACTTGCAAACAATATTGATGTTTCGAGCGAAATTTACTTCGAGACGAGGACAAGCTGGAGAATTTTTTGTTCACATGATATCTTATTCAATTTTGGAATAAGAACATCATTCAATCTAGTTTTTATAATTATTGTATTTAATTATAAAAATAGCAAACCACATCGGACATCTTTTTTTCGCTGATTAATTGATCATTGAACGGAGATCAACGATTGGAAGGCATTCTGTTTTATGATTCACAACATAGAATTTTATCGGTTTTTATAATTAACTTAGCAAACGAACAATTCCTATTGATTGCTAATACTTTAACTGATTCTATGATAGTTTATAGCTGCGTCTGTGCTTTGTCGTTTGCCATGAATGTAACTTCTGTGATGCCTTTCGCTTCAAGTTTAACTTGAGTTGGATTCATAATATCATTGGAAGATAATAAAGTTTTATTAATTAGTAGCAGTGTGTAAATTTATCGAATGGGGAATACTTAAATTGAACAATAATCTAATGGTAACAGGTAATCACCCTTCATGGACACCCAAACATTTTTTATTTATATATTTTTTAAAGTATGTAATTAGAATGTGAGATACATTGATTTAGTAATATATTACAGTACAATAGGTACACAAGTATAAAACCAACATAAGTTTGTGGAATATTTCCTATAATCGGGAAACTTAAGCAAATCGGCTTTTAAAACCCTTCAGTAGTCCTTAAACCCATAAGTAAATAATTCTTATCCTAGGTTCACGTTAATAATGAGTCTTTAAACGTGTAATAAAGCAAGATAATATAACTGCTCTCCACCAGTTGCCGAGAGTACCTATTGATTTTATTGTCTTGGAAACGTGCCTGTCCTCAGGATTCGCTTCGCGTGCGAATACATTCGAAACATGATATTTAGTCCGTTCCAAGTACGACAAAGAATAGTTTAATTATCAAGAGACCTTCGTAATAATCATAAACGGTCGTTAACTTAAAACTCGTTCGCGCCAGAGTCGGTTCAAGACGACCTCTTACTGAGGATCACGGACTATCCTTGCGCACGATTGTGTCCTTTACTCGGCACCTAATATCATACTATTAATGCCATTATAATATAATTGTAATAAATAAAATGCTGCGACGCAAACAGTTACGGAGGTTGATTATTTTCGGTCGAATTGATGTTTCTTTTTTCGAGACAGTTATTAAGCAATAAGTGTTATTTATGGAAAATAAAATTTTAAATTACTATAATTTAAATGGTTATTTGCATACTTATTTCATAATTTGTAACTTATCACAGCTTCTTGAAAATATTTTATTGCATGAATAATTGATTTATTACTTTATTGGGAGGTATTTAATTACATATAATCGAAACAGAAGCATCTTATTTGTCAAACATGAAATCAAATATAAAGCATTGAGGTAGGTATTATTAACTCAATGATATAAAGACATATCTGTGAGTAGGTATTTGAGTCTTACAAAATGTATTTAAATACAGTAGTTATTAAGTTGGCATATTCGAAATATTTGGTGTAAAATATGTAGGTACCTACTGCTAACTCTGGCTTCGTTCAATGAATATACACAACATTTATAATTCTTCCTTATGATTCACTTTAAATAATATGTACCTACATCATGATCAAAAAATTGCATGTACCCATAATCGAAACAGAAACATAGCAGAGCACGATAGACATTACAGATGCTTATGATTTGCTGAATAAACATAATTGTTTTGGAGACATATTTCGCAGTACGAACGTAAGTAATACACATGCAAAAACCATAATCATCCCTATAAGCAAGATTTCGTATACTCCACGTCTTACGAAACGCATTCCATAATAATTCAACCCGTAAACAATTTCGTACTCCCTATACCTAAATATTGTATTCATCGCGTCGTGATTCAGCTGTGCGAAAAGTTTGCAAACTCCGCAATCCGCGGTCGGAATGAGTTTTGATAGGTAGATACTCTTTCAACAAGTTGCGCGGCAAGTTAACTTGTCCGCGTTTCCTATTACGCAAAGGAGACCTTAGATCCCGGCCTGATGAGCGAACTTACGTCTGCTAGGTACTTTCACTCGCACTGCAGCCGCACAGCTCCTCCATAATGTACGTAGGTACTGGAAATAGAAAATCGCCAACCGTTTGAGACGTCCCAGTTTCTAGAATGACGTGGAAAAGTTTACGGTGCCGGGTGGGATAACGCGCAACGTGGTTTTAATTGTTAGCGTGTATGGGTGCGTTTTGTATTGATTCGATTTTTATTTTATTTGTTGAGGCTTTTTCTCGCACTGTTGCCTTTAAATTTTTTTGATTTTGATTATAGGCTCGGTTGTACTGTTTTTGTCGAAGCTACTTTTTCTGCAATGTTTATCGTATAATATTTTCTTATTAGTTACATCTTATGAGTAATATGTCATCACGATTAATTTATAAGTGTGAATGATTTATTTTTACAAAACGATGTTTTTTTTAACAAGGAAAATTATTAAGTTTACTCAGGCTAACGCAAACAAAAAAGTTAAATGAGTTATCATAGATTCACATCTGCCTATTAATTAATGTCAATGTATCATAACATTAGTGACATGTAAATTTGTTAGATGAATAATTGAATCTGACGACGCTTAATAATCGCAATATGTTGTTGTTTTTGTGGTATAATTGCTACTTTTTACGTCTGACCGTTTAGGTGCTATAACTGCTTGAGGTCAAACGAAATACAAAGGTCGGTTTGTACGAAAAGGAAGTTCGTATTCGACATTAGTCTTCAAGGTGCTCAGTGCTATCCTTCGTATAAAAAGCTGTATATTTATTATGCAGTATAAAATCTATTTACGTAGTTATAGTATTTTTTAAAGATATCATTAAGTCGCATAAAAAATTACAGTACGTAACGTATCTATGGTATGGTATGTACCTACTTGTAAATTATGATGTTATTTTATGAAAAAAATTCCTAACATCTTGAATAGGATTCTAATTATCAATCTTCTAGGTGCATTCTGGTCTGCTGAGCCTAGACAATTTTTTATCAGTCTCTAGCGAAGAACCATTTTGTGATTTCTCAGTTCTAATAGGTACTCGCACTAATTGCTCGTTCTTGAGAAAAACCAGTTCGCAATGAATCTATTAAGAAAACCTACTGCTTTAGATCCGCAGTCAGCCTTGGGGTTTCATCTCCTTCAGTACCTAATATATTATTTCGTCGCGCGTATTTTCTCGTTTGCTCGCGCGCCGCAACTAAATATACATTCCTCTTTATTCAAGCGAAACATAAAGTCTAGGCAAACAAAGCGTGAATATATTAAAGTTTTGTTTATTTCGGTTACCCAATTCGTAGATAGGCTCTTGACAAAGTTAATGAATGCTGACTGGGTTGCCTACTTCAAAATGTGGGGTTGCCCGCACCGAGCGCCGTGATTGGTGATTTGCATTTTGGCTTAACCTAATTTCTGAATATTATCTGATGGCTCAGTGGATGGCTCTATTGTGTTTTAGACTTTAGAGGATGGGTTCGATGGGTAATATATTATGTATTTTAGCTACGACTTAGCTAAACATTGTATCGATACTCGTCTAGTTTCCATAGGCTTTTGGTTAATTGTAGATTTGTGCAAATTTAATAATGTAAAATAGGACAGGTTACGTAGGTACAAAGTGTATGCGAAAGTGTCCTCGTCTAAAATAAAGAGATAAATGGTCATGGGGTCACGTGTCAGATGTTACAATTAAAGCATTATACGTTGAATTTAAAGTTTCTAGGGTTCCGCAACAAGGTAAAATAATATTCACATTTTGTTAACATGTTTAACAGTTGAACAGTATCAGATAAAGTATGGAATTCCTAGTAGGAATTTCCTACCTGCTATACAAGAATGTCTTTTAATTTTTATATAATAACAACAAAACTAGGATACCTAAATAACTTATGAAACACTGATAAAAACTACCGTCTAAAAATATCGTCTTAATTGAATCCTGTACACGCAAAAAATATCAATTATGTATAAATTTAGCGCTTTTATTGGACTTTCACATCCTAACCAGTGGCGGTACGTTCATACAAGCCGAAAAGCCCGGCTTGCCTTAGAAATTCGCTACGAGATAGGAAAATAACCAAATTCACGTTTGAATATTCGCGCGCAATGAGCAGTTCATAATTTGCTCCGAAATTCAATGAAAACTCACCTACAATATAATATATAATACGCCTAGCATAAAACAATGACGAATTCGAGTAAACTTTTAATTTCATCCTTCTTCCTATCAGAATAAGGTCGTACCTTTTATTTTGACGTTACAATCTAAATTGGATGGATTATAACATGTAGTTGTCTCGCTTGCACGCGTGGGCTTTTACCGGGCTTTGCGCTCATCTCTTCTAACGTATGAAATTTCGTCTAAGTAGCTACATACCTAGCCATAGAATTCTATAGCAATCTGTATGGAAAATAAAGCCACGATAAAGCCCGGCTTTAACAGTGTGAAGATAGTTACGATTGCGCGAACGAACGTCGTGAATATTATTGTTATTAGGTATAGTTTGTTTGAGCGGGTGATTATATCGGTGTAATTTAGGTTATGTTTTTCGAATTTTGTGATAAAATGAGTGTCGCGACAGCAGATTGTGTTGTAAATTGTGATGGTTTGCTTTGTGCTCAGCGGGGGAAAGGTAAAATCATTAAACTTTACTGAAAAACATCAATTAATTTCTTCATAAAAACCAACTCCCGATTTGTGCATTACCCAAACAGCTAGTAAGTCACATAAACGAAATTTTAATTAAAATATGTTTACGAATTAATCGATTTCATGAATAAGAATTGCTTAGAAGCCCCAGCTGTTGAAACTTGCACATTTGGTACTTGGTAGTTATGATTTCTGCTAGTAGGTATAAGGTAGTTCTTCCACGGAGCGTGCTTTCTCATCGTTAAATCGAATTCATAGGTACGTATTTAAGAAATACACAAGGCCAAGAACGCCTTATTGAATTATCAATAATTGAAAGTTGTTAGGTAATTGAATTCTAAAACAATCACCTACTTTCTTCCGATTCCGATTCCGATTCCGATGTTATAAAATCTTTCCTTCAGAAGATCGCCGTTTTGAATTATTAGAATATAAATGATCTGTTCAATTTTATTAATAATATAATGTCATACAGTTTAATAATTATAATTTATCGATTTTAATGATAAACGTTTGACTCAACTGTTAGCGGGCGCGCGTGAAAATTTAGAAGATTTGATTCGGTAATTACACAGTATAGGTACCTTAGGAAGGTTTCTAATTCAAGAAAAGGGTACCCAGCAAAAACTTTGAAAACTTTGGGCTTGCCCAGTCCTTACACCCTAGGCACGCCACTGATCCTAACGATCTAGATTTCAACACAAAAAGCATGTCGGACGCGTGAAATGTAATTTTGCAAGAATACAAAAATAGAATTTAAATGAGTTGTATATATTATAATCGCTAAACAAGCTGTCTGCCCCCGGCTTCGTATAGACAGACGTTTCCGATATAAATTTCTGTCCTATTGGTCCGGGAGCCAGAAGCAGATTTTATGACCAAGTTCCTCTCAAGCGGTAATTAGTAAAATGCATCAAAGTATAGTATTATGAAGCCTCGTGAACGTCAGCTGGAGCTCGGTTGGGGGGAAGAGCGGTTGTAGCCTCCCACGCACGTAAGAAAAAAAAGTATATTCATTCATTTCCTCTCAGCTAAAAATTTGTCAAATTGTAGCTAACCCAATATCTCAACGAAAAATAATAATCAGCTGGTTACAGCATGGTGTATTATACGTCAGCTGGTGTCTCGAATATAATGAGACATTAACAAAATCATCGAGATACGTGGAATTCCATCAACATAAGTCCCCGTAAAAGATAAGTAATAACTTTATTAATTATATATTATACTATTATTTTTTTAATAATTATAGTTAACTAATGTTTTTAGTGGGTTATTTCATATTTGTTACACTTTTAGGTAGTTATGTGAATTTGATGATATGATAGTTATTTTTAAATGCAGTTTATAATATTTGTAAAAACATGTTTACCGATGTGGCTGAATGTACGTAGTACCGCGATCATGCGCACAACTAACCACCTCCAAGTACCTTATTACTGTCTATATTATGCTAGCGTGTGTTGCTTGAATTTTTAAAAATAACGATAATAATTAAAGATACGTCATTTCATCTCAGATGAAAATTTGTGAGCTGATTGTTAATATACTGATGCGATAAATAAAAAAAATCAGCTAGCAATAATTCGAGGAAAACCTAGTCAGTTGATGCATATAAATTGGCAATAGATGCTTCTGTCTAACTCCTATGTAATAACTTTCAAAGTATCAGCTGACGGTTTTTCCACCAAGATACAGCCAGCTGACCTATATATATATCCACAGTTACATATAAGCTATCATCAGGTAAATTTTTGTTTGAGAGGAAATCACGGAAAATAATTTTATTTTTTTCATGTTCGAGACACCAGCTGACGTATAATACACCATGTTGTAACCAGCTGATTATTTTTTTTCGTTGAGATATTGGGTTAGCTACAATTTGACAAATTTTTAGCTGAGAGGAAATGAATGAATGTATTTTTTTTTCCTACGTGCGTGGGAGGCTACAACCGCTCTTCCCCCCAACCGAGCTCCAGCTGACGTTCACGAGGCTTTATAATACTATACTCTGATGCGTCTGACGAATTATCTCTTGAGAGGAAATAATTAACCAAATTTGCACCTGGCTCCCTAACCAATACGATCTTATCACTACACAGTATGAAACAGTTCCTATGTATGTTTAGATCTAGCAAAAAATCTACAATACGGATTTTGACGCGGCTTTCATTAATAGTGATAAAATGGTCAATGCGGTCGGAAAGCTAGTACGTAATGTTAAAATTAAATAATTAATATCAATAGTAAAGAAACACAATTCAAAAAAATGCAGTTCCATCAAGAAGTAACAATACAAAGTATAAATTATAATTAATATCAATCCTATTTCGTCTTCTTTAAAAAGCATGTCGGACGCGTGAAATGTAATTTTGCAAGAATACAAAAATAGAATTTAAATGAGTTGTATATATTATAATCGCTAAACAAGCTGTCTGCCCCCGGCTTCGTATAGACAGACGTTTCCGATATAAATTTCTGTCCTATACGATCTTATCACTACACAGTATGAAACAGTTCCTATGTATGTTTAGATCTAGCAAAAAATCTACAATACGGATTTTGACGCGGCTTTCATTAATAGTGATAAAATGGTCAATGCGGTCGGAAAGCTAGTACGTAATGTTAAAATTAAATAATTAATATCAATAGTAAAGAAACACAATTCAAAAAAATGCAGTTCCATCAAGAAGTAACAATACAAAGTATAAATTATAATTAATATCAATCCTATTTCGTCTTCTTTAAACACATATTGTGTCAGATTTGCTGCAGTACCATATATATAATAAGGAAATTGTTATAACCCATGGTGCCAAACTGCGGATTGTAACAAAGAAATTTCCTTAAAATCAGAATATGGTGGACCCAGGCATCAAACCCGAACACCTGACAAAACTGTTTGTTTCTCACACATAATTTTTTATTTCGCAATCGACAATCGCAAAACTACTTTTTCAAAATATAACATTTCATATTAGGTACACTGATTATGTAATTTTTTGCAAAATTACAAAAAATAATTACTAAATTTCATATTTTGTTGCCATGTTGTGCAATTAAGATAAAAATATCTCAGGCTCTAGGTCCCAAATTAGAACCGGTAGGTTTCCTGTTTCTCACTCACTAAATTTTTTTTTTGCTTCTATGTGTGTGTGTGTTACACACGTCGGATGTTAAGACTGATCGGTTTTAATGGTCAAGAATTTGTTCAACTATAATAGGCCTTAAACTTTAAAAAATGCGTTGCAAAATTGTTTGCGTAATTTGCCTATGTCAGTGGTATTCCTTGAAAGATTACTATTGTATATTTTCGTCTGATCTAGGCTGTATTGTTAATTGTTATTGGCCGATTAAGAAGAGCTGGAACGTCAACACATTTAAACATTGCACATGTGTAGTGTCTGTGAAGACGCGCGCGGCGTGACGTCATACTGCATACGCATCATGAAAAGTCTGTCTGTCTCTCTCGCGCGCAGACTAGCTTATGAGGGTGAAGGGGACAATTATTGTTTTTATGTTGCAATTGTTTATAAATACAGGGTGATGTAATTTAAACAAAGACGTTAGGTATATCTACTACTAACTATATTCGACGAGATACTTCGCGGCACGCGGATAAGAATATTTTTTTACTTTACCCAGGTTAATTAATTATGTAATCATTTTAATAAGTTTTGTAAACAAAATGTAAACGCCGTAAGTTAAAATTTTCATACATAGCTGAACAATACAGCTTTTATTGTAATGTAGCCTTATCTCTTACGTGCTAGGGTTTCGCTTGTATTGTTTCTTGTGAGTGAGCGCACGTGTTATTTGTATTGTTTATATCGTTATGATTGAATATGACATGAAATTTAATTATTATTTGATAATTGAATGATTATCAATACTATATTACAATTGATTATGAGAATAAATAATTAAGTTCATCGATTGAGTTACTTTTAAATTGTAATTTTACATATAAATTATGAGAGCTTTCATAATTATATTTATCTACAACGCACTCATTTTACAATTCAAGTCTACAATAATTAAACTAGAGTCGCATTTATTTTTGAACATACTCTATAGTAAAATTGCATATGTGTGAGTACTGTGAAGATGCCAGCTTTCCTTAATCGGCCAGTATTCCTTGAAAGATAGAAGAACTTTAAATGTAAATAATATATTTACTCAAAGGTGTTCTTCTCCTAACGCAAAATGGTGATGTAAATTTTATTTGGAGTTTTTCACGACATGCAATGCATGGTTAATAAGTAATTCATCAGATTTTTAGGACAACGGCCCCCTAAATTATTCCGAGCCGGTCAAAAGGGTTTGTACTAGCTTTCTATAAAAAGTGGACATGATAGTATTGAGTTTGAGTGGTTAAATTCCTTGTGTTTTATCCTTTTTTTCATCCCCAACTTGAGGGGTATGGAATCTCAAAATTCTTGTTTCCTAACTAGCCATTAGATGATTCATTTTTCTTTCTTTGTTGTTTTGTTTACCTGTAGCAACTTGCAGAAAGGATTTATTTTTCCATCAATACATACATACTATAATAAAATTGTAGAAAAGTAGTGTCTGTACAATTGAAATATGTAAAAAAAAATTAGCAGGTGTTATTATTGAATCGTGCCCGAATCCAAAACTGTTGTTGAAAAAATTTTTGTCTGTTTGTCTGTTTGTCTGTATGTTTGAACACGCTAATCTCAGAAACGGCTTATCCGATTTAGATGCGGTTTTCACAAATATATTGTGGTAAGCTTCATTTAACATTTAGTGTTTATTTCATGTTAATCGGTTAATAAATAAAAAAGTTATGACCATTTAAGTAATCACGGCGAACATTTGCTAAGGCATTCTATTGATACACTGTACAGTGTACGTTAATAACACATAAATAAATTTATTTATTACGTAAGTTATACGCTACAGTTATTCCTTGACAAGTCCAGATTGTCATATCGAAAGTCCCAAAGGGGGGGCGGGGTAGGCTGAGGGTGCAGTAGGGGGGAGGAGTTCAAAGGACCTTTATTTAGATTTTTGCTCAGCCTAAAACCTGCACAAATTGCATTATAGTTACTACTAGGTAAATTTTCTACATAAAATTTCCTTTAAATTATGTCGTAGGTATTATATTTTTAACCCCCGACGCAAAAAGAGGGGACGTGTTATGACCGCTATGTGTGTTTGTGTGTCTGTCTGTGCCACCGTAGAACGCTAACGAGTAATAAGAATTAGATGCGGTATTTGTGAGGGGGAATATTTTCCGACGCTGGTTCTTAGATATAGTTTATCAAAATCTGTTCATCCATTTATTATATGTATATAGGGGTAAAAGTGGGAATGAAAAAACGAATGTTGTAATTTATACCCAAGTGACAAATCAAATGAAAGTACACGACCTGTCAGAACAATTAGTCAAATTTATCAAAATCGGTTCATCCATTTATTTGTTCATCCATTCAGGGGTAAAAATGAGAATTAAAAAATGAATTTTATCAAATTTACCCAAGTGACATATCTAATGAAAGGCATGGCGTGTAAAGTACAATTAGGTGTATTTTATCAAAATTGGTTCATCCATTTATTGGATATAGGTATAAAAGTGTGAATAAAAAAATGCATTTTGTCAAATATACATAAGTGACATATCAAATTAAAGGGCATGACGTGTGAAGTATAATCAGGCATATTTAATCAAAATCGGTTCATCCATTTATTATATATAGTGTTAGACGTAACTTTTGATTTAATATTTTTGTGGATGAATAGTTGTCAATGTAGTTGTCTTTATTTCATGTCTGAACATGCTTAGCTGTCGAATACTATAAAAAGCCGCTTTCCTTTGACTCGTGGTGCCCGTCCGATTAGGGCCCTTCTGGCCTCCTCCACTCAAGCGACAGCCCAAGCCGAGGTTCGTGGTCCCCGTCAAGGGGGGACGCCCTTGTGCATGTCGCTACCAGGGTGAACCTTCAGTTCACCCCCGCGTCCGCGTTAAAATGTAGAAGCCCTTCTGGCTAACATTGAGAGACACCACATAAAAAAAAAAAAAAAAAAAAAAAGACTCGTGGTGCATTCGTACGAATCGTGCCTAGGGGCTCGGACGTTGTTTATACGACGTTTGACCCAACTACCCTCACTTTGTAAATAGTCGTTGGCTAGCTGCGATTTTTTATCAACTACCTGCATCACTTAGGTAGCTGAGTAGAATCGCAGTACATTCTTATTACATTCAAACTAATATTTAACCCGGCCTCGCGTGTAATTTCTCACAATAGGGTTAAAAGTGGGAATTTAAAAAACGAATGTTGTCAAATATACCCAAGTGACATATCAAATGAAAGTGCATAACGTGTGAAAGTACAATTATTAGTCATATTTTTATCCAATTCGGTTTATCAATTTATTGGATTATAGCAAAAAAAATTCGGTTTATCAATTTATTGGATTATAGTAAAAGTGGGAATGAATAATCGAATGTGGTCAAATAATACACTCAAGCGGCATATCAAATGAAAGGGTATGTGGGTACGTGTGAATTACAATTAGTCTGGTTTTATCAAAATCGGTTCATCCGTTTATTACATATAGTGCACCTAAGGGGTGATAGTGGAAATAAATAATCCAAATGAAGCATCAAAGGATATGACGTGTACATATAGGTACAATTAGACATGGTTTACATCAAAATCGGTTTTGCCATTTACTAGGGGTGAAAGGGAAAAGTTGAAAGTCTGTGAAAGTAGAAGGATATGGGAGCGGGAGGATACCCTGGAAATTTTGAACTCTTTTGTACCTAAGTTTTTTAGCTCAGTTTAGTAATAAATTTTACTAACAGTTCTTTTGTGTTATTATTTATTTAATTTATTTTATTTCTTAACTGTAAAATAATCTGCAAGTGCTTATTATTTAATTGTTTATGGTAGTACGTGTTTACTCAATAATTATGTGTTATGTAGTTTACTATGCAGTCACTATTCCACGCGGACGAAGTCGCGGGCACAGCTAGTTATTAATAAGTAAGTACCCAGAGATGTTTAAGTTTGTTGCAGAAACATGTTTTGAAACAAAGTGAATGCGGGTTTCGTATACAGAAGAATGTTCAATTCGATGTTACATACATATACCATTAACTATAAAATTATATATGAAATGTTAGAATAATTTTATTTTATTTCAGCTCAGATACAAATTCAATTCCCCTTTCCCATTGCAAAATATACGCTCACACGACCTTTAGTTCTAATCAAAGCAAACAACTCGCACGTGAACGCAAATGAAACATTAAAATATGCACCACAATACATAATATTTAGTCGCAATGATCGGCCGTATCAGGCGCACCAATAAACCGTCGCATTACACATTTGTTTACTACAACGAGTCCATAGTAGCGCGCGGTAATAATTCAAGTGAACACTTTTATGAATGAAACTCAATTCATGTGGCATTTATGTTTATTGCCGTGGTATAATGCGGGATCTCGATCAGCTGATTCGCTCATTTCGAATTCTGTTCCCGTATTGTTTTTTTATCGGGATGAATCCAGTTTAATTGATTGCCTATTGGAGTTTTAATAATTCAACGCTCATGTTGCGTTGGATTTAGATTGCGGTAACTGTTCGTTTATTGATTGTTTGTGAGGTTTTATCTTGTACACTAGTTTTTGTTTGTATTGAATTGTTTATTTATTAATTGTTTTTATTGGATTTAAAGGTGCCTTTTATTTGTTTTGTAGTTTATGTTATGAATGAAACGTGTGTTGGTTGTCAATGAATTTGAAATAGCGTGGATGCTTTAAATATCAAACATTAATCTTTGCAATGGAATTAAGTATGACGGCATAACGTTAATTAGACGTTTTGTCGTATCTATTTAGAGTCAGACTAATGGAAAATTGAATTATACGCTCGTTATATTTTATTGCGTTTTTTTGTCATCTGCAAACGCACTGTTTTTGTTTGCAATAGACAAGAAGGTTGCACGTGGAGCGTCGTTGTTAAAAATAGACTTGTCTTTATGTAAAACTTGTTAAATCTACATGTTTATTAATGTCTATGTCTTATGATATTTAAATATCGTTTGAAATATCGTAATTTCGTCATTGAGATTGCGCTAGATGAGAAAATTTTTTATTTTATTTAATAGAAAAACTTGTACAGGATTTGTCAATAAGTACATAGTATTTTATTAATAATTGATAAAATCTGTTGTGGTGCTGCATCGCAACAGCTGAAATATAAAGGTCTTGAATGTTTTGCGATATGGACCATACGTTCGGTGTATACGTAATATCAGTCACTATAAAAACAACATAACAATACTCCAAATCGAAGGAAATTTAAAACTTACGCGCACATAACGTTTTGTTTATAATGTAATAAACGCGACGATCGTATTAAGCTGTAAAATAAATCGACGCTCATAATAAATGATCTCGGCGCGCGGTGTGGCGAGTTTTTTGCGCAAAAGTTTATGGCGCGTTTTACGATTATAAAAATTTTCAACAATGTGTAAGTATATCTACGTATCTTGGTTATTAGCTTATAAAAACGCAGCGCGGCCTTGTTATCAGGTTCGCATCGAGACCTTGCTCGATCGTTGTGTTGCGAAATAAAATTTAGATTTGTCAGAAAGTCTGTTGAGGGTTTAACGAGGCAACTTTGTGGAAAGTTTGACGGCTTCCCGGAACAGTTTTCGCTCCGTTACAAGTGTGATCGTTTGTCGTAATTGCTAATGAATAGGTGTTTATGTCTAACTATCTTAGTGAGCTATTTACGTCGCGAGTGAACGGGTTGTTTCAATCAATCTGGCAATGGGTGGTCGCATCGAATGTCGATTGATCCGTCTTATTTTATTACCTGTGCCACAATTTATTTTAAAACTTTTACAAGTTTGACTTTACAATATTGTAAAATGTAGTCTTGTCGATTCTTAATCCCTCTTTACTGTACAGTGTACATATACTACGACCCCTTGTACAAATCCTTTGGGAATGAGATTTCTAAATTCTTTTAATTCACCCCTGATTAGAGGAATATCTCTCCCAAATTTTGCCTCCCCTGCCTTTTAGACTGCGTCGTTTTCTTTAGTAATTTAAAAGACTGTTTTACAGTCACACATTTTATTCATGACATAATTTAATTATTGATTACGTTCAGAAATATCTTAAAGCGCTCTTAAACTGGTTTAAAATATAACTTGTGTATCAAAGACTATGACAAGTTGCAGGCAATTTATTATATCGGCGCCATTAAAGTTCATTCTTTGCTATTCGCAATGCTATTTATGATGTTTATAATATTCTTGTGTAAACAAATAGGTACAGTTTTACCGTTTGATTGCATTCATCATTTTTATGCAATTTCTTTAATATGTGTTTATAATTTATATTATATAAAGTGGTTTAAATAAATGTATCATCTTTGTGAATATTTTCTTCTTTGTCATCAGTTTTATAGTTCGATTAGTATATGAACCCGTTTTTTATCTTTACAACTTGGAAGTTTTTGCTTAGTTGTAGTAGTTGTTCTGTCATCGATGGCCACAATTTAGGCAATAATGTTTTCTATAGTTTAACCTAATTAGCTAGTCTGAATACAATGGGTACATGTGGAATGGCGTATCACTGGAAGAGAAACGTATTCTGTCAACGCGTGGCGTAATGTCAACGTAAACGTCCCTCGAACGGCGCGATCCGCATTGTCTGGTCTAGGCCTTTTGTTTGAGGTCGGCCGACTTAGCTGCGCCGAGGCTAAACCGACCTGTTTGTGTAAGACAGGTGACTAATCACCTGCGTAAATATCTTTAATATTTATGCCGAAAATCCAAGGGCACTACGAGCATCTGCGCTCTGTACTAAGTGTTTTTATTGCAAGCAAGCAGAGACGGGCGGCACCTGATGAGATAAATGGCATGCGATATGATGACGATGTTGTGTATTGGATACTAATATTTTAATGTGTCATATTAATCATTTTTATATGTGGCGTGTTCATTTTTTATGTTGTTTTTTTGCTCGCTATTTACGAGGTTAATAGTAGTCTCAATATCTACTGTGTGATAGCCACTATGATATATAGCAGTATATATGATATTTTTTTTATGTCAGAGCAAGCAAAGGAGCTGGTGGGCCACCTGATGTTAAGTGGTCACCACCGCCCATAAACACATGTGTTGATATTTAAGCAATATTAAATATTTAATTTTGATTTTATTTTTATGTTCCATACGGTTCAATTTCAAGATTTGTGAGAAGGTATTGGAGTCCGACGTTCTTTTAGATTTTACAAATTCAGATAACCATATGAAAATTTATATTACCAGCTTCACTAAATGAATGTACTTACAATGTAAAAGTGTAACGTTTTCGTTCATTAAAACTTGCTCTGTTTTATCACGTGACTCCTTAATAGCAGTCAAGGACAACAGGAACGTAACATATGCAAGTGTAAGCCATTACTGCTAATTGATTATTAAAACCCCAATACTATATTTAATTCTTTATAGATCAGGTAATAGGTATATTAATCAGATGTAATTTGAATGGCTTCATTTTGTATCCGGATTTGAGTGGGATTTGATATTAGCGACTTTTCGAAATTTAAATTAGAACTTTTTTCTCTTTTCAAACTTGATGTATAAATTTTCATTGAAAGTAGGTTTTATACATGCTACGTAGTATGTAAAGGTGTAAACTTAGAATACTTTAAACTACAAGATCTCGACGTACTTAAAGATTACGTATTAACGCATTGAAAGTAGGCGTGCAGTCTTGAAAAAAGGCCAACTTATATAAGGCTTTAGGTGCGAGTGTGACGTCAGAATGATATTATACGAACGGTCTACGATTGTCGTAAATTCGCCTTCTGCTTTATTTGTTTTTGTCACGGTAAAGGGCAGTTGGACAGAATTGGCGCTTTTATTTATTGCTTCCGGACACTTAGGCCTTATGATTTACATTCACATCGATTTGGAATAGTGCATTATGTTGTTTTTTGGGTATTGTATCTAGAGATTACGTCGGATTGTGTCCCGTTACTGAATTGTAAGAAGATGCGATTTATTTAGGTACCTGTTCGAAGTTTGTCTCATAAAAATTGTGTCAAATCAAAGAGCCGTAAAGTATCAGAATAGTTCTACAATAAAGCGGGACAAGAGTACTCCTACCTGTGGTTTTTGTATTGCATTTAAGATTTTGTACGTACAAATACGGTAAAAAGAACCGTTATGGTCATACTTAGGTTTCTGTTAGTCTGTGTAAGCCCCTTCTCTTCTTGGAAGTTAGAAATGCTGGAAACATAAAATTAAACAATTAAATGGAAGTACTTCACCCACATCGTAATCTTGATTTATTGATAGCTTTCGTCGTGTAGAACATTGGAAGATAGGTGTATTAATTAAGACAGATGCACCATAGACTATATTATATAGCACGATGTTTTTATTCATTTCACTTTCTCTGTTAAATGTCAAACACAAACTGGCAACTTTTTTTTGTCATTTTATCATTAGTCCATTGAAAAGTTACATTTGGGGTTGCATTTTTTAGAGGACGCAATTTTATTTTTTTGATGCGTAGGGGGGGTCAGTGTGAAGCTATCACCAAGTTTGTGGGGTCGCCACCCTTGTCCCACGGCCGCCATCTTGAAAATAGCGGTTGAAATGGTTTTTACGATATATCTCTTAAACTATTTATCTGATAAAAAATATTTTTAACATTATTTGTTGCAAATTAAATTCTCTACAACTTTGATACAGTAACTTTTTGTCGTAGAACTATAAATAAAAAAGTTATAAGCGAAAATGTTCAGAAATTAGAGATATTTATATTTTTCAATAAAACTTTTTTTTTTATAATTTTACGAAGAAATGATATCAGACCATTTTTGTAGACTGTTTTTTGAGGAACAACTTTTATAAACAACATTTTTTCATTAAGTAAATAGCTAAGGTTTTACAGCGCTCCGAAGTGAGTACTAATTTTCAGTACTCTGAACTTAGTATACTTATATTATGTGTGTACTAATAATAATTTGTCATCAGTAATTGTTTTTTTTTATTATTATAATATCGTTAATAATTAATTTTGCAATATTATTAATAATTAATTATTATGAATTATTGAATCTTTTCTCCACCACCTAGGAGGTAGAGTCTGGAAGCGCTTTTGTTTTTTACGTCGAAAAGCAGGGCTGAAATGTTCTGCAGTGTGCTTCTATTGTTCTGGAGTATGGGAAAAGAGCCAATAGCCAATACATGTATATTTAAGAGTACTGAAAAATAGTACTCACTTCAGAGCGCTGTAAAACCTTAGTTATTGACGTAATGAAAAAATGTTGTACATAAAAGTTGTTCCTCGAAAAACAATCTGCAAAAATGGTCTGTTATAATTTCTTCGTAAAATGATAAAAAAGTTTTATTTAAAAATATAAATAGCTCTAATTTCTGAACATTTGCACTTATAACTTTTTTATTTATAGTTCTACGACAAAAAGTTACTGCACCAAAGTTGTAGAGAATTTAATTTGCAACAAATAATGTTAACGATATTTTTTATCAGATAAATAGTTTAAGAGATATATCATAAAAACCATTTCAACCGCTATTTTCAAGATGGCGGCCGTGGGACAAGGGTGGCGACCCCACAAACTTGGTGATAGCTTCACACTGACCCCCCCTACGCATCAAAAAAACAAAATTGCGTCCTCTAAAAAACGCATGGTTAGGCCTAAAATATGTAACATTTCAATGGACTACATATCATTTCTCCACGAAAACATATATACCTGAAGGCTCTTTAATTTGCGTTCCTACATATTTGTTCTGTGGAAAAACATAACTGTATACTCTTTAATTTGCGTGTTGCCGTGGAATACTTGTCGTCAACATTAAAAGTAACTTATATAGTTGTTAGAAGTATCGAAAGTTTGCACGGCGAAGTTCTAACTTCGGGCACTTGTGTAGTTGTCGAACTAACTTTTGTCTGACTTATGTCTAACTTTGAATGCCAGATCGTTGGTTCGTTCACATTCAAGTTTAATCACTATGTTTTAACCAGGTGATGCTTGCTACTTCTCTCGTGGTGTACCATTTAGTGGGAATTTATTAAAATATCGCTTATAACTTCATTAGTTATCTGATAGTGAAAGTCCTTTCAAAATTATTAGCCGTTCCGGACAGTTACATATTTTTTAATTTATTGATTGTTTTGTTAAGGAGACCATTTACTATCATTTATGGCAGTAATTTGAAAGTACAAACAAACACTTATCTTTACTTTTGTTGTCGTATAAGTACTTTTGTCGATGTAATGATGGTCAAACGCATTAAGTCAGTAACCTATACAAAGAATTAATTCGACACATTATAAACGAACACATACATCGCTCATAAACATTTCACATTGAGGTTTTTCCACCAAACCTCGATACCTACTCCCGATCACCTCTGCCACTTTTTGCATAATATCCAAGAGATGGTATAAAAACAGTTTATAAGTGCAATGAGCGTAACACACGATACATTAATCCGTGAAACAAACAAGCGCCTCGCTGTGACCGCGTCCAAAGACATCGCAGGCCGATAATTCGCACCTGCATACTGACGTCACTGCAAAAAAATATCACTAACAGATAGTAAATACGGGCGTTTATTTCGTGAATGCTCTCCACGTTAATTAATAGGGGAGTGATATGCACCTTGCCGGCCGAGTTTCACGCCTGCCAGCGGCTATGTTGATAAATTCGCAACTTCACATGGGTTTAATGATCGTACCGTGTATTTTTTTTCCATTGCAGCGTTACATACATAATTGTACATGTAAGGGACGTGAGGCAGACACGTACGTAAATTTTTAACGATTCCAAAGAACCTTAGGCCATTTGTACGTGAAATGGAATCGTGCTAGGAAATGGTGAACGGAATTCTGGCTCTCTATATCAAGGCTGATAAAACTGAATACTTGTTTTTATAATGTAGTCGAGGTTTTAAATAAAAATTGACTCAATAACGATATTTCGATAAATTTTATAAAGCTCTGATGAAAGCTTAAATGCGCAATATATTTTTTTGATCATTACATTGCTACTAAATCAATTAAATTCACCAAAAGTTCAGAGCCAAGAATGTATTCAAGTATCGTCTGCCTCGCGTATTATGGCATCACCAAGTTAATATGTTTAATACCTTTTCAGGGAGGAAGGTGAGGAGAAGCCGAAAGCGGCGGAAAGCCAGGACGATGGGTACGAGACGAGCAACAGCGGCGAGGCGCGGCGGAAGCCCTCCAGCGCCGAGGGATCCCCCGCCCCGCCCGCGCCCCGCTCGCCTCCGCCTGAGCCCCCCTTCGAGCCGCTCCTGCAACGACCGTTCCCCTCACCTTACCGGCACTTCGAGCCAGCACCGGCGCCGCCGCCTCCGCACGCCCACGAACAAGAGCCGTACCAACACTTCCCGTTCCCCAAGTACCCGCAAGACGCTTACGGCTTCAAACGCGAACCGGACGCCCCCTACGACATGAGCCAGCACCACCAGCAACACCAAATGCAACACCAGTTCGCGAAACGCACTGAAGACTTATACAACGGAATCAAGCAGGAATGTGAGGACCCCTACTCGTTCGTAGAGGAGGACGCGATGTGTGCGATGCTCGGCCAGCAGCACCACATGCCGCCGCATATGCAGCACCACGACCATCACCAGCACCAGCACCCGCATATGCAGATGCACCCGCAGCAGATGATGCTCAACCAGCCGAAGAAACGGGGTAGAAAGAAGAAAATTAAAGATGAAAATGGGTAAGTTATCAACTTTTCCTATCTTTATGTAAACGTGTGAAAGAGTTGAGCGAGTAGGAATTCAAATCGAAATATCGTAGAAGAATCTTAATCGAGCTGACTTATTTTGCAACTTTTTCTAAAGACAAAAAAGTACCTATAATTTTAACATCACACAGAGCTGATGAGATAGAAAGGGTTGAACGAAATCGGGTTTCTTTACTACAATAGATTGAAATATTACACTCGCCTGTGAAGATATATAGGTGCAACCCCATTAACTGACCCATTTCACCCGTCATCGGGTAGCAGAGCAGCATGTAATTAATGTAATTCGTTTATGTGCTATTAGCTTAAAGTTCAAAAGAGCGTAACAGACTCGATCCCTGGCCCTAATACGCTGAATCCATTATAGGTACATGCTATATTAGCCTAGTTAAAGGGGTTACCACGGCGCCAATAATGTGCCGCGATTCTAGCTGGCTTTAGAACAGTTCCTAGAAATACTGCTAAGAAAGACCTTGCCTTGTGTAGAACTAATTCAGCTCCGAGAAATTATGTAAACTCGCATAATTATTTATTATTAGTCAAGCACCTAGTAGGCTACATGCTTATAAGATAATTCCTTTTTTTTTTATTGACATGTATTTGACTCCAAGACTGGAGGTTCTTCCGAAAACTTGAAATTGTTTCTGAAAAACAATACAGTTTTTTTCCTTCAACGATATGCTAATTACATTGTAGTTATTTTGTTGCGTAAGATGATTTGGGTTTTAAAAATTATTTTGGTTTATCTTACAGGTATTTAATTGGTTCTCATGCATTTATTCATACATAGGTAAAAAACTTCTATTCGTATTAATCGCGAAATTGATGTTATTTTTGATAGCGAAAAATTAATATCTGTAGATTTCGTTCTGAAATATAAACATTGACCGAAAAATAACCACCGATCGTCTACTTTGCAAACTTCAATGTATCAAGTGATGTTTATTTTATTTGTTGATATATTTTTAATGGCCAATGTTTGTATAAGTAGGAAAAAATTATGATTGAAAAATGAAATTACGCCATTCGAATAGAGTTATTGTATGCTCTCTTCAGCGACGGCATTCAAGCCCCGTGGCGTTCTTTGAAAATGAGAAAAGTGCGCTTAAAAATCTACTTAAAAACGTTTTAGCTAGAACTCGTTATTTCGAGACTGAGTCGCCAAAAGCGCAAACTTTTGTCTCTTTATCGGACGGACAACTGTCGGAGTCTTTATTGTTTGTGTTGTGTTCGTGCCCCGTATTGCATAGACACGGAATATGAGCATTTTTATGAGAATTTTGCATACGAGCTACGAAACTGCGAAACAAACTAAACAATGTCGTCTAGATATGAGTAAGCAATATATTACTTTGCAGTTATTAATAAAATTGTGAGTAGTTGTCGTCGATGAGATAAAGAGCTTTTATTAACATAAATCATAGTTGGATTTTATTTGCTTAGAGCTATCATTTTCTAAAATGTGTCGTCAAAAAAGAAAACTTGTATATATATTCACTATATCATATAATCTCCGAATCCCTTTCGACATGTCTATGTGTAGTTAAATTTAGTTTTATCTTTTTTATAAGCTAATCAATAGATCACAATGGTTGTAAAATAACTGTGCTATAGATGCAATTAAAACTTGGAATTGTAAAGTAGGTAATCGTAGGATTGCCTCCGACCTTCTGATCATAAATAACAATACTATACAGTCATTATGCTGTGACGCATATTCTGCTAAAACTTTCCCGCTTCAAGCGTGACCCAATTCGGGTCAAAGCATATTAATCATTTCGCTCTGACTCTCCACGTTTTGTGTTTAAGTACCCATCATATCCACAGCCCTTCTTCTACACATCCTTTTGCCCAAAACCCATTTGAAGTTGGCAACACATCCGAGCTCGTCACGGATGCGCAAGCCAGTTTCGCCTTCCTGCCTCATAAAAAACATCCTATTCTCCTTGAAGTAAATCCAACGCAGGATGTTAAATGCGACGGCCTAGTTAGCGGCACAGCATGACCACTCCGACCTTTCATACTCGATCTGACTATGTAGGTAGTGTATACCAGTCGTATTGAAATTCCCTCGCAAGTGAAAGACAAGGCAAGGAGCCGCGGTATTTCAGAACTGCCTGTGAACCTCGTGACGTGCGACTTTACCTTTCGCGGCTTGCATAATTTAATCTCATAAATCAGATCTAGCTTGTATTAAATGCCTACAGTTTTACTCGTGCAGTTTATATCTATTTGATACGGTTCTAATGAATGAGTCTGCATTGTGGTCAGGTTCATTTGGTTTAAGTAGTTTTGGGGAATTTAATGATGACAAAATTCTTGGTGATATTATTAAATCAATAATGAGGCATTCATCTATCATAATTAAAAGAGTTTCTTTTAAAAGTACATGATTGATTGAGTACAGGATGACCAAAAATTGTTAAATACAGTCAATCAAAATTACTTCTCTCCGTTTTGTAAAGTATATGGTGCTATATTAAAACGAATTCTACCGATTAAAAGTTCAAAAGTTTCCTTAAACCGATTGTGATACGTTAACAATAATATGGGACGTCGGCAAGGGGTACCATAGCATTGATATGGGTCGTGACGCTAAATCCGTATGGGGTCACCGGCCGCGGCCCACGCGCACGCGACGCGGTATCATCGCAACACACCCACTGCCCTGTGCGGAGACGTTCCCAGAGGCGATTGTTATAATATGTACCTATAAGGCTACACTATGTGTATGTAGTACTAAGTTTGTCGTGCGGTTTCACCCGCAGATGAACCTGCAAGAGATATGAAAGTAAAAAATCCTAGGTAATATTTGTAAAGCGTGTGTGTTATTCAGGTACATACCATGTGTACCTGAATAACACACATCGGTGCTAAGTGTCATCAAAAGACGTTCATTTTCGCGTAAAAGGGGAACAAACATACAAACATTCATCCTCACAAACTTCACGTGAAAGAGGAACAAATATATTATATAGAAACATTAATTCATCCACATGTTTATAATATTAGTATTAAGATATAGACGCACATACATACAACACTAAATGCGAAATTTTGAATATGGAACTTCGAATTAGCCATGGAGCAAGACCCGTTTTAAATTTGGAAACGCAGCTCGAAAGGCGCGTATTGGTCGGGAGACAAAATGGCTGACTGTATAGTGCGCAAATTAAAGCGGGTGATATCGATTAGTAATTTCGATTTTGTGAAGAAGTAACAGTATTTAAAACTTTCTTCATCTCCATAGAAAATTCCTATATAGGCAGTGGCTACTAACTTCGTTTGTTTTTATGTATATGTTACCGGAAATGTATGAAATCAAGGAATTGTAGGTATACAAATCCTAGGAAATGTGTACAATTCCGATACCATTTAGGAAATGTATAAAATATTGTTTAATAAACTATTTAATGCATAGATATCCTAGGAAATGTATAATCTTCCTCGGAATTGTATATAATTCCAATATCGTATTAGGAAATGTATAAAGTAAATGATTTCTGTAATAAAACACGTTGTTATTCTTTTTTTTATTATAGCACTTATTGAGACAATCGGGTAACAGTCTTACCGTAAAATAATTATAATATGTTCATATTATCTTACTAATTAACATTTCTTAAATCAACTTATATTCAATCAAATCAAATTTTCATTTGGTAAGTAATCAGTCCCCTCGTCCCGCTGTCCCCGTGTACATGTCGCAGTCGGATTGTATAATCCGCCGTATTACAAACGGACGGCATTTTGTAATATGCCGAAATTCGTCATTTTCCAAAATTCTACAAAAAGACGGTCGCGAGCCGACGACCTCCGATTTCCGACCGACCGACTCCTATTTCTGTGTTGTTTTAAAAAACACGAACCTAACCTAACCCACCCCCTTATCCAAACGAAAAATTTCTGATTACGAATTTTCGGCATATTACAAAATGCCGGCCGTTTGTAATACAATCCGACTGCGACATACACACCCCTCGCCCCGTGTACCTTCCAATATCTTAGATGTTTTACATTTCCGATTGCTATTTAGGAAATGTATAGATTTCCTAGGCAATGTGTATAAAATAATTTATTTCACACATTTCCGTGCTATTTTAGGAATTACATACATTTCCTAGGAATTTTATACAATGACGGATTACATACATTTCCGTTAACATATATAAAACATAAACAATGTAGTTCTTAATCGATATGCTTAATTAATTTATTCGTATTATCTTAACTTCTGCCTCTCGATCTAATAAAAACGAATTGGCCTTATATGTCTTTTCCACTGATCTAAGAGTCAGCAAATGGCCGTGATCATAATATGGAAGGGCTTAAAGGTTAAAGTCAAATAAAGGGTAATTAATTTTACGTTTGAACGGAGTTTAGACGCGTCAAACGACAATGAACGAATCACGTGAACCCAAAACACAAAATGTCCGTCATGATATATTTTTGTTACAAATGAATTTCTTTTGGTACAATCAAAGCAGTGATAGGTTGAATTTAGATGTCTATAATGTTATAAACGATATAATTTTTTGAGATAGAATTAACAAATATGATAAGAACAGAATATTATGTACGTTTTATTTTGCTCAAGGATAAATAACTATAAGTTGATAATAAAACATGATACTGATTGAAGACTTAATCCGTATTTAACTAGGATTTCAACGAATCCTATAAGTTCTATAATTATCGCGACGAAGGAAAAAAACTAGATGATAAAAATTATAACAAACATAGATATTGTATACTAACGAGTTTGTAAAAAGAAAAAATAATTCGCGATCGCAATTGCGATTACAATGCTAACGAGCGGCGGTGATCATTCACAATAATCACCCATTACATCCCTTATAAACAAAATATTTCAAACCTGCATACATTAAGAGCCGACAAGCAGATAACGAAAAAACATTACCACTCGACTATTATAACTAATGAATGCGCGTTAAAAAGACGTATGGTCCCATAAAACACGTACAGGTAAATTAGCTTGGAGAAATTTTTGCATATGTAGTGGTGTGTATATTACTCAGATCTTAGAGCGCGTTTCCACTATATCGTTCTGGCCTATACAAAAATGTTTCGATATCCTAACATTACTATTTAATTTTATACTTATTCCTAGCAACACTCTGATTTTTGTTTTCAATAAAAACAAGTTTTTATTTGGAAGAAAATGGTTTTGACTTTATAAAAAAAAATATATCATTCAATTTCACGTCCTTGAGCAAACGACAAGGCGACTACCGTGAAACAATAAAATATCGTGTCCATAATAATTTGTTTCGTTATTAATATTTGACCATAATAATTACGAAACAAAACAAATGAATAAATCGTCACTTGATAGTGGAAAGTGGAAACACGCACAAAACCAGAATAAACCAGTTTACGCTGTCCGCAGGTGCCACGTGCAGTCTTTTGTCAGTCGCTTGGTACCGTTAGAACATAAAGCACAAATTTCATTCAAAAGTTATAATTATTACGTAGTTTAATTGTTAAATATATTCTTTTAATAATAACTTAAGTTTTAATAAGAAAATAAGATTGATTTTTTTTTCTGTTTTAAGTTTTTAAAATTTCACTTTGATTGATCTCATGCCTACCAAAACACAGAACAAAATTTGATGTTAAGCTCATGTGTATGATTAAAGTTAACTTTACATTTAATAAGTAAAAAAAGTGTTTTATTTTAGAAACAAACTAACCTACTTTTACATAACATGACCTATTTCATTGCCGCTATCACAGGCCGCTATACATAATTTACAGTATTTATGGCTTTATATTGATATGTCAAAATGACGTCACCTCTCCAATACTGTGACTCATATGCACGTCACCAGTTGAAGGTTAAATTTTGTATTTGTTGATTGTTGTTATTATTTGTTATTATTGTTATAATATTTGTTGAAGGGTTTAATTTGTGTGTAAGTGTTGTAACTTTATATTGTTAATTCAAAATGGCTCCAGTGTCAAAACATGGTCGAGGCAAGCCTTTGACTTCTCAAACTAAAGAAGTTTTGTACTGTTTGTACAAATATTTCGAAAATGAGTGTAATAACAACCCGAGCAGTATTATGACCCCCACTCAATTAGTTGCTAAATCAACAGGAATTTCAATAGCATCCGTCAGAAAGGTAGTATCAGAAAGCAAATGTTGTCCTTCAGATCAGGAAGTAACATTTAAATCTCCTAAAAAGAAACCGAATCGTAAACCTACAATAGTAATCGATAACTTTGATCAGCAAGTTATCAGAAGAACAATTCATGACTTCCACATCACAAATAAAGAAGTTCCCACTTTGAAAACTTTGCACGCAAAATTGAAAGAAGATATCGATTATAAAGGTTGTGTCAGCACGTTACGAAAACACGTCATGTGATCATGTCATTAGGTTTTAATTGGAAGCAAACAGAAGATAACCGGAAACTTCTTATGGAAAAACACGAAATTAGATACTTGCAAATTAATTATTTGATGAAAATTGCTGAATATCGTGAACAACGCCGACCAATTGTTTACACCGACGAAACTTATATAAATACATCACATACCCTCTCAAAATCTTGGTCAGATGGAAGCACTTCAGGTTTCAAGCAACATATATCGAAACACATATAGTTTAATTTAAAATCCCAAATATATATATATATATACAGGGTGTCCCACTGTTGGTATACTAAGCTCAAAGGAGGTTATAGTTTTGCATACGCTGAGTACGTAAAAAATACTTAAACAACAAAATTAGGTCAAAAATTTTTTATCACATCGATCGATTTTCGATATAGTATATAGTATATATATATATATATATATATATATATATATATATATATATATATATATATATATATATATATATATATATAATAAAAACTAAAAATAAAATGTTGTTTTTTTTTATTTGCTGACCATACACTACTACAAACGCAAAAATTTCTCCAAGATAATTTACCTGTAATTTGGTATAAAAAGGTGTCAATTAAAATTTTAAACGCAATTTAATTATCGCCAGCCATCGCTATGCCGATGAAATTTTTATTCACAATGTTACATATGTCAATCAACCGGTGGCAAACAACGATGATTGTTATTTAAAGATGGATTTTATAGTTCCTTTGTAATATTTCTTGCACAATTCGCTCAGGACGTGATTAATTTTATGAGCTGTGACTCGCTGCAAGTATTTTTATCTAAAGTAGCGAATAGTTGTTTGGAAATATAATTAAATCACGCTTATCTATACATCTGGTGGTCATTTTGAAATAACTGCCGTTTCGACAAGAAAAGTATGTTGATTAATTGTGTGATACGACAAAAATTCAGGTTAAATGTTTTCTTGTCTTTTACCACAGAGTTATCTCAGTCGTTCGGGGTTGTCGCTGTCAATGGAGTTGGGGACCTGTAAAAATCGATTCACCATGCTACATTTACTTTACGTTTCATGCTGTATTTTCTTTTGATTTGAGAAACTCTACGCTATTAGGTTCAATATTGAATTTTGAGGATTGAAAGTTGCGTGAATTTTCGCTTTCTATTATGATGCTGTTGATAAGAACTAGTTTAGTTATTTTTAGTTTCGCTATATACTCTATATTATATTGCGTGACGAGGAGTATTAGTTTATAACACATAGCAAGATTTATCTATATACCTACGCTAATTATAGCCGATTACAATAAATTGAAAAACCGAAATAGACAGCCTCGCACACAACGTGTTCATGCTTTGATTAACTTCATTTGATAACAGTCATGGGTTTTTGCGCCATTCTATCAACATAACCCGTATTATCATTTATCATCATATCTAATGATGTAACGGAAATTCGCAAAGATCTAGGCTTTCCAAATTCCATACATCTATCTAAATTTCACCTTTTGACTGTTAACAGTATAGTGATTTAATTCATTTCAATGAGAGCTAAAAAGTGTTGCCATTGCTTTTCAACTATCCTTCATATAGTAAGAGTTACTGGAAACTCACGGGTTTTCTTTCATCAACACGGGTGTGATACACCCGGTTGCATTGTTGGTGTCATCCCTTTAAACGTATCTAAATGACACAACTCATTATCACGCGAACGTTTGGTGAGACGCGGCGCACAACGAATAAGTCATTACGCGCCATATACCGTGAATATAGTTCACGTCCCAGTTTACACGTCAGCGGGCAGCAACGACTTGGTGGCTGAGATCGAGTCTAACTTTTAGGGTTCGGTAGACGGGAATTTGGTTGACGAATTTGGTGACGTTGGGTCTCTGCGAAATGTGAGCAAGAGGCAGGTGTAGATAAAATAGTGTATGGAAACTATTGTTTTTTATAGATGAAATGGTTAGTATGTCTGTGTAAATGAAAAATCTGTCTACCGTAACACATTTTGATATTCTGTATTAAGTTTAGTATAAGTTTAGATATGCATGATAGACATTATATTGAAACGTTCAAAGTTAAATACCGTATGATACCTGCACATTTATTATTATACAAGGATTATTCAGTAGCAGAAATGCGATCTTCTCACTCGAACGACCCTCACCTGCGTTCCATTGCACGTGTCGCGTTTAAACATGCGACAAATCTGTGTTGTTATGCGAAAATCATTATTTATAAATATTTGTATCATCACGATACGAAGCGTATACTCTAGAATACGTACAAGAAGAAGATACATTATCATACATTGTCACTTGGTGACAGTATGGAGTAGATACAAAACAACGAGATAATTGAATTATAATATTTTGTTATACGGAACCCGCCCGCCACGACGTCTCCTGTCACATAAGTACGCCTTTTTATTGTGCGGTAGCTTAGCGGTTTAAGGACTTCATTGAATTTGTAGGCTTCGAAGCCCGGTGGGCTCGCTCGCTACAATGTACGTTTATGGCTCGCCCGTTTTATATTACGATCTATGTGTTTATTGTTACCGCTATGTACTAAAGGATATAGGTACTAAAGTATATAGTGACAATCGCCGGCCCGCATCTGAACCCTCGCCGAGAGGTTGCAGACTGAGATAGTGTTGCCAAAAGGGATTTGGGAACGTTTTTAAAGTCCGGACGCCTGGGCTTCTGACCGAGCCTGTACTTACACGCAAGCCGGATCGATATTGTTCGGGATTTATTGTACCTACGGTTAGAGAGAAGTAAGTGTAGGTATAATATGTAAGAGCAAAGTACGAGATTTTCAAGTTAGTTTTTGTTGTTAAGGTTTTGCGCATTATATTATTGTTCATTGTGTCAAAGCCTAAGCGTTTTTAATTAACTACCCAAAATTATACAATAAAATATTCCCAGACGTACCGCACAATGCTGTCTGGTCGCAGACTAAGCAACGCTCGTAACACAGACGAGACTGATTAACACACTTAAGCTAATGTTTATTTATAATTGCGTACATGTGAAGCGTATAAGAAATTAACAACGCACATACGAACTAACGACTAAGCAAAACACGAAGCCGAGGTAAACAAGAAACCAGCGGCTCCGTGCGAGTGGAAACCTTTACCCTCTGATTCCACATCATAAGTGCCATTTTGGTCTTTATGAAACTAGGAAACTCGATTACATCAGGCACGTGCGTAGAGACGAGATCAAACATATAAAATTACAGTCGTCGAGCATCACATCATAGTAACGGATAATTAATTTTAATTAACATCATAAATTTTGACCGGCGTCACGACCGCGACGTTCGACTTTGGCTGGCTCCGGTAAAAGTGTAATGTGTACGGTGCTGAATAAAATACAAGAAAAAAAAAAAAACCCCGAGCGAGAAACCTGTTTCAGAAAAACCTCATTATAATACAAGACCTCTATGCCCGTTGGTCTGTAAATAATATTCAAATTTTTTGCCACGAAATTCGGTGTCTTGCCGCCAAAATTAAGTACGAAGATAAATTCTGTAATTGAAGATGATTTTCTTGATATCCGTTTAATCCTTTATTTTGATTGCCTATGTGGTGTGGTAGAGATTATTCAATTGCCAGAATGGTCTAAGATCCGAACATAGGTCGACCTTCACCGGCGTGATAATAGAATGAGTTATGAGACCAATTTGATAATAAATGTAGTCTATTAAAAAATCTATTAAAGATGGGTTGACTGAAAAAATCCTGGACAGGATATTTTTAGTTAATTATAAAAAAAATCTTTTTATTTTTTAATTATGCAGTGTTGAGACAATAAACAATTTTGTTATAAAACAGCGCTCATGCTGATATATATTTTTTTTCTATCATCCCATCAAGTGAAAGTAACTGGTACGGACATGCCTGTTTATACCTGCCAACCTAGCAGTTTGTCCAGGTAAATATTAGAAAACCCTATGACTGCACATTCTGTAGGTTTCATACTTCGAGTCTATTATAATTTTTTTTATTATCTTGATAAGTACTGCAATTAATTAAAAAAAATATTTTTTAAAAATTAATTAAAATGTCCTGTCCAGGATTTTTTCAGTCAACCCATCTTTAATAGATTTTTTAATAGACTACATTTATTATAAAATTGGTCTCATTCTATTATCACGCCGGTGAAGGTCGACCTATATTCGGATCTTAGACCAGAAGGATTTATTGCATCAACCGTTCGTGTAAACAACGCTTGTTTTCAAAGTTGTTACATACAACTTTTTTTATTGAAATAAACTTGACAATTTGAGTTTTTACCAAATTGCGAAATGTTTTGAAGAAATTTTAAAACACGATGTTTTATAATTTCATGGCGGTTTCTATCAGAAGTTACACGTGCTGGAAAAAGTTAAGGCTTTTTGCGTAACGAAAAGAAAATCAATTGCTTTCTATCTACATTTATCTTCCTCATTGAATTGCTGACCCAGATTAAAGGATGTCACTTTGATAAAACTTCAAGGTTCGCATTTGAATCTTAGCAACCTGTTATCTTCATTCCCAAGCTGTTTATCTGTATACATAGACAGTACAATGGTTCTAGACTTGCAAATTTGTAAAAATGTTTTGTGGCGTAAGAGTAATTTTGAAATGCACATGCTTAAGAATAGTTTGAGCTAAACGAGGCGTAGCTTCTGTTTAAATAGTGGTCTATGTTAACAGTTTTTAAAGAAGTATGTTTGTTTGCTCATAACAGCTATGTTACTTACCTGAACAGAAAATGTTGAAATTTTCATCATAATAACCCGTGTAGCAGTTTAATGGTTAATTCCTAAAAGAAATACAGCTGTTGCTTCTAGATATAAAATCATGATGCGTGCAATATTTTATTTGTTTGATCGAGTGTCACACAAAAACGACTTGACTGACTGCCAGATTATTAATATCATCAGTAAAGGTACCTTTTAACCTAACTAGTACAGGTATTCGCTGTAGGCATGACATCAGGGCGGTCCTAACTCAGTTGTTTTTATATTCCTTGGTAACAGGAGCGAAGCGGGGGCGGGTTGATAGTTCAATTATACGTACCTCTAAGTAATAGCAGGTAGCTCTAATCTCATCAATTATGGATTAATTATTTATTAATAGTCGCGGCATAATGATGTTGTACTAAAGACTATAGAGTTAAGTCTATATATCTATGATGGGCATCGAAGGACATGAGGGTCCTTAATCATTCGATTAGATTATTATGAATTTAGTTTATGAAGTTTAGTAGGGACTTGTTTATTTTGTGTTAATGCATGGATTTTAATTATTGTTAGATTATGATTCGTTTTGTCTTTTTGGGAACGTCGGTTAAAAGTGTACATACAGTCATCTATCTGAAATACGTAAAGCAATATGTGTACATAGACCTATCAAAATATTATTAAAAAAATTAAAAACTAACTAGATTTTGAAAAAATTGGAAAATAAATATTGCGTCGTCTCTGTATAGTTTTAATTCTTCGCGCAATAAATAAAGCAAATCTCGCAGCCAAGTAATCCTTGCGACTTGCCAGTATATACGTAGGTAGGTATAGCCACGTATAGCTCTACAGATAAGCCTCAGCCTTCATGGTCCAAGCCCGCTATCAAATGGCGACGTCACACGCATCACGGCTACGTGCTCGGCGCGGCTTGTGCAAGACCGTGCTGCCGATACCGAGATGTATTGCAATAATTATCGCTCGTGTGTTCATGCCTTTATGCTCGTATCTTAGCTAATTGTTATGTAACGATCGGACGTTTATGAATGTGACCGTTTGTGTAGATTTTTACTATGTGACTAAACTTAGCATAAGATTAACTATTCTGTGCTACGGTATGAAAATTGTTAAAATTATATGTAATACCTACTAGCTATCCCGGCAAACGTTGTTCTGCCTTACTCTATGAAAAATAGATGTTGGCCGATTCTCAGATCTATCTAATATACACACATATATGAGAATCGGTTCAGCCGTTTCGGAGTTCAGCCGTTTCGGAGCAGTACGGTAACTAACATTGTGACACGAGAATTTTATATATATAGAGAAGAGATTATGTTCCAGCGAGGCTCGAACACCACACCCCCCAGCGAAACGGACAGGGTCAATAACCACTCCACCAACCGAGTCGACATATTTAGAAAAAGTCGTTTAATTCTTACTGGTTTATTTGCGTTGATAAATCGATTTTCTATTTTGGTCATCTCTAAATTAAGCAAAATACATTAGTGTTAATGTCACTTTCCTGTAGACACGCCTAAGTAGGCTATTTAAGCTATTTTATATACATACATATTTATTTTAAAAATTAAAAGCGATTGGGGTATTCGCTATATCTAGTTGTGTATGTTTTTATCTCCCTCACACCGATGGATCGTTAGGTTTACTATTTTTCCTATTTTTGACAATTTCGTATTGTTTTGTCGTTGTGTTCGGACAGAAATGGGTATTTTTATTCCATTTGAATAACATATACCTACCTATATATTCAGCAACGGCAGCTTTATAGTTAAACATATCAACAACTTACAATTTTGTTTCTTAAATTTAGAGATTTTGTAATTGAAGTTGTGAAATCGTAAAATTCTACATCATTTGTAAGGTTACAAATTGAAGATGTAATCTTGCGGTTTCATTTCAGCTACTAAATAGGTTCCTTAGTAACAAGAATTATTTTATGGTAAAGGAAATATAAGCTGGAAATCACGCGTTTCTATTGATAAGGGCCAATTACGTAATACATTTCGATTAAGGATTAACAATTATTATAATTTATTACAGAATAACCCAATGTTTAAAATGCAATATTTATTTTATGATAGAATAAAATGTTATATTAAAACATTTGGAATTAGTTGTACATTTAATTAATATAGCATTGATTGCGTGCCGAGTGCCGGCGCTGACTCTCGCTAATAATACAGAAGAATGACTTTTTGTATGTTTATTTTAATGGATAAATTCAGCAATACTCAATAGATTTGAAAATGTGTACGACGCTTAAGTAAAACTAGTAAACTATATTATTCCAATTGGTGAATTCGTGCGGATACGGAGAGAGCGGCTAGCTTCAATGTTTTTAACAGAGATCTTTTAACGTTAAGAAGTTATTTTAACTTCAACATAATAAATATATTGTCGTGAATAAGACTGTATTTGACACATTACAGCAGCAGAGAGCCAGGGTTTTTGTACAATAATTATTAATTAACGGTAAGATTGTATGAAAGTTAGCAACGTCTAAGCGCACAAAGTAAGGTCAGACAGCATAGTTTTTATATAAACTGAGATACGAAGTCTAATAGGTCACGGAGAGCGACAAGAGATTGCAATCAAGGGATTTTCGGCGCGCTCCTACAGCCGACAGCGTCGAGTTAAAAACAATCTACAGCCGGCCGCGGCGCTCGTAATGAATCGATCTCAGATCTTTGAACCGCTCGTCAAAGGCGACTAATGGATGCTATAATTGACACAGAAATCATCCTGGAAAAACTATAATTTCGCAACGAAAACGTGATTCTGTTTGTAATATCTGAGTGAGGTAAATTACGGTGCGACGAGCGTTGCAGATGATAGGGGTTTTATATTATCTAGACGGGTATCTAGATGTTTTCTCTTTGTGTAAAGCGGGATTTTGTATTTTTATTTAGTTTAGTTATTATATAAAAAATATATGTATTGTATGTTTTGTTAGTAATAGAATATGACCATGCTGCGTATTGAAAATTGGTTGTATAAAAAAAAATATTTTCTTCTTTTATAATATGTCAAAATAGGTTTACTTTACCTATTTTATCATATTAATTTCTGTTATCTCCCCTTAGAATCGCAAATGCATAAATATCATTCAAGAAGTCAGTTCTGGCTAGCCAAAAATAGAAATTCACTATTATACTTTAAAAAAAAAACATAATTGTCTAAACAAGAGAATAATTAAAAACATTACCATTATAATGTTGCGTAATTTCATGTCCATAAAGATACGATCTTAGTGACCAAATACTTCATTAGAGAAATACGTTTGTACAATCTCTGCTAACTGGTAATTACGAAGTTTTAGATTTTAATAAATATTCATACATATATTTTACATAATGGCATTTAGTCGAAAATATAGTAACGCTTGTATGTTCTTACTATGATCGAATCAACATTTATGTGTGTTTTGTAAATAAACGATAGATATGTTATGTCGCTTGTTGGTTTGGACCTTTATGAATTTGAAATAGTGAACTAAAATTCAATGCCTAGGCATCATTCGAATGTTTGGTACTGTTAGGTGATGATTTTACAGTGTAATAGGGACGATTAAAACGTTAATTCGTTATATTAGTTGAGAAGCAATCATAATGATTTATGTTTTGTAGATGTTGAACGAAGGGAAAACACATGTATGTACGTTCCAATTCCTCTGAGCATACGTTTCGTTTGCATATATTCAAAATGTACCGTTCGGGTATGGCGGCGCGTGGAGAGAAGAAATCCTGATGCGGGGGTGCTCCTTCAATGCTAGCACCAAATAAAGCCCTAAAATGAACGTATTTAAGAACACAATCAAAGGACGTGTAGCGCTGTTAAATAATCTGCGACAGGATTTCCGCGGCTGACTCGATTACAGGTCTAGTGATTAACGAAGGCCAATTCCAGTTTTCGATCGTTAATTAGCGCGAGTTTCGATACAAGTGTCAAAATTGAGAATAGGGAGAAAGGCGGCGACCCGTGCTGGTAAGGACACGGTTGAGAGCGCGCCGAGCGCCGCCGTTCCGCGTGGTGACCACATTTTCAGACGTAGCCGGGATTTTGTGCCGATAGTTTTGGGTGTGTTTCGGGCGCTACGCCACCCTCAGCGCCATCTAGACGTGATACATAGCAATTTATATATCTAGACAAAATAGAGGTGGATATAATATTATTATTCGGTGAAAGGTTGCGCCTCGTGGTAAGGTCACGCCTGAGAGCTCAAGAGTACCGTTCCACGTGATGACCACATTTTCAGAAGTGCTGGGATTTTTGTAAAAATAGTTTTGTTTCTAGCTAGTTTCAGAAGCATTGTCATTTTTTGTAATGAATGTTTACAGGAATTTTATTATTAGTAGATACAGTACAAAAATCATGTTCGTTGAGACGCTAAATTATTTTTTTACACCATTATATCAATACCTACATTGTTATTTAGTTGTGCAATATACAAACGATAACATCTATCTATGTACTTACACATCCTTCATATCGTAATGCATATTGCAAAGGAAGATTTGTAACATAGATCAGGAAAATAAAAGTAAAGATACACATAGTTCATACTTAGTTCATTACGACGAGATTTATTTGCTATGTCAGAAATTAAAAAAAAACTACAAAATTACATAACACAACCGAAACCTGGATCTAGAATCATAATATTTTGCAGAATGAAGCAAGTTATCGGGTTATTGCATCATATGTTTAAATGGACCTTAAAATTTTTGTATTCAAAATGTTGTTTTTCCCACGAGAAGCTAAGATTAATAATAATATTATACGAAACTAGCGGTCCGCCCCGGCTTCGCCCGTGGTACATATTTACGTTTTCTCTACATAAGAACCATCCTCGTACTTCAAGGAATATAATAAAAAAAGAATTATCGAAATCGGTTCAGCCGTTCTCAAGTTATGCGCTTACCAACACATTTTGGGATTCATTTTTATATTATAGATAAATCTGATTATTTTGCTTTTATATTTATCGTTTTAGTCATTTCATTGATAAGTAAATTACTAAGTAGTAATTAGTAAGTACTACTTGGTTTAATTTTGAATACTAGAAAGCATCAGCCAGTATACTATTGTTAATACATAGATGCGTATGCGCCCGCGCAATGTTTACGTCGTATGTATTTCTGTACCGGAACCGCGATGCTATCGCTAGCCAAAAAATTTCTGAATAATCGGATCAAGGTGGAATCGTATGAGCGTTAATGCTTTCCACATTATAATCGTTTTAGCCTCAATTATCTTGAATGGTTCCGTGTAAAAAGGCTCCGAGAGAGACAGGCACGCGATTAACAGTTTTTCGGGAGCGCGTGCGCACTTTCCAACGTGTGGACGGCGCACGGGTATTTATAGAAGATGCGGATGGATGCACCGCTTTGCTATAGGTAATATTCTACGGTAGAATATGTTTAGATAAATATATAGTATGTGTGAATCCTACTTCCTACTAATATTATAATATTGAAGTAGGAATGCGAAAGTTTGTGAGGATGGATGTATGTGTATGTGTTAGTGTGTATATTTGTTACTCTTTCACGCAAATACTACTGAACCGATGACAATGAAAATTAGCACACAAATAGAGGGTAACTTGGATTAACACATAGTATAGGTTTTATCCCGGAAATCCCACGGGAACGGGAACTATGCGGGTTTTTCTCGGAAAAAGCTAGTATAAATATAGTTGGTACTTATTGTTGAATGGCAAAATACGTAATGATGCTCATAAAACGTTAAATCTATTTTCGTAATCAATGAATCTTAATTTATGCATAATTATCTAATTCGGGTAGCAATTTAACGTGTCCACTTTTATATCCAAAAATAGACATTTACGGTTTTACTTTTACTATTGATATACATTCTAGACCTACATACTATAGAGCTCGCATCTTAATTCACTTTCTATTTGAAAAAAGATACAAAATCTCAATAGGTATACCAAGACAAGAACGTGACTGCTATCGGGAACGACGGATTTTCATTTAAACAGCACTGTTGCAATAATTAGTATGCTAATGTTCCCGACCGCCACGCTATCTGCTTAATGTCTTAATCCGAGGTCTTTATAGCAAAAACTTGAGTGTTTCGCGGTTGTTAATAGAATATTATCGGCCCGATTCGATCTGTAGGATGTGGAAATCTTGCATGAGAGAGGAGAGTAGGGATAAATGGCCAAAAACGATCTTGGAAAAGCGAGTATGGAACAAAGGCAAGGGCCATTTTAAAGTTTGCAATATTATGCAAATAATTGCACTTTATACAATGTGATTAGTGGATTTTAGTGAATTAACAACAGGAGAATACTAAGTTAGGTTTTATGCTAGGAAACGTAATTTTAATTATAATAGATTAACATTTTCAATTATCTTCAAGATACATTCAGTTTACACGGTTTTAAATGAAGTCAAGATAGCAATACCGAAATGTGGAAAACAATTAAAAGTGGCTTGTAATTTGCTTTGTCTATGTTGTAATTATTATGTGCAGTAACAATCAGGTTTATTATCAACCAATAAGTCAGCTCGATGACGTAGGAAGTCTAGAATCGGAATTTACACCTGATTCTAGGAATGACTATACAATCTTTATCTGCCATTGCTTGCGCTGCATTTTTCCAGTTTTGAATACATTTTTTATACCAGAAATTACTTTTTTTGCTGTTTTCAATGTTTTATCAGATAGAGATACCTTCCTAATACTATATTGTTGATATTTTGACGTGACAACGTCTTAAATTAGGTTGCGACTGGGAGTCACTTATGAAAAAGTGTAACGCTCGGTAACGTTACGATGAGTCACCGAACGAGAGAGAGGCCCGCGGTCTGCCGCGCGCGCAGCACATAAATATTCTACCGAGAAAAAGACGTTGTCACGTAAAATCTTCGCCCGTAAAACCGACTTTACAGGCAACCATTTTTTTTAAATAAAGATTATTGATAAAAGTCAGGATCATTGCTAGGGGCTGTCCATTAATCACGTGAGGCTCGAAAGGGGTCCATAAAAAATCACGAAATATCATCAGGGGGAGGGGGGGTAAAGTCAAGTATCACGTGTACTTATTTTTTCGGCAAGCGCGCGATACTCAACCGAAAAGCGGCGTTACATGTATTTATCTTTAGTTAATAAGATGCTTATCCAGTTACTCGCGTTGAAGAAAGTCTTGCTAATCCGTGGTCCGAAAATATTGTACATTAAATAATGTTCATGTACTAGTACAAACAAACTTTTTCGCATTTCTTTCATTATTTTTATGTCAGTCAAAAACAAACTGCAACCTTTCTGTCTACCTCTGAACGTTTATTATAGTCTTTAATTTTCTATAATAAAATTAGATGATACTTATACCAGAATTTTTTATAAATAAAAAATAGATTCTTTGCAGGTACGAAAAAATACACGTGATATAGGGGAGAGGGGGGAGGGGTAGTCTTAAACCTCACCACGTATCACCAAGGGGGAGGGGGGGGGGGTAAAATGCCAAAAAAAACATCACGTGATTAATGGATGGCCCCCTATAGAATTGTCAAAGTTTTCATAGCGCTATAAAAGTGCCAGTGAAAAAGTAGATAATTAACTAAACCAAACGGAGACAATACTATGTTACAAAAAAAAATTGATCACATTATACCTCTAGTCATTCATGCAATCTTTCGGATTAATCTGAAAATGCGCAAAAAGTCAGCAGACATACCTTTCACATGGTAACGAATAAATGCACTGTACATGAATGAACTGCCTATGTGGCCTATTATAATACCTCTGTAGCTTTGTGAGAGATAATTATTCGCATAGTTATTTTGCGTTTTGTATTTTGAAATTTATAAACGATATGACGTCGTTGTTTTAAAAAGACCACAAATTGCGTTATTTTTCCGTAAAACAAAATTAAAGCTATACAGGTTAGAACCTCCTATATGTATCTTTCGTATACGTAATTTTGATGAAACATCTCTAAATTTTCAGTATGGAAATCAAAACGGAAGGCCTCGAGGGTGCCCTGATCCCGAGGCCGGTTAAGGAGAGGAAAAAGCACGACAGATTCAACGGCATGAGCGAGGAGGAGGTATCCAGGCGCACGCTGCCCGACCACCTGGCTGAGAACCTGGACATCATCATTGTGAGTACGATCGAGAGCTCTACTTATGTTTGTTTAGATAAAGGTAGCGAGGTTGCGCCAATTTACTAGGTTGTGTGGTTGGTTGGAGGTATTTGTAAGAATAATAAAGAAAAAGCTTGGAACTTCGTTGGCAAGATTCAAATATTTCAAAATCGTCGCCTTAATCCATGATGTGACGGTATTGCCATGACGCGAACTTGAAACTTTTCATCCTTTCTTTTTCTTTTTGGTTTCTGTTAGAAATTTATATTATGACGTAATTTTGAGAATTACGTTATCTTATATATAAAATTCTCGTGTCACAATGTTAGTCTGCATACTCCTCCGAAACGGGTGGACCGATTCTCATGAAATTTTCTGTGCATATCGGGTAAGTCTGAGAATCGGCCAACATCTATTTTTCATATGTACCACGGGCGAAGCCGGGGCGGACCGCTAGTGTTTATATAACAAGTTGACAATAATTGTTAAATTCATATTAAATGCAGTTACTGCTAACATTGTGTTTTATAAAAAGTATCAATAGAAGCAAACACGGCAAAAAATTGGCGCAATCTCTAAAAATAAAAGTAACATTACATATTATAGGTTTGCCTGGGATCTATCTATACTTCATAGTCTACTTTTGAAATGATCATCATACAGATTGAACCGATTTTAGTGGGAATTTTACTGGGAAAAAATCTGACGCAGCATCAGTATCTGTAACTAGGCTATTTTTTTACACTTGTATAATAATACAATGATGAAGTCGCTTGTTGCTAGGTTAAGACGATTAATAATAAAGAAAAATACATAATACAGTACGATTGCTCGTAATATACTTTCGGTCGATATCAAAGTTTTTACTCACCAAAATAACGTTATAAAACTTTAACGGGCTTCAAAAGTTCAGATTCATTTACTTTCATGAAATACTTTTACTACAAATATGTTAACATTTTGTATAAGTATGACGAAAAATAAATGAGATTATTTTTTTTTTTTCAATTATTAATATTTCCTGTATGGATGGGAGCAAAAAATATTTATTATGCCCATGTTTTGGTTTCTCGATAAAAATGTGTCTTTGTATTTTTAGGATAGATAAGGTAAACGCAATCATAATAGATTGGCTGTATAGGGAAATACAGATAATCTTATATAAGACACTAACCTCAGACGGCGGCTTTACTCGCTTGGTAACTGGATAAAAATAGTATATCCAGATTTTACTACATTGCCAAATTTATTAAAATTTTAAACTTGCATATGGTAATGTATCATTTCAATAACAATCTCATAGTGACTATCGAAATATAATGAGTTTTGAATGCAATCGAAGCAGCGGGCAAAAGCTAGGTTAACGTAAAATCAGAATAATAAAAAAGGAAAAGGTGGATTTATACAGGGTGTAATCGTTAAGTGTGCACAGGCGATTATTCCGTAACTATTGCAGATATCAAAAAACTTTATACCGATATCGAAAGCCCTTTACCTAATGAGTAAAATGACAATAATAACTTTTAAAAAATAAAACGGGAAATATCCAAAAATTTTACACCAAACACTCCCATACATTTAGTATGAGATATGACTATCCTAAACATGTAATATGAAAAATTTTGGTTCTTTTTTTTAATTTGAAATATCCAAAAAAGTTACATTAAACACTCCCATACATTGAATTTTCCATACATTTTGTGCTCAAAGCAAATGTTCGAAGTGACGTCCTCGTTGTGGAATAACATTGTATTCAACATCGAGCTCTGTTTACAGTTTCTAAATGAATTTTTATTAAAATTTGCGAAGTAATTTAAGCACAAATTAAAAAAAAAGAACCAAAATTTTTCATATTACATGTTTAGGATAGTCATATCTCATACTAAATGTATGGGAGTGTTTGGTGTAAAATTTTTGGATATTTCCCGTTTTATTTTTTAAAAGTTATTATTGTCATTTTACTCATTAGGTAAAGGGCTTTCGATATCGGTATAAAGTTTTTCGATACCTGCAATAGTTACGGAATAATCGCCTGTGCACACTTAACGATTACACCCTGTATATTATATTTCCATTTAAATATTTGCACACCCAGATAGTGGGTAGAATGTATTAACGCTATAATAATAACACCTATTTTTGTAAATACATTCTTGCAAATAAATGTAATTTGAATTTGAATTTATACTACATATTTCTGATATAGTATTCATTGTTTCTAGTTTTCCAGTTAAATAATACATTTTCCACAAATTTTCAGATCGGCATCAATCCCGGACTATTCGCAGCGTACAAGGGCCACCATTACGCGGGTCCCGGAAACCACTTTTGGAAGTGTTTGTACCTCTCCGGCTTGACCAGGGAGCAGATGAGCGCGGATGAGGATTATAAGGTGAATTTTCTGTAATGCAAAGTGTTATATCTATACTTTTTACTATGGGAAACAGAATTTATAAGCACATCATTAAAAGGTATATAAGCACATCAGTAAAATGCCTCATGATAATGTATCAAAACATATCTATTTTAAAATGAATCATGAAATAAAAAATTGGAATTAATTTCAGGAATTGCTACTTCGATTTGAAGCATTGTATCGTCGTTTTTTAATAATATATTTATTGAGAAAGGCCATATATGATAGGTTGTGGCGTCATGCATGCTTATACAATGTACATGAATACATATTTTTATAAGAAAAATAAAATATTGCTTCGTGCAAAATCTCATAATGAACTTCATTATGATCTAGCCAGCATTCAATAAATAACCATATATCCTAAATTCCAGCTATTAAACTTCGGCATCGGCTTCACGAACATGGTAGCGCGACCCACGAAGGGCTCGGCTGACCTCACGCGGCGCGAGATCAAGGAGGGCTCGGCGATACTGCTGGAGAAGCTGCAAACCTTTCGGCCGAAGGTCGCCGTGTTCAACGGGAAGCTGATATACGAAGTGTTCTCCGGGAAAAAGGACTTTTGTTTTGGGAAACAGCCGGATACTATAGCTGGGACTAATACGGTAAGCGATTTGGTTTGAAACATAGATATCGCCAGAAATTATGTATTGTTTTAAATTATAACGTTTTCAGTGTCGAGAAATTTCATAAAATTTATATTTGAATTAAGCTTAATAATTCTAATCACTACATAGTATAAAACAAAGTCGCTTTCTGTGTCCCTATGTCCCTATGTATGCCTAAATCTTTAAAACTACTAAAAAAACCGCATCAAAATCCGTTATTTTGATGCGGTTTTTTTTAATATATAGAGTGATTCAAGAGGAAGGTTTTAGTATATAATTTACTAGCTTCCGCCCACGACTTTGTACGTGCATCCCCGTTTTTCCCCGTTCCCGCAAGAATTTCGGGAAATCCTTTCTTAGCGGATGCCTACGTCCTAACATCTACCTGCATGCCAAATTTCAGCCCGATACGTCCAGTGGTTTGGGCTGTGCGTTGATAGATCACTATATCAGTCACCTTTGAGTTTTATATATATAGATTATGTTTTAGACAAAGCGGGCAAAGCCGCGGGCGGAAAGCTAGTTAGAAATAACTTCTACCTGTATGCACATCTACAGTTTATTTAAAGTTTGTTTGTTGTTTTTAAAATCTTTTAAATAATTGTCATCACAAATATAAATGCCGCTTAACTCGTAAGCTTTACTATACTATTACACACACCTAATGTTGATGTGACTATGTTACCACATTCACATTCAGCAAACAAACTAAATTTAACAACGTAACATTCCCTGTGATAAGGAACTTCTGACATTAAAATGCACGAAATAAATACTAAACTTCGAATCTAACAATTTCAGTACATGTGGGTGATGCCATCATCATCAGCGCGCTGCGCACAACTACCACGCGCGGCAGACAAAGTTCCGTTCTATGCAGCGCTGAAGAAATTCCGCGACTATCTAAATGGTCTGGTGGCACATGTGGATGAAGCGGAGCTGGTGTTCCCGGACAACACGAGCCGCCGGCCCCAGGAGGAGATGGAGATACGCAGGTGGGGGATTTTGTGGTGTGGGAGGATAGGATAGGTAGAAAAAGTTAGGTTAAGAAATTGGGATAAGGGTATATAACACGAGCCGCCGGCCCCAGGAGGAGATGGAGATACGCAGGTGGGGGATTTTGTGGTGTGGGAGGATAGGATAGGTAGAAAAAGTTAGGTTAAGAAATTGGGATAAGGGTATATAACACGAGCCGCCGGCCCCAGGAGGAGATGGAGATACGCAGGTGGGGGATTTTGTGGTGTGGGAGGATAGGATAGGTAGAAAAAGTTAGGTTAAGAAATTGGGATAAGGGTATATAACACGAGCCGCCGGCCCCAGGAGGAGATGGAGATACGCAGGTGGGGGATTTTGTGGTGTGGGAGGATAGGATAGGTAGAAAAAGTTAGGTTAAGAAATTGGGATAAGGGTATATAACACGAGCCGCCGGCCCCAGGAGGAGATGGAGATACGCAGGTGGGGGATTTTGTGGTGTGGGAGGATAGGATAGGTAGAAAAAGTTAGGTTAAGAAATTGGGATAAGGGTATATAACACGAGCCGCCGGCCCCAGGAGGAGATGGAGATACGCAGGTGGGGGATTTTGTGGTGTGGGAGGATAGGATAGGTAGAAAAAGTTAGGTTAAGAAATTGGGATAAGGGTATATAACACGAGCCGCCGGCCCCAGGAGGAGATGGAGATACGCAGGTGGGGGATTTTGTGGTGTGGGAGGATAGGATAGGTAGAAAAAGTTAGGTTAAGAAATTGGGATAAGGGTATATAACACGAGCCGCCGGCCCCAGGAGGAGATGGAGATACGCAGGTGGGGGATTTTGTGGTGTGGGAGGATAGGATAGGTAGAAAAAGTTAGGTTAAGAAATTGGGATAAGGGTATATAACACGAGCCGCCGGCCCCAGGAGGAGATGGAGATACGCAGGTGGGGGATTTTGTGGTGTGGGAGGATAGGATAGGTAGAAAAAGTTAGGTTAAGAAATTGGGATAAGGGTATATAACACGAGCCGCCGGCCCCAGGAGGAGATGGAGATACGCAGGTGGGGGATTTTGTGGTGTGGGAGGATATAGGATAGGTGGAAAAAGTTAGGTCATTAGCTTAGTTTTTCTTTTGTATGTAACAAACTTGGGATAGGTGGAAAATTTTGGGTATATAACACGAGCCGCCGCTCCCAGGAGGAGATGGAGATACGCAGGTGGGGGATTTTGTGGTGTGGGAGGATATAGGATAGGTAGAAATAATAAGGATAGTGGGGAAAATTTGGTCAGCTGTAAAATTTAGGTGTATAGATGTGTAAAAAGTAAGGCAATGTTGATGTAACTGAGAAAAGTTGAGATAGATAGAAAATTTTGGGTATATTACAGATTTATAGATGGCATTGGTTATGCTGTGTGGGTGGTGGTGGATGGTGTTTGGTAATCTGGTTAAAGGTAGTGGGAAATTTGTTTCGTGAGAAAGAACAAATATTTTGACACCACGCTACCGGCTTAAGAAGCTTGAACGAAGGCTACTTACTAACTTCACATTCGCGAAATATTTAGCTAAGGCTATTGCCGTTTGTCTCATTTACATTAAAATAACGTACTTATTCAAGTTATTGTTTTTGCCAATAAATACGTTTTCTTTCTTTCTTTTCTTTTGGTGTGCTTTGGTGGTCAGTTCTGTGGACAATGAGAAATCCTTTATATGTGGTGTGCTGTGGTGATGGATCTTTACTCTCATAGAAAATTTAGGGTATAAATGATGTAGATTTCATTGGTTGATTGGTTTTATTATGTGGATTGTAGAATATGTTAAAGATTTTGAAAGTAAGGAGCATTATGATGTATGAAACTTGTGGGCATTAAACTTTATACAAATGTCTTTATTAGATGCTTATTAGTAATAAGTAATAACAATACAAAATTCACCAGTCGAAAAGCTCTTAAAGTCGTAAGTGTAAAAACAAGTAAAGCTCTCATGATATTTATGTATTTTGTTGATCGAAATACAACTGTTTTTATATGTTTCACTGATTTAAAAAAATTTAAAATTCACCATGTTCACCTGAATTTTCTACAGAACCAGAATCTGTACTGGGACTGCAATTTTAACCTTATTTTGGTACAGGTAACATGTTTTAGTGACATTTTCTCATGATTAAGCTAAGTTATTATACAAATGTTAAGAGTAATTATTTATTAGTATTTTTTACATGCATTTAAAATATTGCAATTTACAATTACGTTTTTTCTCAATTAAGTGAATGTTTATTTACGAATATTATTATTTAACATAGTAAAACTTATCAATTCAACATACCAGCTTCATATCATAAAATATATCATGCATTAAACCAAAAACATTCACTAACCCAAAACCGCCTGCCATCTAACCCGCGCTTCTAACCCCGCCCCCAAGCAGTGACCGCAAAGTAAAAAAACCATAAACAATACTGGACAAAAGCACGTCCATCCGCAGGCTGACGATGGAGCCAGAGCCGGGGGACACTATCATACTGGAGGATGGGACAGAAGTTCCGCTGAAGAAGAAAAGAGGTCGACCCAAGAAGATAAAGTTGGAGAATGGAGAAACAGCTCCTCCTACTCCTAGAGCGCCCCGCCCTCCACGCCCGCCGCCCAGCATGGACCCGAACGGGGAACAACCACCTAAGAAGAAGAGGGGCAGGCCGAAGAAGATACGCCCGGAGGAGCAGCAGTTTCTGCTGCAGCAACAGCAGCAACAACAGCAGCAGCAACAGGTGTGTGATAACTCTTATTTATTTATTTATTTTTTGGTATTTGGTATTCTTCTATAAAATAGTAGAATGATGCCGAACGCTATCAGAATGTATTATTTTTGAAAATGTTTAACTTTTGCATTTATAATTGATTAGTAACCAGATAAGTATTGGCATAAGTCGAGAAGTTTAATAATGTAACTTATTGAAAATAGAAAAGGATTTCAGAATTTTATTTTTGAAAGCAGCAATTCACTTACTTTAAGCTTACAATAATATTTTCAGACGAATTCCATGCTCCAGCCGCAGCTGTCCTCGATGTCGTCTCTGCCCCACGAGCAGCCGTTCATGGCGCACGGTGGTGGGGACTTCCCCACGCAGATGCCGTCCCCGCTGCAGCAGGGCATGCTGTACCATCAGCAGCATCAGCATCAGCAGCAGATGGCGGACGGCTCCCCGTACTATCAACCAAACAATGGTAAATATGGACATCATTGTTCAAAAAACTAGCTCTAAAGCTAATTTTTTTTCAGCTGCGGATATTCTGCAGCTGTATCATGTTTTTTGGTTCGAGGATATGTTGATTTTTATTTTTTTTTTTTTTTCGAAGAACTGTGTGACGATCCTGGATAGCCTATTTTATAATTTTCGATTTACATGTCAAAATTCAAGAAACTTATTCATCATACAACACTTACTTCAGTAGTACTTTTCGGTTTAAAGAACTTTATGCATCTCATAAACAAGAACAATACAATATGATCTTTTACAAATATGAGAAATAACAATTTTGCAGTTAGTATAACACAATCAGCTATCGAAATTAGTTAAGTATGTCTTTAATTTGTTTTTAAAAATAGTAATTGATGAGGATTCTTTAATTGCTTTACTTTTGAATGGTCAAAATACACAATTTAATTTTTTTTAAACACTTTATTGTGCAAGAAACAAAATATACATAAAGGTTACAATAATAAGTTTAAAAAAGCACAAATGGCGGCCTTATCACTATGCAGTGACCTCTGCCAGGCAACCACGAAGAGAAAGGCAAAGAAGCGCAATATGTTGTAAAACAAAATAAAAATATATTAATTACCAATTTGGAAAGAAGCGAGAAACTTATTTAGCACCAAACCTTTGAAACACATACGTATATATATTTTTGTGTTAATTGTGATATTGTGAATCAAATAAATGTTCTTTCTTTCCAACCAAAAGTGAAGACATTTTTTCAATCCCCGTTAATATTGTGAATGGCATGGCAGGCGGCATGGAGTCGCCGCTGGACGTGTCGGGGCTGGGGCTGGCGCGCGCGGGCTACGGGTCGCCGCGCGGCGTGTACGCGTCGCCGCGCTCGCAGCCCTACTCGCCCACGCCGCAGCGCCCCGCCGCCACGCCGCAGCACCAGGTCACATGTTGTTTATTTAGCTATTGCATAGCTTCTATCGCGGGCCTTGAGCGCGGGGACCGAATCCAGAAATTCCGTAACGAAAAAACCTCACGCTCCCCACGGGGACGGGCGCGGAGGTGTGGCTTGAAGGCATGCTATGCAATAGCTTTACCGCGGTAGTCCCCGAGTGCCACACGTCTTTTTTTATTTCTAGTAACTGTTTGCTAAAATATTTTTGTCGAATTTCATATGTGTTTGTTATCACAAAATTTGTCTAAAGCAGTGTAATGATTAGTAATTTAGCTATCAAAGTGTAACAGCCAGACGAATTTATAAATCAGTGTGGATTGACTGTTTATGTTGATAATAAAAAATTTAATACACACGAGAAATAAATTAAACAAAAAATTGTTTACGAATTCAATTTTCGTCTGCGCTTCGTTTATACTTACCACTCTTTTAAAATGATTACCATTTAACAAAGGATTCATATTTCTTTGATATAATTGCTACATTCATCATGTATATTATATTTTGACTGACCGGTTGGCTTGGTTGGTAGTGGCCCTGCCTTTCAAGCCAGAAGTCGTGGGTTCGATTCGATTTGTGTGATGAACATAGATGTTTGCTCTGTGTCTGGGTGTTAATTATCTATATAAGTATTTATTTAAAATTATATATGTATGTTTATCAGCCATCTGGTTTCCATAACACAAGCGAAAGCTTAGTATGGGATCAGATCGTGCCGTGTGTGGAAATTGTCCTGAAATATTTGAAATTTATTATGCATATGTTGCTACCATAATGCACTTGTAAAGTTATTTACAATGACGTGTCTTGTATGTGCAGTTCCCATCGAGCCCCGCGGCGTTCTCGGCCCCGTCCCCGCCACGCAACTCGTTCGGGTCGCCGGGCGTGGGCGTGGGCGTGCGCGTGGGCGGCGCGTTCGCGGCCCGCTCGCCTCTATACGCGAGCTCGCCCAGCTACCGCCAGCAGCCGAGCCCGGCGCCGCAGCAGCAGCCGCGGTTCGCGCACGACCAGATGCAGTACGGCCGGGAGGGCGCGCCACAGGTACCGGATTTAAGACAGAGATTTTAAGGATTTTTTTTCATGTACAGATTTGCAAAGATTTCATGCATTATCGTCATTTCGGGAACGCTTTTTTCGATGTTTTTTTTTTTTTTTTTTTTTTTTTTGTGTAATTATCATATTTAAGCATTGCTTGTTCAGGTATTAAATGAAAATAAGTTAGTTAACTAATGATAACTGACTGATTAATTTATGATGATTTTTATTCACAAGTAATCAATGCATTCGATTCTATATGTCAGATTTCGATTTTTAGAGTAACGTCTCTGGTATTTAAAAAGAAAAAAGGTTTATTGACACAAAATTGTAGCGACGTCAGTTCTTCAATTCAGAAATTGTTTATTATGTTTAGAATGGTTTATCCAAGAAGCTTATATCTTATACACTGGAGATTTCGGTATGAACATTTGACGTGTAACAAGAAAATTGTTGTGTTTTATCACTTTCACACCTAACTTGGTATTGCCACTGTTAATACGAAGTTTTCCCAAGGCTACTATGTATGCTGTAATATTCTGTGCAAAAGGTTAGTTTTTGTACATGAGTTTGTTGATAAATTGCCAACAACGTCATTCAGAAGCATTGTTGGATGAGACAATTATTATTTATGCTAAATAAAATAAGTATCTGAACCAATTATTAAAAAGCGATACTCCCTGATTACGGGTAGTTACCATAATAAAATTGTAGCAACTCTCACTTTGACAATATGGCATAAGTGTCAAAAAAATTGCGTCGCTTCGAATATTTAAGTTAATATTGTTGCGTATTTAATAAATATTTTCCGAATATAAATAATGTATTGCATTGTGAAAAATTGCAGAAGTTTTTGGACACCAAATTCTGGCATAAAATTTCACAGGCAAGTGTATATTTACGCTATTTACAATATTCCTCAATACTCATGCATTTACCTGTTTAGAATCATTTTCATGGCAAAAATCGTCAATTTTATCATCATTTTAGTAATCAATCATGCTAAATATCTTCTATCTATCTTCTTTTCCTAATAATTTCATCATTTTTCAATAAACCAATTTAACAAGTAAGGTAACCATGATGACGAGTTTTTACGGATAGCGAAGAGAAAATATTGTAATAGTTAACAAAATTATGATGAACATTTTGAACACCATTTCAAAGATTTTTATACTAGTAATGAAACAACGCACGACATCGATATTGCACTCACATGTGGTTTTATGTTTGTTCTTCTTTAACATAGAAATTAATAGTTCTTTTAACTTACCAATTTTTTTTTTTGTTTTACTTATTTCAGCTTTCCAAAAATGAAATAAAAAGAAATAAATGGCTGTCTATAGTGCCTATCAAGGGTAAAATTTATCAACATGCCAGAATATGCAGTTTGCATTTTAAGCCTGAGGATTACGGTCCAGAAAAAAAATACCTTTTGAAAAGTGCTATACCTTTTTATTTACCACATTCTTGTTACTGCGTCTCAACTGTGGATAAAGTAATTTTAATTATATTATAATTAACCACCATGAAACCATTAGTAACCGTAAGTACAGCTCCTGAAAGACATACGAATTTCTGAGAACTGTAATATCGTTACCACACATCAACACTAGCGATGCAACTCTCCCTTTGGAATATTGAAAAGTTTTAGACTGAAGCTTGAGTAACCAAAACGATGTTTTAATGTATGTAGATGAGATCAAAAGTTATCAAGCGTTATTTAAAACTATCATTCTCTACCAATTAAAATGGTATGTACCTATAAAGATGATAATTATTCATGTAAGTTGACCAGTAATATTATAATATAAATACTGTTAAAAATATATGTCGTTATTATTTATAGACCATGATTTTTAGTTTTTTTTATTTCGAAAAATCCTGAATATACAAACCAGTGTGGTCACCCACAGAAAGAGACAAAAAACAACACTGACGTCATTCAAGGTTATATTTTCTTGTGACAAGTTAATGGTCATAGTGCAATCTCCAGTGTATTAGATATAAGCTTCTTGGGTTTATCAGTAAAATGAAATCTTAAAATTACTTGTATCGGTCATTATTATTATTACATTATTATAAATATGTAATTATAATTGAAAAAAGTTAAGCAAATGTGCAGTTCTAACAAAACGAAATATCATGTTATTCTATGTCGTCGTTACTAGGTTACGTTGTTGAATTTTGTTGAACTGTAAAATGTTGCCTATTAAAATGGCTCTACTATCATCAGCAGGTTACTTCTCTTCCAAGATAAAATTGATAGACGTCAAATGTTGCCTATTAAATTGACTCGACTATAGATACTCGAATTTGCCACCTTGGTGATTTTCAATATTCAGTATATTTTAAAGCATTGTTTATTTGATGTGTGTACAGTCTACGGGCACGCCGTACTCGCAGTCGCCGGTGCCGTCGGTGGGCGTGGGGCTGGGCGGCAGCACGCCGTTCCCCGCCGCGTCGCCCGCGGGCGGCGCCGGCGCGCTGCACTCGTACACGCCCTCGCCCGCGCACACGCCCTATAGCCACCACTCGTCGCCCGCGCCCGCGCCCCTCACGCCCACCTACACGGAGTCGCACCACTTCGCGCAGGTGATTGTCGCCCCTAGTTTCATAGCAATAAGGTGCACGCGCCCTACAACCACCACTCGTCGCCCGCGCCCGCGCCCCTCACGCCCACCTACACGGAGTCGCACCACTTCGCGCAGGTGATTGTCGCCCCTAGTTTCATAGCAATAAGGTGCACGCGCCCTACAGCCACCACTCGTCGCCCGCGCCCGCGCCCCTCACGCCTACGTACACGGAGTCGCACCACTACGCGCAGGTGATTGTGTGCTCTACTGCCATAACAATAAGGTGCACAGCCGAGTGACAGCGCACACGCCCTACAGCCACCACTCGTCGCCCGCGCCCGCGCCCCTCACCCCCACCTACACGGAGTCGCACCACTTCGCGCAGGTGATTGTGAGCTCTACTGCCATAGCAACAAGGTGTAGATTGAAATGAGAATGCAATTTTTTACCAGTGCTGGTACCGTTCACGCCGAAGCGGACTCGCATCACTGCGCAGGTGATTGTGAGCTCTAATGTTATAGCAATAAGGTCTACATTCAAATGATAGTACAATTTTTTGTCGTGCCATGCTCGTGCCGCTCAAGCCGACACGGAGTAGCACCACTTCGCGCAGGTGATTGTGAGCTCTAGTGTTATAGCAATAAGGTGTACATTGAAATGATAGGTAGTATAATTATTTGCCTGCGCTGGTGCCGCTCACGCCGAAACGGAGTAATATCACGCAGGTGATTGTGAGCTCTACTTCTATAGCAATAAGGTCTACATTCAAATGATAGTACAAAAGCCGACACGGAGTTGTATCACTTCGCGCAGGTGATTGTGAGCTCTACTTCTATAGCAATAAGGTCTACATTCAAATGATAGTACAAAAGCCGACACGGAGTTGTATCACTTCGCGCAGGTGATTGTGAGCTCTACTTCTATAGCAATAAGGTCTACATTCAAATGATAGTACAAAAGCCGACACGGAGTTGTATCACTTCGTGCAAGTGATTGTGAGCTCTACTTCTATAGCAATAAGGTCTACTTTCAATTAATGATTGTACAATTGTTTGCCCATGCTGGTGCCGCTCACGCAGAAACGGAGTAACATTACTTCGCGCAGGTGATTGTGAGCTGTTATAATGATAAATTACTGAGTTCCTATCCATCCGATACCATTATCAAATCAGCTCTATGTCATGATAATTTTTCATCACTATCCAATTTACATACGTATTCAAAATTTCAGCACAATCGGTAACTGGGAAGTTACTTGCTAGATTTCAATAAAGTCGTCGAGATGAGACAAAAATGCTCATAAAATAAAAACTAGTGGGTCTATCCGAATAAAATTTTTATGGGACCAATTCGAAACTATTTTATATCAATCAAAATAAGGATCAATCCTCCGCGTAATCAGTGTACATACATAAAAAAAATATACCGGCCGAATTGAAAACCTCCTCCTTTTTTTATAGTCGGTTAAAAATAAAATAAATTTAATTTTAAATTTGTATTATAATATTTTATGTTTTATCGTCCAGGGTGGGGGCTCCAACGGCGCCGGCAGCAGCTACGGCGGCGAGCTGTCCCACGAGATTGGTGCAGCAATATCGTCGCCCGGGGTGTCGCCCGGTATAGCCACGCTGGACTTTGAGCCGCCCCGGGACGACGCCAGCCCCATGGGCAGCACGGATATGCATCCCGGGAGCAATAGCAACTCGTCGCTGTCGGATTATAATAAGGTTAAACACAAAAAAAAATACTAGAAATACATAGAAATTTTAAATACTTATATACAAAACAGAAAAAGATCGTAAAACTATATTTATATTTTATTACTAGCTAATATATGTACAAATATACATACGTGCATGCGTACATGTGTACATACATACGTGCATGCGTACATGTGTACATACATACGTGCATGCGTACATGTGTACATACATACGTGCATGCGTACATGTGTACATACATACGTGCATGCGTACATGTGTACATACATACGTGCATGCGTACATGTGTACATACCTACGTGCATGCGTAGATGTGTACATACATACGTACATGCGTAGATGATTGGATGCGTTCATTTGTAAATACGTACATTATTTGTATATTATACCGTATACGTGCGTATAAACGTACATACTTCTTTCACACAAAAAAGAAAACACACAAACCGAAACTACCTAGCAGTATTTAAACTTACATTTTATTACTAACTAGCGGTCCGCCCCGGCTTCGCCCGTGGCACTTACGTTTTCTCTCCATAAGAACCATCCTCGTATTTCAAGGAATATTACAAAAAAAGAATTATCGAAATCGGTCCACCCGTTTGCGCGTGATCCGTGACTAAGGAAAACGGGTTTCATTTTTATATATATATATAATATAGATATAGATTTAAACACACAAACTTTGTCAATGAAATATACATAACATACCTACATAAAAACACAACACAGTCGGTTAATTAAATTACTACTTAGCTACAAAATCAATTATTTAGGTTTTTCTAATATCTAATCTTAATCTAATAACCAAAAATAATAATTTACTATTGAGGTTATTTAGAACGAAATAATACCTAATTGGCAAGCACGCACTTAGCATGCAATTAATTAATTTTTAAAACGTGCCACTTTCGTGCGTGCTAATTAGATTAAAGTTCAAACTATCAAAATGGTAAAAGAAACATAATTTACGACACTTTTTTTTACGACATAATTTTTTTTAAGCTATTGCATAGCTTCTTTGTCGCGGGCCTTGAGCGCGGGGACCGAATCCAGAAATTCCGTAACGAAAACAAACCTTACGATGGGCACGGAGCCCGGAGGTGTGGCTTGAAGGCATAGCATGCAATAGCTTTACCGCGGCAGTCCCCGAGTGCCACACGTCTTTTTTATAAAAAATTGCAATCGAATAACTATTTTTATTATCATTTCATCAGCGAATTGTGATACCTAAAACTTGTTAGCTAAACAGTTTAAAGTATATATGTACACTAATATTATAAAGAGGAGATTTATTATAGAGAAGTTTTCAAAATATGTACTTCGAATTCGGTATCAAAATAAAGAATTTTTAACGGTGATTACGAATATATTTGTAGCTTATGTGTTTTATTGGAGTTTCATATACAATTAAAATTTTTGATTGGCAGTCAGATTATTTGTTGAAGTGAAAGTGCGTTAATGAAATTTAATCGTGTACACATCGGGACACCGCTACCCACTGCAGTAGCGGATACCGTTCTGGTTTGAATAGGCCTTAATTGAATAAATGTTTTGAGTTTATTTATTTATTTATATTTTATTTACAGCAACCGAGCGCGAGCAACGCGGAGGTGTCGCCGGGCGGCGTGGGCGTGGGCCCCGGCTCGGTGGGCGGGGCCTCGTTCGGCGCCGCCCTGTACGAGCGGGACGCGATGCCCTACGCGGACGACAAGCCGCACGACTACCACTATCCGCAGGACCAGGGTCAGTTTTAATCACCAACTTTTGACTTATATAATGTTTTATTTCCATAAAAGTGATATATAAGACAATAAAAGTTAAAAAGGACATGTTTTGCCAAAAATTGATTTATTCGAGCAGCAAGCAATACAGTAGATGATGTCATGCATATCAAATATAATTTTATTAAAATGTTAATTATTTTATTAAATTATCATTAAAAAAATATTAAGAACAACGGTACGGTACTGCATACGACGCATGTATGCGTGTGAACTAGTAATATTCTAATTTGAAAAAGCGACTTGCGTACAGAATATCTTCTTGTGGCAAAATGAATTACAAACGTTTACAATAAACGTAACCTTTTTCACAACATATACAGAAAAAATACAATAAAATTGATATGATTGCAGGTAATGGCGTGGCTGGCAGCCCGCGGTTAGACCAACTCCATCAGCATCCCTCCATGTTTCCTAGTAATTTCAATAGGTAAGTTGAAGTGTGATAAATGTAAATTAATAAATCTTTAATTGAATCTGTACCTTTTGTGTGCAGTTTGAGATATATTACAAAAAAGTTGGTCAATCATTACTATTTATTTTGCATTCTGTTGTTTACCAATTTTCTTATTAAAATAAAATATTAGTTTCAGTTGAAATAGAGCCTTCTCTGATATACAGAGTTTTGGCCAAAAGTGAAAATATTTATCTTTAATTGTTAAATGACATAGGAGCCTCGATTAAAATCTATGTATTTTGTGCAGATCAACACCCCCCGTGGGTGAAGAAGCAGCATTCTCACCAATGGCATCAACCGCCTTCCGACCCGCTGAACATCATCATCCGCCTGGTAATATCATTATTATTAACGTGATATTTCTATTTAATCATCAAAAATTTGATAATTTTTTTTCGAAATTTTTGAGATTTTTTTATTGAAAAAAATTGTGTATTGATGCAAATTATAATAATTATGTTATGTAAATACTGATATTAATTATTAAACAATTTTTTGTGATGCGAGCTAAGTACAAGCAATTATATCGCTGAAAAGTTTATTTGCCTGTTTGAACAAGCTATAAATTGTTTTTCTGCGATTATTAATTTACTGAATAATCAGCAGACGATCTAACGTTTGTCATGTTATAAATAAAACTAACGCCTATAATATTGTACAGGATCACCGAGCGAGTACGGCGGCGACAGCGGCGCCGGCACGCCCAAGCCGAAAGGCCAACAGGACGTATCCGCGAAGTCCCTCTCTGGCCTCGAGTCCCTCGTGGACCAGATCCCCTCGATCGCGGAGGGGGGCGCGGGCGCGGTGGGGGGAGGGGCGGGGGGCGGCGTGGGGGGAGGGGGGGCGGGGGGTGAGGCGCCCGCGCCCTCCGTGCCCGCGCTGCCGGACTACGCGCCGGCGTTGTACCCCCCCTACCCGGCGTACGGCACGCCCGCGTACGGGAATAATGGGTGAGTTTATACATTTTATGTTATATGTAGATTCTTTGTCAGATTTTTCAACCGTTACGTTGATATTAATTTCGAACTATACTTAATTTAATTTAATAGACACTTTATTGTACAATACCAGTAATAAAAAACATATATAATTTAACATGGAGAACATGAATATGGTAAGTGCACAATTGGCGGCCTTTTTGCTTAAAGCAATCTCTTCCGGCAACCGTAAAAATAAAGGACATGTACGATGCTGGTTAAACGCGAAGGCGCAATCATAAAGAAAAAAAAATTAAAATAAAAAATAAATATTACTAAATACATATATTTCAAGTACTTTCCCTCGAAAATTTCCTCACTGTATAGCTTGCTTTTTTGCATTTGTTTGTGTGGTTTAAAAAATGTGAAACAAAATGGAACACGCAAACTTTTGTTGAACCCGTTATGTTATTATTTATATCTTGCTTGCTGAGCATATATTTTAACTAACTAACTAAGTTCTAACTGACTGACGTAAAAATATTTAATTTTTACGTCAGTCAGTTATTTTGTTACACCACAGGGCAAACTTTTCACTTTCAAAACAATGACATATTATAATCAAATCAAATATGTTTATTTGCTCGTATATGAAATAATTCAAATTCAAATCGTTTATTTCATACCAATACATTTTTACATACATATTAGCAACCTTATGCAAGTATTGCAATACAATAGGTCATATTATATTTAAATTGCATCATATTATCACATACATTTAAATTTTACAATAGTCAGATTAAAAAAAAAAATGTGTGCGTGTACTAGTGTACACACGTAAGAAGTAAAACTTCTTTATGACCTTACTAGATTTCCGCCCGCGGCTTCGCCCGCGTTTTCAAAGGAAAACCCGCATAGTTCCCGTTCCCGTGGGATTTCCGGGATAAAACCTGTCCTATGTGTTAATCCAAGTTACCCTCTATATGTGTGCTAAATTTCATTGTAATCGGTTCAGTAGTTTTTACGTGAAAGAGTAACAAACATCCATACAAACTTTCGCCTTTATAATAGTATTAAGATAAGATTTTTCAAAAAATAATTTACTATATGCAACTTTACAGAAAAACGTCGAATCACGCGTGGTAGGGATAAGAAAAAGATGGCGCGTAACGGAAAAATGTCACGCGTAACGAAAAAATGTTACACTAAATTTTTTTCCAACCCCGATTATTGTTATTGAAGTGAAACTTCTTCACTTCAATAACAATAATTGAATTGTTATGTAATATTGCAGCTACGGCGGGCCGTTCGTCGGCTACGGCGGCGGGTGGGGCACGCAGCTGATGCGGCCGGCGCCGGGCTACCTGCCCGACTGGCAGTACGGCTACGCGCCCGCCGGCTACGCGCCCTACAACACGCCCTACTACAACGGCTACGCGGGCCCGCCCCCCGCGCACCACCAGCAGGTGAGCGATTGTAGCCGCTGTTATATGTCACTGTGATTTGTAGCTGTTATAAGTCGCTGTGATTTGTAGCTGTTATATGTCGCTGTGATTTGTAGCTGTTATATGTCGCTGTGATTTGTTGCTGTTATATGTCGCTGTGATTTGTAGCTGTTATATGTCACTGTGATGTATAGCTGTTATATGTCACTGTGATGTGTAGCTGTTATATGTCGCTGTGATTTGTTGCTGTTATAAGTCGCTGTAATTTGTAGCTGTTATATGTCGCTGTGATTTGTTGCTGTTATAAGTCGCTGTAATTTGTAGCTGTTATATGTCGCTGTGATTTGTAGCTGTGAATAACGAATGTTATTTCACGCCTTTATTGGAGAGTGTTATTTGTAGCTGTAACTTTTAACTGTCAATAACGTTATTTAACGCCGTGATTGGACAGTGGTATTTGTTCAAATCACCTGTTTGCGACCTGTTGCAGTTGCAGGAGAGCAAATAATGAATGAATTACAAATAACATTTTTGTAATATATCCTATAGGAAATTCAAAACACAGTATTTTGAATTCAAACTATTCATATACATACAAACTATTCATATACATACTATTCATTTGAGTATGCAATAAACAAATGTTCGCTATGTACTTTTTACTAATATATATGATGTTTGTCAGGCCCACTACCTGTCGGCGAGCCCGCTGCTGGACCTGCACAAGAACGCGGAGCCGTCGGTGCCGGCCGTGCCGTCCGTGCCGTCCGTCGGCTTCGGCGGCTTCTGTTAGTGAATCTCTGCCCTCTGGTGATCGCCCCCCGAACTGATGAGCTTAATTTGTATCCCTTATTTGTAAATATTGTACGTATTTATTGTTTCGTTCGGAACGCTGGGACACACCGCGTGTGGATGTCGCAGGTTTTTCATAAAATTAGGTTTTTGATCAAAAACCTAGGTTTTTCATCAAAAACCGGAAGATGACACATTTTAAACTCAATTTCATCAAAAACCTGTAACAATCCAGATTTTTGATCAACAACCTGAACTAGTTTGGGTTTATGATAAAGTTCTTGTCAAAATCACGGGTTTGCTTTGTTTTATGACAAATTTAAATGAAATAAATAAAACAATCCATCATCATTTGCAACTTAGTAGAAAGAAAACAATCATTTATTTATCAAAATTTTACATCCATGATCCAATCAATATTCTCCTCCTTCAATCCAATCAGATTGATCATAAACCCAAACTAGTTCCGTTTTTGATCAAAAATCTGGATTGTTACAGGTTTTTGATGAAATTGAGTTTAAAATGTGTCATCTTCCGGTTTTTGATCAAAAACCTAATTTTATGAAAAACCTGCGACATGGACACCGCGGGCGTGTTCACGTTAGGGCGCGGCCGCATCGCGCGGGGCTCGCAAGCTGCCTGCTGCTGGACGGTTGGTGTTGTCTGTCAGCTTGACGTTTGTGACGGTCACTTTGACACTTCAGCCATTTTGTCACTTGTCAGCCGGGCAGCGGCAAGGCAGCGGCCACTCGTCGAGCGAGGGCTCACTTCCAAATTTTGATATTGGAAAGGTTGTGCCGCGTTTTGATGTTTTTTTTTTTTTTTGTTTAAATGAAAACTCTTGCCAATGATGTTTGTCGCGTTCTAGTCACTTTGATTCGTGTCGGCTAGTCAAATTCTCGTTTCGTCGACGACCTTCCCCCCCCCCCTCGGCCCCGCGCGATTCGCGAGCGCGGAACTTTATCTAAGTCACGAGAGCGGCCTACGATATGTAATGGAAACGTTTTATTTTAGATTTAGTTACGTGGAGTTGGTATTTACAAATCAAGTTAAGCATTTTTATACAGTGATTTAATGATGTACTTATTTTTTAACGTTGCAATGGCGGCCATTTTGTCGCCGCGCCCGTTGTAACTCAATTGTGGTGTCGACGGGCAGTGGCATCGTGCATTTTAATGTTACCCAATCGTTGGCTTTGTGATTAAAGAAAACATACATATAAAATAATATAGGGTTGGCAATAATACTTTTTAAACGACCGTTTTGTTGTTGGATTGTTTTATTGATTCTTTTCCTAATGTCAAATAACAGTTTTAGTACAATCGTCTATGATGTTGACGACGTTCAGTTTTATTATAACTCTTTAATCACAAAGGCAATAAATAGCTTCGGATCGCTAGTGACTAGCATAATTTTACATGATATTATAAAATCTATATTTTTTATTAATCGTGCGCCATCTTTTTTAATTGTAAGGCTATATGTTGTATGACTGGTTATGCTCTATAGGTTTATTTTGAAGTTAATGCATAATATTTAGGGTGCTGGAGGGTTTCATCGTTTCGTTGTTTACGAGTTTGCCATTTTTGGGTCGATTTTACTGTCGGCTGATGAAATGTGGTGTGAAAATAGCCAATAGAATTTATTAAACCACACTTTGTAGAAAATAAAGCCATCCCATTGGCTAATTTGATAAAGGACTGCTTGATCTGCTCTCTTAGTGGCTCTCTTTATTACTAGCCATACTTCATCGACAACAACGAAATTTTAAAGAATTGACAATTTAATATTTTATCCAGAGCGGTGATTGGTCGACATTAAGTAAAGGCTCAAGCATACGGAAACATAAGTGACATTAGCCAATAGAATGACTTTATGACGTATTCGTGGTATGACACAATAATAATTGTATTTGTAGTTTTCACATTTTCGTTTCTTCCGTCGATGACCCTAACGAGGTGTTACTCAGGTAGCCTCACGCTTGACAGTAGTCTCATAATATCGTGTCTTTCGTACGTTGTTAAAGTTTTTATTTCCTATTATGATTTGTATGTTGCGTGATTACAAATAATGGGTGTCACAGTTTGAAATCATCCGCCGAATGGGGTATATGGTGTTCAAATCCGGTCGCGGATCGAAATCTCTTGTACAAAACGAATGAAAAAAAATCATTTTAAATTCTTTTTAAAGTTTTCCTTTGCACAAAAAAGTAAGGTTAGGTGGAAACGAGAACATACGTAATAAAGACATATACGTTTAAAGATAGGTTTACAATATGAAAGAATTTATATATTGTAGTGGTGGGACGTCGCGGGGACGGTTGCAAGCCGTCGTGTGCTCAATGGCGCGGTAGGAATAGTGCATCGCTGTGTCTTGTGTTAGAGCGGTCTTCGAATGTACATGCTAAATTGAGTCTTATTACTAGTACAGTAAAGACTATTGTTCTTTTTGCTTTCCATAAATCCAAATTTAAAAATTGAAATAGTTCGTTATGATTGTCATGTTCTATACTCATTGAATTCTATTTTTGAAATAGTTGTGTACGTTCCAAAACCGTTTTTCAAACTTATGTAACTATTTTATATTTAACAAAAAAACGCAATTGTGATAAGAACAGAGAGGTATAATGACGTAATTGTAGGTTTAGTGAGAGAGTGATGCTAGAGAGACGTGTAATGTAAGAATTTTGCATATTTTCACTTGTGATATTGTCTTGTATAGAATATGGTGTGTGCCCTCTCTGTTCGTATTTTATCTGTGTTTTGTAAATGCATAATAATATATGATCTGTGTTCTCAGGAATTGTATGAAAAATTACTAGTACCATTTCGTGTGTGTTAAGAATGGAAGATGGTTTTTCTTCATGTACTTACTACACAACGGTGCACTATTCAAAATCGCATAATTTTTTATTTATTCAAGCATCGGTCAAAATATAATTTTAAAAAATTTAAATCAACAGGGTATTTAAGATTGCTTAAGATTTATTATTCTTTATTTATATTAAAAATTATATTTTAGGTTTCGCCTCGCGCGCTTGTATTGAGCGATTATTTGTTTTTTTTTTATTTGTTCTAAGTAATTGTTAGCTTACTTCCGACGCCCATGAAATCATAAAATAGCTTGTGATATTTATCTATTACCTGCCAAAAGTTACATTAATAATGGTTTATGACTTTTGTCTAATTAATTTGGGTGTGTCGGAAAGGTTTGGTATGGTATTAATTGTAAGGGTGTTTCCACACAAATTTTATTTGAGTGAACGCCTCCGTGTTTATGTATTGTGTTTGTAAATAATGAGTGCTTTATTATGCTTTTTTTATATTTTTATTTAATTATATTCATACTATTATATTTTGCTTTTTGTATTATAACATTGTTTTTGAGTACTTACGTTTCTAGTAAACGCTTGAGGTGTCGGTTGTTATCAGTTTCATTTCAATTGAAAATAAATAAGACATTTTAACTATTAAAGGTTTTTGCTTTTGCTGAACCTGTAATGATTGTTTTAGTAATTCCACTAGACATATCATTTTACCAATTAAGTGATGAGGTTCAAATCGACATATATTATTCTTAAATTCATTCAATATTTTTAATTTATTTATTACGGTGGAAGTAATTAGTACATTTTCTAAGATAATCAAAAAATGACCGACACCAAGCGCCTTGGCCTATTCTCGAATAAGTTGTGATCGTATTGTGTTCCCGTCTCGAATATCTACATATAATATAACAGTGCAATGTGGGCGAGACTAGTGTCCTATCTCGGTAGTGTACGACATCGTATCAAGGGACCGCTTGTCTAAACCGTTCGGCGACAAGTCGCACGACATCCGATCGGGTGCGTGCGACCGTCTGGAGTTACGTCTAAATGCTAGAATAAGTCTCTATCAACGAGTTAGTTTTAGTGTACGCAACTTATCGCACGCGCACGCAATACGCGCCCGTACTCGCGTGCGCGGGCGACAATTTGCATTTTATCTCTCTAAGTATTAAAAATCGTTACGCAGATTCCCTTCCGCATTGTGTACTTAATTCTCGCTCTGGAACGTCGAATCTGCGCAACGCTTTGCACCTTTGTTAGGGTTGACCAGTGTGTGCATTGAGTCGCTCAACTATTTGTACAGTATGTATATTTTTGTAAAATTTCAACTCTAACTCGTGGCAATATTATCAAATTTTAAAAAAATTATCTCTAACTAGTACAATTGTTATGCAGTTCTGTTTTTACTGTCGTTAGTCTTAGGGCAACGTCGATCCATCGCTTCGGTTAGGCTCTGTCGGTGATAAGACTGAGAGACAATGATATAGTTGCACGACTCACGCATTGCTGTCGCGGTCATTCATTCGGGACAGTAAGTCGCGTTCATTTCGAATCACCCTTTATCACACTAAATGCGGTTTCAGTGTATGACGTACTGAACCCGAATTTTGGCCGGGTCTTTGCACGCGGTGTCTATGGTTTTTTTAACGTGTAACTTTTCATTGTTATAAGTTGTCCCACAAGTTTTATCGCGTTTGCTTCAGTTTACCATGCCGGGAGTTTTAACTGTTAGTATATTTAAATTAGTGTATTTAAATGTATATTTCCTGCAAACAATATTCCTGACCATAAAGCACGGCGTGCACGGACACGATCTAGTTAACTTTTCTTGTTAAGGCTTGTGCTACACGAGCAGAGCTAGCGCGGGGCTCGCTCGGCGCTAAGTCTGCGAGTGTGACGCAGGCGCAAGGGCGTATCGCCAATTGGTTGTGAATAATCGCTTATCGCCCGTCAGCCTCATCCGTCGTTTCCCATACATGAAGATATCAGTATTGCAAACACCGACGCATCAACTCCTAAGCAATAAATAACTCTTTATAGTCTATGTATAGAGCAATAAAAAGAAACCTTCGTTTGACGTTTCGGTGATATGTAATTCGCATCTCTCCACACGACACCGCAGAGGGTGGACGGCACTCGACCGTCTGTGAATAAAGTTACCCGCGTAATGAAGCGATGATAGCGCGTAGTGAACAACAAGGAGATCGAATCTAGCTCAATTTTTTCTTAATAATTAATTATTAATTGTAATTTATTAACTCCTACTCGCTTGTTGTTTACCGTTGACTCGTTCGATTTATCCTCTTGGCTGGTTTATTAGATAAATGTACAATAGCGGTAATTCACGGTTTCACTTATGGAATTTAAGAGTTGATAGATATTATTTGATAATTTGGTAGTGTTAAACGTTCGTTTAAGCCAGCTAAGCCTCCTGAAGCTGCATAGTACTCAAACGACTCGCATTTCGAATAACGGTGCTTATTTCTCGTTGGTATGTTTGTTTGCGCGCGCGGACCTCGTTAGTCAATTACACCGCGGCGCCGCTCAGCCGCGCGTCGCGTCTCAGCGCGTTTAAAGTACAATTTATCTTTATATCTATTATTAATTAATTATAGTACATAAACTGTTGTCACTGTTGAGCTATGTCGCATGTTCTCGTCAGAGTTCGGTCCGTGTGTCCGTTTATATATACTTACGCTAGCAGTAACGATTGATAATGTTTGTACAGTTTTTAACGATACTTCTCGTAGCGTACTAAGCAAGAAATATTTTAGTATATATTTAAGATCTAATCGAATTACATTTTAGTGTATTATAATAAAGTACTCGAGTTTTCAAATTTCATTTTTAAAACTTTGTATGGTCCTATAGGTTTTGTTTGATCGTCTCATCTGAAACCGACTCCGTGGAATGTAATTAGAAATCTAACTGGAAGAATTTTAAATAAATTAATACAACATTAATATTATTTAAGTAATGTATTATAAAATAGGAATAAGGTAAAAAGTTATTAACATTGTATGGAAAATTGTGACAAAATTATAGTCATTTGTAATATTATAGTGATGTTTTATTCTACCCTATGTCTACCTGTCTACTGTATATTTTAAACTAGCTTCCGCCCGCGGCTTCGCCCGCTTGTTTTGATAAAAGGTAGCCTATGTTCTTTCTCAGGGTCTAAAGATTGTCTGTGCCAAATTTTATCAAAATCGGTTGAGAGGTTTAAGCGGGAAAGCGTAACAGACAGACAGACAGAGTTATTTTCGCATTTATAATATTAATAGTAAGGATATATCATATATCGCAGAACTTATAATTGCAAACATAATATCAACATTTGAATAGTCGCAACTATAACGTACCCATTGATTTTAATTACTTTCAAAAAAATATGCCTACCTCTGGCAGTCTGGCGATCTTCAAAACGACTGGACAGATTTTGAAGGAAACTTCTTTGGAAGATGTTGTAGCTTCAGTTTGTTGCGTCTACTTTGAAAAACTGTATTAGATATTGAAAATTTTAAGGAAGATAAGAGGGACGTTTATCAGGGATAGTACACACTATCAAAACAAACATTTTAATCAACAAGTCAACAAAACATCAATACTCAGAAACTACTACATTTTTTGTGAAAATATTTTTAACAGCAGAAAGCAACAATTTCTGGAGTGCGTGTACAGTGTATTACTATTTTTTCTTTACTGCGAATGAAATAAATATTATTTTCTATTCTTGGTACTTATTAGCATTCAAGTTAGCATTCAGTAGTATCACAGACTAATAATAATATACTTCGTATACAAGTAGTACTTATGCAGATTTATGTAGATCAAACATGTATTAAATATTTTGACGAAAATAATTTTAATTTGGAATTATCATGCAGACACAAATTCTTGTTGCGATGGTTTAATCAAAATATAAAGCCATAAATTAAACCACTTTTGCAGGTTTAGACATTTTTCTACAGTCTCGTGGATTAATTTTAAATACTAGATTCTGGTTTAAATCCAGCACTAACCGGTTCAAACCCACTGGCAACGCACCTGGCATCATAAAATTGCTACTTTGTGTACTTTGAACTTGTCCGCCCGGTCTCAAAGGATTAAGCCATAGATAAAATTTTAGTTTAGGTACGTTTTTTTATAAATTGGCGCCAAAAATTTAAAATCCGTTTAACATTATATGTACTTAGTTTTTAAAAACCTGAGATTGCAACAAAATTATTTCCATAATTAATTATATTTTTAAGAATTTTCAACATTTCAGATTCATGACTGCGATAATACTATATTTTATTTTTATAATGATAATATATAAGTAGATCAGAAATATCCTTCTCAAGAATAAAATGAGGTATAATATAATAATTATGAGAGTTATATAAAAATAAACCAAATGTTATTATCAAAGAATACACAGATATTAATTAAATTTATTGAAGATTTTTGGCTATGACTACAGCTATGGATCTAGCTATAAAGTAGAACATATTATATTACTAAAGAGGTATAGATATTAATATTTGTAATAATTAATTTAATAAGTAGACTAAACTAAACTACTATAACGAACGACGTGACGTAACGACTAAACTACATAATAGCGTAGGTATCAGTCATCAGAATATAAAAAGAACCAGTGAATTGGTGGCGCCATCTTCTGGCGCTTATAGGACTCGATCACAAAGTGGAACAGACTGCAGAGGACTACAAAGAGAAACAACAATACTTACGAGAAATGTAAGGTTTAGTATCGACTGTATCTTCAAATACGGTAGAAATAATTTTACAGGTAACAAATTGCATCTATCGTACGTATTGCTGGGATGAACCAATCAACAATTTCAATTCACAAGGTAGTGCCATCTATGCAGATTATAAACATGTTTCCAATATATTAATGTAGATTGCACTGAAGTGCTATTAACAACAGAAAGATAAAATTACCTTATACTTTCACGTACTTTTTTTACTAGAATATTCATATTATGTTACAACAATAGGTCTCAACTCTCATTCTTTTAAATTTTGACATGGTAAGTGCTTAGTAAAGAAAAAAACAAATCCAAATGAAATATAATAGGTTAGCTATTATTAAATGACCATATTATGTTAAACGTAGTAAAATGGAATAAAAATATAACAAATATGCGAGTATTCTAGGTTCGGTTATAATTTTATATATATTTTATATTGATAGTCTATTTGTGAAGGTTCATAAATTTAAACAGGGATTGGTATTGTTGCAAGCTTAGCAAGGATCACATTTAATTATACCATAGAAATCTAAATAACAAGACAATAATTATACTAATTACAGCTATACATAATATACCTATATATCATAGACTAGTAAATTGAATAGTTTCTACATTTATTTTCCTACTTACCCTTTTATTTATGAAACACTATAACAATATTGTGGCCTTTTTTTTAGTGGGGAAATCTTCCAAAGATACCCACGGCCCCCGGGGAAGGAGCCGTGGGTTATGTCGGATTCTTATTTCTTACAGACTAAAACCCCACTGTGTTCCGTCGAGCCGCTTTAATGATAGGGCCGCGGGTATTGGTTGGAATTCTTAGGCGACAACAATATTGTGGGCTAGTTTTTTATGTACGTCCCATAACGAATAAATACAAACTTGGACGAACGTCATTATATCACGAATAAATCGTGCAATAACTATAATGTTACAAATTCTATAACATGAACACATAATAATATTAAGTATCATATTTTTATTTAAAATTATATTAAAGTGTATTCAGTACAATCTGTGTTTTATTTCGTGTGAACCTTCTGTGCGTAGTACTATTATATTATATTCTGAGGTAGATTGATTTTTAAACCTTAATATTTCAAAGTTTCCCTATTACATAACATAATAGTACATAACTACATAATCTATTATCTATACTAATATTATAATTATAAAGCTGAAGAGTTTGTTTGTTTGAACGCGCTAATCTCAGGAACCACTGATCTGATTTGAAAAATTATTTCGGTGTTGGATTTTCCATTTATTGAGGAAGTTTTCGTGCTATATATCATCACGCTAAGACCAACAAGAGAGGAGTAATGCGGGTGAAACCGCGGGGCACAGCTTATAATAATATAAAATTATAATTTTTAAGACTTTAGTCTATAATATGTTGTCGAGGACTAATAGATACATAAATAATTAAGTCAAAATCTGTACAGTAGTTTTTGCGTGAGCCGGAGCCAGTGTAGGCACTTATATGCAGATTTTGGAGTTATTTAAATAATAATTATTAATATATATAACACGAAAGATTTTGTGTAGTGTATAAAATCAGTTTCGGATAGGTAAGTTAAAAGTATTTTCGCCGATCCAACTTGTAGGTTGGTAATACATAATAGATCGGATTCAAGGGAATGCGTTTTCCCAAATTTATGTTTCTAAATCATGTTGTTTTCAGAGAAATATTTAAAATCCTAAAAAAATATACAGTACAGAAATGTCTGATCTAGTGACTTTTTTTTGGATAAAAACACAATATTAAACATTTAACTCGATAAAAAAAAATCTGAAGTAACATCGATTTTCAAGCATTTTCAGTATTATGTGAAATACGGGAACGCTATTTTTATGAAAATTATACATTTCATCTTCTAATCAGGTTTAACAGGGATATTATTGGACAAATTTATAATTGGGTACCACCACTCCACCACTCCAGTGCCGCCAGAGTCTAACCAAACTACTGATTAATTTATACTGTGGCGTGCTCGCTCGCCTCCATAGGTCACCGGAGTTCATGTCGCGCCGGCTCCTGCGCAACGCGGGCGCGAGCCTTCTCAGTGCCTAAAATGCCTAAACTTTTGGGACAAGGGGGGCCTTAACAAAAAGTAAAACGACAATTTAATTTTTTAATAAATTTATTAAATAAATAAGTAACTAAGTAATTGTATTATCATTTTGATTATAGTTAACAATGATTACAATAGGATCATCTTTGTTCTTTTACAAACTACTACTTGATTTTATCTTACGCTTTTTTACTGAATAAAACAAAATAAATAAATATTTATTTATTCCTCCTTTTCCAATAACGACAGGGACGCTCCCGCTTTTTTCCCCTACTTACATAAAATCGTACCTTGCGTGCCGCCGAATGTGTAAGCAATGTCAAATCGTACCTTGCGTACCGCCGAACGTGCAAGCAACATAAAATCGTACCTTGCGTGCCGTCGAACGTGCCAGCAACGCGTACGCATGCGCAGCGTGCAGCTCGTCGCAACAGTGACGTATAATTCTAGCATAAACTCACATAACCACGCAAGTAGGTGCAGTTTACACATTTTGGTCCCCACTTTTTACACTCCCATATAGCTCCATAGAGCCTCACCTCGGGTGTGCACGCCAGCAGGTCCAAGTACGCCTGGGCAGCGTGGAGCCCGTCGTGCGGGAGTCGCAGTGCTGCGAGACAGCGTCTCAGCGCTGCGAGTCTCGCACCACACGCTGTTTGCTGTGGCCCCGCGCTCTGATTGCCAGCGCCATACTACCGCGGCGGACATCATTTCGCCGATGCCGTTCATTATGTACTGTAACACGAGCGAGTGTTGCGTTGGATAACATAAAAAGTATTCATTTTACACGTAATAATTGTTTAATACAGTTTACATAGACCGTTCATTAAAATTTCATGTAAAATTTAAATGAAGTAAAAACAATCGTATGTTTTGGCTACAGACTTATAATTACGGCAACATAAAAAAAAGAATAAATAAGATACTTAGTTACCGACATAACCATCCCCATGGGTGTTCAACAAAATTCAACAACGTAACCTAGTAACGACGGCATAGAATAATATGTTATTTCGTTTTGTTAGAACTGTACATTTGTTTAACTTTTTTCAATTTCAATAACAATTAAATATTTATAATAATAATTACCGATACGAGTCATTTTAATATTTGATTTTACTAATAAACCATTCCAAACATAATAAACAATTACAGATTTAAAGAACTGCCGTCGCTACAATGATGTGTCAATTAACCTTTTACTTTTTAAATAAAAGAGACGTTTCTCTGAAATCGAAATCTGATATCTAGAATCGAATAAACTGTGTGTGTCTGTGTATTTTGGAGTTTGGTGGTTCCAGGTAGCAGAAGCACTCTATGCGTTGTGTACGTATATGTGTGTGTGTGACAAAGAACGGATCGGCGAACCGTTGACACAACACTTTCCAAAATAACAATAGTTAAACATTACCGAAATCAAACCCTAGGTACATACCTGAGAGTACCACGTTGCGTAGAATATAAGTACATATGTGGTGTGTCGGTCAGTCATATAGTATAAAAACAATAGGGTACCCTTGGGGAGGAAAAACTATATTTACGGGAATAATAGATGATAAAAGATTATACAAAAGATACAATTTACGATGAATGTACGTCACCACTGTACAGCCAAGCACGCTACGCCGCCATTAACACTTCACAATTAAACAACTCGCGATTCGCGCGAAATTACTATCAATATCTCGAATCCACAATTAAATGAATATAATTAAAAACTCCGTGGGCCGATTTAATACTAATTAAATACGTGGTCAGCACGTAACAAACAAGCGACTACGCGCTCCCGAGGCGCTAGGCAGACAACTATCTTCCGTGGATGCCGATGGATAACTACTGGCGCTCCCGTCCGCCGATTGAATACATCGCGTCTCCCGCTATTTTATTTACCTATTATTACTTCTATCTATTCCGAACAGTGTGTGTAAAACTCAAACTGTGAGTGGTGTGTATGAAATTTTATTGTACTCACGTGTGTGTGCGTGTGTGTACGTATGTATTTGAAAGTATGAAAGTTTGGTGTTTGGTGCATGTGAATGTTTGTGTGTGTGTGTGTATTATCTCACAGCAAGCCGTTGCGGCTCCAATCTCGCCAAATTCATGGAAAGCCAGCAGACTGGCAGCTAGTCGCGCGTCACCACCCGCTTCACCTTCACCGCCCTTCTGGCCCAAGTAGTGGAAGCATTCGATGCGCATCTGTAATGTTTTTTTTTTGGAAAATAACTAAATTTTCCTTTTTTTTTTTCAAGCATGTATAACTAAAAGAATTTTGCGGAAATCCTTTCGTTGTAACTTAGACGCGTTGAGAGTAAAGTTTCAAAGTCACTTCATGGCAATACCGTCACGACATGGAATAAGGCTCGGCACATCATTACTATTAAGTATGCCAAAATACAAAAACATGTTAAACTTACTAAATATTACATAACTTACAGTTATGGGAACAGTATTTCCACAGTTGACATATATATACGTACATACAGTTAGGAAACTAAGCCCCTGCGATGAAATTATGACGTTAGCACTGTTATAGCTATAGGGCTGTTACCTTTTTGATATTTAACCGACTTCAAAAATAAAGGAGGAGGTTATCAATTCGGCCTGTATATTTCTGTTTGCTTTTTTTTCACAGTCGATTTTGTGGTAATTTTGAGATTAAAACTCGTTAAAATACAAAAATGGTGTAGCCTAAATATGAATTTACAAGAAGAAACAATCCGAATTAATACACCTTGTAAAAGTAAATACATTTTTATCAGTGCTATATTTCGAAATCTTGTTTTGTTATGGACGCCGAAGGCTATTTAATGTACCTAAATTATTTATAATGCTTGATATTTGTATTATACATATATTCAATAATTATTTTAAACCAGAATTTACAATACTTGTATGTAGGTATACCTACTAAATTATTTTTAAAGCGATAAATTAAATTAAATTAAAAAACACAAAATATGCAAAAATAAATTAAAATTATTATTATACGAGCATAGAACCTCCACCTTTTTGTTTTAAGATGAAAAAGAAAATAGTTTGGCAGGCTTAGTGATTGACAAAGTGGTGACGTCACGTATCGATAAAAATACAATAATTATAATATTATTCAGTTCATTTTAGTTTAATTTGAACACGTGCTTGTAGATAAGGTGATTTCGGCGATCATTTTAAAAATGCCACGTGCTAATTGCGCAGTATTCGGCTGCTTGAGTTCAACTATACCAATTATACCACCAGATGATTTTGTTCAATATGTCGAGAAAATGGATAACATTTTCGTTGCTGCTTTAAGAGAGAACACATAAACTGTAAAGTGGCTGAATTAATTTACAACGAATTAAACATAATCAGTTACTTAAAAAAACATAAGATTGAGAATATTTTACACTATAAAATTTAACAATAAATTCCGAATTAGTCGTAGTAGACGAAAGTATTTTTCAGTACATAATTTGTAATTTTTTTTTTCGACTAAGGCATTTTTATGTAATGGTTATTTTAATATCTATACATATAATAAAATCGTAGGAAAGTCAAAAGTGTAGATTGAATATTTTTTTAAAAGAATACTTGGGACAATAGATACCGAAGCCAAAAATATAGTTAAGCTACAAACTGAAACAATCGATATTTATTTAACGTGAAGTCATTGACATCACTTTTCTATACTATGTATCTTTGTCATTCAAAATCTGTGGATGTGTCACCCGCTACTATCGATCCCCCTCAATACCCTTATGATTCTCGTAAACACGCTTGCTTGTGTGCGTGTGCCATTTCGAGCGTTTTGTATGAAGTTTCCTTACTGTATGTATCTGTATATTGTGGTATTTCGTACAATTTTTTCTTATAATTTTTTATTTGAAAAAATGTTTATTGCACTTAATTGTTTATCACAAGCTCGTATCACGAAAGTATTTTTACGATAGTTATTTTTGAGGAATGGAATATAGAATGTGTCGTGTGAACGTCGCAGAGTTCAAAAGTAATTTTTCTCATGTTTTATTTATGAATTTAAAGTTTTATAAATTATTCACTATGGTACATAACCCTATATCCAAAAAACTTGTATGACACGATGCAAAAGCTTGAGGGTAATCAACAATTTCATAGCGCATATTGACATGATCAACACAGGCGTGACACAGGTGACAATTGACATTTTCATCCCTCAGCCCCCGGAATCACAGACACAATAGAAAATCTATTGTGTCGCGGTCTCATTGGGCCGCTCGGTGGTCAAGGGGTTAATGTAGAAACAATTCAAATGTTGATTAAGTTAACGATTCTCTTTTATCCATATTTAATTGGTAATTAAAACTTTAATTGGTAAACCTCTAGTAATTTAATGTTACTTACAAACCAAACAAATTGTATTGATGGGGAGAACTAAATAACAAAAAATCTGACCTCTAGATGCAAGAATAGCAAGCACTTATGGCAAATCACAGTAAAGATGGCCGCCGCAGTGTTCAAGTCGTTCACAAACTTATCAGTTAATTGCAGAGCTGGACTCAAAGTGCTCGGAAGTGGTAGAATGTTAGCGCTTATCCATTCCTGAAAAATAATTGTGTTAATATATATAAATCTCGTGTCACAATGTTTGTCCTCAATGGACTCCTAAACCACTTAACCGATTATAATAAAATTCGCACACCATGTGCAGTTCGATCCAACTTGAGAGATAGGATAGTTTGAACATATATGTAGGTACCACGGGCGAAGCCGGGGCGGACCACTAGTTGTGTTAATATATTTATGAATATTCATCGTTATTTGCACAGAACAGTAAAAACAAATAGAAGTGTGATGTGGGCGTGGCCCACGTGTCAATAATAAGTTTAGATCACCTAACTTGCTCTCAGTTTTTCGCAGAAAAATATTTGAGTCGGTTGTCAGCTGTCAAACCTTATTTCCATATTTATTCATTAATTAGGACGTGTTGTTCGGTATTAGAGTGCAAAAATGATAGCAGACGAAATAATATCAGCAATGGAGGCATTTCATACCATCGGTAAGTCTTATTTTTATTTATTTTACATATATTTTATGTTATAACTTCGCTTGTCGTAATTTGTCAAAATTGTATACAAATATCTAGTCAAAATGAACCTTAATCTGTAAGAAATTAGTACTATTATAGATTGAACAGCAAACAAGACTTTCTGGTTATATTATTGCAATAAACAAACGAATGTCGCTTTAGTGATGCTTGTGGCGCATATCGACAGTATCGATACTTTAGAAAAGACAAACATTATAAATATTAAATTTTATTGAAGTGAAAACTTCTTTAGCGGCGTTGAGCACTTTTTCTGTAATGGGTATAAAATCTTAAACTCGCGTCAGGACACGTGACCTGATCGAAAAAGCGTAAGACGGATGGATATCAAACATGCTCTACGTTAATAATCAAGTTTTCACTTCTGCCGGCACTCCCGGAGTGCAACCCGTCTTTTTTTTATTTTTCCTTAGCTTCATTTATCCAATTTATTTATAGATTTCCCAAAGAGGCTAATTTAAAAGAGAAATGGATAAATGCAACGTGACGAGTTAACTGGATGCCGAACAGCACTAAGCAGTCTAACAAAGGCCACCGATACAGCAAACCTACATTTAAAACAATGCATAAAGCAGTTCCAAGATTTAAAATAATGCATATTTTCTGTTTGTATTTTGTAAATATAGATTAATACTATTCTATTCCGTTTTTTATTTAATAATAATAATATAAAAAGACGTACTTAGTAGTAATAAACATACTCCAAAATTTGACACATTATACTATACTCATATAATAGAAAGAAAAAAAAATACACAAAAAATATTTATTTGTGAATTATCGATAACAAGGCTGACATCCCTCAGGGCATAGCATCAGATAAATATCAAGTTAATGTCATTAATGTTGAGTGACACAAATTTCAACCTTATCTCTATGTGTTGAGGTTCAAAGTTATATTTATCGAAAACTAACGCCCTCTGTTGTGGAGTAGCTGAATGTTTTCGAATTTGGAATTTCTGTGCAATGAGAAACAAAACAGCTAATATACCTAGGGATGTTATACTAAAATAAACCGTAACATGGTGCGTTAGGGTACCTACATATTGAAATGCTGAATTTATAACCTAAGTCAGTTTTTACTCAAATTAAGCTGTCCAATCAAAGGCATAGTTTACTTGTAGTGTACTGTATAACTATCGGTTTAAATGTGTGGGTTTGGCGACACTGGTTTTCATACTAATTATGACATTATAGCACTTCTATATGTTTTTACTGTTCTGTGGTTATTTGGATGTTTAAATTGACAACTATGTTTTGTTTTTCGTTGTGGAACTTGTGCGTGGTCCTTCGAGCCGGATAAAAATAAGTGTAGTCCTTCAAGTCAATTATGTACATCGTTCTCTTATAAGTAAATATTGGTTTAATTTACAATAGTATGTATTTTATGAGTTAATTTAAATAGGTACGTACCTTTAGACAGTACAAATAAATAAAAACAAAATATTTCCCGTTAGGTACCTAAAAAAATAACCTATAAAAAGTTAAAATTAAAATGAGTAAAGTAATAAATGTTGTTAAAACCGGAAAGATATTAATTTAGGGATTTTGCTTTTTTTTAAATATTCATATGGGTTAAAATGCTTCATATTATATTGCCACCAGCTTTCCGCCCGCGGCTTCGCCCGCGTATTTGAAGAAAAACCAGCTAGTTCCGTTCCCGTGGGATTTCCGAGATAAAACCTATCCTATGTGTTAATCCAAGTTACCCTCTATATGTGTGATAAACATTGAAAAGTTCAGTTCAGTAGTATATGCGTGAAAGAGTAACAAACATACACACCTACACATACACATACATCCATCCGCACAAACTTTTGCATTTATAATATTATAAATTAAATTAGTAGGATTTGACTTACCATAGTTTCAGCAAGCAACGCTAGCTCTTTAAGCTGGTGCATGTCGCTGACTATCTCTTTGATAGTAGGTAACTTCACCATCGCCAAGACTCAAACCGAGGAGTTCAGCTTCACGCTCGTAAGCTGCTTTTGATTCCTACACATTTGATAAAATGGAATTATTTTTAGATTAGCGCGCACAAACATACAGACAAACAGACAAAAAAAAATATTAACTACAGTTTTGGGTTCAGAAACGATTTTACAATAACACCTGCTAATTTTTTTTACATACTTTCATTATACAGACATCACTTTTCTACAATTTTATTATATTATGTATGTGAATATGATATATTGTATTTTAGTACCTATTTACTTGAATTGCCTTGGTGCTTGCATTCATCCATACACATATAATATAGCTTTAATTCTTCAAAAGTGTCTTTGTGACTGAGCTTTATCTTTCTTCTATAATAATACTCAATTAACCAATCTGTAAAATCCATTTTATTATGTTCTCTCCAATGGCTCTCTATGCGTTGTGTGTGTGTCCCATCTGGTGCCACAAACTTATTAACAGGATCACTGTGGTTCACACATTTGTGAATGAAACCATGTTCAGAAAGGCTTGAATATGCTCTCCAATAATCTGTATGTATTATTGAACCTTCCCGAACATGTTTCTTTATCAGTGGCACCAGTATATCAGCCGATCGCTCTTTATCGGGACACACTTCTAGTCTTAAATCATCTTGACCATCCTCTATCATTCCTATGACCCAATGTACTTCTATATTTCGGCCTCTATTATATTTTCGTTTGCCAAACTTAGATTCATCTATTTGTACAACTTTGTTTGGTCCACCGATTTTCTCAAGACCCATTTGGTGCTCTAATTCATAAACAACAATTGTCTCTCGGCAGTAATTAAACCAATCTTCTATTGTTATTGTTGAGAGCACCGGGTCATTATCGGTGGCTAGTTGAATTTGGGTCTGTTCAAGAGATAATCCAAGACTATACGCATACATAATTTGCAGCACAAGAGAGATTTTTAGGCGCACATTTTCGAAAAAAGTTACTTGCGCACGGGCAACAGGTTTTGACCTGCAGTTACTTTTACGGCAGCGAAACCTTGTGAATTGACCATTAGCTTCCAGACACATAGGGGTTTTGTGAATACGAAATTTTTTATCCTTGGAAATCATTCCTCGCTGCTCAGCAGCCTGTAATCATTGTTCTTGAGTTCCTAGTTTACTGTGTATTTTTTTCCAGTTCCACATTGATCTGAAGCAATTAGTTAATATTAATTATTACTTTACAAAAATTGTTTTCAATACTAGTAGTATTGCATTAGCTCTTTGATTTGAAATATGACAGATTTAATGTAATAGATAATAAGGTTAAATTTTTGAAACATGCTCCCTGAATTTCATTATTTTGAGATGATTTTGAGGTGTCTAATCGGTAAAGGGTAGTGTTTTGTACTTACGAATAAAATATAATGTCACATCCTGGATGCCACTCACTTTTGCAACCACGCACAATATATTTAACAACCATTTTTATTAATTTTGGCTATATTCTGTGATTTTGGTTCAGAATTATTCCAAAATACAAGAACAAACTTACGAAATAAACATAAACATCCGCCATGTGATCCGCCATTGCCCTTACGTAGTATTTGTATTCTCTTTGTTGCCCATTTTGTTGTAAACATTATTTGACACATTTTTTTTTAAATAATTTATTCATAACCATGGATACAAGAGTTCATTCTCACTCTACGATACAAGACCTTCAGTCGCAATCTTAACCCTAGAGACATAACCTTCTTAATGCTCCCTTTAAACATAACCATTCATCATATTGATGAACATTTTTTAAAGTATGAAATTTTTACTTAAAACGTTATAATTTAAAACTGTTTACTACATAATTTTTTAGGGATAAGGGTCTTATTTATAATTAAAACATAATAATTAAAAAAAAAGGAAATCTTTATTTACTTTTATTATAATAACGTAAGGCACTAGTTTTAAGGAGATCGTAGTTGATAAGGTACGTAAAAATTAAAATTAAAAAAAAAAAATAACAAAATATAGCTTTTTTTTCTTTGGCCAAAATAAACTTAGGGCATAACAGCTCTACACTTAAAAAATACAAAAGCTAATTATTTTGTCATCAAAACGAAGGCAGCGTAAAAGGAAGTCACACCTTTCTTTGCTCATACATGACACGTACCTAGTACCAGAATACTCAGGATTAAACAGTTCTTCAAGGGAGAGGTGGTTGTCTTTCAGAGCTGCTGTTAGCACTAAAATACCTACAAGTGCTCTAAGCTCCTCTTTGCAAGCATCTTTGAAAGTAGATGTGACTTGTTCATACGTTTGTCTTTTTATAGCGATTTCAGAGTTGGTCCATTTCAATATTTCTTCAAATATCTGATCGGTTATGAACTGATCAAATAATAATAAAGGATCTACCATTCCTCTTACACCACGAGATGGCCCTCTTGCTACATGGACGATATTTATCGCAGTTGTCCTTCCTGATGTACGACCTTTACTTGTGGCCCAAACGTGACGATTGCGACTACGAATGGTACTTTGTGGTAAGGTCAAAATACATGAAGAAGTACCTGAAGTCTCTTCCAATAAATCAGGAGGTGATTGAGAGTCGGTCTCGTGGTCCCGTGAGTGAGATGGTGATGAACCGTGACGGGTTTGCTGACTGTCCTCTTGGTCAGAGGGTTCATATTGCTGATCGCTTTCCACGTCGTCCACCTCCATAAAGTCTTCATTTTCACCATCCGAAGAAGCCGGCAGCGAGTTGGTGTCATCCTCTTCCAACAATAATCGCGCAATTGTGTCATCACTCAGTGCACGTCGAGACTCCATGTCAAAAATCTGCAAGCAAATATTTCAAACCGTCACCAAAACTAACACAAACCATAACCATTCATCGAAACGATGAACAGATGCTCAATAAATCAAAAAACAAAATACTTACGCGCTGAACACCGGTGTCGCCTGCAACAGCACGGTGCACACTAAGTTGACAAGAACAGGCAAGTTTATACGCGCACGCGTTAGAAAGAGATGGCGTATTTAGTACCGCGTATTCATCAGATGGACGAAGGTTATGTTTCTAGGGTTAAAGATTATTTGACACCTAGAATTGGGGCTGCCACGCAACGATTTTCTTAGCATATTTCAAAATATGGGAAAAAAATTATGAGCGTGCTTGTTAGGCAGTCTATTTTAAAAGTTGAAAACCTTTATTATTTCAATGGAAAAGCAAATCTGCATGAATCTCGTTTAAATTTCAATTTTTTAACGGATTTTATTAATGATTTTTGTCATATAGACTCTTAGATCATTAAGTAATGGATAACACTCACAGGCGCTTCCCCTTTTGCCGAGGTATAAGATTTTTCAAATCGAAAAATCTTATGCATTCATAAAAACTACTTGCGTAATCGATTACAAACACTGTGCGTATTCGTAAAACATCGAAAGGACGTCTGCGAGTGCTCCGCTAAAAATGCCGTTTTGTGCTGTCAAGTCTTGCAGAAGCAAGTCAAACACATCAAATATTAAAAAAGATGGAATAACCTTTCATTTGTAAGTATTTTTTTATTTTTTTTACGTAAATATCAATTTAAATGCAATTTCTAATAATCGTCGATGTATCGTTTAGCGATATGATTAAGACAAATAATCGAGTCATGTGTTTACTCGATCATTGATGCGGCCTCACGAGACTATCATGGAAAGAAAATATACAAATTTAATCTTTATGAACTAAGAGATAAAGTTGAATTTAAAACGCGATATTGAACCGCATTCCCCACGAGACTATATTTTAAAGAAATACAAATTTAGCGAGACTATCTTGAAAAGAAATACAAATTTAATCTTTATGAACTAAGCGATAAAGTTGAATTTAGAACGCGATATTGAACCGCACTCCCCACGAGACTATAAAGCGAATGAAGCGAGACTATCTTGAAAAGAAATTCAAATTTAATCTTTATGAACTTAGTGATAGAGTTGAATTTAAAAACTCGTCGCTTAAAAGGTCGTAAATTTTTACGACTTTCTTAGTGACGGACTGCTTTTAACTTGAACGTCGATAAAAAAATATTTTTCTAAGTATAATTTGAATTGAGATGAGAATTAATCTTTATTATATTAAAATTTTACACAACTGCATAAAAAGGAGTATAATGTTTATTTTGTAAGTCTTGTATAATTATATGTATTTATTAAAATTTACGCTCGGTTACTTTTAACTGGCAGAACATTTTAATGGTACGGAACCCTTCGTGCGCGAGTCCGACTCGCACTTAGCCGTTTTTTTGTAATGTTAATCTTGTAACCTTTCTAATATGTAATCTATACTAATATTATAAAGCTGAAGAGTTTGTTTGTTTGTTTGTTTGTTTGAACGCGCTATTCTCGGGAACTACTGGTCCGATTTGAAAAATTCTTTCGGTGTTAGATAGCCCATTTATCGAGGAAGGTTATAGGCTATATATCATCACGCTACGACCAACAGGAGTGGAGCCACGGGGGTGAAACCGCGCGGAGCAGCTAGTTTGTTTATATGTATGTATTAATATTGCGTATATTTCAGATTTACAAAAAATCCTGCTTTAAGGCTAAGGTGGATTGAATGCTGTGGGAGAAAATCAGAATGGACACCTCGGTACAGAAATAATAAAAATTTCTGTACCGATATTTATTTTATTGAATATAATATGTGATGTGTTGAATAAATACATATTCAAATACAAATAAAATGGCGTTTTATTGTTTTTTCGTATGCATATAATAATGATGAAAACGTTACAAATGACCTGTGTAGTATTTTTTATGAATATAATATTAATGTTATTTCTATTTTCAACAAAATTATTATTTTTGTAATATCGATATGGTTACATCCCTTTAGTTTAGAGCGATTGTATTATTACGTATATGTACAGAGATTTTTCTGTGTAATCGATGTATGTGTGCAAAAACATGCTAGTCTGTCAATTTTGTAATAGTTTGAGTTTGTAAAGACACAAATTATTTTTGTGAATGTGTGATTGTGTTTCAAAGTGTGAGTTACCCTCCCCGTACCAAAATCGGCAGAAAGTTTAGTTAGAACATTTGCCAGCGTGCTCCATCCATTACTTAATGATCTAAGTATAGACTATTATACTGACACTCGATTTTTTAATGAACGTCAATAGAGGAAAAATTTACAATCACGCTGGCTACCCTATGGGGAAAACAGGGGTTACTTGCGGTCATTCTATCAGTTTTTTATTTATTCCTAAGAGTTTGGATTCCAGTTGCAGTAGTATGTCTATATTTCCGTGATATAGGTAAACCAGAATCTGATGGCAATTAGGGAAATCAAAATTTTGAGTGTGCAATACCAGGGAAAACGGACTGAACGATCTTGATACTGCTTTTTTTTTATTTTGTCCTCAATATCATTAGTCACATAACATAAGTGGATAATAATGAGATATCCACATAATAATATTATATAGGTACATATATACATGTATATAATAAACATATTACTTTAAGATAGGTAATACATATTATGTATTTACACGTCATACCTATATAATATGTATATATCATTATCATAATCCCATATGAAAATGTGGGTGTAATGATAATGCAGATGAAAACTCGATTGTTTATTATTTTTTATAAAATAAAATAAAAAAATGTTTATTTTCGTAAGTATTAACAGATACACACATTACAAAATTGACTTGGAGAGCTTACAAATACTCCGTCAAGAAATATACATACATACTAGCGGTCCGCCCCGGCTTCGCCCGAGGTACCTACATGTGTAAACTATCCTATCTCTCAAGTTGGATCGAACTGCACATGGTGTGCGAATTTTATTATAATCGGTTAAGTGTGTAGCGACGACAAGCCAATTTACGAGTTATCGAATTTCAAGTGTAGTACTAAGAAAGTTCACACGGTAACTCGTATATAAACAGTTTGTGTGCTATGCATGAATAGTCACGGGCTTGTCGGGACGCGGGTGGGTCGCATAGGTTGAATATTAATTACATACGGATAAATATATGTAGTTATTGAAATATAACCTGTGCCTAGTTATTTCATCTTTTATTACACCCGCATATAACAAGCCCTGACAAGTGGTTTAGGAGTCCATTGAGGACAAACATTGTGACACGAGATTTATATATATTAAGATTATACATATCATCCAGAACTGGAAAAAGATTCTAAGTATTCCACTTCCATTTCTAGATCTTCGGATGAAGGTGACGGTAAAGAAGTGTTTATAATAAAACGCTCTTCGATTGTTACTTAAATATCTTGTCTCATATAATCGTTTTCGATTTTTCTGACGTGTACATTTCAGTTATTGCTCTGGCCCAATTTCAGAAAAAGCTTCTTCCACTAATTTTTTGATATCTGTAGCAGGTCTATTAACATTCTTCTCAAATCATTTCTATTGGATTAAGTTAGGTTGTTTAGGATTTAAAATATTTTTAATTTAAAGTATCAAAACGGGTAAGTCCAATTTACCAGTCAAATCTTCCACGCGCTTCAAAATTGAAGATTGTGATGTATTTGACCCTTTGATTATATACTCCCTAGATAGAGTATCGGCGCGTCAAAAGCGTCGATAAAAATATCAGCTAACTGTTAGCCTCTAAAGCGCTCACCACTCCTCAGTGTCAATTGTAACGTCAAGAGATACGCACGCACAGCTAATTTTTTGTGTTAGATTATTTCGGTGAAAATGACAAGCTGCGCGATTAAAATCTGCAGAAATTACAAAGGACGTTTACGAACAACTAACAAAATCTCCTACCATCGGTAAGTAGTTAACTCAAAACTAATAGTAATTTACGGAAACAAAAATAACAAATTCATAATTATTTTCACAAAATCAACGCGTCGTTTTTTAGTGTTGCCAGTCTTGGATTGCGAATTTCCCCATAGGGTTAGTTGTCTTAAACGCTGATGTATGTTCATTTTTACCCGACTGCACCAGAAGGAGGAAATACATCAGGGAAGGTGTGTGTATGTATGTATGAATGTATGTGGGTGTGTTTTAAAAACTGTTTGGCTGAGCCTACAGCCTTAATGGATGGACCGATTGTTTTTGTTTTGCAAGCTTCCGCGCAGTCGGATGTTTTTTTTTAGTCTTAAATATTTTAATATTTATTTTTGAAGTAAAACTTCTTTAGGCGCGGTTGAGAGTAAATGAGATTATTTTTCGGATGGAAATAACGCTCTATAGTCTGTTGACACAATTTCCGCTACTTAAAAACAGAAAAAAAATCTATACGTCTCAAAGGTCGGTATACCTGTTTAAGAATATCTATGGACGCAGTATATTTTTTTTTAAATTGTACCGATTTCGTACAAAATCGATATCACAGGATCCTTAGGATCACAAAACAGGAAACTGTTACCAAAATTTTAAAAAGTCAGCGCCATTTTGAAATTCTTTGTTATTGTACCTTCCGATTTCGTTCAAAATCGATATCTGAGGATCCTTAGGATCACAAAACAGGAAACTGTTACCAAAATTGAAAAAAAGTCAACGCCATTTTGAAATTTTCTGTTATTGTACCGATTTCGTTCAAAATCGATATCTGAAGCTCCCTGGGATCACAAAACAGGAAAATGGTACCTACCGAAATTAAAAAAATTCGGCGCCATTTTGAAATTCTTTGTTAATTGACAGATTTCGTTTCTTTATTTTAGTAACAGTTTCCTGTTTTGTGATCCTAAGGATCCTCAGATATCGATTTTGAACGATATCGGTACAATAACAAAAAAATCAAAATGGCGATGACTTTTTTAAATTTCGGTACCATTTTCCTGTTTTGTGATCCCAGGGTGCCTCAGATATCGATTTTGAACGAAATCGGTACAATAACAGAAAATTTCAAAATGGCGTTGACTTTTTCAAATTTTTGTAACAGTTTCCTGTTTTGCGATCCTAGAGATCCTCAGATATCGATTTGGAACGAAATCGGTACAATAACAAAAAAATTCAAAATGGCGCTGAATTTTTAAAATTTTGGTACCAGTTTCCTGTTTTGCGATCCCAGGGAGCCTCAGATATCGATTTTGAACGAAATCGGTACAATAACAGAAAATTTCAAAATGGCGTTGACTTTTTCAAATTTTTGTAACAGTTTCCTGTTTTGCGATCCTAGGGATCCTCAGATATCGATTTCGAACGAAATCGGTACAATAACAACGAATTTCAAAATGGCGCTGGCTTTTTAAAATTTTGGTACCAGTTACCTGTTTTGCGATCCTAGGGATCCTTAGATATTGATTTTGAACGAAATCGGTACAATAACAGAAAATTTCAAGATGGCGTTGACTTTTTTAAATTTTGGTAACAGTTTCCTGTTTTGTGATCCTAAGGATCCTCAGATATCGATTTTGAACGAAATCAGTCAATTAACAAAGAATTTCAAAATGGCGCAGAATTTGGGTTAAATTTAAAAATGATGCAGGCGAAGCTGCCGGCAAACCTGTAGTATTTTTATAAGTCGACACTATATTATTACATTAATTAATAAAACATATTTTGTAAATGTTAATTGATTTTTATTTGATTGTATTTTCTATTCTATAAAAATCATATTCTAACTCAAGAGACAACTAAACACAATTGAAAGTACAATATTAAACTATTATTTATGATTTTATTAACATGACATAATTTTACAGGTTTTGCCCCATTTTATCGGGATAGATTCATTAGCTGGTAACTCCCTGATACAAATGACGCTGGTGTAAAACGTCTTATTCACGGTCGTAGAGTGAGAATGAACTGGTTCATTCTCACTCTACGTTCACGGTCCATCTTGACGTACGTCCCGCCAAGGTCATACACGATGCACGACGCAAAACGACAGTAAATAGTATTGACGTACGTCAATAATTATTATTATTATGTTGCTGGATGTGCACGACCAATTTTTCATCCAGCGAGCACCCCCACCACCGCGAACGTCGTGCAGATGGACAGTGAATAGCGCGGACGTACAGCAGATCAGTGTTGCCAACAGAAATTAATGTAAATACTTGGAAACGTGGCCAATTGATATGATTTTTTTGTGATAACTTAGTGAGTACATGAGCAAGCAAGAAACAGTTATTTTATATTTTTATGTACACAGGAAATACCCAATTATCATTACTTTTGGATCAACCTAGTACACATGGACAGTTTATATTCAGAAGTTATTATTTTAAAAGAACTCCAAGGCGAATTGTTGAATAGCACAGATTTTATGCAAAAGTCCACTGCAGAAAAATGGCAATTTATTTTAAAAAAATGTCTTGACGAATTTCGAAACCGAGCTTCATTAAAAATTAATTAAAAATGAGCTCTTGAAATATATAAATTTAGATTTGGAATGTTTGGATTCATATTATTCATTTAAAAATAATGAAAAATTCTTAGGTACTGCAAAAAGTACAAAAAAAAATGGTTGCCTGTAAAGTCGGTTTTACGGGCGAAGATTTTACGTGACAACGTCTTTTTCTCGGTAGAATATTTATGTGCTGCGCGCGCGGCAGACCGCGGGCCTCTCTCTCGTTCGGTGACTCATCGTAACGTTACCGAGCGTTACACTTTTTCATAAGTGACTCCCAGTCGCAACCTAATTTAAGACGTTGTCACGTCAAAATGTTGTGTGGTTTTATGAAACCACGGTAAAAGTGAAACTGTTCGAACGGTTCCGAACACTGCTTTGTGTAGCGCATGTCGCGTGTATCGCGGCTGCCGAGTAGGTATACCTACTCGGCAGCCGCGATACACGCGACATGCGCTACACAGACCAAAAAGTTTGAGACGATGTAATAAAAGTTTCACTTTAAAAATACATTTTTAAAAATATTTATTTAAGTACTCTTTATTTACCTCCTTTAAAATCAAGTTAAAATCAGATATACTCTATTTCTTCAAATAAAAGTTGGCAACCCTAGCCATGCTTGATGCGCGCACGATCGTCAGTAGGATACATCCAGCACCGCGGCCTTGAGCTGACGTACGTCGGGGATGGACCGTGAATAAGACGCTTAAGACATAGCAATCGCTAAGCGTGTGTGCGTGCCTCACTCACACACGCTTGTAAATACTGGCCAGTTTTTGTTGCATCGGTCATTGCGTGAGGCGTTATCTAGGGAGTATTAATCAAAGATTTGACCCTTCTTCGTCCAATATTTTTCTATACACTTTGTAAACAACACCTCTTGCTTGTGATCGCAGCAGCTTTTTCAACATTTTCGAAGATTTTGAAGACAAAATCCTAAAAAAATTTTCATCAACTTCGAAGAAGACAAATAATTTGACAACCAATTTGATAGTTGTCAAATAAAGTTGCCACATGAAAATCGTTGTTTTATTAAATATAAATATGCCATCAGATTCTGGTAGACCGTGGGTAGACCTATATTCACTGACCTCTATATCTATAGAGGTCAGTGCCTATATTCCATATTCTATCTACAGATAACAAATAAGTTTTTATTTTTTTTTGTTTGGCAAACCTTTAATCAATCTACAATCTGTGGTGTGTTGATAATTGCTCTTGTCAGCTGTTGTCACTTGACAAGATGTCATTTTAATAAATTTAGTTACAATCTCATTCTTTTATCCTAAAACATATAACTAAACGTTACTTCATAGAGTATTTTATGTATTTGAAAGTGTAAATAGTGTTATTCAAGTACTATAGTTAAAAAATTTGGTTTAGTTGTCTAAAAGTGGAACCATAAAGTAGTTAAGTTTGATGGCTGTGAAACCATAGACAATTTGACTTGTCCGAGAAGTTCAGAAAGATTGGTGGATTGCCTGTAGAATTCGGTGTGGATTGAGATGTCGGATATCGGCAGCGGTGACGAAGGAATTTCTAGTCAGAGTACGTATTTATTTACAGTGGCATAGCGTCCAAGATACGTGAAATTTCGCGCCGTGTAACCCATCGTTCGCGTACGAAATTTTCGCCTGTCGGAACATTGAAAAGTAAATATTTCATTGTTCCTGTTTCAAAATGGCGAATTGGTATCAGTAATAAGTCGGGCGTTGAGGCCACAACGGGTTTCTTGTGCGGGATAGCGGCCCGGCGGCGGGCGACGGCACGGCGGCCCGCCCGGCTGTCCGTTAGCGCCGGCGGAGGTTGACGACCTATCGATTTTTTTTGTCTGCGACCTCTCGGCGGGCGGGCCGTGTCTGGTGTCGGCGAGGGTGGCAGACCGCAGCCGCCAGCGCCGCATTGCTCCGCGGCGGCATCGCCCGCTGTCGCCGGCATCATGGCAGGTCAGTGCCGCCCTCCCTGCGGACCTTCTATTGTCACCTACTGACCCCGCTCGTACCTCTTTGTCCCGATTCCTAGGTAATACAGTGCTTATGCAAATTGCATATTGCATAGCTAAGATAACCTTTGTGTGTGTTTCCTTTGTTCTCAAACCCAGTGTACAGTAAAGTGATTGGAACAGACAGACATTAGTGCTGTATTGTGCAATAGTGAAAGTGTTCTTCTGCATTTCCTTGTGCTAAATTGTTTGAATGGTGTGTGAACTGATGGATCAGTTGTTACTTAGGGGGCAACTGTGTGCAATCTGGAGGACCATCAGTTTCTCTGTTTCACATTGTTATGGTGCTTGGATGTACTAAAATGTGATACTGGAAAGTGGATACTAGATTTCTATCTCATCTATGGTATGTAAGTGACAGAACAGTGTTTTCTACAAGAAGCATCAATTTCGTAAGTATTTACTTTGTTATAAGATCAATTTTGAGAGTAAAACAACTCCCAAAACATTTCACAGCTTTTGCTTCCAGTATGCACTTACTCCTAAGGCTTAATTTGTTCAATGTAGATCGAAAATACAATAAAATTTGAGATTTGAACTGCAAGTCTTTTTCATTGAGATTCAAGAAAACAATAAAGGGAAAGAAGATTACTAAAAAATCTGTAGAATGCTTTGCTCTACTAGCAATGAAATACAATTTGTTATAATACTACAATTATGTACAATATACATTACCTATCTATACAATTGACATTTATCATCAGTTCAGTAGATGATTTTGTTTATTATCTCATATAATTTTTTTATATTTTAAATTCCATCGTACATTTCATTTTTCTATTCATTATTTGTTGGATATCCTTATTTATCATAATAATAATCACAAAAACTTGAATAAGAGAGATGTTCAACGGGTAATTTATCATACAGCATTATAGTCAAGCAATCATTAATTGCTAATGTCATAGTATCAGATATTTGCTGCTACACTAATGAAAATTTGCAGAAACTCACACATAAAGTCAAAGCATTGAAATTATATGTGTGTGATATGAAATTCCATTTGGATTCTTATAATAAAGCAGCTGTCTCAATATTTGCAAGTTATTCTTTTTTATGTAAATTGAAATTGGTTACAGTCTTTTTTTATAAATGAAGATTATTTTGTGGGTGGAAATTATAATTGTATTTTTTCTAGGATCAGGTGAATGAAGTTGAAAATAGTGAAAGAATTTACTATAAATTTGTTATACTAATGCATAATTACTATTGTGCCCTGTGGTGAAACCACAGGCCACACATCCACAAATACAAAGTTTCATCATATATGGAAAAGGTAGCTTTTGCTTGATCATCGGTCTTGCAACAAGTGTTATGTGTAAACCATAATAAATAGACAGTCAAATTGAAATTTCGTAGATAGATTCTCTATCTACGGTAGTGACTCTCTTGTTTTATTCTTTCACGAAATAAGGGAGATTTAACATGATTCTCGTATCTCGGTGTATATGAGACGCCAAGTGAAATATTTATTTATTAATATTCAGGAAACAAACAATACAATAACAGTATATAATATCAATAGATAATGATACTTACTTCAGCATCGCATCATAATCTGCTGAAATGTTTTTCATACCTGTACTCAAACGTGAAATAGAGTGTTTTTTTGAGATGATGAGAGAAATATAACAATAAAAGTATTTTACAGTAGAGTTCTTGTTTTGCTAGCACATTTGATCATGATAAAAACGATAATGGTTAGGTTTTCTTCTACAAAAGCTATGTATGCTTTGGCTGCATTATTGATTACTAGCGGTCCGCCCCATCTTAGCCCCTGGTACATATTTCGCAATAAAAGGTTGCCAATGCCAATGGCCAATGTTCTTTCTCAGGGTCTAAAGATTGTCTGTGCCAAATTTCATCAAAATCGGTTGAGAGGTTTAAGCGGAAAAGCGTAACAGACAGACAGACAGACAGATAGACAGACAGAGTTACTTTCACTTTTATAATATTAATAGGGACTAGTGCACTAATTGTTTGGTTACTGGAGGTATAAAACAAGCCAATATATATTATGTTATCCCTGAGTGGATGAAGTCGGGGTGGTTTGCTAGTGCTTTTATACAATAAGAGATCTTTCTTTCATAAATTTACAGCCAGCTTAAATACGATTTTTCAATTGACCAAAAATTTGTAGAATGTTGTATGATTGTATCACAAAATTGATTCAAAGCTCTCTGTTATTTATAAAAAAGTTGGAACCGTAGAAGTTAAAACGAAAAGTAAAGTTAAGAACGTTTTCGGCATTGTAACGTTGTGTAACGTCTTGTCCTTTCATTATGGCACATTATGCTAGCGTGGTTGAGAAATGAGGAAAAATGTACAAAAATCTATTTTTGAAGCTGGTTGTATTTATATTGTTTTCAAATACCAGTTTCATTGATGTTGAATACACAATACAGATTACAAAACACAAACCAATTACATATTTTTTATTAATGAACTAGCTTCCGCCCGCGACTCCGTCCGCGTGGGTCTATAAAACTGAAAAATTAAGATTTTTTTTTCTACGTATTTTTCCAGGATAAGAAGTATCCCATTTTAAGCCCAGGATAATAAGGTATAATTATACCAAGTTTCATTGAAATCGAACCATTAGTTTTCACGTGATGCCTGAACATACAGACAGACAGACAAAATTTTTTTTAATCACATATTTGGGTTTGGTATCGATCCAGTAACACCCCATGCTATTTATTTTTTCAATATTTTCAATGTACTGAATTGACCCTTCTACAGATTTATTATATGTATAGATTGCAATTTACTTAATGTTTGCAATACAAAACATATTAGTTAAAATAATGTTAGACTAAATAGAAATTTAATTGGTAATTTGACTATAAAACCGGGGATATGTTTTCATTGAAAGAAATATTAAAGAGATAACAGGCACGTTCAGACAAACCAAGTGTTACTTATGAGACTAGCTGCCTCTGCAGACGTTTTTAGTATTGCATATTAACTAGTTATCAAAAGGAACACTTCATAATTTAAATACTTTTTCCATTAAAATAATTAATTTTGTAAACTTATTTAATTCAATTAGTATTATCTCTTGTTGAAAAATATAATTTCATTGTATTGTGCAGAATTTTTTTTCATAGCAACTCCCGAAAGAAAATTAATAGAAATAAATTATATTGTTTTCTTGAGTTAGATTTTATATGAGAACACAGGATTTTAAAATCGTAAGCTGACGCTCATATTTGCTGCTAATATAGTTCGACACCTGAGAAAGGAAATAGGACAGATTTTATCCTGGAAATCCCATGGGATCCAACATGGCAACAGCCAATTTTTAGTTCAATTGAAAATGGTGTAGTTCGAAGTGTATTGCCCAGCACTAAATGTTACTAAAGTTTTTTTTTATTTAATTCACACTGAAGTAAAAAGACAATAGGCTAATATGTGTCAAACATACTGTTAACTTAATATTGTATTGGCTTAGCAGTTTCACAGAATGGCATTTAGCAATGAAATGAAATGAAATGAAATGATTTATTTTGCAAGAAATGTGGTAGAATGAAAAATAACAGGTTGTAAATGTATATTAGCATTTCCATTTTTAGCCGTCTCGTTTATTATATTACCCAATAAACTATTATTCGTGTAGTGCGAAAAAAAACTACAATGAATTCACTTTCACAATCGTTAGGCGATACAAGCAAACCATCCGAAACACGGCACATAAAGGTTTTAAATTATGTAACTTATTTCGAAAGAAATTCGCCATATTTGCCAATTTATATACAGGTAAATTAGCTTGGAGAAATTTTTGCGTTTGTAGTAGTGTATGGTCAGCAAATAAAATAAAACAACATTTTATTTTTAGTTTTTATTTTATACAGGGTTACTTGTAAAACACCAGCAACCTCGCAGGACAAGATAGCTAACAACATAAGTAACAACATTTGTTCTACGACTTTTGGCATAACGCAATAAATTATTTTTAAATGATTTTTTAAACTTTTATTGTACTCTCCTTACATTTGTAAGTCTATGTTCTATTAATTATCGGATGGACGACGCGACGCCCCCTTCCCCCTCTCGTTCGCTTTTTGTTTACGTAATTTTTGGGAGGCGTAGAGTTTATAATATTCAGACGGAAAATTAAATGAATATTTATTTTTGTATGAAAATAAAATCTAACAAATTATCAAAAGTCGAAATGTTGTTACTTATGATGTTAGCTATCTTGTCCTGCGAGGTTGCCGGTGTTTTACAAGTAACCCTGTATATATAAGGGATTTTAAATTAAACTATATGTGTTTCTCCTCTGAAAAAGATGAGACTTTATTTTAATATTTGCACATTTAACATACATATAACTTTTACATTAACAATGTTACTAAAATGAAAAATTTACTAACCTGAAAAAGAAACGACATTTAAAGTTTAATTCTTTAGTTTGAGAAGTCAAAGGCTTGCCTCGACCATGTTTTAACACTGGAGCCATATTGAATTAACAATATAAAGTTACAACACTTACACACAAATTAAACACTAGTTATGGCCCTGCCTTCATACAAAACTGCTGAATACGCCGTTCGCACGGGAATAGAATGTGGATGCGATTTCCCTTAGTTAGCATCCAAGCTTACGTCTTTATAATTATTAAACTGTATAAATTCATTCTTTAACTCCGGTCTGCATCGTGCAGACATGGGTGTAAAAGTCTCATTTTAGCTATTAAATGTAGTTTTTAAGTACATCTGAGTTTTCATTTGGGGCCTCCGGCTGCGGGACATGTAATTCACTTCAACAAATATTATAACAATAATAACAAATAATAACAACAATCAACAAATACAAAATTTATCAATTAAACTACGTACATAATAATTATAATTTTTGAATGAAATGTGCTTTATGTTCTAACGGTACCAAACGACTGCACGTGGCACCTGCGGACAGCGTAAACTGGTTTATTCTGGTTTTGTGCGTGTTTCCACTTTCCACTATCAAGTGACGATTTATTTATTTGTTTTGTTTCGTAATTATTATGGTCAAATATTAATTATGAAACAAATTATTATGGACACGATATTTTATTGTTTCACGGTAGTCGCCTTGTCGTTTGCTCAAGGACGTAAAATTGAATGATATATTTTTTTTTATAAAGTCAAAACCATTTTCTTTCAAATAAAAACTTGTTTTTATTGAAAACAAAAGTGTTGCTAGGAATAAGTATAAAATTAAATAGTAATGTTAGGATATCGAAACATTTTTGTATAGGCCAGAACGATATAGTGGAAACGCGCTCTAAGATCTGAGTAATATACACACCACTACATATGCAAAAATTTCTCCAAGCTAATTTACCTGTACTTAGTTATTTTCGTCTACACGTTGCGTCATTTTTTGGCGGTCATTTTAAAGAGCGTTTTCATTGGTTTTTAAAAATGCAGCTTTTTTTTAAAACATAAAATTCCATGTAGATAGGTATTTATTTTGGTTTACCATGTGAGTAAGAATAAGAGTACTATAGGTAAAGGAAAACTGATTTAATTCAAAATCTCCAATTCTTTATATTTTCTAAATACCAAAACATGTAAAAATAATTATTTTGTCTACTAAATTATTAAGCAACCATTAATTCAATCTTAGTATAAAAAAGACAAGGCGCGATAACATAACAATTAATGCAAAAAAAAAGGTCTAATGTATGGAAAGTATATAATATTTAGTTAATTTACATTTAAAACATGCGAAAGCAGAGCCGTCACAACACAATTTTATAGCCATAAAACGTTTTCCGTTTTAGTCTCGCACGGTTGCGTTGAATGAAATCGGTCCCTTATTAGTCGCGGAACGAAGTTTGCGATTTCTCAAGAAAAAATTATGGGTTTCACTTTTTTGTACGTCTGGGCCGCGTCTGTGCGGACCAGCCAATGACCAGCCTTGAACCACATAAATAGCGATGCTAAGTAACGTTCGGGCCTCGGCCCAACTTATTAGATCTATACGACGCGAATGTTAAATAGATATCCGTTTTGCGTATGCTTGCTTTAGTTCATGTATTTTATAGTATTATAATTTGGATTGTGCCGGTGTTTGTTTTTGAGGCCACCTTGAATCGATGACGATTAGGCTCTAGTTTTTAATAGCATTTATTTAATAACATCATTTTAAAATTGCGATAATGGTGCTAGTTTTTGCGCTACTCTAGATAACAAAGAGCCACGACCATTCGCCAATTAATATTAAAATTTTAACAATGCTATTGTGACGTCAGGCTATATAATTATATTGATCCTGTATGAATTGAGAATAACTTTTAACGTAATTACTTTTGCAGACTTTATTAACGCGTTACTAATAATTCAGACATCATAAAAGTAAATTTAATAAAAAATTGTATGGCTATATTCATCAGTGGTAATAAAATATAGTAGACTAGATTTCCGCTCGCGGCTTCGCCCGCGTTTTCAAAGGAAAACCCGCATAGTTCCCGTTCCCGTTGGATTTCCGGGATAAAACCTATTCTATGTGTTAATCCAAGTTACCCTCTATATGTGTGGTAAATTTCATTGTAATCGGTTCAGTACACACACACACACATCCTCACAAATTTTCGCATTTATAATATTAGTAGGACAAATTGAATTCGTGAAAAAGTAACCGCTTAAATATGTAATATGATTTAGCAGCAGGTGCGAGCAATTTACTTCAATATAACGAATAACGATAGTCGTAAAATTTTTGCTAAAATAAAGTTTTCAGCGTCAGACTTCACGCTAACCTAGAATATAGGAAGTCTTAAAATAGACACATTTTTCGTAAACTAGGTGAGCGTGATGCCATCAAAGATTTTAGCGTTGGTAACACTATCATAAAAAAATAATAGGTCGAGATAAATTGCTATGAGGTCGTCGTATCTCTGTTTTGGCAGAAGCTGGCTTTATCTTTGCATAACTAACGATAGCACTCGACTTTGCGTAGCTATAATTGGATGAAGAGTGTGAGGCTTTATGTAAAGTTAGGTCATATCGATAACCTAATATGTAATGTTAATTTCATTTTTAATTCAGTATACTCCTTGTATTTGATGTTGTTCCATAAACAAGTATTAAAAGTGTGGATAATTTTGAAATGCCTTGTTTTTTGGGATAAGTTTTCTTAGATAAGTCTTTAAGCCTTGACATAATGGTCTAATAATTGTTTTAATAATAAATAATGGTCATAATTAAGTTTGAAAGGTTGGTTGATTGCACAATATTTGCGTGTAGGTATCGTTTGAAAATTTTAATGAGTTTCATTTCATACACGACATTAAGGGTATTTTAAATTCCAATTCGACATGAGGAAATGTGTTTTTATTAATTCTCTGTAAGAAAGTCTTTAAATACCGTGTAATTTATACTATCATTAAATATTTAAATTCAAGCACGTTTTTTTTTCTTATGTTAATTTCGATTTATTTTTACGGTCTAACGATCGGTTATTTAAATTGGATATGTTATTCAGTATGTTATTATTTTATGTGTTTTATTTTGTCTTGTCTATGTATTTTGGTTACATACCTACTGTAAATTATTGTTAATTTATGTTTTTTTTTTCTATTTGTACACGTCCAACGCGAGTGCATGTCTGTTATAGAATGGCGTGCGAGTTGTCCAATGTACCCTCAAATGTAATTAAAATTATTAAAAATGTACATAATATTACTACTTGTTTTATTGAAGAAATTCCAATTACGATTTATTTTTATTGTTTGTTGAATTATTTATTAATGGTTATTTGTTTTTACAGAATATCATGGTCACGGCATGGATGCAGGCGGGAATAACTTTGACTCCGGTAAGAAAAGACCTTGTTTATCTTAATATATATAAATCTCGTGTCACAATGTTTGTCCTCAATGGACTCCTAAACCACTTAACCGATTATAATAAAATTCGCACACCATGTGCAGTTCGATCCAACTTGAGAGATAGGATAGTTTAAACATGTAGGTACCACGGGCGAAGCCGGGGCGGACCGCTAGTCTATTATAGATTTTAATATACCGATTCCTATTTTTATGATATAAGATAAAAGTTGTTAATTAACCTTTATGGGTACCATTTATGGTAAAACGGAATATTTAAAATGAAATGAAATGAATTTGTTCGCAAGAAAAGTGGTAATACATTGGTTTTACGCAAACGTGTAAAACATAATCGGCAATTCGCCAGTCACAGCTGGCATGCAAATATTTATATTGCAATACATTATAAGTTAAATAATAATAACTTCATATAAGCATTCGATTTATATGTATAGCATTAAACAAATAGAATTTTGGATTTTGATTTGGAATTTTGTGTCATCATCATCATCATCATATCTATCTATCTATAGGCCCATATACCTACCACCTACGTGCCCACTGCTGTTCAGGCCATAATCTATAAATTTGTGTCATTCATCAATAATTACTATTCTTGTAAAATCCTTTATACATTCCGTTGAATATTTCTTCATATTATACATAATTTTTGAAGGAAATCTCGCGAGATTGAGTCCTAAAAAAAAACATACCGGCCGAATTGATAATCTCCTCCTTCTTTTTGAAGTCGGTTAATGAAATCGTCTATTCGTCTTTGATCACAGTACGTCCGTTATCAAGTTTAGCATAAAAATCTTATATATAAAATTCTCGTGTCACAATGTTAGTCTGCATACTCCTCCGAAACGGGTGGACCGATTCTCATGAAATTTTCTGTGCATATCGGGTAAGTCTGAGAATCGGCCAACATCTATTTTTCATATGTACCACGGGCGAAGCCGGGGCGGACCGCTAGTTATATATAAAATTCTCCTTCTCGGAATCTAATCATCCCGCATTCTGTAATACTGGTTATTTTTATTTAATATGTACATTCGCTGCGAGCTGTATCTCATATCCTGCCGGCGAATATAGTCAAGAAATGGGTCGAGTAATTTCCTAATACATTATGGGGACATATGTTCCCCGCGGTCTTCGTGTGTCACTTGACAACAATGTTCGGAGTCGCCGGCCGTTTACACGTGGCGTCTTGTCGCAAATCTGTTGTCTGCCGGGTGTTGAGCTCACCCTATAGAGTATAGACTATAGACAGATGTATAATATGTATAGCTATATTCAGAATAGGATCAAGTAACTGTTGATTTACGCCCGACGTTCATAATCAAACCTAATCCGAAAGTTACCACATTAGTTTGATTTAGCAATCTATTTTCTAAGAAAAGCTTGTCAATAACCAATTGTTGTATTGGCATGCAGACTAGACATCGATCGAAAAATATACAATGAAGATTAACGCTAATCCTAGATAGGATATACATTATTAATTTCGGTCGTTAAAAGGCCTGCGGTCGTGTCTTTGGTAAGGTTAACTGCTAAAATAGAGATGTTTAATTTATCATCAAGGAAAAAGACTAAAAGGGAGGATAAGTTTACTCAACTGTAATACGTTTTCGGGTTGTCAAAACAACGTTTTACCCTTATCAGTCAATGTTTGTACGGTGTCTGTTTTAGCATCAGAATAACTTGAAGAATTAAAATGTAAAGAATAAAGGATGGTAAAGTTTTGCCATAAAATGTACACTGCCATGTCTAGTAATAATAGTATGGTATTCAAAACTGACAATATCGTATGTTTTGTCGTTCCCTTATAGTTAAATATGTTCAACATCCTAACAAGCCCTTATAGAGCAGGCTCCAAGGAGATGTTCGTTTGCAAAATTAGCGGACCTAAATCTGACTTCTGATATATATTGTATAGGTCCCAGACATCCTATAGACAGATGTTGCCAACCAGTTTTGTGGTCCCCCTGCCCGCACCCCGGTAATTAAATATGGCATACAAAGAAAAAAATAAAAATTTCCAAAACATGCCGTGTGGGGTATCAAATGAAAGAGCTTATTGAGTAGATCACGAATATATAGCATACTATATACATTTCTTACACTTTCTCTAAGATTTTTTAGAAAATTTACGAAAATGGTCCATTTTTGAGTTAACTTTAAACCACTATAGATTGAAAACTCATGAATATATTTTTTAAATTATTATTTTAAATAATTAACAATAGTCCATTGGGATCTATACAATATATATCAGAAGTCAGATTTAGGTCCGCGATTTTTGCAAACGAAACTCCACTGAGAGTCCGGTCTATTAAGGAATACCTTCAAGCGGTATAAGGTATTGAAAAACAAAAAACATCTCGATTTCGGTCCATAGATGTTTGTCCTTGTTGGAGACTCCACCGCACCGCTGGCTAACTCGTATAGCCACAAGGTATTATGTTGTGGTTTTACTTGCCGTGATTGTGTTATCCTCGAGTATAACTTGTCGTGTACATCTGAATTATTTTCATAAGGCCCTTTGACCTTAGACCGTATTACTGGCGGTTCGAAAGTTCTGCTCGTAGGTACAGTGTTGTAGATTAATAACTTGCTAACTATGTGGATTGGTGAAATGGATGTTTTATTTTTGATTTGGGAAATAAGGCAAAACAGTTGAGCGAAAGAAAGCGCAAAAGTTATCTGTATATAATTTGCGACATTATTACAATGTCTTTATTTATTTTAAGGATATTGCGAAATCAGAATGTCTTTTGTGTTGTAGAGCCTCATCTTTTTAAAAGGTTATAGGTTATATTTAAACACAGTGATGAGTGAATGTATGGTTCTTACGAACGAAGTTGTTTGCGAAGGGTAGAAAGAAGCTCTAGAATAAAGAGAACATAAAGAGGGATTTTTTTTTTGTAAATCTTTCATTATTGTATTGAAAAAAATGCGAATTATTTTTTAATAACAAAAAATATACATTTGATTTTATAAAATACAAAATTCAATTCATTTCGATAAATCGCAATAAAACATTCATGGAACACATTAAGGTTTTTCAAATCGTTTTTACACTAGTAAAAAAATGTTATTTTTGGATACGAAGAAAGATTATTTCTCGGTATAGGTACACGTTAATGTGTTTCAATGCCCTCATAACCTATATAAATCAGTATTGCGTATTTTACAACAGATTTAATTTGCGCTCATTTAGAAACTTGTACATTTTCATTAGAAAACACGGTTTCTATTACCGTGTTAAACTTTAAAGGCAGTGTTTTGACCTGTCCTTAACAATATTGGGTACGGTCCTCATATTATAATTTATTGTTACGGGTTCTGAATAAACGATTATAAATTATTTTCTAGGGGCCGTTTATATACGAATATTGGACTTTTTATTAATAATGCCTACTACTAAAAACTTAACTTGAAAAATATTTGATTCCCTATTACTTTAAATTTGGTTTTTGTGTGTAAATTTTTAATCTATATTTTCTCGCGTATTTTAAGTTTTGCATAATTCTGCGCCAATTTGAGTGGCAGTAATGATAGTTGGACAAAATTCAGACCAACGTTAGAAATTATCTCTCTTGACGATCTCTTCAGCATTGTGTAATGGCTGGTCGAATCCACATTTTACTGCGCGTTCACACAACGGATTACGAGTGGCGATATGTTTGTGTTGGCCCAATTTAATTACCGTTAGGCAGTGTTTAGACCATTTTTTGGCCCTATATTGTACAGTTTACACTAATCTTTAATGAACGATGACCATAGTTGATTCCTCTTTTGCTTCAAGATCCTAACAGAGCGGACTTAGGACTAGTTTTCCTTTTTCTCTTATTCTCCTTTTTTGTGTTTGACCTGTTGCTGGGCAATTCTTACACCAAACATTATTATCTGTCCCTTGCATTTATGAAATCTACATAAGAAGCAACAAGTAAATAGGTTAGAGACATTTATTCTTCCTCCTCTCTTCTTTCCTTCTAAATCTTTATCCGTATCAAACATCTGTCCCGACCACAGGACCGCGTCGATAAATTACAAAACAACATCCAATAATGATATCGTTGTAACAGTCTATCACGGCTTTCATTAGAAATTTCTGCGTGTTTCTAAACGGATTACGGCGGGTAACACTGTGTAAATCTTTTTTACAAATTATTCAATAGCGTGGCGCTTGGTTCGCTCGTATTATCATTTATCCCTCCTTTGAACATAATAGATAGCGTGAGCGGTGAGGCGTCGGGAAATTAAGATTGCTCCCGCGGTAATATGAATTTCGTTTGAGATTTTGGTCCTTCAAGTTTAGTTTTGGGTACAGGTAGGATAGTCTAAGAATGCTAAGGAAATTTCGTTGTTATTTACCAAATAAATATCTTGATAGACATGTAGCATAGATACACATAGATAATAAATTCAAGTTAAGATTCTAGTAGAGCACACATGCTTATGTTATTACTGAAGCGATTTTTTAAAACCTTCAATACGACCAGACGCATGATGGTTGTTTACGTAAAAGATAATTAGCGACTTAGAAGTTGGCTGTAGAAAAGACAAGAGGATCTTCGGTCTAGTAGGCAACAATGTGTGAAAAAACAAGAAGGGTGATTTAAAGGGCAATTTTTCCTGTCCAATTGAATCATCGACGGAGCTATTTCTCTACAAAAAAGTACCGCCAGCATAATAATGTGTCGTTACGTGGTGGTTGCGCAAATGTATTCTAATGTGGAATAGGTACGTTGTAGGTACGCTGTACAGCACCGGGGCAATCGAGTGTGACGCGGTAATCGATCGCGATTTCTAATTACGTCATAATGAAATCATTATTACTTATTGGCTGTTTCGACATCCGTATTTGTTCTTTGTCTGAGCAGTTTTGGGAATGGCATAATGGATACTTGGTAATAATGTTCGTGGTAGACGTAGTTGTTTGAGCGACTAGATATTAACACCACCAGACCTCTACCGGATGAATTTTATGATAAATCAATAATTAGGTACCCTATTTACTTCTTTATTTGCAGAATTCTACATTCTGCTAATAGAGAAATTTGAATTTGAATTTGAATTTACAGTGAATGTGTCTGCTTTTATCCAGAAAATTGTATGACATTACATAAACGAGACACTAACACGCCTGCAGTATTTTGGTATAATGATTGGCAATACAATTTTATCTATAGGTAGGTATTATTGCCTAACCATTTCGCTTGGTATAATTTAAACTATCGCTCTACGACCTTTCAATCAACGTTTAAATATAAAGCTACCCTGTTATTAAATAATCACAATTCGGTCTAGCCTCATTCATGGGCCTAGATACCAGTGGCATTTTATCTATCCCTTAGGCATATGCACAGAACAGTAAAGTAGATAGAAGTGTGATGTGGGCGTGGCCCACGTGTCAATAATAAGTTTAGATCACCTAACTTGCTCTCAGTTGTGCGCAGAAAAATATCCGAGTCGGTTGTCAGCTGTCAAACCTTTTTTCCATATTTATTCATTAATTAGGACGTGTTGTTCGGTATTAGAGTGCAAAAATGATAGCAGACGAAATAATATCAGCAATGGAGGCATTTCATACCATCGGTAAGTCTTATTTTTATTTATTTTACATATAATATTTTATGTTATAACTTCGCTTGTAATTTGTCAAAATTGTATACAAATATCTAGTCAAAATGAACCTTAATCCGTAAGAAATTAGTACTATTATAGATTGAACAGCAAACAAGACTTTCTGGAATATTATTGCAATAAACAAACGAATGTCGCTTTAGTGATGCTTGTGGCGCATATCGACAGTATCGATACTTTACAAAAGACAAACATTATAAATATTAAATTTTATTTTATTTTTCCTTAGCTTTCATTTGTCCAATTTATTTATAGATTTCCCAAAGAGGCTAATTTAAAAGAGAAATGGATAAATGCAACGTGACGAGTTAACTGGATGCCGAACAGCACTAAGCGGTCTAACAAAGGCCACCGATACAGCAAACCTACGGCAGTTCCAAGATTTAAAATAATGCATATTTTCTGTTTGTATTTTGTAAATATAGATTAATACTATTCTATTCCGTTTTTTATTTAATAATAATAATATAAAAAGACGTACTTAGTAGTAATAAACATACTCCAAAATGTGACACATTATACTATACTCATATAATAGAAAGAAAAAAAAATACACAAAAAATATTTATTTGTGAATTATCGACAACAAGGCTGACATCCCTCAGGGCATAGCATCAGATAAATATCAAGTTAATGTCATTAATGTTGAGTGACACAAATTTCAACCTTATCTCTATGTGTTGAGGTTCAAAGTTATATCTATCGAAAACTAACGCCCTCTGTTGTGGAGTAGCTGAATGTTTTCGAATTTGGAATTTCTGTGCAATGAGAAACAAAACAGCTAATATACCTAGGGATGTTATACTAAAATAAACCGTAACATGGTGCGTTAGGGTACATATTGAAATGCTGAATTTATAACCTAAGTCAGTTTTTACTCAAATTAAGCTGTCCAATCAAAGGCATAGATTACTTGTAGTGTACTGTATAACTATCGGTTTAAATGTGTGGGTTTGGCGACACTGGTTTTCATAGTAATTATGACATTATAGCACTTCTATTTGTTTTTAATGTTCTGTGGGCATATGTATGCGTACTTTTATATATTAGACTAGCTGGTTAGTCCGCGCATTCACTCGCGTAACATATGTGTTAATGCTGATTATAATTATTAATCTATCTGTGTTCCTGATTTCATACAGATCCGATCAGATGAGTTTGCGTGAAAGAGTAAAAACATATATCCGACCATTACTATAAAAAATAATATTAGTAGGTATCAGGAGACATTTAGATCTAACAAGAACATAAATGTTTCCAGGTCAACAGCAGCAGGAGCAGGAGTTGGCGACGAAAATGCTGCAGATACAGTCCAAAAGGTTCTACCTGGACGTCAAACAGAATAGACGCGGCCGGTTTATAAAAGTTGCCGAGGTAAATGATGCTTTAATTTTTAGTACATAAAGTCTGTATTGAATTGTAGCAAATGTTTGGTGGACAAACTTCCTAGTTTAGGGTTTAATGTGTAAAGAGATTAGATTGTAGCCAAGTAGAAATTGTTGGAAAAGTTTTGGTAAGGTAGGGTAAAGAAAGTAAGCTATACTAGCTTTGAAAGAACATGTAAAGGAAGCTATTCCGAGAAGATTGATATGGCCTCTGTGTAAAGACTTCCAGGATGGTCAATATAATCATGAATTGTTACCATTAATAAGTGGTTTATTAACGAGACTTGGTTTAGGATACATAAGGAAAATTAAAGGATAGTGGCTTTATTAAAATTTTAGTAGATTAGTTAATTCTGAATACCCTCTTCAAAGTTTCATCGATACGGAAACAAAACTTTAATATGGACAAATAACGTTCATATTTGTAAGATATTTATTTTTAGACTCTTCCGTGTAGGTTTCTGACGAACGTACGTAATTGCAAGTCATTCTATTAAGTAACAAGGGGTTTTCATTAGTCATATAATAATAATGTCTAGAAATGCATGTATTATAAATATGATTTATTTATAAACGAGACTATTCTCAACTAGCTGTTCCCCGCGGTTTCACCCGCATTGCTCCGCTCCTGTTGGTCCTAGCGTGATAATATACATATAGCTTATATATAGCCTTTCTAGATAAATGGGCTATCTAACAATGAAAGAATTTTTCAAATCGGACCAGTAGTTCCTGAGAATAGCGCGTTCAAACAAACAAACGCTTCAGCTTTATAATATTAGTATAGATTAATCGATTTTCTATAAGCAGCGAAGAGTAATAATATTGAAAATTTAATACGGCTTGTTATATTTCACTGAAATATATCTTTACCTGTAGGAGTACTATGAAGTAATATTAATGCAGATAAAAATTTAGTTTCCTGCGAACCTCACACGCTATTGTGTGGGGTGCACACGATGTTATTGATTTTACAGTCTTTTAGTGCTTTTATTTCAGGATGCTGCATTTAGTTAGGATGTACGTTATTGGAAAATGAAATATTGGGGAAAATTGTGAGTTTCATAATGGACTTTTTAATTAGATAATTTTGCTCTATAATACAGAACTAGGTTTCTTGTAGCCACATTCAGCTAATAAAAAGCTTATTCTTTGTTAATTAATTAATTATTTATATTATTCCTCGATACTATTATCTCAGTTATAGTTGACACTGTGAATATGTTTGTAAAATTTAAAACTTCTTGCATAAACGTGTTATTCACAATAAAGTTCACTTTGTGAGTCAAACTAGCACAGCCCAAGATTGAACCATTAAGCTTGTTGCTCAGATTTATATACACACTAGCTGTCCTCCGCGGTTTCATCCGCATTGCTCCGCTCCTGTTGGTCTTAGCGTGATGTTATATAGCCTATAGCCTTCTTCGATACATGGGCTATTTAACACTGAACGAATTTTTCAAATCAGACCAGTAGTTCCTGAGATTAGCGCGCTCAAACAAACAAACAAACTCTTCAGCTTTATAATATTAGTATAGATTCGAATGTATCCAAAAAGACAAAATTCATTACATTAAACTTTTTAGATTCGAGAACTCGTATCTCTCACCTATTTTATCTTCATCAGGCAACCGCACGAGGCACGGGCCAAAGTTTCCTGCTTTTTGTTTGACTTAACTCGTGTATTTTAGGTATAATTAAATGGGGTAAAGCCCTTTGTAATGTATACGTATTGGTTACTTGGGCTTATGTTTATATGTGGTGTTATTCTATCGATATATAGCAGAAGACACGCGTATCTTCGATGAGTGTGTGTGTGTGTGTGTGTTTAAAAATGTCGCTTATATAAAATAACTAGATTTCCGCCCGCGGCTTCGCCCGCGTTTTCAAAGGAAAACCCGTATAGTTCTTATTTCCGTGGGATTTCCGGGATAAAACCTATCCTATGTGTTAATCCAAGTTACCCTCTTTATGTGTGCAAACTCTCATTGTAATCGGTTCAGTAGTATTTCCGTGAAAGAATAACAAACACACACACATCCTCCGCATTTATAATATTTATTACAGGACTTACCATCCTAGTACCATGAAAGTCCGAATAAAGTGAATTAAAATCAGTTCTCGAAATTGCGAATTGCAGGTAGTTTCAGAAATGCGGATTACTCAGAATTTGTAGCAACGAGAGGTATTGAATTGGTTTTCATGCGAATTCCTGTAATTCTATGAAATACGGTTATATGCAAATCCATTTTATTCTCATTCTATCGATTTTTCAGACCATAGATATTGGAATTTACAATTTTCTAATTTGTTAAAAAATAAATAAAGGGATGGTTGTAAATCATCGCAACCTGATTGTTGATATTATTCTCTGTTATGCTGAGATGTATAAAAATAATAAATAGTTGAAGATAATTTGGTTTAATTACCAATACAACGGCTATCTTTAGTAACCTATTCATCTAAAAACTCAAGGATTAATTTTCTATTGTAATTTAATATAATTTACGTGGAATAACATCGAATTGACGCAACGATAAGAATTCGATGAGTTTTAGATAGATAGATCTTGAGATATTACTCATTGTTGAACCATTTAAGATAATATCCACTGTCTATCTTGTTACATAATCGATAATAGTCGATAAGATTAAATATTTAAATAATATTGACATTTGAAAAAGGATCTGTATAATGCGACGAAATAGGTTTCAAATAAATCCTTATTTGTGTAGGTGTAGGTTAATAGCTCCTTCATATAATGGATATTTATGTGTTGATGCAATTTGTCATCATGTTTAATTGAAAATAAGCATGAATTTTTTGTTCTATAGCTACTTATACACAAATAAATTTAAAGGACTTTCCCTCTTACAAACATACAAATATTCCTCTTACAAAGATACAGAATGCCTAAATGGCCATGTGAAGGTAATATAAAAAATTTGAATTAGAAAAATAATTTTAAAATAACAAAATAATCTTCTTACATACTTATCGGATGATAAAAATTGATCGACTTGCCTTTATATTCACAGACACGATAATTATGTGGCTATGTAAGATGGATTTGAAGATGCCAATTTTATTAGTTGGAATTTGTATTCTTACATTCTATATTTGCAGATATAATCCTTTAGATTTTCACAATTTTGGGTACTTTAGAACATAATAAAAATATATGGCCCTTTAGTTGAAGAATTTTCTTTCTAAAATTTGAAGCATGATATGCTATAAAGCACAGTCTTTTTTAAATCTACTATTTTGAAAAAAAGTCTCCAAACTCGAAAATTTTACCACGAATTGCTCTATTGAAACGTGTAAGAAACACAAGCAAACAACTACACGTTCGCATTTATTATATTATCAAGGATTTATTCACAGATCGGCGCGGACGGGCGGCGCAGTCAAATCTTCCTCGCCATGTCTACAGCAGCGGAGTTCCGCGACCACCTATCTCGCTTCAGCGACTACTACTCGTCGCTCGGCCCGCCCAACACGGACAACGTGCCAGATGACGGCAAGCTCAAATCTGAAATGATGCTGAAGGTGAGACCATGTCTGGCTTAGCAGGTCTATTAATGTTTGTTGTTTTTTTCTTTTGGTTTTGGTCGATAGGAATCCCACATAACCCACGGATATGTCAAATATCTATGAAAGATTTCCCCACTTAAAAAAAGGTCTATTAACGTTGATTAGGTATCATTTTAGTGAAGTGTGGGGCAGTTGCAATATTCATACTGATCGTTTTTCTTTAGGGACAAGTAGGTGATCAGACTTCTGTGTGCTGCCAGTTTTTTTTCGTCTCCACAGGGAATCGAATCCAGGACCGCTTGGTTACTACGGTCACTTCGGTCACGCGTTAGCCACTGTATCAAGGAGGCGGTCTTATTCTTATCTTATTAGGTATCGTTGCATTGGTATTATTCGATTAAAGGTTGAAATGAAGCAAGTTTTCCTCATGTTACAAACAGATTTTTACGTTCCGATATAATTTGTTATGCTTTTATGACTCGAAGGACCATTAGTATGAAAAAATGTTCGGAAAGATAACGGAAAGATATTTTCACTAAAACTCATTGGTATAATTCAATTGTAGGTTGAATGTAATGAAGTTTTTCTCATTCCGTTCGCGATCCGACTCGAAGGACCATTTCTATAATATGAAAATATTAAAAAAATATGTTTAAATTAAAAAAATTTCTATAATATGAAAATATTAAAAAAATATGTTAAAAATGTGTTATAATGATACGTTTGTCTTATATATTTTTCTCTTTTCTTTTCTTTTCTTCTGTATGTGTATTGTGTGTGTTAAATAAAGAATTTTGTATTGTATTGTATTGTATTGTACTTATAAACGGTAAAACATCGACAGAACATATGATTTTTCTTCAAAAAATACGCTCATTAACTTTAATTACGTCGGCAGGACAACAGACGGTACTACCTGGACCTGAAGGAGAACTCGCGCGGGCGGTTCCTGCGCGTCTCTCAAACGATCACACGTGGGGGCCCGCGCAGTCAGATCGCGTTGCCCGCGCAGGGCATGATCGAGTTCCGTGATGCACTCACTGACCTGCTGGATGACTTCGGCACGGATGACGGCGGGTGAGTGGCTGAAGTGCGGCTAGTGTGGGGTATATATATACGCTCGCGTGGGTAGAGGAGCTAGTGCGCGGTATATATACACACGTGTGGGTTGGGAAGCTAGCAGCAGGCGAAATTTATACACTCGCGCAGTACGTCTACCTGTACGTCTCACAGACGTGAAGTCCACACGCGGCGCCATAAATACACACGCGCAGTTTCCCGTACGTCTTACAGACGATCACACTACCATACGCGCCAGCCTGTGTTCGTCTTGTACACGATCACACGTACACACGTGGCAGCAAGTGTACGTCTTGCAGACGATCACAGTACAACACGCGTCTTACAGACGATCATCCGCGGACCAGACGAATTGCGAATACACCAAATGCAATTACTATACATATTCAGGCTTGTACTAACACAGCAAGATAGTTAAAGCCTGTGCTAATATACACAACATGTAGTGACTAACAAATTTCGCTATACATTCGCTTAACAATTTATATTTCAGATTATTTTGTACAGGGCGAGCAAGAATAAAGTTAACTTTAAATCTATGTAAAAATACCGATAGTGATTAAAGAGTTTATTAAACGAGTAACTTATGATCACAAAACGGTTTTTACAGCGAACGCGCCATGCTCTTTCCGTGAACTAACTGATGCTGACTTGATGGCCTGTGCTTTATGATATATTTGCCAAGGAAAAATGTTCTTTATTCTGGCCCACCCTGTATTTACTAAAATTTTATCCATTTCCATTTAGCACTGAAATAGTAGCAAACATTCGTTTCTGCCTTTGTTACAGTCGAGTTGTATGGGATGCAGCCAAATTGTAAGTAGATGCCAGAACTAACTAAATAGAATGTTAATTTATGTAAACAGTGCGTAGAAACAAGCTTTTCATATGTATAAATTGTATAAAAGGTATTTAAGACAAAGTTAAAAACCCAAAGGAGGGCAGTTGTGCCCTTCAAGTTAATGTTTGGTCAGAATTCGACCAATCATCGTTTATAATTGTTGCGTCACTAACCAATCGCGTTCGGTTTGTAAATGCCGCGTCTCTGATTGGCTGATTTAATGTATTATTGCAAAACATACGTCTTTAACTGCACGCACTGTTTTTGATCGTATCAGTAATCATTAGTCGCAACGTCCTATAAAACTTAATATTATTTATTATTTATATGTGTTATTGCGAATTTGTATGTAGCTATAAATTGTTGTCGGTGTTTTGTGGTCCAGCGGGCTTAGACAAATGGCTTATGCAATAGAAATATATAATGCATGGGGTTGGTATAAGCTTACGGTTAGGTTAGGTATTGTTAACCAAGGGCAAATACAATTAATTCTATTCATCTAAATGTCAGAGAAGTACATCAAACCCAGTGGAAGTCTTGACAAATTCATTCTAATTCGTATTGCTGCGTAAACAAAATTATTTACCACCAAATGGTGAGGACATCGGTCTTCAAATCGATAAGTCAGGAGTTCGATACCAGGCGAGGGTGCATGAAATAAATTGATTTTATAATTTTACTGAACATGTTGATAACATTACCACTGCTCGATACTGTGAGGGAAACATCATGTCTCACAAAATTTCGAGGACATGCGACATCTGCCCGCACTTGGCCAGCGTGGTGGTTTATGGCATGGACCCTCATAGAAGGCTCGTGTCCTGCAGCGGGAACATAATGATACAAAAATATTCATGTGCCAGCACAATAAATAGTTTGTCTTATTTGTACTTGTCTCTGTGGTGCACAATAAAGAATTTTAAATTCGATTTGAATAAAGTGTAAATAAATAAAAAACGATGATGATTGCTAAGTGATAAATGTTTGTTGAAATTTAATGGATGATTGCCATTTGTCTAGGCCAGCAGGAACGTTGAATTTGTATTAAATTATTGAAAATTTATCAGATATAAAGGCGAGCTGCCCGAGGGAAGGCACCTGCGCGTCGACAACAAGAATTTCTACTTCGACATCGGGCAGAACAACCGCGGCATCTACATGAAAGTCAGCGAGGTTGTACCATCGTTGCAAGTAATTGTGTAACTGTGCTCATGGCTTTTCTCATTTCTATTATACATAAGTAGTTGTAAATCGCGATTTTCTTTGAAAAAGTGGTTGTAAAAGGACATTATAATAAGTAGATTTTAATCGCAGTTTCACTAAGTGTAGAAAAGTGTCTATAAGTATAACTGAGAGATCTATAAAGTTGCAAGTTTCATCCGCTTCAGATAATATTTTCTGGAGTTGAAGATTTACAAATAACATAATAATAAGTACGTTCTCACAGACTAACTATATTAACTTATTTAAGGCTTATACATGCGCTAATAACCTTTACCATACTTGACGGATCTCAAACCTCTCCCGCTGCACCTTCTATTTTCCTCGCATTTTGTATTTAAAAAGATACTAATCAGTGAAACAAAATATCCTCGTCAGGGACTGTTGTGTAACTGATAATTTATTAAACATAAAATTTTCAGAGCTCTAAGTCAGCAGGTTACGAAGTTTATAGAGTATTTGCGGAAAAATCGATGACCACGGCACATTTTTTTTCTAGAAATCTATTAACTTTGGAAAAAAGTCCTCGCGAGCAATTAAAGATCAAAGACCATCCTATTTTATATATTTTTTTCGGTATTGTGCTTTATGTTGTACCAGACTTTATAGAGGTTGAACATAGTCGAAATTGCCGGGTAACGCCTTAAAGGTGAATGCTACGGTCTGTTCCCAGCCAATGTCCCGCTAGATGGCGCTGAATTCTACATTTCTAGTTTATTTGAGTTTTTGCGTAACTGGAAAACCTAGGAATAGTCATGGCGGTTACTGAATATTATATTTAATTGAAATATGTCATATCATTGCCTTAAAATCCACCCAATTCGGTAAAATACCGCTTTTTAACATCTGTCATTGCATACAGGGTCGTTTACACACACAGACGTATACAAAAATGATAAAGATTTAACTCTAGATGGCGTGAATGTAAAACAAGTTTTTCATTTTTCTGTATGGGTAGACAAAAAACTAAAAAACGCCACCTGTTACGGTTTATAATTATTATGAACGATTAGCTTTCCGCCCGCATTTTCAAAAAAAAACCCGCATAGTTCCCGTTCCCGTGGGATTTCCGGGATAAAACCTATTCAATGTGTCCAAGTTACGTTCTATATGTGTGCTAAATTTCATTGTAATCGGTTCAGTAGTATTTGCGTGAAACACAGACATACACATCCTCACAAACTTTCGCATTAGTAGGAAGTAGGATTGTTATAAAAATAAAAGTTATATTAATTGTTGGCGTAAACTATTTTATTGTAATTTTGGGAAATAAATAATGTCAAAATTGATTACCTACAATAAAACGCAGTTTTATTTTATTACATTACACTATTGTTTTTTTTATCAAAACATGTATTTGAAGTAGCATATGTGATATAATATTATGCTGATCCAAGCATTTTCACTCAAAACTAATATCACTAATGATTTGTAAAATTAAATTATTTCAATATACATTTCATAACCAACAAGTAAGAATAATTATTCATACAACAACAAATCTAACGTAGGTAAAAATATTATTATGGTTTTGATCACAGACATGTCTATGGTTTTGATTTTAGCTACTAGTATCAGAAAGCTGCGTGTTCAATGCACGTCGGGGTCACACAACTGTGGAGGAAGGAAGGTAGAATACCTCCATCGAATAAGTGAAGTTTCTCGACATACCTACTCGATTGGCCGGCCGGCCTCAATGAAAATTGTCGGAAAGTTGTATATGTGCTCTGTAGCGAAAAAATTTCGCTTGCGCGATTCAGAGCGAGGTGTCGTACAGTATACCTAATGAAGTTTTTCACCTTTTTATTTTACTGCAAATACAAAATAAAAATTAAACAATGGTAATGTAAATTCTAAACAAACTACTACCAAAATACAATTAGAACAAAAATCATTTGACTGGTTGATTTCACCCAGAGGCCAGAGGCGGCTCGTGACAAAATTGTATGGGTGTTCTGACTTGAAATAAAACAACGAAAATACAATAGCGTTAGCGGGATAATTTATTACAAAAAAAAAATGAGCACTAAAAATTACAAAGTACAGGCTATTTCAAAACGAATTCAATGATTATCAATAATTAGTAAATCACCGAATTTGCATTCGCGAGCGTAGGTAGGTATCCATAGTGTTTGTTTATAATATAGGAGTGGCAACGTCGCGCGCAATTGCTGCTGTCATGCGATGCGGCAACGTTGCGTGAGACTCAAAACGCTACCTGCTACGGTTTATTATGAACGATTGTTATAAAAATAAAAGTTATACATATTTGTTGGCGTAAACTATTTTATTCATCATTAATTTTGGAAAATAAATAATGTCAAAATTGATTACAATAAAACGCAGTTTTATTTTATTACATTACACTATTGTTTTTTTTTTTTATCAAAACATATTGTATGTATTTGAGTAGTTAGTAGCATATAATATTCTGAATTTCTGATCCATGCCTATTCACTCAAAATTACTAATAACACTAATGATTTGTAACAGTAAATTATTTCAATAGGTATTTGAACATTTCATAATCAACAAGTAAGAATAATTCGTATACAAGATACAATAACAAATCTAATACACTATTTATTATTTTATTATTTATTATGTGAAAATAACCAGGAAGGTGAAAAACATATTTACGAAAACAAAGTAACATATGGTTTTGCTATTAGCTAACAGGAGAAATTGATTGTTCAAATAACGTCGGAGTCACAACTGTGGAAGAAGGAAGGTGGAATTCCTCCATCGATAAACAAGTCTACTCGACTGGCCGGCCGTTGAAGCCCTAATGAAAGATATTGAAAAGTTGTATATGTGTTTTGTAGCGAAAAAATTTCGCTTGCGCGATTCAGAGCGAGCTGTCGCTACAGTAATTATATTTCAATTTTATCTTTTTATAGCTGGTAGAACTGGCCGACGAATAAAAAAAATCGTATTAGAATAAATTACAATAAATTACGGAACAAAAGAAGGATTGTAACTGAATTAGGTAATTAGGTATGTTTGTTTCTGGGTGCACCGTTTTCGACGACGCGACGCGCGACGTAAACAGAGTAGGTACCTACTTTGCTAAAACAAACTAAGTAATAAAATTGTGTGTCTGTCTGAAAATTCGCTAAAGCATATTTTACCAATGTTTGCAAGTTTGTGATTACTTTGATAGTTTACCGATTTATAATAATTGTATACTTATATCATTGTTTAAAAATATTCAAACACAATATGATATAGGTACTGAATTACTGATTTATCACTGGTTTCAGTGATGAACTGATGAGTCAATGTTAGCCACAATACTAATCACTTTCGTCATACATGTGTATGATTGATGTGATTTGCTATGTGGTGAAATTTCATAAAAATCACGGGCCAATTTTTTGTTTTGAATCCCACCGAAAATACATATATTACTAATTGCGTTATTAGAATAATTAATTACTATACCCACGATCAATTATTACAATTTACAATATAGTCTCAAATGCATACTAGAGAAATATTGCAATTTGAATCAATTAAAATGCATAGCATACAAAAATAAATTCACAACACAAGAAATTCCGCGCGCAAATCATAGCGCGTGTCAATGAAATCAAGAATGTAATTTTATATCAAGCCGACGACGACGCCGAACTAAAGTACCTACAGTACCATTGATCTTCAGTGTACAATACAGTCTACAGACCTACGACGGACGACCAAACAACAATAATGAGTAATAAATTGTTTACAAAAAAAAAAACATAGTTTCTAAGGTCATTAGTTTTATTTTATTTTATTGTTATTTTTTTTGAACGATTGGAAATGAAATTACTCAATTATTACACATAGAACTTTGATTTATTAGAATTATAAGATAACGAACGCGAATGCACGACATCTAGCGCGTCAATGTTGAAACATCGCCTTTCGTTTGCTTGGCAAAAGTCACGCACACTACTGTAGAAGTGTCAAATTTTGCCGGTATTTCACTGTTGTTTTTCTAAGTAAATAATGTAAGTTATTGATTAAAAAGGTCGAACGCGGACACATTTCATTGTAGAGAAGTGATAAAATGATTAGTTTTAAAGAAATAGTGTCTGTGTTAAGTGTTTAGACGTCATCAAAAATGTATGGAGGGACGGGCGGAACATTCACCTTAATAATATCATTTTAGTATAATAAGAAGCAGTGGTGGCTCAGTGGTGCGACCTCGGACTTCGAATCGATAAGTCCGGGGTTCGAGACCAGGCGAGCGCGCAGGAAATAAATTGATTTTTCAATTTATCTGTGCATGTTGTAACATCACCACTGCTCGAACGGTGAAGGAAAACATCGTGAGGAAACCGACATGTCGAAGAATTAAAAAAAAAAAAAAGTTCGACGACATGTGACATCCACCAACACGCACTTGGCCAGCGTGGTGGATTATGGCCTGTACCCTCATAGGAGGCCCGTGTCCCAGCAGTGGGAACGTATATGGGCTGATGATGATGATGATGATGATGATGATAAGAAGTGCAGATTGTAACTTATATGATTAAAATTTCATCTAGATCGGTTTTACTTCTCTACTGCGAAAGGAGATGGTTAAAAAATATTCTGGATATATGCCATGCAATTTCCATCGAATATCAATAATTTGTGTCAAAAGTTTTTCGCTGTACGTATTTGCGACTAACACTGTAAGAACTTGAACACGTGCTTTATGATGATTTACTATACATACGCTAGTCAGAATTACATCATCACTATAGTTTTTGCTAGATTCCTTGTAAATAATGTTTATAGAAGCTGATAACTAATATTCTAACCAGAATCTTTTACTATATATGATTCTCTAAAATCTAAAAGGTTTCTCTTTTATTTTTTCGTTTAAAATAACACTACTAGTTGAAAGTGAATTGCGAAATGTGCCGTTGGATTTGATATTTATTTTTTGAGCATTCAAATGCTTTATAAATATACCCTTTTTGTCTTATTTAAAATGTATATAAATGGTGTGGTTGTCACTCGGACATTATAAATTTCAACTTTTACGAACTAAGTTATTATACAATGAAAATTAGTATAAATGTAATAAATAAACAAATATTTGCAGGTGAAGAGCAACTTCCGCACGGCGATAACGGTACCCGAGAAGTGTTGGAGCCGATTCCGCGACATCATGGCGGACTACTGTGATAAGATGAACCGCGCGCAGCTCTCGCCGCAAGACACGCACCAGGTGGGGCAAGGGCCAAGGGCCATTGGGCAAGGGGCAAGGGACTTGGGGCAAAGGTCATGGGCCATGAGGCAAGGGGCAAAGGGCATGGGTCAATGGGCGGGGGGCATGGGGCAAATGGACATGGGGCAAGGAGAAATGATCTCAATATTTACTAGGCAAGGGGCCATGGGGCAAGGAGAAATGATCTAAATATTGACTAGTTTACAGGTAGCATCTTTGCCCGCGTAGTTAAAGGAAATTTGTATGGGAGTGAGGCGTTTAACGGTGGTAAAAAAGCCAATGGAAATGAAAATCGCTAAGGACACTTTTTTTCAAACAGAAAATTCTTAATACGTCCTTACATTCTATATGAATATACCTTGTCATTTTATATGAATGTACCTAATATGAATATACCTTGACGTATTGAACCATACTAATGCTTCGTTGCGACATAAAATAAGGATAAAGAAACTTATAAACTCGCATTTTTAGCTAGCTCTTACTAATAAGTAAGAGCTAGACTGACAATCGTCTATTAAATTAAAGGTCACAAAATGTTTGAGCGGCGTTCTATATATATTGTAAGACTGTTTACTATGTTTATGTTAACGAAATAAGTCCTTGGCAGTATTGTTCAGCGACTATTGTATCGACAATTGGAAAACTCTGCCTACTATATTCGTAGGTAGAGTTTTGCTTTGGACATTATTTGAATGTTGTCTGATTTTTTTTTTTTTATGCGATAGGATAGCAAACGAGCAGACGCGTCGCCTGGTGTTAAGCGTTACACGCCGCCCATAAGCATCCACTCCACTGGGAAGTGGATGTGTTGCTGTCCTTAAAGGGATTTGGAAGGAGTTAGGGAAAAGGGGCGAGGATGGGAGGGAATGAGGATAGGGAAGGAGAGGATGGGTAGGGGATGGGAAGGGATGTGGGCCTGATTGTATAAGAAAGATTGTTTTAGTCACCCCACGCAACTAAAGACTTATATAAATCTTTAAAATATGTTCACGTCGGTTTTTAATTTTTCATTTTAAATTGCAGGGCGGCAGCGGATCAGGCAGGGCGGGCAGCGCACAGCCCGGCCGTGAAATGGTTAGTGTTCTTAAAATCATATAAAATATAGTTAATCTATTAACCACTAATTAAACGTACACCACCAGTAATTTGAAAACGTCGATTTTTATAATGTTGTAATCGAATTGCATCTTTTCTGTGAATTTTTTATAATTTCATGTTCTTGTGTAATGTACACTACTCAAACATTAATTTTTCAACTTTGACTTCTTATAGAAGCGCTTTAGAATCATCATAATGCAAAGGACTTATCATCAGTTTAGAAAGTAGATCCTACGTGGAGGAACCGGTAGAAATTCTTGCCTAATTTTGCAAATTATTTTTTTAATATACCGTTCATCATAAAGACACTATTATCGTTATAACTATTGAAATAATATAATATTTATATTAATTTGCAGGACACATTCGGCGGCAGCAGCGCTAGTCGGATTTGATGCGAGCACATCGGCTACTTTCGGCTTTAATCGCCCCACAATGTACATACATCTGTACCCACTCCCTTAGTCTTAAGATAATGTGATAAAACATTTGAGCTTTATTACATTTTTGTTTCACACGAATAAAAAAATAATTAATTAGTTACGTTTTCGCGTCGCGCGGCGTCGAATACGCTTTGTGTGCATATTGCGTTTTATCAATGTTTTTTGGTAAAATAAATAAATAGTTTATTATGTTCGCTTTTGTCGCTGACTGTACTTTCGGTTGTGTAATCGGCCAATGAATTGTAGGCAGGTTTCTTGTAGTTATTTTTGATGAGTACAAGAAAATGCTGGCCAATAATAGATGTTATAAAGTTATCCCTGTTCAGTTGGAATTATTTGGATTGGATAGTTATTATTTTCCCAAAAATGATTCCAACAACTTATAATTTCTATAGATTTTGATTATAAATATCAGATATCTTAAGGTAACAAAATTCCTTTGTCAGCCTTTTCTATAATATTTGTAATTCAAAATTAACATAAAACGCAATATCTACACCCGAATCGAATATATTTGGAAAATAACTCGTTGCAATGTATAAAAGCTATATAAAATAGAAGAGTCGGTTTATTTTGAGAGAAAAAAAAAAACGCAACTAATTTCCGTTAAGTTTAACCGCAACGAGTGTGATTGTGACCCGGTTTTAAAACGGTCAATAATCAGAGTCGTGACGAAATTTTGCGCCGCATTTTAAAAAGCTAAGCTTATTTTGAACGATCGTTTAAAACGATAACCCTTTATGGAATGATAATTCCGCGTAAGTCAATTTTAAGTTACGCCAGGCGACGCTTGTGGAAAAATTTTAACGGTATAGAAAATATAAATTTTAAATACTCCTGGCGTTAAAAAGTTTCGGTATAATTAAAAAAAAGCCACTTATCTAGTTTTAGGTGTATGTTTTATTATGGATTATTTAATATATAATGTCTGAAAAGACATGTGTTGGGTGGGAATGGTGTGTATATTTTTTTTTTATTTTAAACTTTATTAGCAATGCACTGATTTAAGAATATAACCCGCGCCGATAGATGTGGATTTGCAGATTCTAATCGGTGCGAGCGAGTTAGCATATGGCTGTATGTCAAAGTGCAAGCGAGATGGCATGAGACGGAAAACGAATTCAATTTTTATTGGCGCGGAGTATTACACTAGTTATTTAATAGAAGAATTTTTTTTTTTCAATTAATTACACCTATTTTAGTTTATGGTTTTTAAATGATTTTTCGTTTGATTTCAATTATTTCGTATACGCATCATTCCCGAGTGTGGAGGCACCGGGTGTTTACACGGCGAGTATTACATCAGCCGCTCTGCTGATTCTCGTTCAGAAATCGAAAAAAAAAAAACATATTTTTCATGGTATTAAGTTTAGAAATTTACTTATACCCCTGAAAGTCTTTTTTGCATGTTTTAAGTTACATTTATCAGTCATTTCTATTTATATAATAGTCTTATATATCAATCAAATTCAAGAAAGGGTTAAATACAATATTTTATCTAAATTTACATGAATTTCTATACATTTGTTTTTAAAATAATGAACAAGGGTCGGTAGAGCGGCGGCACTCGTATTTAGATAGGTGACGCATAGCTGTGATAAAGTACGAGTTAGTTTCTCCTCGAGAGAGTGTTGTAGGCACAAACGCGATTGTGTGGCTTCTAGGGCCGTTTAGATGCTGAATTTTGATACTAAACATTGGTAAGATAAAGAAACCCTATGTCATTGGTAATAGAGTCGAAATTATTGTGTAGGTGGTGTTCGTTGGGGATTTTTCCCGATTAAGATTGATTAGAAACCCTATGTAATTGGCAATAGTGTCGAAATTACAATGTTCCAGGGATTTTTCCAAATTAATGATGCATTTTGATTGTTTAGAAAGATCTAAAGAATATTTATTTTTCGTATGTAAAATGAAGGGAAATTCGATTTTTTTTTTCATTTTAGGACGTTAAAAGAGATGAAATCGGAGTTTGTTGAATAACATTTGACGCAGATGTTTATGGCTGTATAGAATCGGTGTTTTTTTTGTATTTATTTTGTCGTATGTCCGCCTATAGCGCATTGTTACAGTCGCGTTTGTGCAGAGGGTAGATTAAGATTGGTTTGTAAGCACCCTGTGTGACGCGTGATCGCTTGTTAGTAGAAAAAAAAAAAACAAAAAATTACAAAAAATCCAATTTTTTACACTTCTCTGTGATACACATAAACTTTTATTATTTTTGATGAAGTAAAAATTCGATTGCAATAAAATTGATTTAAATGTTGATTGTCTTCTATTTTTCAATTAGCAAGCAGTAATTAACAAACGGTCACGTGTCGAGTATGAGCTGGTGTGTTTGTATATATGTATCTGTATGTATGTATGCGCTGGACGCAATAGCTTAAGAACGGACAGTAGGCGTCGGGCGTGCCTTTTCATTTTCACGGGCAGCAATAGATATCGTTTTCAGTCGAGCCGAAAGCCGCTTCGCGAACGTTTCATTTTCATAGCTCTTGCGACATTACCGCCACCGTCGACGTCGCGCCATGCTAGTTTATTTTTCCACCCCCTTTACATTAAAATAAAAAAAAAATATATAAAAATACAGCAAAAAAATTTAGGCTGTTAAGTGTTTTATTGTCTACATTAAATAAGTAGGTACGTAGTTGTCTACGGCTCGAGTCATTTAAGTAATCAAAACTCGTTTTATTGCGTTTATTTTATAATTTTTATCGAGTCACTAAGGCTAAAAGTAATATTTTTTTAACATAGTCGTTTTTTTTTATTTTTCGCGTTCTCCCGCTTCGCTTTGTTTACGTACGTCATGGCAAATCCGAGTTGTGCAAATACGACCTTATTGCGAGTGTGATAAAGTCTTTAATCATGTTACATTGCTTCATACATTATCATAGTTTTTGTTTTATATTTTATTAAGCGTATACTGCCATCTGTTAAAAACTTCAGAAGCTACTGGAAACATAAACGCGTTTTCGGCAACTACCCGCGGTATAAAACTTGCGTTTATGTACTGAGTAGTGATTAGATATAATATTGTATGTTATAATAGTTGTATGGAATCATCGAACGTACTTCTTCACAGTATTAAAGTACAGGCTAATTTGCGTTATGTTTAAATTGAATCTTGCAGCTATGTTGATAAGGTACATTTCTGAATGTCACGATCAGAGTCGAAAATTGTTTTGTGATCTGCACGTCGATATATGAGGTTTTATTGACTGTATCGTATTTTTAAAGTGTAAGTTAGTGGTTGGAGCTTGTGTGGGCGGCTTTTTACTTCTGAACAACGGTCGTGGAAAGTCGCTCGAACAAAATGCTAACTCTGATAAACAAATTGCGAAACACATTTTGTGGATGCATACAGATTGTTGTGTATGGAACAGTATTAATTCAAATGATCACTCTAACTAATTCAGACTTCTTACGACTCGATAGAAATCAACTTCTAACTATGGTTATCACCCTGACAATGCTTATACAATCTATAAATAAAAATACTCCATAGCTTTCAATATGTATGCCGAAAACAAGGAATTTGTTTCGTAGATTGTTTAAAGAGCAATAAATATAATCTAGACTATTGCCCTAATGGATAGTAGAAATAGACGACTTTTTAGATTGCATCCGGTTTCGATACAGTCAATACTCCAAGAACCATAAAAAAAAAAAAAGAAAATACATAAAAAAACAGATGCAGTCTACTACAGTCCGTATTATATTAATTTCCTTTAAAACTCGTCAAACAGAGTGGAATAAGTTGGTTACGTCCGATAACTATAACAGATAGATGAGAAAAATAAAAATACATATAAAAAATCACTTCTCTATACTAATATAAAGTAGAAATATATATGAGAGGAGCGGGTGCGGCGTTACGTTCGTTCGTAAGTTAGCCATAGTGTTGTTTTTAAGCGATGGGTCGGCGGAAACTACAACGGTTGCACGTATTCAGATTCTAGCGTGGTCTAAGCATATTAAACAATACAATAGCCTAATCGAAAAGCGAAGTGACAAAATTTTAAACTGAGCTTTGTATTTTGTAACTGAAAAAAGAAATATATAAATATCCGTCGGCCCACCGCCTCGTGGTATATCTTGTTCCTTTCATTCGTTAGTTGTTGGTGTGCGAGCGGAGTCGCGGCGCGAACATATGTGCGGTGTTCTGTATCGCTTGTCATGTGTTACTGGGGGCTCGCGGGGGGGCGCACGCGTGTCGCCTGCCGGCCTCTTGAGATTCTCGTATTTATTACAAAAAGATTTAAATTTGAAGTTGAAAATTTACTTTAAATGTTGCTTTTTGTTGTACTTTGGTAACTAATTGAAATCTATCGAAAGCAATAAAATTATGTCTATAATCATATTATTTTGGGATGTTAAAGTTGTCTCATTTTAATTTGAGAATACGACACTTCTCTTGAGAACGGCAGTCTAGTTCTTTGCATCTAGCACATCCACTTAATACCTTTTAGACGATAAGCTGAAAGCACGAGAGAACCAAATGCGTCCTCCCGCGACTAGTGGCTTAATTTTAACAAACATTATGGTACAAAATGTAATTTTAGTTCCATAGACGTTTAAGATTAACAGAGTTTATATTTAGAGATGATAATAATAAATAAATCGATATTATATTCCCATATTGGTCGTGTCGCGATCGCTGTCAATATTATTAATGTACAATCATATATTTAAAGTAAATAAAAATAATATAAAAATAGAGTCTATATGTTAATGAAGCTAGTTATTGCGTGAGTTCATTACGTCGGCAATAGGCAGTAGAGTGTGATTGTGAGTGATAACGCTATGGACTCATTGATTTTCGGAATTCATCTGCACGGATGAATCGGCGGTTAACTTGAAAACCGGCTCGAAGGACCAACATTTTTGTTTACTACCGTCTCATTTTATATACACAGAACGCAGTTTCTATACTAAAGTGGGATTTTGAATTCAAATGACTTATCAAATATTCAAATGACTTTTTTGCTTTTTCGATGTCTAAAGGGTGGGGAAAGTTTTAATTTTGAACATTTCCGTAACCGCCGATTCACGGGCAGTGCTAGGAGCCGCGCCGCCGATTGGTCGAGAGCTGCCTACTGTGATACTTGCGTCGCGCGCCTCTGACCTCGCACATCTTTGTCTCATCTATCTTTAAATTGTACTATGTGATCGATATTGGTGACGTTCATCATGAATATTGTAGAAAAGTAATATCTAACATGTTATCTGTGAACTGGTTGTACTGGCTGGTATGGTGATGTATATTTTTTAATAATTAAAGACGTTAGTTCTGTTCTGCACTTCATTCCGTTGTTTTATTAGAAATATTAATCTATCGTGATGTAACTGTTATTTCAGGCTAAATCGTATGATTAAAATAATGAAAATAATGCCAGGAATTTCTTTAAAGAAGTATAGCATATCGATGAAGATCTTTAGAAGCTTAAATAATTCGTAAAATTTTTGTTTTACTGACCATGTTCAAGGCCCCAAGGTAAATTACAAGTTTTTGATGAACGTCACCTATCAGTGTTGGTTGTCAGGTGCGTGGTTGAAGTGATAGTCAATTATACTTATCATAAGTTTGCGCACTGCGTTGTCATCACACGTTAACAAATGTCGGTTTATTTTCTGATTGTCGATCTGCCCAAGAAACTTGTAAAGTATACGACCCCGGGTGAAGTTTTACTCTGCAAAATTTATTTAAAAAGCTATATTTAACAGGTCCAAGTGATGACAGCAAAGTTTCTGCGCCCGCGCCGCGCTCGCTCCATAAGTGTTATACATACATAAAATAGGTACACTATAGATTGACAACTACGAAACGTAAAATAAAAATCTTAAAAAAAAAGAAATAAATTTAAAAATTCAGAGTTATAATAGTACGTTAGTTTTAATTAATAATATTTCTGATATTGATTGATGTTTTGCTAAAAGATAATTTATCTGTACGTTACGTTTGATCGCGTGGTATCGCGCTCTGCCGTCGCAGCCTCCGCCGCGCCGCGCGTCTACAAACCCCAGACACCGAGTATCGTAATGTCACAGCGTGGCCGATAACACCTGCCCACGATACGTGTAGGCGAGCAGGACTTATCGACCATTCTACATCACAAATTTAAATCGCAATAAATTAACCTCGAATTACAATAAGCAATATCAGTACCTGAAATTGTGAAATATATAAAATTGTCAAATGTGATTGGACACTAAATTGGACGGTCTCCGAGCTGAAACGGGATATTGTAATCGTATTATTATAGTAAAATGGTTTTGAGCTGTATATGTAATGAATTATTGTTTAAATTCTTTGATAAGCCGATCGATCGTAGAAGCACCAATGACTCGCTAGTAAGAGGCTCCTTCCGACGTTTGCGTCGCTTTTGGACGCGATCGGAGAGCGGCCGGTTACTAGTTGGTGAGATAGAGTAATTTGTGTGTAACGGTAAATGGTTGAAGGGAACACATGCGAGCCGATGGCGAGGTACCGTAGAGGTCACTTTTTGGTCTGAGTACGATTAGGCGAACAATGGCAATAAACTTTTTGAAACCCATATTGCCCTTTATTATAAACATTAGCCTCTTCACGGTGCGTTATCTTTACTGTATGATAAGCATTTCTTGTAACGTCCAGGAGGTAGAATTAACATCAAAGAATTATGTGATAGAGTTAAAGTTCGAGCAACATCCATTTATGGAGGCGTTAGGTGGGAGGGGCCGGCCCAGGCCGCGCCCGAATACGATCACGTCGCGAGTGATACGCTATAAAATATCATGACGAAGTTGAGGAAGGTGAACAAATACTGCCAATCGATTGTAGTTTATATTAAATAATGGATAATTTGTAGATTTAAACAATTTCGAAATATTGTGTCCTATTTAATATTTTATGTATAGTATCGAAATTCGGTGGGACGATCGTGGCCAGCCGTGTAACAGTTGGTTAACGCTTATTTTTATTTGTGCCTTCTCGACAGATTGATAATTGGTACTGAGGAAAGTTTTATGTTTATCGACGCTGAGCCTGGTCACGATCGCCCACTATGTAAATGTTTTCCTTAGGATGAGGCGATGGATACAAACTGTGTTCTGTAGTGTATTGAACGACAGGGGATTGTTAGATAGGTTTGCGACTGACTCAGCAGCTGTAGTGCACGCATCTCTCTCCCACAGTTGTATTCGTGTATTTACCGTCTCGCTCTGATTCAAAGCGCATCCGCATTTTTATCCGACGACCGCAGATAGAACGAACGTGCGAATAAGTGCGTTACGTCGCTCGAAATAAGACGCATAATAGCTGAGGAGTCAGTTAGCCGCGGTATCGCGGATTGAGCTAAGTTGTAATAAATAGAATGTTAATAAATTGTGGTAAGGTGATGGCATATTGAGTGTTGTGTATGGAGAGTTCTCAGTGTTGGATGCTGGTATTGTGGGCCCGAGAGGAGACGTATGATGTTCGCTCGAGACATTCTTCGTGAGGGGCACCCGATATGCAGGGGTTAGGTGATATGGATATCGTATTGAATGGAACGGTAGGACTGAAGTGGCTCATGTGATGAGGATAAATTTTTGTGAAATTTTTTTAAAAAGACTATTATTTCGAAATTTTCTAAATTCGTGTGTAACACGGCTCGTATGTATGAGACTGGTTTGGTCTGTTTATTTGGGGTCATGGGACGTGTTTTTGGAGCGATGTGGCTATTCTATCTGTCTAACGTGTGTGGCTGAAAATGTGTCGTGTTCGAATATCTATTTGCTTATTGGTTCAGACGCATTGTAAAGTAACACTAACAACTCTTCAAAAACAGGTTCCACGAAGCATTTTTGGCGTATTCGTATATAATTTGAAATTACTGTAATAAAAGCGAAAATTTAATGTAAAAGTGAAGTAATGAAATTAATAATAATAGTTTACGTTGTGTCAAACGAAGCGCCATCTACATTCGTATCCAAAGATTGCAGTGTGATTTAAATTCCTATAAGTTTATGATTATAGTATTCTATATATTGTTATTTTCTATTGTTGAACACTAGAAATGTTTGGTACCACGATCTCCTGTTTTACTTGTTAGTAAAATTAATCTATATACGTTCAGCCTAAAGGTCCTGAAGGACTAAAATTTTTTTATTACTGTATAATATGTATGGGTGTTGGAAGGTACCTTGCGCGGGCTGGTCCACATGCAAGCGAACAAGCATGCACGCATGTACGCACGCACGCACGCATGCATGCATGGGCTAGTGCGTCGAGGTTTTTATATCGATATGGGTAAGGTAGGCAGTCAAACTGCCATGACTCGGTGCTTGTATGTACTTACGATGGATATACATTTATATTGTTTCTGTACTTTTAAAAATGTGAATTTTTTACGCTTATTTACTTTTTGTATGGATAATCTACTCTACGCGATTGTATTTTTTATCTGTTTCTCTGTTCGTCTTGAATTTGTGAACGCGACACCTACAATACAATGGATGGTTGGATGGTCAGTGGCTCGGATGTATTGTGGTGTGGCGTACCTATGTGTGAGGTGATTGTGTGAGCTCGACATACACAAGGCGGAATATTGGTGCGCGACTGCGACGCGCGGTGTGCCGTAGGAAAGTTTTACGATAAATGGTGAAAAAATAAAGAAATTACAAAAAAATGTGTCGTTATTTTGTGTTCTTTCCTTTATTTTTTATTATCACAAAGTAATATGATTGTACCTGTACAGCAATGTACGAATTTAGGATTGTTTAAAAATAAACTATATTCAAAATAATGTAGATACGATAATACGTATCATACGAGGGAGAAATATGTTTCTGTCTTTCTAATAAATATAATTATAAACATAAGGAAAGTTAAAATTAAAGATTAGAAGAACTTGGAATCGGTAGTTTATAGTGTAGGTCCATCGAGGACATGCATAATACCATATAGTCCATACTAATATTATAAATGCGAAAGTAACTCTGTCTGTCTGTCTGTTACTCAATCATGCCTAAACTACAGAACCAATTTTCATGAAATTTGGTATGGAGATATTTTGATACCCGAGAAAGGACATAGGCTACTTTTAATCCCGGGAAAAAGACGCAATTCCGGAAATCCCACGGGCACGGGAACTATGCGGGTTTTTAATTGACTGCGCGGGCGAAGCCGCGGGCTGAAACCTATACCCGACGCGGCGAATGATGATCCCTATGACAGTTCGTCTTAGTGATTGCTCGTATGATAGGTCGTGTCGATACTTTACTATTTTATAGGCAAAGGCGTGGTTTGGATTCAGCCACGTCGGTAAAATTTTTTTTACAAATATTATAAAATGAATTTTTAACTAAAATTTTTAACGTCTATTATGTCGTTATTGTATTTATTTAAGTTTTTTTTAGCATAGATTAAGTAGGTAAGTAAAACGAAAGTTTTCCAAAATATACAAATTCACCTTATCATTTTAACGTAATTTTTAACCCGTTTAACACAGTGTATATTATTTTATCATGAAAATGGAAGCCCCCATTTAATTTGTCTAAAAAACTTATATTATCATAAGTAAGTAAATTAACGCGAACGGTAATTAATTAATTAATTATGCTGCGATCTTCTGTTCCATTCAATAGTGAATGAACTAAAGTTTAAGCATGGAAAAAATGTGAACTCGTTTCCATTATCGAAATTTGTTTATCGATACTTTCCGCACTAGTCGATAAATGCCAACGATGTAGGTTTTGTAGGACGTAAACGTAAAGTCAGATTGAAATAATTTCTCGTAAATGTTGAGAATTGTTATAATTCTAACGAAATATCATTTTAATGGCATAAAGCTACGTAAAAATTAATAAATGCCATTTTTAGACGCCTCCAATACGTTTCTAATTTAATGGTGACGCCATTACAAGTTTTTCTCTTGAGAATCTGTCAGTGTAATAGGAATCATCATTCGCCGCGCCGGGTATAGTACACAATAATTTGGCTTTTCTAATACGTAAGTTTTCCTTCTATGGTTGATCGTTCTTCACAATAATTTCGAGAGATGGCGCTAGTAGCTTGAATTTATAAAAGCCGAAAAATGGTAGCTTTTCTCACTAATCCTTACACATGAAAATAGTATTAACTTAATCTTAGTTAATAATATTTTCATATCGCCCTGTGTCTCTGAATTTTTTTTAGAATCGATCTGCTGATTCCGAACCGTGACCAAACTTTAATTTTACATTCATTTAAGAAGACAGGCATTTAAGTGCTACAATACAATGTTAAATGCTAATAGTTAATTAAGATAATATTTATCAAATTATTACACATACTCACGGGTTTAAAGAAAGAACCACTACGAAATTGTACCTACCTACCAGCTTTCCTATTTGTATTTTTGAGGTTATATAAAAATCTTATCTTTCCTTACTGTATCTGTAGAGATGGTAAAACAGTTTTATATGACAGCTACAAAAATAAAATAAAACTATAACACATCAATTCCATAACATCCGATACATTCCCTCCAATAAAAGAAAGCCAAGTGTTTTCCCGCCTTTGAATCGAATATATTGAGCCTTCAAGTGCCACCAGAATTTCCTTTGATCATCGCCATCAAGTCAAGAGCTGTATGCATGAGCACAGCTGAACGGAGGGACATATTTTTATTCGATAGACAAACACATGAAAGCATGGGACTTGATATAAAGTGAAAGCTCGTTTTATACTGTGTGATTATCAAAACTGTGTTATCGTAACAGCTTTTTTTGTATTCTGCTGTTTATATTGTTTTATTATGTTTCTATATTACATCTGTAGATATTTCTATGTTGAATGTTCATATAGAGTTGTTAGATTCTGTCATTTAATAATAAAATGCATTGAGGGAATTAGGTACGTATGGCGGTATGGATAGCGAGCCCCAGTCTTAGAGCATTAGTACCTAGTAGGTAAACTTCGGCATAATGATCGTGTGGATTACATCCGAATCAGCCCCGGTCCCAATTACCTACCTAATTCGTATAGGTAATCAGCATTCTACTGTAGATACTTATAATTCTAGATAATATTTTAAATTATAACAAATATACCTAAGTACTTTATGAAATTTGAATATAGTGTTGTATAAAGTATGATTTATGTAAAATACTGCATCTCGTCACTTCTCAGCGGGCACTGAAATGCAAATAGCTTGGGGACTTAGATTAGGGTTGCCACAATTGTAATATTATGTTTTTGTGTTTCACCGTTGGAAAAGTTGAAGCAATCGTAAATTTTGATATCGATGTCGATTTCAAAGCAGCATCGCTCAGTAGAAGAGATGTGAAATAAACGTAGAACAACGTAGGGTAATATGATCGTAAAATTTTAAAACATTTGTGAATGCAGTTCATTCGTGAAACTTGGCATAATTGACTGTACAATAAAATATATTTTTAATAGATGTTACTTAAACGAGATAGCCACCACGGGCCGCCAACATCGACCCGTGCTTACTGAAAGACCCTGTATTTTAAAACTAACTCTGAATATTAGAAAAACAATGACGCGACAACCCTAACGGTGATGTTTATTATTCTTTTGATTATAATAAACACAGGTTTGTGTGAAGCCTTCTCCACTTGGAATAATATTAACTTGGGGTTCAAAGGACAAGAGTATCTTTATGGTAAATAAAATGAGATTGGTTAAGATTTTTTTGTAGGTGAAAGATAGGATAGGATACATAATATGTAGATGGGTAACTAGGTACCTACTATAGTGAAATTTAATTAGATAATATAACGTCAAATAAAAGCACTGGATTGATTTGCCTCCTTGGCACAGTGATTAATATTTAATACGTAAATCTATACCTACTTAGGTAGGTATTATAAAGCTGAAGAGTTTGTTTGTTTGTTTGAACGCGCTAATCTCAGAAACTACCGGTCCGATTTGAAAAATTCTTTCGATGTTAGATATCCATTTATCGAGGAAGGCTATAGGCTATATATCATTGCGCTAAGACCAACAGGAGCGGAGCCACGCGGGTGAAACCGCGAAGCGCAGCTAGTGTGGAATAAAAAAGTTCGGAATTCCTGATTCCACTATGGCGAAGATACTAAAAAAGCTTATGTGTCAGAAGAAGAAAGTAATTAAAATAGCCAAATAGGTGTGCAATATAATATCTACCCTAGATAAAATTACAATTTATTTCATTTAGAAAAAAGTACTTAGCTCATATTAATAGTTATGGACTTAACTTTTCAAAAATGTGTTATATTTTGTCTTAAAACAAAATTGTCATAGGTAAATCGCATATATATTGAGTTGATTATAAAACTTGCAGTACCTACCTACCAACATTTGTATTAAACATCCAAAACATTCAAAATCTAGTTTAAAACAATAGGTATAGATAGGGACTTTTAAATAACAATAATAGAGCTATGATAACATCGTCAGAACCTTGTTAGTTAAAAGTACAAAAATGTCAAAGTGAAGTATGAAAATAAAGGAGCACTCATCGCCGACAAAGTGTGGAAGAAGTCAATTCAATTATATAAATCCTTTAATAAGCAAATAAGCAGAAGTGAGAGTCATATTGAGATCAAAGGAAAGCTCGGCGACTCGACCTCTGTACAAAACGCGACGATCACAGTATGCTGTAATACATTGCGTATTTACTACCTACCTACTGACTGGTTCCTTGGACGTTGATGAATAAGGGGTAATGTAAGGTAGGTATAGTACCTATAAAATTATTCTTTTTCATTTGTTCTTCCGGTTTGAGATGGGACACGCCTGTCTTTCCTGTAAGGTCTTTTTTGATATAGAGCAGGCTCCAAGGAGATGTTCGTTTGCAAAAATAGCGGACCTAAATCTGACTTCTGATATATATTGTATAGGTCCCAGACATCCTATAGACAGATGTTGCCAACCAGTTTTGTGGTCCCCCTGCCCGCACCCCGGTAATTAAATATGGCATACAAAGAAAAAAATAAAAATTTCCAAAACATGCCGTGTGGGGTATCAAATGAAAGAGCTTATTGAGTAGATCACGAATATATAGCATACTATATACATTTCTTACACTTTCTCTAAGATTTTTTAGAAAATTTACGAAAATGGTCCATTTTTGAGTTAACTTTAAACCACTATAGATTGAAAACTCATGAATATATTTTTTAAATTATTATTTTAAATAATTAACAATAGTCCATTGTTTATGATTCAATAGTTCGTAATATAATATAAGTGAGCTATGTGGTGGATTTGATGAAAATAACTATATACTATATGAACTTGAAAATATACTCGCCATCTTTGAATGCTCCCCCCACTCCCCCATGCAACTATTTCACTGTACGAAATATTGAATCGTAAACAATGGACTATTGTTAATTATTTAAAATAATAATTTAAAAAATATATTTATGAGTTTTCAATCTATAGTGGTTTAAAGTTAACTCAAAAATGGACCATTTTCGTAAATTTTCTAAAAAATCTTAGAGAAAGTGTAAGAAATGTATATAGTATGCTATATATTCGTGATCTACTCAATAAGCTCTTTCATTTGATACCCCACACGGCATGTTTTGGAAATTTTTATTTTTTTCTTTGTATGCCATATTTAATTACCGGGGTGCGGGCAGGGGGACCACAAAACTGGTTGGCAACATCTGTCTATAGGATGTCTGGGATCTATACAATATATATCAGAAGTCAGATTTAGGTCCGCGATTTTTGCAAACGAAACTCCACTGAGAGTCCGGTCTAATAAGAATATACCTACCTAAATAGTTGTAATATACCTACATTATCGCCATCGGAATATACTTAGGTATTTGAATACATATCTACTGCAAAATCGCTGTATGAATGATTAATGTAACATATACAATAAAATAGAACATGTATATAGGAAATAGGTAGGTACCATAGTTATTTATAAAATAATAGTGCTAGGCAGTTTAAGATCATTTAACAAATTCAAAAATAATTCGCATACTTCTCGAATGCGATAATATTGGAAGTACCTACAAGTGTACAACCTACTTATATCTGTAAAAACCATCGCCAAATTTGTTCTAAATACATTTAATTTAAGTACCACGTGGCACGTATTAAATAAATATCTCAAAAATTTATAAGTCTATCAGTTTAGATTAAAAAGTAACTGTCGTAAAAGTACTCTATCTATTATCGTCAGTCGTCCCTATCTATTCGTCAAAAGTTTTTATATGTAGTTTAAAGAAGGTAACCTAAGTCTATTGAACACTTAAATACCTACCTAGTAGGTAGGTACAAGTCAAAGCTTTAAAATAAAGCTCTAGAAAGGAGAATAAGTTTTAACACTGTTTCATCTCTATAAGGTACCTACCTTATTAGGTTTTGTTTAAACGTTACCTTAAATTTCACTTTAAATACATTAAATAACATTAACATTAAGTACATTTAATAAATGTTTACATTTTATACGATTTGAACGATGCCACTTCAAGTATAAACCAACTTAACATTATTTTCTCTATACTAAAATTGTAAATTCTTCGAACTCTCTACACCACCAATACACTGTGCTTGACTGCGCAAACTTTATAAAACCTTGGCCAAACATGATGCATAATACACGCAGCCGGTCTGCTCTAGCGTGCGAGAAAGAGACTTACATATCAGCCACAAATGTGTTAGAAAGAGCACGAGCACACAGCAACAAATTGCGCAACTTGTGTGAGCGAGACGGCGTAAGTTCATTCGTATGGAGATGACAGGGAGGGGCGGTGTGTGAATTATTGAAGGCGGCGACGGTCCTTTTGCCTGCGAATGGCTGTTCCCGTATGGGGGGAGGGGGGGTTGGTTAGTTTGTGCCGTGTTTGCGCACCACTTGCTTGCCTTTCCCGGCCAGTGCGATTTCGCCATCTAACTGTGAACTGTGCAGTGCAATGACCGTGAACTTTAATTGGTGATGGACGGCTGATCTGGATATAAGGTGGGTTAACGTACTTTAATATAACCCCTGGAATAAACTACATACTTACCTCTAAAACAACTGTGCCTGGACGACTATTGTTTGTTAAATTTCTTTATATAAGTCGATATTCTCTTGTAAGTTTGTAAGTTTAAGTAAGAATATATGATTCTTTAAACCTAATATGTTTTACATGTACGGTTAACGATCGAGGTAGAGCCTGGTAGAGTCTTCAATAAGATGTCAGTATGAGTGGGTAATTATCGGTAGGTATTTTAGATATGCGAGGAAAGCTTCCTCAATCGTTTTAACGATGCTTGGTATTTTAATAGTATCGCCAAAATATGTTTGATTTATTGAATAAGTTTTAACATAACAAAGACATTAGAAATATCGACACAAGGCGTGGCAAGTACCTATAGTACCTAATTAACAACTAAGTATTCTTACCTACTTTTTTACTGTGGTAAAACATAAGTACATTGTACAATCATCCAGCACAAATTCGATTCAAAAGACTCTCACACTTTAAGTAAGTTCTATTTTCATTTTTTAAAAATCTACTATGATGTCCTCTGAAATTGTACTTTATAATACCTTTAAACTATTAGTTATTTAATCGTTTAAAATGAAGGGGTTATCAATTGATGTAATACTAAATTATATCACAATAAATTAAATAAATTAATTACTAACATAATATAATAAATATGTACAACGCATCTCTTATAGTTTTTTTTACTCTATGAAAGTACATAGAGCATGGGCAGTGGACAATACTTTTTATATTTTGTTTTAATTGATAATTTTCAATTATAATTATATTTTGATGATCATTGCCATATTGTAAATAACTGTTATGTACCTAATTAAAAAAATAGCAATAGTAGTAAACTTACAATGGTTTCTCGTATATTACTTACACTTGCGTAGACGCTACGGCGTAGTCATGATGCTACGACAAGATAGAGTTGACGACCGCAACAGATAATCTTGACATTTCGTGAATATGATTAACGATGAATGTTATTTTGTTAGGTTATTTCTGACACACTTATCTCTAATCTTATCTACAGGTAAATTAGCTTGGAGAAATTTTTGCATATGTAGTGGTGTGTATATTACTCAGATCTTAGAGCGCGTTTCCACTATATCGTTCTGGCCTATACAAAAATGTTTCGATATCCTAACATTACTATTTAATTTTATACTTATTCCTAGCAACACTTTTGTTTTCAATAAAAACAAGTTTTTATTTGAAAGAAAATGGTTTTGACTTTATAAAAAAAAATATATCATTCAATTTTACGTCCTTGAGCAAACGACAAGGCGACTACCGTGAAACAATAAAATATCGTGTCCATAATAATTTGTTTCATAATTAATATTTGACCATAATAATTACGAAACAAAACAAATAAATAAATCGTCACTTGATAGTGGAAAGTGGAAACACGCACAAAACCAGAATAAACCAGTTTACGCTGTCCGCAGGTGCCACGTGCAGTCGTTTGGTACTGTTAGAACATAAAGCACATTTCATTCAAAAATTATAATTATTATGTACGTAGTTTAATTGATAAATTTTGTATTTGTTGATTGTTGTTATTATTTGTTATTATTGTTATAATATTTGTTGAAGTGAATTACATGTCCCGCAGCCGGAGGCCCCAAATGAAAACTCAGATGTACTTAAAAACTACATTTAATAGCTAAAATGAGACTTTTACACCCATGTCTGCACGATGCAGACCGGAGTTAAAGAATGAATTTATACAGTTTAATAATTATAAAGACGTAAGCTTGTATGCTAACTAAGGGAAATCGCATCCACATTCTATTCCCGTGCGAACGGCGTATTCAGCAGTTTTGTATGAAGGCAGGGCCATAACTAGTGTTTAATTTGTGTGTAAGTGTTGTAACTTTATATTGTTAATTCAATATGGCTCCAGTGTTAAAACATGGTCGAGGCAAGCCTTTGACTTCTCAAACTAAAGAATTAAACTTTAAATGTCGTTTCTTTTTCAGGTTAGTAAATTTTTCATTTTAGTAACATTGTTAATGTAAAAGTTATATGTATGTTAAATGTGCAAATATTAAAATAAAGTCTCATCTTTTTCAGAGGAGAAACACATATAGTTTAATTTAAAATCCCTTATATATACAGGGTTACTTGTAAAACACCGGCAACCTCGCAGGACAAGATAGCTAAAATCATAAGTAACAACATTTCGACTTTTGATAATTTGTTAGATTTTATTTTCATACAAAAATAAATATTCATTTAATTTTCCGTCTGAATATTATAAACTCTACGCCTCCCAAAAATTACGTAAACAAAAAGCGAACGAGAGGGGGAAGGGGGCGTCGCGTCGTCCATCCGATAATTAATAGAACATAGACTTACAAATGTAAGGAGAGTACAATAAAAGTTTAAAAAATCATTTAAAAATAATTTATTGCGTTATGCCAAAAGTCGTAGAACAAATGTTGTTACTTATGATGTTAGCTATCTTGTCCTGCGAGGTTGCTGGTGTTTTACAAGTAACCCTGTATAAAATAAAAACTAAAAATAAAATGTTGTTTTATTTTATTTGCTGACCATACACTACTACAAACGCAAAAATTTCTCCAAGCTAATTTACCTGTATAATATGTAAATTATATAATTGTTTTCTTTATGAATTAGTTGTCAGTTATAACACCAAGCTGTTACCTACTCTTTACATTAAAAGACGGTATCTAAGCCAAAATACTCTTCTTGGCATGCTGTACGTACCTAATACTTTGTTAAAAATAAAGTGATCGCTTTATTAATATGCAATATCATATTTATACTAGCTCATGCCCGCGACTTTGTCTGCATTAAACGAGTGCGAATTTTTTTATACTAAGTATTTAGTGACACTGCTATAATAAAATAATGAATATTATTTGAGTAGGTAGAACTTTAAAATGCAATAATTACCTAAATTACGCAATATACCTACAAACAGGTACATTACAGTTTGAAAATTTTCATAGGTTTTAGTATTTAAATGCACATTGATAACACTTAGGATTATTTTTAACAACACTTTGTAAATAAATAAATAAAATTAACGGGCAGTAGGTAACTTACACTAAGTAGGTACCTAATTTGTCAAGTACCTAACATGTGTGAAAAACATAGGTACCTATGCTTTCAAAATAACTTCTAATTATTTCGACAAAATTAAAAGTAGCAGTTACTAGTAAAAATATGTAGATTTTTAATAACAATTACAATCATTTTGTTTGTCAAATCTATCACCACATTCTGCTTAGCCAAGACCCAAGTTTATAAATTATCGAAAGTTCCATAGCAAAAATGTTGACCAATTGAATACATCCTTGAACATTCGCAATGCATTTTCTAAAGACTTCCTAATCCTTCCGTCACACCGTTTACGATTTATTGTTGATTTGTTTGTAAACTACTATTTATCCTCTTAACTGTAACGCAAATAGGAAGTTATAGGAACTAAATATTTTGGAACTAACCGACGTTTAACAAAAAATGTATACAATTTGAAAGTGCTGAGGAAGCGAAAGTAACTACGAAAAATCCGTTGTTTGGTTTTGTTGAAAGTTCTACGTTAGAATGTTATTTTTTTTATATTGACGGATGGGGTTTCATATTAAAAAAAAAGAAATTGTGCGATTATATGCAAGCAAAATCTACATAGGAATTAAACATAGGACTTATTTTAACGTGTTTTATTAATTACTAGCGCGCTTCTACTTTCCGCGCGTGGCTACGTCCGCATTGAAGAAAACTTAACAAATTATGTAACTTCCTCTTCAATCGCTCTTTCTATTAAAACATCAATTGCGAATACATATATAGCGGAAAGTGACTTTGTTTTATACTTTTAAATCTATACTAATATTATAAAGCTGAAGAGTTTGTTTGTTTGTTTGTTTGAACGCGCTAATCTCAGGAACTACTGGTCCGATTTAAAAAATTCTTTCGGTGTTAGATAGCCCATTTATCGAGGAAGGTTATAGGTTATATTAAATCGCGCTACGACCAACAGGGGTGGAGCCACGGGGGTGAAACCGCGCGGAGCAGCTAGTCTTAATATATATCTCTACGACGATATTTCGACGTAACTAGGGATAAATAATGCGTTAGATATAAGTCTGTTAAATCATGCAGTTTAGGGTTGTTGAGGATTCCTCTTCCGCTTCCTCATAATGCGGAAGTTCCGCAATATTTTGGGTTCCTCTACCGTTACCGCATCCTCAAAAATGAAAATTAAAAAATCCTCTTCCGCTATCGCTTCCTCAAAATTTAGAGGAAATTTATGAGGATGCTGATCCGATCGGGCGGCGAATTTATAAAGCCTATTTAAACTAACTATGTATTTGAGATTTGAGTTACGAGTCGGACTCTACTAACGAATAAAACCTAGTCGAGTAGAGTCTTACCGCCATATTTATATCTGCGCCTAACACTTATCTCTAAACATAATAATTAATAATATAACATTTTCTCTCATACTCAGAAGAAACATATTTTACCCTTAGATTTTACCAAAGAATGTGTGTCAAAAGCATTGAGTTGTCAAAAGTCATTTTAAATTAAAAAACAAACAAGTTGTTTAAGCTTGCATAATATCTACTTACCAGTTAGTTTTTTTTAGTGGAAATCGTCCTAATGTCGCTTCTGGCACTGAGATAGATTAGGTTTTTTCGAGTTATATGCATAAACAAAAGCTCATCTGAGTCCGGCTCGTGACTCAAATAGTTAAAGTACGGAGTACCTATAGGCTTTGTAAATTCGCGATCGGGCGAGCTAACCTCCCCTCCCGCGCTGTTCCTTGCTTGTTTCTACCTGTCATATATTATATTATATTTGTTTGTAATTAATAGACTCAAAAACTATTGGAACAATTATTAATATTTTTATTGAATACGAACACTGAGTAAGATGCTCTTTTGTAGTTTATGACAAAGTAGCAATTTTGCTAGTATACCTAGTTAAAATATCAATATGTACAGACAGGAGAATGGCTTTTGTTTTAATTTTGATTTCTAAAAGTTTTTGTTTTTTAATTTTGATTATAATTTCCTATCATCCTCATCCTCATCCGCTTCCTCTTCCGCTTCCTCATCCGCATCCTCTTCCTCAAAAAAATATCCTCTTCCTTATCCGCATCCCCTAAATTTGTGTGTGAAAATTCCTCTTCCTCCTCCTCTTCCTCATAATCACTTCCTCAACAACCCTAATGCAGTTCTAAGGCTGGGTTGCACCTGTGGCTGTTACTTAGCATTAACGAACAAAGTAATGTTTAAGGAAAATATGAGTTGCGCCGTTTGTCAATTTTATAGAGGCCGTCATAATTTTAACACTCACTATAAACGTTCGTATTTCACGTTAAAATAACTGTCAGAATACAAAATTAGATGTCATTTTACTTGAGACTTTGATAACTATGCTAAAAATACGCTGGTGCAACCCATTTGGCTGTCACTGTAAAAGTCACCGTTACTGTTATTGTTAAATTTGATATTAAATTTAAGGCGAGGTATTTCAACGCGCCGTTTGCGCGAGTCGCTCCTTGCGTCGGCTTGTCAAGAAAACGCTGGACAACGATAAGTTCTGAGATATAATATGTATTTAATAATTACAGGGCTTCAGTTGAAAACCAAAATTTAGCACGTTTTATGCAGTACATCAAAATACATATCCTTATATAAAAATTATTTGCAAAATCAGAAATTTCATTATTAAATAATTCGTTTTCGATTTTTATTTTAGCCTATTTTTATGATTTTATATGATCAAGCAAAATACACGTGGTTGTGTAACAAATTAGCACACTTTTTAGGCAATATCTTGAAGTGTATTGATTATTTTTTTCTAAAAGCGTCATATAATTGCAAATACATACATGAAAAATTTGATCTTGTAAACCAATTTTACTCCGCTTCGCTGACGGGACTCCCCTTACTAAAATTTGGTGCAACCAAGCCTAAATGTTTTAGATATGTTTTATATAACAATAATTATACAAAATAATCATCATGATTTTATCATCTGTAGATAGGGCATTTTATAAAATTGATGAATTATTTTTGATTTCTATTGAATATTAGTAGGCAGTAGTAATACAATAATTCTAATCAATGAATTATGGAATCCTTTATCCTTACATAGAAAATTATAAAAGTGAAAGTGTGTTTGTTGATTTGATTGTTTGTCTTCCTTTTACGTAGCAATGGAACTATTTTATAATATTATTTTTGTATCTGGAGATAACAAGGAGTCCTGAGGCTGAGTGTGATAAAGGCTATTTATTTACCACGGTAAAATTTCTTTCCCATGGGAATTGCCTTTGACTACGGGCGTAGCCGTAGTATGTTATATTTCCTTTGAGTTTAGTATTACAGCTGAGTACCTATGAACATTCATTCCATTTACCTGAACAGAGAGAATTTCAGAACACCGTTTCATTTTACCGTTCAACAATTATCATTTAATGTTTGTCACTCTAGTTCCGTTTACACACCGAAATGGTTTGACAGATTTAAGCGGAATTTGAAGTAGATAATAGATAGAAGGGAAAATGTCCATACGCGTTTATTAAAAAAAAAAGATTTGCCTGGGACGAATTAAAAAGAATCATAGGTACCTATTTGCTTAAGAATGTAGCTAATGTAGTTAGTAAAATCTAACTAAAAATTACATTTTTCTTCAACTAAAAATTACATTTTTCTTCAACTAAAAATTACATTTTTCCCGAGTTACTTACGTCATATATTTCCCAGCCCCCGAGTAGAACCGGGGCGAGCGAATATACGAAAATTTCCTGAAATCAATAGCGGAGGCATATCATTGTCAAAGGTCCCTCAGTAATTGCCCTCACACCTCTTTACACGTATTTTAACAAACTGTGAGGACATTAAACATCGCCAAGGCTAATCTAATCAATTCCCTCTGAGGGCGTCAACCCGTGAGGCTTAGGGACATCAGGTGAAATGATGGGAGGGGACTTACTCACTTGGATATGTATATTGCAGTATAGATGTATTGTAGAATCTGAATGTAGACGTTTTGGATGGGAAATTGTAGAGTTTATAAATAATCTTAATATTATTATAAATGTGAAAGTTTGTGAAGAAGGATGGAAGATATTGGCTACTTTTTATCCCGGAAATCGCACAGGAATGGGAACCATGCGGATTTTTCTTTGAAAACGCGGCCGAAGCCACGGGTGGAAATCTAGTTACGTAATATTATTGGAAAAATAGGCGGTTTTGTATGTTTGTAACGAATAAGATAAGAGAAAATATTTACACACAAGAATAAAAGCTATAGGTAATATTATTGCTGTTTAATAGTATCAGTTCAACTGAGTTGGAGCGTGTGGGGATAAAAAAATAAATGATTTCTAGTCCGTTAAAATAAACCTTAATTCCTATTTGTATATGCTTTCATATTTTAGCAACAAACAAAATTAGGTAGAGTTAAAACACATTAAATGTTTCAAGAGCTTTATAAGGTGGGTGAAGAGAAATTAATATCATTATAACTGCCAAATTTTTTGATAAACGTAAGTTTATAAAGTTTACTAACTACGAATCTATCGGTCGATTACAATGAAAGTTAAAAAAAACTATTAATTTGAATTCAAAATACAGTTCAGTCACCCCGTCGCAGCGCTGTCAAAAGGGCGACCACTTAATGTCAGCAATCATTTCCGTCAGTGACAGATGAACGGACGACTGACAGGATTTATTAAGATCAAATTTTATATAAATCAACTTTTGGCAATGGGTTTGAATACGGTGATTTTGGTAGCTAGCCGAGCGTAGTGTCTTTGATCCTGTTCAAGTAGGTAAAGAAATCTTAAAATTATCGGTAGTTAATTGTTTAAGTTTTGAAATTATCTTAATTTTTTGTTGACTTGACCCGGCTTTGCACGTGCGTAAATTTAGAAGCTCCGAAAGTACAGTTTTTTGAGATAAATTCTAAAATGTCACTTATGTATAGACCTATACTTATATATAAATTACGTTTAGGTATGAACACAATTTTACATTATAATATATTAAATTACTGATTGTTGGTTATAACCGCCCGTTTAAAAACCCTAAAGGAGTTTTAAAGGCTCTGGCAGATATAAATAAAAGTTTTTTTTTGCTATGAAAACAAAAAATAGAGTTATTAAAAATTACAGTCGTAATATGAAACGGTATAGATACTTAATAGGTTTTATTTTATAATCTCTAGATATTTTCAATTCAAACTATATATTGGTAATTATCACAGTTAGAAATGAATTACCTATACTTACCTAAATAATGTTGCTCTATCATAAAAACTACGGAAATTATGCCTCCAATCCAGCCCACTAAAACTCTTCATACCTAATCCTGTCGATTACCAGAAATCCAAATGAAATGTCAACATATCAGAAAATCGTAATAAACAATTTGCGGCTACCCTCAGCAATTTGGGGCCCCTTTGAGTTATAGCCAAATAATACGTCCAAATATGAAGACCCCTACTCGTGAGGAAACTGTATGGAGAAGAGGCTCTTTCTCTTTAGCCGGTTGTAATGACAGTGTTTAACATACCAAATTATAGAGACCTCTGTTTGAGTTCAATCTGTTGGTGGTAACCATGGTTTTTGATTTGTCTGGTTTATTTTTTATGTCTTTAGTCTATATGAAACTAGATTTCCGCCCGCGGCTTCGCCCGCGTTTTCAAAGGAAAACCCGCATAGTTCCCGTTCCCGTGGGATTTCCGGGATAAAACATACCCTATGTGTTAATCCAAGTTACCTTCTATATGTGTGCTAAATTTCATTGTAATCGGTTCTATATCGGTAATATTATTATTTATTCTCAATAGAATAAATAATTTATTTATTCTCAATAGAATAAATAATAACATTACCTTCAAAATCGCCTAACAACGGTTTAGAGCAATCTTCCGTATCCTCTCCCATCTCACGGAACCGTTGTATTAAGTTCTCTTCTGAATTATTTCTGAGAAACACGAAATTAAGGTTATTTATTATGCACACCATGTTTAAATATAAATTTATAGTTGAATCGTTTCTATTGCCTTAAATACGTATTTTATCATAATTTATCTATAATATTATTTTTTATTGATTTTCCTGACTTATAGAAATTTTCCCCACAAAGAGAAATTTTCCTGACGTATAGAAATTCTCCTGCCTTAGGTATCGAAATTTTCCCGACTTATGGATTTTTCCTGACTTATAGAAATTTTTGCGGCAAAGCGAAATTTTCCTCACGTATAGAAATTTTCCTGGCTTATAGGATTTTTCCTGACGTATAGAAATTTTCCTGCCTTATAGAAATTTTGCTGGCTTATAGAAATTTTCCCTACGCATAGAAATTTTCCTGACGTATAAAAATTTTCCTGGCTTATAGATTTTTTCCTGACGTATATAAATTTTCCGGACTTATCGTAATTTTCCCGACTTATGGATTTTTCCTGGCGTATAGAAATTTTCCTCACGTATAGAAATTTTCCTGACTTATACAAATTTTCCCTAACTATATAAATTTACCTAACGTATAGAAATTTTCCTGACGTAAAGAAATTTTCCTGGCGTATATAATTTTTCCTGACTTATACAAATTTTCCTGACGTATAGAAATTTTCCTGCCTTATAGAAATTTTGCTGGCTTATACAAATTTTCCCTACGCATAGAAATTTTCCTGACGTATAAAATTTTTCCTGGCTTATAGATTTTTTCCTGACGTATACAAATTTTCCGGACTTATCGTAATTTTCCCGACTTATGGATTTTTCCTGGCGTATAGAAATGTTCCTGACTTATACAAATTTTCCTTATCTATATAAATTTTCCTGACGTATAGAAATTTTCCTGGCGTATAGAAATTTTCCTTTCTTTTGGAAATTTTCCAGCTTATTGAAATTTTCCTGGCGTATAGGAATTTTTCTGGCTTAAAGGAATTTTCCCGACTTATTGAATTTTTCCTGGCGTATACAAATTTTCCGGACTTATGGAAATTTTCCTTTCTTATAGAAATTTTCCCGACTTATCGTTATTTTCCTGACTTATGGATTTTTCCTGGCGTATAGAAATTTTCCTGACGTATAGAAATTTTCCTGTCTTATCGAAATTTTCCTGGTGTATAGAGATTTTCCTGACTTATAAACATTTTCCTGACTTATACAAATTTTTCTTATCTATATAAATTTTCCTGACGTACCTATAGAAATTTTCCTTATCTATATAAATTTTCCTGGCAGAAATTTTCCTGACGTATAGTAATTTTCCTGGCGTATAGAAATTTTCCTTTCTTATGGAAATTTTCCAGCTTATAGAAATTTTCCCGACTTATGGAAATTTTCCTGACTTATAGAAATTTTTCCTGACATCGTAATTTTTCTGTCAATCGAAATTTCCCTAACTATTGTTAAAATCATTTTTCTAATCTTCCTAAAATTGGAAATTTTTACGACTGATTAAAGTACTACCAACCACCCACCTATTCCCACCCACATCCCCTACGCTATGCTCTCTATCCACAGGCCGCGCGTGCGCAGAATGGCTCAGTATCTGCATAGCTAGCGAACGTATAAACTCGCCCGGTCGTTGGGCGCTTTCACCAGGGCCCTGGAATTATGGAATTATTATTAAGTTCATGAACAATATCATCATCATCATTTTTATTGAAAACAATATTCATATATTTTTCTTTGCCCGCGGATTCCCCTGATGTTAAATTCGCATTAGTATGAGTCGTTTCACCGCTGTCAAAAGTTACCCATGGCCATGTCACATTAAAACGAATAAACACACTTTCGCATTTATAATATTACTAGAGGTCCGCCCCGGCTTCGCCCGTGGTACATATTTCGCAATAAAAGGTAGCCTATGTCCTTTCTCGGGTATCAAAATATCTCCATACCAAATTTCATGCAAATTGGTTCAGTAGTTTAGGCGTGATTGAGTAACAGACAGACAGAGTTACTTTCGCATTTATAATATTAGTATGGATTACATAATATCCTTTTAGGTACTTACTCTTGTTATTAATCTATAATATTATTAAAATTACGTACATAGTTGTAAGTCGTAAATGCGAAAAAGCGCTTCTTTACATAGATATGTACTTATTACTATTACTAAGTACTATTTATTGTAGGTATGCAAATGGAAATCAATTATCAAACATAAATATAATAATTTAGGGGGCAATTTACATAGCAGACCACTGCCACACAGCCGAGTTTTAAGCTCGTTATTACTAGCTCTACCTAACAAACTCAAAAGAGGTTGAATGCAATTTCGATCGGGTCAATGTTCATTCACTAATTTAAAATGATGCTACTTGTAATACTTTAAACTCCATAATTTTACTAATTGGTCTTAGTCAGGATACTCTGAAGAGATTCACATTATTACATTCAAATAACTTTACATTACTACTAGCGGTCCGCCCCGGCTTCGCCCGTGGTACCTACATGTTTAAACTATCCTATCTCTCAAGTTTGATCGAACTGCACATGGTGTGCGAATTTTATTATAACCGTTTAAATGGTTTAGGAGTCCATTGAGGACAAACATTGTGACACGAGATTTATATATATTAAGACTAGCGGTCCGCCCCGGCTTCGCCCGTGGTACCTACATGTTTAAACTATCCTATCTCTCAAGTTGGATCGAACTGCACATGGTGTGCGAATTTTATTATAACCGTTTAAATGGTTTAGGAGTCCATTGAGGACAAACATTGTGACACGAGATTTATATATATTAAGACTAGCTTTTACCCGCGACTTCGTCCGCATTAGATAGTTTTTTTTAACAGTAGTATGAAAAAACAGGAGCTGTACTTTTATGTACGTATATTTGAATTGTGCCGAGATGGGATGAGGCCATACTAAGTGTGATAGTCATAGGTTAGGTTAGATTAGGTTAATACAATATCATAAGTCGAAGATAAGTTACTGCTTAGAGTATATATTACAGTAGTATAGAGCGAGCGTATTGCACAAATTGCTTAAGTAATGTAAATAAATATGTTTTCTAAGTAAATTTTATGTTCAATATGATAATTTCCTAGACTATGTAATGTAATTTTTAAATTTATTTGTCAAGTGAATAAAGTTTGTTTCTTCCGTATGAATATTTCTTGTATTAATAATTTTAAGTACTATAAAAAAATATGTTTAATTGGAATATCAGAAAATCGTGAGGACTATTTTTTAAATAATAAATCCAATAATAATAATAATACATTTATCTTATAATACATTCGCATTCATAATATTAGAAAGTAAATAAAAAACACACCACACTACACGCGCTCGCGTCAGGAACGTCGTTTTGTTCTCACCCGTGCCTATTAATGTTCCCAATTCGTTGTGCGCGCTATATCGGTAGTATAAATACTCTAAGGCTTACCGCAATACATTTTTATATACAACGTTTTTTGTTTTTCCTTCCTTGGCCAGAACGTAAAGATTTTGTGGGTTTGAGACTCGTGAGCACGCTACATATAATTGTCCATGGGAAAAACATTTTTTTTCCAAATTTACACCTGCAACTTTCAGCGTTTGGCTCTTAGCTTTATTTATTGTTATTGCAAATGCTGCTTTCAGAGGAAACTGTACTCTTTTAAACTGGAACGGCAAATCGGTTGGAATTATTGGGATGCGGGGAATTAAAACATTTTCTCCTTTGGCTATTCCAGTCATGATTATAGCTTTTATAATATTTCGTCCTAGGTAAGTAATCTGTAGCCGTGTACCATTACATAACTTTGGTGCGTCAAGATTTCTCATTAAGAGGACTGGAACACCAACCTTCAATCTCAACTTATGAGAAGGCACCCCTGATAATTCCAAAGAATTAAGAAATTCTATGGGGTATGATGTTACTTGCTCCGTGTCCATAACGTTGTCTACTGAGAGGTATTCGACGATATCTCTCTCCACGTCCGACATAATTTGTTCGTTTATCTGGCTAACTATCTCATTAGTTGGCGCTAAAATTGCCCTCTCACACAACCACTCCCGATTGGCCATATTTATATGCAGGTTTGGATAGACATTACTTTTTAATTCATCTGTGCTACAAACAATTTGACATAATTCACGACTCAACGTAATCGAGCCGTTACAGTCTGTTTGCATACAATCTTCTCCGATTTTTAGAAGAGCAGTGGCATATTGTCCTGCTTGAGAATCATTGTGTAGCTGTACTCGCATATTCGTAGTCAGACAAAACTTTTTTACATGTACCCATAACATAGATGCTTTCAAACATGCGTTCATTTCATCTGCCGGTGTACCTCTAGTAATTACCGGCAGGGTCTGTCTAAAGTCGCCAGCTAAGAGAACCACCATCCCTCCCATGATAGCCCGGTTGTTCTTGATGTCTTTTAGTGTACGATCTAGTGCTTCAACTGCTTTTTTGTGGGACATTGTACATTCATCCCAAACCAACAATTTACACTGCTGCAACATTCTTCCACGCTCACTACTTTTGCTGATATTACATACTGGCGTTTCCTCATGAGCTAAGTTCAAAGGCAGTTTCAGAACCGAGTGCGCTGTTCGTCCACCACTAAGCAGCGTAGCTGCTATTCCTGAGGAAGCTACTGCTAAAGCAACTCCTTTGTTTCTCCGAATTTGAGCTAACAATAGATTCAAAAGAAAAGTTTTGCCTGTGCCTCCAGGAGCATCTAAAAATAGCAAACCACCTTCTCCGCTGGAAATTTTTTGTATAACTGCGTCAAAAACTATTTTTTGTTCTGAATTTAAAAGTGGAACATCCTCTGTTATTCTCTGCTCTAGAGCGACAGTATCATAATTTAATTCTCGAACTAAATCACTGCTCACTTCACCAATTCTCTGTGGTCTGGTCATCCCAAATTCTGACAAATCTTTCCCAGTAATATTTATAACGTGATTTTCTACAAAAGTTAAAGCCTCATTGTAAATTATATCAGTTAGATTTTGTTCTTGAACTCTGTGTATAATATCATCCGCCATATCATTTTTAAACTTATCCCACAATTGTTGAGGATTTGACAGTCCACATGTTGCTACTAATATAGCAAAAAGCTCTCGCACTTTGGGAGCAGATTTGCACTGTGCGGCCTCTTCTAGAGTTAGTTCCCACTGGTTATCGTTTTCTAATAACCCTCTGGCTTCACACGTCTCTCGAAATGTTGTAAATTCTTGATCATTATGCTTTTTTAGATCATAAAAAGAGGTTGGCCCACGCACATGATGTAACAGCATTCTCAAACAGAAACATTCCATGTTACTAACATTGACCGTGTATACTCGCCCTAAGGCATCTCCGGATTTGACACCAGGCCAATTTTGAACTGGCACTCCTTGAATGCGACGTTTCCATTCTTTTCGTGTTGCATTCCAGGTGTAATACCTTGATACCTCGACGTAAAGAAGCGTTCTTGCAAACTCATCTCTTGTACAGAGTTCAAAAAAAGCTGTGAGAGTCGTTTTAGGTGGCGAAGATAGCCTCTCTTGTAAATTATTAACCGACTTCAAAAAAGGAGGAGGTTCTCAATTCGACAGTATTTTTTTTTTTTTGTATATTTGTTACGCGATTACTCCGGCAATTATAAACCGATTTGAATAATTCTTTTTTTATTTGGTAGGTCATACGTCAGAGGTGGTCCCATTGTCACCAGGTCAGGATCTGATGATGGGATCCTGGGGAAATCGAGGCAAACCCTCAAATTTTGTAGGCATATACACTGTTTATCAGAAATTATCTTAATCTATGTAGATTTTTGCATCTAATGGTCACCATCTGATGTTGCTGAGCTGATGATGAAGCTGATGATGAATGGTTTAGGAGTATGGGATCTCTGTAACAAAATTATGTAATACCATCGAATTTGAATGTGTTTGAGTCTAATTAATAAGTACTCCGATCCTATGTGGTATTCAGGGTCTGATGATGGAGACGGTAAATAGCCATGGGAACTCTGGAATAAAATAAAGCAATTCCGCCGTGTTTGTGCTCATTTGATTCGTCTCGACTAGGAGCTTCATGCTAGTCGATTTTTAACCAACATCAAAAAAGGAGGGTTTTTGATTCGACAGTATGTTTTCTTTTTGTATGTTTGATCATATAGATTGTTCGAAAACATTCCTGCGGTTGCGACTAGCTTGTCGCATAGCATCTAATCGAGCCGATCTGGATTCGATAGATTCATTTGACAAACGCTCGTGAATCAAACCAAGGCGATGAGAACGTTGCTCTTCGCTTTCGTTTGATAAACGCTCGTGAATCAAACTGAGTCGTTGAGCATGACTTTTTGGACTTTCATTAAGCCTTGATAAGTTTGAGTATGCGAAAGTCTATACGCCCGCTGCTCATCACTCTCATTTGCAATTTTTATTGCAAATCTTTCCCTACTCTTCTTTAGACGATCTTCCCTCTCGTCCCTACTTTCTTCCAAACGACGCTTTCTCATTTGAGAAGCGCGTTTAGTAGGCCTATCCATATTATATATATCGGCGGCGGCTGGATTTTGAAACTATGTGGGCTGGTTATATCCCCTATATGGGGCATCTTGGGTAACTTCGAGCATCAAAAGACATAAACGGAATCTAACACTGACAATAATAACTGAAATCACTTATGAACTGAAATGAATACTTTGTATAGCGAATCTAAACTCAAACTAATATAGACTCGAACAGACAAGTCCGCTCGGCACGAGCTCCAATACTTGAATGCCCGTCCGCTACTACGGCCATGTCCAAGTGCACTTCGTGAGTCATGCGCTTGCGTTCGGTAATATCAGGGGGGGGGATCTCCGACACGGCCATCTCTGACGATCACACGTCCTCGTGTGAGGTCTCTGCAAAGACTACATACTCACAGTATCCTGCTCGGCCATACTGATTCTTGTCAACCATTTTAGGTCGTTACTAAAACAAACAATAATCATTATTGATCAATCAGTGCCGCACCAACAGCTCTCCTCGATTTCGCACCTACGAAACGTAATAGCTCTGAATAACGTCGCACCAACGACTCATGTCGATTTCGCACCAACGAAACGACTATAGCACGGAACATCGTCGCTACAACGACACACCACAATTTCGCATCAACGAAATGAGGCTAACACTTAATAACGTCGCTACAACGACTCATCTCGCTTCGCAACAACGAAAACAAGGATATCTCAAAAGGTCGTCGCTTCAACGACTCATCTCGTTAACGCACCAACATAAACAAGGATAACTCTAAATGTCATCGCTGCAACGACTCATCTTGCTTTTGCATCAACGAAAGCAAGGATAGCCCGTCGCTACAACGACATTACTTGTTAACGCACCAACGTAACGAAGAACAAGACAAGAGACAAATGGCAACTGCATCTACTACCACTCAATAAACGGCACTACAATGCATTACAAAATCCAGATAAAACATTTAACATCTCCCCTTTTACACAAAGCTCTTACGTCATTTTAACTACCACTACTAGCTACTACTAATAACCTCATGGTCGGATATTTTCCTGACTCTGTTGTGAGGATTTTGGAATTGAATGATTTGAAACGGCACTAATAACTACACCTCAACAATTTTAAGCGTACCCTTAAACTTCCATTCAAGCTTGCTTTGATTTATTTCCTCAATTTCGAAAAGAAGATTATCACCAACATTAAATTTCCATTAGTTAGCTTTACTTTTATCATAACTTGATTGACTTCATTATTAATTACAGACATTAATCCCAAAAGTCTACTGCTCTATCAGCTATCTAGCTTTTGTAACACGGTTTATAGTGAAGTTCATTGCCAGTCGTACGTCACCTAACGCATCTTTGACAATATCGATGTTTGCTAGACTATTTCCATGTCCAGCAGTGTACAACCAAAGGCTGATGATGTTGATGATGAAGACGATGATGACTTCCATGTCCAGCAGTGGACTACAAAAGGCTGATGATGTTGACGATGACGATGATGATGACTGCCATGAGCACACTTTTCAGCGTACTCGTCACTATCTACCTGATCATTAACACCACTACCCCCGGTGGAGACTACATCTTAATGTAACTTTATTTTTTTTTACAGAATAACTGAGAAAACATTCACTTTCTAAGCACCTTCCCGATTATCAAAAATATTGGCTGGTTATCCAAACAAATTAACACTGGACTCTAGTGCCATTATACTACTTCTACTACTACTAAACCACTACACATTTTTAAAGTAATAGAGCAAAACATATCGGGTGAAAGTATCAATTAGACTAAAACATACTCCTTAACATCATTCTTCCCTCTAAGTTCCCCTGTAGCATCAATGTGCACGAAATACTAACTTAAGAGTTTTGCTTGAATTCTGCCCGAGCTAGGCTTAGAGATTTAGCAAGTGATAAGGTTGACAACGAACTTACGCACGAACTTAGACATGTAACCCAGATGCATGACTAAATCGTGGATATTATGTACCACTGATCTTTTACCATTTTATCTGCACCTTGACAAATAATTTGCAACCTTACCGCATATGTCTTCCAGACATCAACAAGTAACAACTCATTCTGCATGTCCAAATGCCTCTCTTGGTCCTGGCAGCCAGTCAACGGAAAGCTCAGCTATGTTGACTCGATTCTGCCCCACACAATTTGGAATAAACGAAATACATACTGTGACAGCGAATGTGCATTGCGCGAAACTCGAAAGGCAACCAACATCCTTTATACTAGCTCCCTTTATCTCTGTCATGAATGATATTAGAGTCGATAGACTGGAGACAGACCCTCTCTACCTGTGAACACGTGAAGACACTACTCTGCTTTTTACTAAACGGCTCCCACCGAATTGCAATCAGTCACCACTGCAAACTTGCAAACCTGTAAATAATACCTGAAGTGCATAACTGCATTAACCACTGCTATGCTGCTGCAACTTAAACTGCGGTCTCGTGTGCATGGGAGTAAAACCTGGTCTCTAAGGCAGTAGTTCTACGTTTGTAGTAAGCAACTGGATGCTACTAACCGTCATGTTTCCGTATCAGTTCAGTACCACATCCATCCACGCTCGCATCTATGTGAACTGAGGTCATACACCATAAGAATAGGCTGTGATGTTAAAAGACTAATAAACGTTCGACTGATTAGCTCATGTGATGATGAGTAATCACTAATTAATTTTACTTCCCTTGTAACTTGTAAGCATAAACAATAGTGCTATAAATTAAGAAAACTGTTAATAAACTAACAGAACTAAGAAGCTGTATAAGCTATGTAATTGTACTTTACCATCCTTAATGACAAAGCCTAAGTATTCAACACTACGCTTTCAAAACTTACATTTGGATAGGTTGAAAGAAGATACTACCTTCCTCAAAGCACTCACTCCACTCCTTACTACAATCCGGAAGCGCACTGTACCTTGTTCCACGAGAGAAGCTAACCAGATAGCTACTTGGTTTCACTAATCCAGCTGTTAAAAACTCATTGACTTTGTTACGCAACCTGCTGCTCGTTCAACGCACATAACTCCTCTAGAACAGACACATATTTCAACTGTAACTCGAGATGGTAAATTAGTGCTAATGCAATAATGATAATACACTAAAACACAACACATTGAAATTCTCTAATTGAAATTCACGCCTCTGCATGTTGGACTTATGTCCCTAAGTAAGCCTACCAAACCGCTAGGTATCTTTCTTCTATCGGTACCCGTGTATAATAGAGAGAAACGTAATTAACTAAGCAACACGCTTCAATAAGATGAAATTATTGTATTGTCACTATTCCTTAGTAAATGTACACAGTGTGAACTAAATCTGTCTAATTAAAGTAGGTAGTTCAAAATCGAGTTCGTTGCATACGAACAATAAAGGAAGCAGTAAGCGTCTTAAAAATCCAAACAATTTTTCGTATCAGACTTGCTACAAACAAGAACATTATTACGCAATAAAATAACACATTAGAATATCACACATGTAAACTTTGTGTTTAATTTCTCAACCTAATAAGCTAGCATCGCTATCATAATAATTATTAGGCACAACACAAATTAAAATTACTAAAAAGTAATCCCCCATTGTAACTTGCCATAAACCTTGTTATGAACTGTCTACAATAATGTTAACAGATTATTTTGAAATTAATGTTATTATTAAAAACGCTTACTAGTCAATTTGCTACTAGCAATTATATCTCTGATAAGGATACACTCAGTACCAAGAAACAAAACTAAACATGTATGACTCACAGTTGTCCATAAGTTTGCCACACGGCACGTGTTGACTCAATGATTGCGCTCAGGCAACGTGGATGTACCTGACCTGCTGGTTTTCGGTGATTCTGTGCCTAGTGCAATCATTAGCACCTTATCCGCTCGTGCACTCCGATGCAAAGTGGCCAGACACGCCACACATGAAACAAATGACTCGCGATGGTTAAACCCTGCACTAAGAGGACTGCTGATCCGTCGCGCGCCCTCCATCTGCTGTCTGCGAATGGCATTTACACGCAGGTCTCATACAGACTTATTGATAGCACACAGTCAGCGAAGCAGCCCTGTTGCGCCTCGCACTTGTCCTGTAAATGTCACTAATTTGCGGAGCCCTTCACCGCATAAAGACGGCTGCCCTGCTCTCGCTGCAGCAATCCTCGGCAACAATCTCAGTAGCAAGGGCCACGCGCTGCAAACGCTTGTCAAACCGTGAAACATGCGACAAGTTGAAACGACAACTTCCTCCACCCACACATTTTGCCATTTCGAAGCCAATGACGCACACAATCAGACGGCACACACCGACAGGCACTCGCCGTTGCTTGGCTCGCCACCCTGCAAGTAAATAAGAGCAGCCGCACGGGGCTCAACATAGCCACATTACGGTACACAATATTATAAACAATTCTCGTAACTGCGACCACGGCTAATAGAAAATGAATTAAAGAGACATGATAGACACTTCGAAGTACTTTAACGTATTATAAATAGCAAATACTAACAAATAATAACTTTAACGGCTTTTTTCAAAACACAGATCAACGGACAATGGCATTACATCACGCACGTTATTGTTCCACTTGTTGTATATTGTGAGCACTCACCGGTTTTCTTATGGCTACGATTAAACGTCGCATGATACTATTTGCACCTCCAGAATAATTTTATAACACGTCTACATTACCACATGACGATTGTAAAAATCACGTTTATTCTTTGTGCTCAAAGCAATCCCGCTTCTGATATCGGCGGCGGCTGGATTTTGAAACTATGTGGGCTGGTTATATCCCCTATATGGGGCATCTTGGGTAACTTCGAGCATCAAAAGACATAAACGGAATCTAACACTGACAATAATAACTGAAATCACTTATGAACTGAAATGAATACTTTGTATAGCGAATCTAAACTCAAACTAATATAGACTCGAACAGACAAGTCCGCTCGGCACGAGCTCCAATACTTGAATGCCCGTCCGCTACTACGGCCATGTCCAAGTGCACTTCGTGAGTCATGCGCTTGCGTTCGGTAATATCAGGGGGGGGGATCTCCGACATATACAAACAAAATACACTAACTTTCCACTTAAAAATTAAAAATAAAGTTAATTTTTAGAAAAAAAACAAAAACCGACTTCAAGACTATACCTATATGTACAAATTTAAACTGAAAAGTAGAAAATAATATTAAATAATAATAATGATATTAATTTTTTATTTTAATTACTTTAAACATTCAACGAAAAGGTTTCCTAAGTTATTTTTGAAGTCGGTGCCAACCAAAACAAAAAAAAGACGTGTGGCACTCGGGGACTGCCGCGGTAAAGCTATTGCATGCTATGCCTTCATGCCACACCTCCACGCCCGTCGGAGGGGGGAGCGTGAGGTTTTTTCGTTACGGAATTTCTGGATTCGGTCCCCGCGCTCAAGGCCCGCGATAGAAGCTATGCAATAGCATAAATATCCTTAATAAAAAAATAACCTAATAATTAATTACACTATTTATTATATTAATTACCTTAACTTTTACTAGAGAACAGAAAATCGCACGTAAGCTTACTTATAAATTGCAAAGAAGCGCATCAAAATTTTTATGCATAGAGACACAACCGTCAACGACGTCTGCCCCATAGACTATATACTTATTACAGTCTGCCCTCACCATACTTGCTCTGTGGCCCTCACGCGCAGCCGCGTCGCGCCGCCGTACATTCCATTTGTTGCTGCCTTTGCAACAATAAAACTGTTCTTGGGCGGCACCGACTTCAAAAATAACTTAGGAAACCTTTTCGTTGAATGTTTAAAGTAATTAAAATAAAAAATTAATATCATTATTATTATTTAATATTATTTTCTACTTTTCAGTTTAAATTTGTACATATAGGTATAGTCTTGAAGTCGGTTTTTGTTTTTTTTCTAAAAATTAACTTTATTTTCCGTAAAATAGACACGTTCGCCGTTTTCTAAATGCACACTAAGGTGAGTAACAGAGGGGTGCCTTTCATGTAAGGGAAACCCTAACAAACGCCACACAGCTTCGTTGCTGCTGATATAACGGCCAGACTGATAGGTTTGAACTTCATCCACGGGATTTTCAGCTTCCGAGTTCCTGAAATTAAATATTGCTGAGTCGCTGCCTTTATTAATATATTTGCAAATGTATTTAATAGCGCGTACTGAACTGCAAGCCTCAACGTTTATGTGGGCGTTGAACATTTTTGATAAAATAGGGGAATAAGGTACTACGCAACCATTGTCTACTGTAACGTAACTGCCGTTTCGGAGTTTAACAGATGCCGTTTGACCTCCGTCTGCTGGGGCTCTCCTACGATACAACGGATAACCACTATCGTTGTGGACAGTCTCTTTGATTAGCTGGCGAGGGAATTTTTTGGTGCATTTCCCATCCTTCATGCAAGGGCTTTGAGGGTTTTCGGGACCACATGGACCATGAATCATATTTTTGACAATAATGTCATGAAGTGTCTGGTCACTATTAGGATCTGGTATTTCAGGCTCTGATGATTTTGTCTATTTGGTCAGGTCTTAACTTATCTTTCAACCACACTAAAATATGCACGTGTGGCAAACCGCGCTTTTGCCATTCTATGGAATACATGAAGCACAATACTTCCCCAAATATTTTCCCCTTGGTAATAACAGTCATCAGCTTTTTAACTTTGAGTCTAAAAACCCTCGCCACAATATCATGTCTGTCTATCGCACTTTGTCCCGGCAATAACTCTTCAACTATTTCCGGCCAACTTGGGTTACATGTGAATGTAACAAATAGGTCTGGCCGTCCATACGTGCGTACATACGCAAACGCATCTTGGGTATACTCGTGTAAATATCTAGGGCTATTTATAAAAGAAGAAGGTAAAATAACCATTTTACCCAAGTCATTTGCATTTACATTGCCGTCACTGGCCACTGCGTCTTGCAAGTGTATATAGTTTTCTGCTCTTAATTTTTTTTGATTGAGTGATATGTATCGCAATCTCTCACTTTCTACTTTGACGTACATATCAACAAAAAACTGATTGGCTAGTTGTCTGCAGCGTGAAATTGTATTAAAATGATTTTCCCTAATCATCATTTGGAACGCATAGAAATCCATACAGGACACTTTTTTATTTGGTAACGGTAAGCCAGTCACAGGATTGATTTGGGGTATTTGAAAGTGATATCCCTCTTCGCCTTTGCTAAATATCAACGGATATTGTAAAGCGTCGTAGTATTTGTGTGTGTCTGGTACCCGGGATAATGAGTCATTACGCGTGTGTAAAATAATATCACGGGAAGCAAACTGCTCACCAGAGACCACGGCTGCGATTTCATTGATTAATGGTGCGTTATATCTTCTCTCATGTTCCCCACTTGGCGTACGGTCAGGGTGCAATATTAACTTATGCTTATGCTTAATGCTGTTTTGAAAGTGTTAATGAGGTGGTTGTGATTGTGCAGCATTCTTTGTATTTTCAAAACAGTATCCCTTACAACTCCTTCAATGTTTTGGCACCTGCGGTCGACCTCACAATTTTCGTCACCCATGAAATAAATCTGCAAGAATTTCGGCTGATCATTTGTAGGCAATAAAGAGCCAATCCTGTGATAAATCTGTCCTTGAATTGTAAAAGTAGGTGAAAATCCAGGCATAACAACTTCATTGTCTACTCCGAAAGATGTCATTTGGAAACACGAATTATATTTTCTTATACGACTCAAAAATCGCCGTGATTCATTGTTGTCATATAAAAAAAAAGATTTTAGAGGTTCTTCTGGCTCGCCAAGTAATGGGAGTGATACTTTACCACCAGAACAACACATGCCGGGAGTTTCGTCTTTCCATTTTAATGCTGCACAATGTGTGCACTTTTTATCCATCCGACCAATGAGCACTAATCGATGATTAATGTAATCAATCATAGGGTCATAATTAAAAGCTGCGTCTTGAAACGCATCCCATGTATTACGTGTAAAAGCAGTTCTTCTTTGTGCCTGACGTTCAGCGTTCAAAGTACGCCGTCTTTGTGATTCATCATGGGACTCTGACACAATTAGTGATGCATGTCGCTCAGCGTCTAAAAGTCTTCGTGCCTGTCTTTCATCTTCAGTTTCAGCGGCTCTTTGAGTTGCGTGACGCTCAGCATCTAAATATCTACGCGTTTCACTCTGAACTTCAGTCTGAGAAGCTCTATGAGCCCTATGGCGCTCAGCATCTAAAATACGTCGTATTTGACTCTGCTCTTCAGTCTCAAAAGCTCTATGAGCCCTATGGCGCTCAGCATCTAAAATACGTCGTATTTGACTCTGCTCTTCAGTCTCAAAAGCTCTGTGAGCCCTATGGCTCTCAGTATCTAAAGCCAAACGGGTTTGGGTCTGTTCTTCGGACTCTTGGCTTCTAGCTATTTTCGCAGCTCGAGCTCTGCTAGAACTACGCGCTAGATTAGATCTACGTTTTCCAGGCATATTAGCGTATACTTCTTTTTACAGGTCTAAACCTGATTACACCAAAAATGCTTTCAAGAATAAATATTATTTTCACAATAAATGTCATAGAAATTAATACCCAGAATATATATGTTCTGTGATTAATACATGCCAAAACTTTGTTTACGTTTGATTGAAATAAACGATTGTGTAAAACCTCCTAAATTGAAGTATCTGCTTCTCATATAAAGTGATGTGAACTGGATACTATTCTATTTAGTAGGTTTATACATCAAAATTATAATCACATTATTTATGATTATAATGTGTTTTGACGGTTTTGACAGAATCTATGCCATCACAGCCGTCAAAATATTGTTTTCTTTCTTAGGCTGTGTCCGCATATTTCACCGCGCGGATTTTATTCTTGCGATTTAAATTGCGCAATCAAAATTCGCGCGATTTTTGTCAGTTGAATTCTTGATAAGTGTAAAAATTTAAAATGGGTCAAAATCGAGTCTATAGGAGTCGGTTACATACAAACATACAGCTGAAGCTAATAAAAGCGTATTAAAATGAATGGATCTTCTCGATAGCGTCGTTGCACGATTGATCAAAACGTGCGGTTTTTTCTGCAGAGCGGACATAATATTCATACTAACTTCATACTACAGAAAAGGTTGCGCGAAAATAATTCGGACCGCTTCCATGTGTTACAGAATTGCGGAAAAAATCCGCGCGGAAAAAGCCTTATATCTATCTTGGTTGCTTTGGTAAAATGGGAATTCGTCATTTTCCCGGGGTAAAAAGTAGCCTATGTCCTTTCTCGGGTATCAAAATATCTCCATACCAAATTTCATGGAAATTGGTTCAGTAGTTTAGGCGTGATTGAGTAACAGACAGACAGACAGACAGAGTTACTTTCGCATTTATAATATTAAGTATGGATTACAGCTTGACATATTTATCGATAACGACATCTTTTCAAACTAGGTAATAGGTATTGCCGCTCGTTGCTGTACAGTTGACTAATGATAAGTACAACCTACTCTAGATTAATTAGACGTTCCTATTCAATAATACAGTTTCTTTTTTTACCAACATCATAAATAGTTGTTTATTATTTTGATATGAAAATATTGAGTCCCTATGAAACTACTCATACTACTCATATTGTCACCCTACAAGCAAGGGATTGTTTGTTGAACACGAAAACGTAAAAGTAATGACCTCTGTACTGCGGTTCCGGATTATCGTATTTAGATAGAGACAGACATACAGCTGCCGTGTGTGAGGGAAAGGGACATGGGATTAGGGGATTACGAGGTGACGAATGTCGTTCGCATTTAATGATCGGTTCGGTAGTTTGAGTTTGATGGATAAATTGCCTGATTTTTTTAGTTAAATTCTTATTCAAGAACTAGCCTTTGGGTTCTGGTTTTACTCCTGCGCACTTACCGTTGTCACATATGTTTTTAAGCTATATAAAATTGCAGAATCTTTTACGCTCTCGAAGTTAATATACTTATTAAATAATATTTAAAAATCAATTGCCAGTTAGGTGCTTTGAAAACATTTTTTAAGTTTTGAAGAAATCATCTTCTAAAGTCGAAAGACATTCATATATTATGTTTATTCTTTAGGTAATGCTTCTATTCATACAACCATCTTTTTTTCTCATAAGTATATATTTTACAACATAAAAATAAACTAGAAACGAGCGCCGAGCACCTTACAAGTTACAGCTACAGATTTCAAATCTCCAACATCGCTGATTGGTCGGCGCTAATGACGTCTTGAGTTGACAACTTGACAGTTGTCACGGCGGCAGCCATTCAAATAGACGCGTGTCTCTCTGTCACAACCAGCTCTGTGGAAAGGCGCGAAATGTTGATTGGGGTTTTTATGAAAAAAAAACTGCTTTCCCGCGTATTTTATTGATGTTTTCTTTTCGGTTTCCCGCTTTATTTACTGTTATTTTGACAGGTACACAAAAACTATTTTGAATTCACTAAACTGATCATGAACAAAAATTTGAAGTTATATTTGATTGAAAATCAATGCTAAATATATCTTTGCATGTCATTGAAATTATACTTAATATTGACCGTCTCTATTTGTATAAAGTTAACAAAAAAAAAATCGATTAAATAATGCTTACTTTCAACTTTTGGCTTAGGTACCCTTTAGCTTATATTAACGGGTAATAACTTAATGGTCTAATCTCATCTCTTTACTGTATAATTCAGTCTAGTATCATCCCATTTTTAAAACCTTTACATAAGCAATTCTATTCTCTACAAAATAAGAGCCATATTTAATTTATACATTAAAGACTTTTTAACTCGTTCCATTCGAAAGGGAACCTAAAATAAAAAGGCACAAAGCTCCATTTCCAGCGAAACGCGAAGATAATTTAACCCCCGGATGCTTGTGAAGTGTCCGCATCAAGAAAATGTATTATGGTCGAATCTGTCCTAAATTAAACTTTAAATTATAGGCGTTAGGATGTGTTTTTGAATGCGTTTTCGGTAGCTGTCTAATCATTATCATCGAGGTCTGGAGTGGCTGATAAGATGTTTGGATAAGAGCGATGAGATGAAACACGTAATTATGATATTGGTCGGATAGGAGATACACCCTAAGTTGTTAAGTAATCATTTTATTATCTGATCACTGGATGATGGTTTGACCGTGTCAATGAGGTCCATTTACCTTTGTGTTCTTAAAGTTTTATGGTGTAGGGATTTAAATGTTCTATTTTTAATTGCAAATTATTTTATTTCTTTATAATCAGCAGGTACATTACCTAGGTTTTATAAAAGCACTATCTGCTCGTCCCTACATCAGCAGTAATAGCTTAGCTCCTATTGGTGAAATAATATTTAAGATCGGCTCTTTAATAAGTCCTACAGTTAACATTAAAGTCATGCTATAGTCACCGAGTTTAAGATATTTATCTCGTATCGTATATAGATTAGTAATTGATTGTTACATTCATTAATCATTAAATGCGTTAACTAATTTTAAGAATATTGCAAAGAGTGAAGTTCCCAGGATCTTAAATTTCACAGACTCACATAATATTAATAATACTTCATTCATCTGAAATCAGAACGTATGTTTGTGTATAAACAATACAACTCCTAAGTACCCATTTATACCGCGAAGTACCTTGAGATTTGACTCCAGATCAAAACAAAAAGCTTTCGAAAAATCCTCAACAATTTCACCGTTAACCGTCAACTGCGGTAGGACAAAACAAATAAATAATAATGGAGTACGCACAAAAGTCCGTACGTATTGTACGAGTGCGCGCGAGCGTATTGTTGTATCAACAATCATTACTTACCACCTGGCTGCTAATATTTTATATTATTGCACATAATTAGGCCTAAATATATTTGGAAGTATTTTCATCAATCGCAAACGGTTCTAGTAAATAAAAGTTATAGTTTACTCCAGCCGGAAAATTTATACGTCAATTGAAGGGAAAAAATTTAAGAAAATTATATTTTTCGTCAAGGAAAACTAATATTTGAAAGAAGAGGAATACCGGCCTCTTTATTGTGTTGTTATGTCGATTTTATTAAAAAAAAAATAAGTTCTTGAATATCATTTTCTTAGATAAGCTTATTCATATCTATATGATACCTTTTTTTTCTTTACCAAGCATAATATTAATAAATAAATAAAAAAAAAATATCTTTATTTCACAACCGCAATAATTACAAAATATACAAAAACGATGGTCCCGTACTAGACTATAGTCTGTATTACGGGTACCGATGCGATGTCCTTCCATGTTACAGTTGAGAAATATATTGACGTAATTTAAATTATGAATTTAAACTACGATGAGGCATACCGACTCTATTTTTGTAATGGTATTGAAGCTTTATTAAATTATAGTTTTACAAAACACATCAGAATTAAAAGGGACGAATTATAATGACCAAAATGACGAAATGGCGAAATCTTTGCGGGACAAAAAGACCAATTACACATTAAAATTGTATTGAAGTTCACACGAGCATATGCCGGTTAAAGAAATTTCTATTCAGTGCAAATTGCGCGCCAAAACAATAACTTCGCCCCTAATTTTTGATGTTTTGTTTTAATAGGGGCTGTGGTTCAGTATAATGGATTTAAACCGCTTTCCTTACAGGGAGTAAACATAAAAATAAACGATTAATTGAAATAAAACCTTAAGAAGTCTGATTAAACTAATTGCGGTCCTACATAAACACGCTTTGAGCGGTAAGGAAATGTAGAGCCGAAATTTGAGAGAAAGAATTTTTTCTACAAATAAATAATAAGTCAAATTGAATACTTATTATTTATTATGTGATGTTACTTTATGCATTGTCCTACTAAACATTGTACTACTAAACTTTGTTTTATGTTAGTTCTTGTAGTTAGGTAGGTACTAGGTATAACTCTTCTAAAAATGTTTAAAGCCTCATCAACATAGCCTTGACTCATTTCAATCAGCGAACGATACAGAAATAATAATTTCATTAATAATTTATCAGCTACAAATCAACACGACGTAATTAGTAACGAAAGTGGATTTCAACTTTGAATACAAGTGAAGGGCTCTCTTCCACCTCACGCTATTCACAGAACTCAATCCGTACGGATGTTTGCAAACGATTTCTGCACAAAGGCGCCGCTGCGAATCGGAAAGGGTACACCCCTAGCAATTTACTTAAAACAAGCGACGTCCCGACCGCCAACAATACGACACTTACACGCGATTGCGAGCGCCAAATAAAAATATTAACAATGACGTTCTCCGCAGGTACTCATCGTGAAAATGCAGCCGTTCCAATCCGCGACACGCCCCGAAGGCCCGAGGGAGTCCTCCCCCGAGAGGGCCAAGTCCCCCGACACGCCGACGGCGCCCGTGCTCAACTTCTCCATCGCGCGCCTCATGGAGCCCGACCGCAAGAAGTCTGTCTCGCCCGAACCAATACCCCAGCCGAACTTTCTATCATATGGTGCTCATCTACTCGATTCCGCGTTTAAGCAGTACATTCCTGCAGCAAGGCGGCAGCTTGTTTCGCACTATCCTCTATTATACTACGGGCCAGATCTAGTCTCTCTAACGTATGCCCATCAGTTACACCTTCCCAGACCGCCACCAGTACAGTCTCCACCGCGGCCGCCTAGTCCAAGAGCAGCAGACCACGCAGTATCTTCCACCACCGGCCCCACACCATCACCAGCGAAGAACAAAAGCTTTGCGTGCGGCGACTGCGGTAAGGTATTCAACGCACACTACAACCTGACGAGGCACATGCCAGTCCACACGGGAGCTAGGCCATTTGTGTGTAAAATATGTGGCAAAGGTTTCCGTCAAGCGTCTACATTGTGTCGACATAAAATAATACACACATCGGAGAAACCGCACAAATGTATGACGTGTGGTAAAGCTTTTAATCGCTCTTCAACTTTAAATACTCATGCTAGAATCCACGCTGGCTACAAGCCGTTCGTCTGCGAGTTTTGCGGGAAAGGATTTCATCAAAAGGGCAACTATAAGAACCATAGACTGACGCATAGTGGGGAGAAAGCCTACAAGTGCAATATATGCAATAAGGCATTCCACCAGATCTACAACCTGACCTTCCACATGCACACACACAACGAGAGAAAGCCGTTCACTTGTAGCATATGTGCTAAAGGATTTTGCAGGAACTTTGATCTTAAGAAGCATACTAGGAAGTTGCACATGGGTGCTGGTAACTCTAACAACGAGTCGTCTCTCGACACGCAGGACGAGTCAACCCAGGAGGCGACTACAAGCGCGGGCGAGCAGCAGCAGACGAGCAGAGTGGCTTTCAGACCCTTTCTGAGCTCGTCGTACCCCCGGATCCTCGATCCCGCACGCATGACTGCTCCCAATACGTTTTTCTCGAAACTTTTGTGACCCGCGGGCTATTTTAACTTTGGGGAGAGAAATGAATAAACGAATTGATCGTGGATTTGATTATAGATATTTATTGTTTGTACATAATATACGTGTTTAGTTAATTATTGATTTAGTGAAATATTTATATTGTAAATATAATTTTACATAGAATAGACATGTTAAAGTGAATTTTATTTGTGCAAGTGCGAAAATAGGACACAATTTGCCATTCCTTTCGATACATCTACCTTATAGCCTACGTATTTACATACATGTTGTTCTATATTGAAAAGAAAAGTTTGCAGACAAAGTAGATTACGAAAGATTACAGATATTACTTTTACAGTATTGCGTATTAGGTAATTTATAAAATAATTACTATTACTATTAAATATTACAATGCTGGGACCATACTAATGTAGAGATTCATGATTGTAATAATGCAATTGTATTTAAAAAAGGTCTATGTACTGTTATTTCAACTTTAGTGATCATTCAATATCTAATGTAGTCCCAGCATAAGTTAAAAACTGTGAACATTTCCATAAAAAATATAAGAAGTAAAAGAAAATAATGCTTGCAAATTATATGATTAATACCTAGCTCAATAATAGTCGTAAATTTATTATAAAATATGTAAATTGAATTAAATTAAGCTCATGAAAGAACATTCCATAATATTAGCTAGAATGTTGTAGATGTAAATAATGTTAAACGTACAGAAACCGCAATATAAATGTATGTATATGAAGATTATAATTATTGAGAAATTACTTTGTGGTCTTATTTTGTACCTAAGAAGTTTTAACCCGCGGCTTTACATGCCTTTTGTGTTTAATCATCTCTAATCTGCTGTTTTCTGGTGAATAATTTTGGTGGACGGACGGAGTTTAATTTTTTTTAATCTTAAGTGAAACATGTTACATATACCTACCTAGTAAATTCCTATTAAAGTTCACTTGCAGAAGATAGCTAACTATAATAACTATCTACTTAGTTATAGGTAGGTAAGACTAAAATTTTTATGAATTGAAACTTCATAAAAATTTGAAGGTCGCGTCATGGCAATACCCTCACGTCATGGAGTAAAGCGACGATTTTGGTATCTTTGAATCTTGCCAAAAAAGTTTCACTTCTGACACGTGTGCTCGCTACAAAGCTCTTTTCTGTGATGACTTTCTAAAACCATAATATGTACCTAAGTACCAATTAATATTAAGCTATTGCATAGCTTCTATCGCGGGCCTTGAGCGCGGGGACCGAATCGAGAAATTCCGTAACGAAAAAACCTCACGTTCCCCACTCCGACGGGCACGGAGGTGTGGCTTGAAGGCATAGCATGCAATAGCTTTACCGCGGCAGTCCCCGAGTGCCACACGTCTTTTTTTTAATTTACTGTCAGTATTAATTTACTCCACATATCTACCCACACAAATTATTTCAAACCAAAACCGTTAAATCTCAAGCAGCTCTCTTTACAGCGTTATTATAGTTCAATATAAAATGCCGTTAGCCAATTTTTTGTTCGCTCTATCAAAGAGAAAATTACTTATGATTTCGCCAACAATATTATAGTGTGTTCACGCTGGGCTTTGTCAATTGAACAGTCAAATTATATAGTTGACCCGCCCGTCGGAGCGCAGCGAACTTCAAACTTACGAATAAAATTCGTAGATTTTAAACTCAGAAAATACGATTTATTAAATCATTGATTTAGTACATTTTATGTTGTTTTAATCGCGGTATAGTTATAGTTTCGTATCGGTATAGGAAACACATTCCGTGATAGAGTTTAAAGTGAGAGATACACACAAAATTATTTCATGTAAGATAAGAAATTAATACTTATTTGACTGGGTGTAGGAATAAGGAATTATAATCGTTGTAAAATTAGAAACATATGGTTGAAGACGTGCAACAGTTATTATTCTGTGGTTCAACCAACTACATATTTTGAAAAAATTGCTTTAGTCTAAACTTACTATGTACCTTCATTTTCACCTTGTTTATTATTAAGTACTTTAAGGAGCTTTCGAGCTTTTATTTTTAATTTATCAGGGTTTGACTTTTTTGGTAAAAACTCTTGTATTTCTACTGTAGAAATGCGTTATTAAACGCAGTATTTATTAAGAATCCACAAAATATTGAGAACCACTGCACATAACGTGAGGCCTGTAACCTGAGAGGTTGGTGAACAATATAATTACAACATAATAATGGAGTCAAGTCAGCTCGCACTGCGCTTTTGTGCCCCGGAAGCGGGTGCGCGTGGTATCTATCGCAGAATTTTGGTCTATTACTATTTTTTTATGAACTTATTGACATGCCTATTTGTAAAATTACAAAAAGTTTCCTTAATGAAATAAAGATTATGGATTTATTTTTATTAAAGTGAAACTTTTATTACATCGTCTCAAACTTTTTGGTCTGTGTAGCGCATGTCGCGTGACGGTCGGCTGCCGAGTAGGTATAAAGCAGTGTTCGGAGTCATTATCGTACAAATACGATAATTTTGTGCCTAAGTTTCACTTTTACCGTGGTTTCATAAAACCACACATTTATTGTTATTTAAAACTAATCGGTTTGTCCGTCTATTTGTCAGACGCGGATTGCCAGTCTCCTTGATCTGAAAAAGTCTGATGTCAGAAAGAAAATAAGTAGTTAGTCTATAGGTACAGCTTGCGCCTGCTACTTTTTAGGCGTTTCACATATCAGAATTTTATTTTCTTTATGAAAGCCACATATTAATCATTAGATATTAATATCATCACATATTAGAGAACAATAAGTACTACCAGAGAACAATAAGTACAAAGCAAGTTTGGGTGAAATTTCGCACGTAAATTGCTGAGTATCTTGGTATATTTTAATTCTGTTTTTGGTGCTTGTTTAGGTAGGTATAAAAAATTTCTACTAAACCTATCGTACCTTGTTCAAAGTGGTATTGAATAACAATGTGTAAATTAAATGAGATGTGATTTTTATTTGGTTTGAATAATTAGATTATTAGGATATTCTAAAATAAAGAAGACCTAATTGTTTCTTCCAAGAGCATTTTCTATATACCTATATATATTACCGAGGTGCAGTCAGTAGATATACAGTTTGGATTAAATTTATGCTTGTTTAAGTTTAAAATGTTAGAAAATTGTTTTAGTGGTAAGTACATAGATAAGCAAAACATGGATATTGAATATAATTATACTGGATAATATTAAATATAATCAATAATTGGATATTACATACTAAGACCTAGTTCCTTAATTGTAAAATGTAACAATAGATTCATTCCAACGAATTACCAACAATGCGAAATTTACCAACATTTAAAACAAACCACTATTCATTTAAACTTAAACACATTCAAAATTATATTAAAAGGAGTTTTAAACACTTAAACCCTCGCCACCGCAGCAAAACAATAATATATCAATCAAAGTTTAAGACTGATTCGAGCAGACTAGGGGCTGCGTTATGAGGAGCATATTGCATTGGTTTTTTACGCGCCAAGTGGGGGAGGGAACAATGGGCCTGCGAACCCGTCGGCGCAGAGAGTAAGATGTAAGGCAGATGTGGCATGAGGTAAGTTAAATTATTATTTTTATACGAAATACCAAACCGCCTTCAAATGGTAGAACTATACTAGCTTTAAAAATGTAAAATCATCAAAATCGGTTCTCCCCGTCGAAATTTTCTAGGATAACAGACGAATTGAAATCTCCTCCTATTTCTGAAATAATTAAATATTCTATTTTCTAGGAAATTGGGTAATATTGCAATTAGGTATATTAAATTGTTCTAATAATGCATGATTTTCTGAAATGACATAAAAAAATCATGTTCTCCATTTAATCAAGACGTCCTAAACTAACGTAACGACGTAACTAAACTGACGTGACGTTACTGACGTAAAATATTATAAAATAAATGTAAGTGGATATTAGGAATAGAAGGAATGCACAATTTCTATTGTTTTTTTTTTTGTATTGATGCGAATAAAATGTTAACATTCTGCGCTTCATAATTCATCAAGTACCTAACTACAATATCTGTGAACTACCTAATCTATGACGCAGTTATGATTTTCCGTACCACTCGTGTTTTATATGATTTGCTCATTGGAGTTCAGATGTTAGTTAATGTTTATTACTCTATCGAATAAAGTGAAGTATAAGGGTCACTCAACGCATTTTAAATGAAATAAATCAGTTTGTATTAAAACTTCCTGAATTAATATCGAACTAGCCGTCGAGTATCGAATTGTGTAGTGAAAGTACTTAATAAAGTTTATTGATTTATTTTTAATTGTTTTTACTACTAGCTATGTACGTAAGTCAAATATAAAAGGCTCGTTCAAAAGCTGTTTTAAAGGATGATTTTTTTTTAAGGCGTGTAATACCTTTATTGGTAGAAAATAATATTATTTAATTAAGTACCTATGTTAAAAAAACATAACGATAGCAAATATGTACGATGTTTTCTGACGCTCACATACATATTTTTGGTAAAATCTAGTTACAATACTTCGGCAATATAGTAGAGATTGTACACACTCCACTGCGTCACATGAGAAATTGTGCAAAAGGCGTGTTTTTCCACAAATTCCGTGTACAATGGCGTAATCTCTTGCGTCACAATACAGATGTAAGCCTATTAGCGAGGGAGGCTGTGATTGACGCCTGATGGTGATGGTTGATGACCCTCGTGATGCGTAAGACAGTTTACGCTGTGACGTCATTATGTTTATTTCATATGACAGCCATGAATAGTGCTTATATTATTATCTAACTGATCCACACAACATGGTGATTTCAAAAATAATATTTTTGCAAGTTTTAATCCTTCCTGTGTTCCTTTCTATAAAAATAAAGTTTCAGAAAATCTTCTGCCCTTTTATGTACCTAGCTATAATGTCTGCTTTTTAACAGATAAGTAAGTAAATCAACTTTGCTTATGTTGGCAAACACGAGCAAAGCTGATTTACTTGTCTGTTAAAAAAATCAATTAGTGAAACCAAGAAGCTTATATCTAATACACTGGAGATTTCAGTATGAACATTAACTTGTACCTAACTTGGCAAGTTGGTGTGAAAGGGATAAAAAAACATACAGGCGTCATTCAAGGTCATATTTTCTTGTTACAAGTTAATGGTCATAGTGCAATCTCCAGTGTATTAGATATAAGCTTCTTGAGTGAAACAGATGTTTCTGAACTTATAGTAAGGATAAAGATCGATTTTTTTAGTAGGTAAATTGATGAATATGTAGGTACATACGTGGTCGACGGTTACACTGGGGTTCATGGTTTCGATTCCTAGAACAGTTCGCGCTGTTCTGGAAGGTAATGCAAAAAGCTAAAAACCTATCGAAATTTTTTCGCTTACAACTTCAATTTGTAAACTTCAATTTGTGTGTCAAAATTTTAATGAAGATTTGATTAAAATTTTCAAGTGACAAAGAAACACGTTCTACCATGCTCCATAGTATTGCATAACTTTTTATCTTCGCTTCATTTTACAAATAATACGGATATGGAATATGGCGGCAACGGAAGCTCAGCTTTTGGTATTATCTGCGGATTATCAGGCATTACATGGGATCATTGTTGTTTATTGTGGTCACCGTGTTGCGGTAATGTGTAAAGTTATATTTGAAAAAAAACTTTCAATAACGGAAGCTGAACTGAGGATAAAGGCTATTTCTTATGCTGAATTGCACAGATATTATTTTGACCTTGGGGAAAGGGTACCTAGAGTTTAGAAGAGACAAACAGGCGTTGGTGAAAATATACAAGTTAGTACCTACATTTAAAAAAGATCAGATGACATTGAATTTGAGTGACTATGAGTGAAATTTTTTATTAATAAGAGTACACTCATTTATATTAGCCTAATATTATTAGGTATGCGAAAATCCATCATTCATTCATATCTGAAGTGGGAATTTCAATATTAAATCGATAAAGATATTATGTTCATTTAAATACTACTTTTACCTAGATAAATTGATAGGTAATACACTGACAAATTCCGAAAGGTATTTGCCGCCTGTTTATACCGATTTAAAAAAATGAATTAATCCCCGGATAGCTGGCTCCATTATAACCATGTGTCGTCGGAACTTCGCAAAGCGTGTTTCTGACAAAAAGATAAAATTCGCTGAATCTCGGAAGTTTGGAATTAGAGCGGTATATCTTGACAATGTCGAGTAAAGCATTGTCCCAAATAAGTTTGTGGGTGTCGACAAATCAATTCGAGAGGTGTTAGTAGGGGATTATCCGGTTTTATCCAGTTTTTTTAGTTGGAACATAGATTAAATTCGTGTTGTGGGATGGTAACACTAATTTGAGATAAAGTGAATTGCTATCGGCAATTCGAAGTTTTTTGTTGCTAGATTGATATTTATTTGTGGATGGGTATTTGAATCAGAGTAGTAGCTTAGTCTAAAACAGTAACTTGGTTAGGTAATTAAAATTATTACTAAGCATGTAGAGTTGGTGAAGACTGTTTTAGTTCTATAAGATTTATTCTGTTTAGGGCTGATTTTTCAATCCTTGGTTAATACTTATTCGTCGAATAACTTATTAAACTACCATTTCAAAAATGTATTCTTTGCCCGTGTTTGACAGTTTACGGGAATGTTTACGGGTGACATTTTAATATTATCGTGTAATACTTTATTCGGCGGATAAGTTTTAACCATGGATTGAAAAATCGGCCCTTAGCTAACTATTAACTATTCTGTGGTTTAGTTCCTTTTTGCACAAAACTATTGATTGGAGCGAATTTTAAATGCATCTTTTATGTAGAGACTCATTTAATTAGATACCCATTAATTATTGACCGTAGGTATATTAATAATGAATTTCATTATACTTTGTAAGAAAACTGATCAACACGTTATAATTCGATTTTTTATAATAAATCTATTGATCACTCAATTTTTTTGTCATCGACAACGACCATAGAAATGATCCTTTATTATCTATGCTCGGAAAAATCTTTGGTCCTTCAAAGGATTTGCTACGGAAGTGAGGAAGCTGTATTGTACAATACGTTATTATACTCTAGAGTCTAGGGTCTATGGCTGGTAATCTCTTGAGAATTCGCTTTTATCTAACAGTTATAATATGGTTTTTATTACATGAAAGTGAATGTGTGAAAAAATGTACATATGTTTTCCATAGTGGAATGTATTTTTTTTTATAGAAATTCAGGTTTATGGTAAGTATTAAATATAGACACAAATCTTGTGTTGAAATAATTTGACTTAATTAAATAAAAACGAGAAATAACTTAATATAGACATAGCCTTATCGCAAAAAGTGCGATCTCTTGCAGGCAAAATATCCTTTGCACAGCGGCTCTACCCTTTATACTCTACCCTCCACGCAGTTGCCTTAAGTTTTTAAATTTAAACAATAAATAGATACTTAGTAGAAATAGCGAGACTATCACAATTACCAGTTTCACCAATCATTTTCGCATCACCAAAAAACTAACCAACATTTCTTCCCTATTCATAATGTATTAAAATAGATGCCGTCAGGTTAGCACAGTTATTATTTTGTGCAAATGTTTGTGATAATTTGAAATGTTTGTACAATTAATTTGTGTAAACATGAAACCCGCGGGGATCACATATGTTACGAATCTTACAACTTAACCCTGTCTATGATAAATGGGGGATTATGTTTTATATTTAAGCTTTTTAATATATATTTATTTAATAGTGTGTTTGATGGAGAGATAAAAAGTTAATCACGTTGGAATGAAGTGTATTTTGAAGGACATTACCTATAGGTACTTATTATCAGATTGGTTGAAATTTCATTATTACATATTATTTTAAAGATGTAATAAATAAGATTATTCTTTTGTATTCAAAGCTGTGTTATGAAAGAAATAAATGATTTTTATTTATTTATTTTTTTATTTAAGATGAGTTATATTTATTTGACACAATTAGATAGGTAATATTGTAGGTGATATATGTGAGTATACATGGAAATATATTTTTAAATATCGATGATAAAGCGCGTCACACACGGTGAAGATACTATAATATTTTATGTTAAGATTCTCTAATATAAAATATTACAGTATCTTAAGGTATCCGGTTTCAGCGTTCTGACCATCATTTTTCTTTTTGTCATTGCGTACTAAGACCCCTGTAGAACCGCCATCCTGTTACAAATGACCCGAAATTTTGTGTCAGTGTTTCGGGTCATTTGTAACCGATGGCGGTTCTACAGGGGTCTTAGTACGCAATGACAAAAAGAAAAATGATGGTCAGAACGCTGATACCGGATACCTTAAGATACTGTAATATTTTATATTAGAGAATCTTAACATAAAATATTATAGTATCTTCACCGTGTGTGACGCGCTTTATACAAAGGTACCTAAAATTTAGTATCAATGTATGATAAGTAGTTAATCATAACAAACGATCGTTTTTATGTTTCATACATTTTCTCACATAAAAATAATTCAACACGTGTCGCGACGAGCACCGGTAACACTGACTAGTTCTACCCCGCGGATTCGTCGAACAACACTTATACCTGATAAGTGATATGTAACTATATCTATATCTTATCTTAATATATAAAAAATCTCGTGTCACAATGTTTGTCCTCAATGGACTCCTAAACCACTTAACCGATTATAATAAAATTCGCACACCATGTGCAGTTCGATCCAACTTGAGAGATAGGATACTTTTTATAAAAAAAAACGTAAACATGTAGGTACCACGGGCGAAGCCGGGGCGAACCGCTAGTATGTATATAAAAATGAAACCCGTTTCGCGTTGTCACGGCATCACGCGTGAACGGGTGGACCGATTTCGATAATTCTTTTTTTATTATATTCCTTGAAGTACGAGGATGGTTCTTATGTAGAGAAAACGTAAATATGTACCACGGGCGAAGCCGGGGCGGACCGCTAGTTGTAAATAAAAGGAAAACATTGGATTTAATTATTTACTGTTTTATTACTTTTACTTGCCTTTTTAGACATCTTATGGCTGGCGTCCACTAGGCGGATCGGGCCGGGCCGCATCGCAACGCAAAAATACGCCGGCCTATGTTTTGTATGAAACATCGTCCATTAGCGACGGATCGGGCCGGGGCGGGCCGCAACGCATTGGCGGATATCGCTTCGCAGGCGGATTTCTGCCGGCGGTGCGCTGCGGCCCGGCCCGCCCCGACCCGTCTAGTGGACGCAGGCAGGCGGATGTGAGCGGCGAGCGTCTGTTAGATAAAATCCGCCTAGGCGGTCCGCCGCGCCCCGTACAGGTGGACGCAGGAGCAAACAGCGCGTCCATTAGAGACGGCCCGTTGCGATGCGGCCCGGCCCGATCCGCCTCTAATGGACGCCTAGCATTATAGTGTTTATTAGAAGCAAATGGCTCTTCATTTTGAGAGAATTTCCTTGTAAGTATCTAAGTTATGTTAATGCTGATAATTGGAATTACATACTAGTTTAGTGTACAGAGGCTGGGGTCTTCAAATTAAATACTGTATGTTCTGAACTACTTTATTATATTTATACATTTATACTTTATTAACGTTAGCTTAGTTAGGCGAGTGGCAGACGACTGGCTCTCGCAGGAATGTCGTCATTCGCCGCGCTACAAACCGCTGAATTTACGATATTTGATTACTGTGAATAATAACACACACTACATACACCCCCTTCTAAAAAAAAAATGATTTACATAACTGACAAATATAAAAAAAAAAAAATAATAATAAAATTATTAGCAAACATTAACATTTGGGAGTCTATGTTGTGAGATAACACTTAAATCTGTACCTTGACTACAATTTAATTCTTTCCTTAACATTTTCCTTGCACGTATAACACAAACTTTGTATATTAATATAGCGCACAATACAAAAAGGATGACCGCCATAACCGTCACCGTGACGCTCAACACTTCCAATTTAAAATCAGTATTAGATGCTGTGGCGTGATTCGCTCCGTTTTGAGGGATAACAATTTCTTCATCTTTCTTTTTAACCGAATATGTTTTTCCCATTTTGCTAAATATTGTTTGATGCTGATAACTTTAAAGTTTAACTTTGTGAAATGAGCCGACACTCAAATTTATATATTATTATATATAATTAACTGGTTGAGCCGAGATTTGAAATAAAATGAATACAAATATTCCTAACAACTACTTATAACATTAATATGTGCTGAGATGAGATTACGCAACCTTCGCGTGCCTACTTGCTTACAAAAATGCCAATGCACCATTAACCTAGTTACAGTCCAAAAATCTTACAGGTCTTTTAATTATTCTGCCACTACGTGTTTTGTGTAAAGGCGTGCACACATTAGCCTCACTATGCTGATCTAATCTACTGTCATGTCTAACTTCATTTTCTTCTAAAATATACGCAGGCTTAAGTCTATCAATCGACACATTACACTCTCTATTATCAATTAATATTTTAAAAACTTTACTATTTCTTTCTAAAACTTTATATGGTCCGCTGTACGGAGGCGTTAGCGGTCTCCGTACCGCGTCCACTCTTAGAAAAACATGCGAACAGGAATTTAGATCAGCATGCACAAAAGTACTATTACTATTTTTACATGCCCTTTTTATGGGCTTAATTTTGTTCAAAGTGTCTCTTAATTTAGTTATAAATGAATGTGGATTATCAATTTTCGTACTTTTATCCGAACAAAATTCTCCCGGCAACCTTAAACAAGGTAACCTATTAAAAACTCGAATTTCTATTACCCGAATCTTAAAACCCCGAAAACGGTTGTTAGAACTTTTAAAAGACAGATGTAATGAATGACAAATTTTTAAAATTCCTTTTTTAATTTCCCAGATGAATCAATTTCCAGATGCACCAAAACCAGATTTTTAAAAAGTATTTTTTTGTTTCCCGTATTCTCATAATCCAGATCTCATTATACCAGATTCTCAGAATACTTTTTTTTGTTTCCCATCGTACCATTTTCCAAATAAACTATTGCCAAATTTTCATAATCTTTTTATTTGGTTCCCATATAATCATTTAACAGATAAACTATTGCCAGATTTTCATAATATTTTTATTTGATTTCCATACAATCGTGATTATACCTTTACTATCGACTGAAAATAAACATTGTCAGTAAGTAAATTTATTGTTTTACTTGTCCATTACAGACCGGTTTTAGTGTCAAAGTCGACTCAGTAGGTTAGGTTTGAACTACAACCCCCACGCTAGAACTGACTCGCTATTGTTTTACTTGCCTATTACAGAAAGGTTTAAGTATCAAATTCGACTCAGTAGGTTAGGTTAGGTTTGAACTGTGACCCCCCATGCACGAGCCGAGCGAGCGAAGCGAGCGTGCCGCGGCAGCGGCCGGCGAGTGCCAGAACCGACTCGCTATTGTTTTACTTGCCCATTACAGAAAGGTTTAAGTGTCAAATTCGACTCAGTAGGTTAGGTTAGGTTTGAACTGTGACCCCCTACGCACGAGCCGAGCGAGCGAAGCGAGCGTGCCGCGGCAGCGGCCGGCGAGTGCCAGAACCGACTCGCTATTGTTTTACTTGCCCATTACAGAAAGGTTAAAGTGTTAAAATCTATTCAGAAGGTTAGGTTAGGTTCGTGCGGCGTCCCCCTGGAAGGATTACGTTTTGCTGGATATCGTTTATTTGAATTTCAAAAATCTGGACATTGTTTGTCTGGATATCAATTAACTGTATTTCAAAAATTTGTGTTTTAAAAATCTGGCTTTTGTGCATATGGATTACGGTCATCTGGATTTTGTGCATTTAGATTTCGTATGTCTGGAACTCATTCGTCTGGATTGTAAAACGTCGTACAAATAAAGAAATGGGCAAATGAAATTCGGAGTTGCGATTATATGGCAAACAAAACTTCGAAATTTTAAAATTCGGGGTTATGAAAAAATGTCCAAACGTTTTCTGAATTATGATATTCGGAATATTAAAATTCGAGATTAAGATAGGTAACCCTTAAACAATGACCCAGAGCAAATTCCGCCGCGCTGATATTATCAGTGTCCGCTTGACAAGCTGCCCTCAATCCTAACATGACCGTAGGTAGTTCTACTAAACATGATAGGTTATTGTTCAATCTAGCCACCAGAGCCGACTTCAAGGACCTATGCCACCTTTCTATCTTACCGTTACACTGCGGGTGGTACGGGGTAGTTCTCGTTTTTTGAATACCTAATAATTTCATTAAATCTGTAAACAATTCGCTTTCAAACTGTCTACCTTGATCGGTGGTAATAACTTTAGGACAACCGAAACGACAAATCCATCCTTCATAAACTGCTCTAGCTACCGACTCCGCAGTCATGTCCTTCACAGGGCAAATCTCAGGCCACCGCGTTATTCTGTCGATCATAGTGACGCAATAACGGAAACCGTGCTCGGTTTCCGGTAAAGGTCCTATCAGATCCACGTGCAAATGTTCAAAACGCTCGCTATTGTTAAAATCGCTAAGTTTTGAAACAGTGTGCCTAAAAACCTTACTTCTCTGACACCTAACGCACGTCCTGGTCCAGGTCCCCACGTCCTTATTCATGCCTGGCCAAAAAACTTTTTTACTAACTAACGCACGCGATGCTCTAACTCCGGGGTGAGAAACGTCATGAAATTTATTAAAAATACTTTTCCTAAACTGTGCTGGTATATACGGCCTAATATTCTGAGCTGATGTTTCACAATATATTTTAATATCGTCATTATTATCGAGCGCTAACTGTTTCCATTGCAATTTATCATTTGTTTTCATCAAATCCGCGAGCTCAGCGTCTGTCGCCTGTGCTCTCGCAACCTCCACGTATTCACTCGAACTAGGACATACGATACTCTCGATTCTCGATAAAGCGTCAGCCACTTGATTTTCAGTGCCTTGAATATGTTGTATGTCGCTTGTAAATTCGCTAATATACAACAATTGACGCGCTCGCCTAGGTAACTCTTTATTAGAACTTAATTTACTTAAAGCAAAAGTGAGAGGTTTATGGTCCGTGTAAACTGTTAAATTTCTACCTTCGATTAAATCCCTAAAGTAAACTATTCCTGGATAAATCGCTAAAAGCTCTTTGTCATATGTGGAGTACTTCTTTTGCGGTTCCGATAATCTTTTTGAAAAATATCCTAAAGGTTTCCAAGAATTTCCTTCCCACTGATTTAACACTGCCCCTATACTAAAATCTGACGCGTCGGTCATTAACCCTAATTTGGCACTAGATATTGGATGCGAAATAGTAACGGCATTTTTTAAATTTTCTTTACACACTTCAAATGCACTATTCGCCTCGTCTGTCCAATCTATACGCGTCTTATCTCGTTTTTTAGCCCCGTGTAAATACCTATCTAAAACTCCCTGAACTCGAGCAGCGTTAGGAATATGATTTCTGTAGAAATTTAACATGCCCAAAAATCTACGTAATTGTTCTACTGTCTCCGGTTTCGGATATGACTCGATAGCTTTAACTTTTTCCGGCATCGGACTTATGCCTTTTTCTGAAACTAAATAGCCTAAAAATTCTATAGAGGACTGTCCAAAAACACATTTACTTAAATTAATAGACATTTTATATTTACTCAACCTCTCAAATATTAATCGTAAATGTTCTCTGTGTATATCGGGGTTATCCGATCCTATGATGACGTCATCTATGTAACCGATCACGACTGACTGACCTTTGCCCCCTGTATAGTCGCTGCCATAATTCAATTGTTCTATGCCTGATAAAACTGTATTATTGATAAATCTTTGAAATGTTTGTGCCGCGTTACGCAGGCCCAACGTCATTCTTGGGAATTCAAAAAGCCCAAATGGCGTAATAATGGCTGTTTTTTTAATGTCGTCTGGATTAATACCTATAAAATGATACGCTCTACAAATATCTAACTTTGAAAAAAAATTCTTATTATGTAACCCATACGTAAAATCTTGTACCCTAGGTATCGGATAACGATCTGGCTTTGTAATTGCGTTTAACATCCTGTAGTCCCCGCAGGGTCGGATACCACCATCCTTTTTAGGTACAATATGTAAAGGACTGGCCCACTCACTATTTGAAGGTCTATATATGCCTAGCTCTTGCATCAATTGGAATTCCTTTTTGACCCTATCGTACCTGTCGGCCGGTAACCTCCTGGCACGCGCGTGCACAGGTGGTCCAGTAGTCTCGATGTGATGATACACGGAATGCTCTGGGACATCCTTGAAGGCTGGCGGGCGCGTGATGTCCTGAAATTGTTCCAGTAAATCCGCGTAAGGATGGTTGCTATTTATACTTTTAATAGTGCCGAAAAAATGTGTACTTTTAATTCCACAGACATTTAAACTGGTAACTGAATCGATTAACTTATTATTATACAAATCTACATTTAATTTAAAATTCTTCAAAAAATCGGCACCTATAATCGGCTGTTTTACATCACATACGACAAAAGGCCATTTAAATGACCGTCTTAGGCCTAACGATAACTCTAAATTACATATTCCATAACATTTAATTTCGCTGTCATTTGCAGCATACAACTTTAGATCGACTTTTTCGATAGGCTTTCTAACACACCACTTTGGAATGACGGAAATGTTAGCGCCTGTATCGATCAAAAAACTATATTTCGTTAAATTATCTCTGATTAATAAACGATGGCTTTTGGTTACCTGACCTTGAGTACATCCGTCCACCGCGCCCGCATGTAGGTACTCCGTCTAGTTTCCCGACTGCTTGGCTCGCCACGCGCAGGGTTGCTCGCAGCGGCTAGCTCTCGATCTGTACCGAAAGTGAAAACGGCACAGCCAGTCCGGGTCTCCAGGTGCTCTTCTCGGCCGCGATGTCGATCTTCTCCTGAAGTCGGTCCGTCTGTCGTTGCTCCTAGAGCGCCCGCGACCCCTCAGTTCGGCGCGGAGCGCTGCAACCTCCAGCTCCAATCTGCTCATCTTCTCGTCCGGCTGCTCGTCTGTTTCCTTCTTGCATGACACGGCTGCCACATCCCCGACGTTGGTGTATTCGGTAATCTTGTCTGCCATGGCCGCCAGCTTGTCCAGAGACTGATCTTCACAAACCGCCATGACTGCTCGAACTGATGACGGCATTTTCGACAACCACAGGCTCTTGAGTGTGTTGTCTGCAATTTGTGCGCTTCGACCCAGATCCTTCATGCGCCTTAAAAACTGGGAGGGTCTTTGCGAACCCAACTCCAGCTCCGACACCAACTTATGCATTTGTCTTTCGGCACTCTCTTCATAAACCTGCAGCAGCCTCTCCTTAAGCGCCGTATACCTGTCCTGGGCGGGTGGTGACATCACGAGGTCACTGACCTGCTGAATGGCCTCTTTTCCGAGTTTCGATATGACCAGGTTGAATTTGGTCTCTTCCCCCTGCTTCTGTGGGGCCATCACAGACTCGAACTGTGCGAACCATAACCTTGGCAAGTCTGTCCAAAATTCCGGTAGCTTGGTGGACACGCTTATCGATGCCAACGCCGCGCCTGACGCCCCTTCCTTGATCTCCGTGTCTGATGCTTTATTCATTTTTCTTCTTTGATTGCCGATGAGCTGATGAGCCGCCTGCCGCTGTAGTCGCCACGTGTCACGCGCGCTCTTCGATTGCGTCACGCTAACTTCCTGTCGCCGTGCCGCGTGGAATTTGATCTCGAACAAAACTTACCCCACAGCCAATGTCACTATTTACGCCGATTTTTGATCACGTCGGGGTCACCAGTTTAGTGTACAGAGGCTGGGGTCTTCAAATTAAATACTGTATGTTCTGAACTACTTTATTATATTTATACATTTATACTTTATTAACGTTAGCTTAGTTAGGCGAGTGGCAGACGACTGGCTCTCGCAGGAATGCGAATGTCGTCATTCGCCGCGCTACAAACCGCTGAATTTACGATATTTGATTACTGTGAATAATAACACACACTACACTAGTTTCAATTTATTTGATTCGATTAACTTTTACATAATACATTTTAGCCTATAAAAAGGTATCTACATGTACCTACCTAACTATTAGATGCAATTTTTTTATCATTTCACACAAAAATACTCATAAAAGTCACTTTACATCAATCATCATTCTGCAAAGTCGGTTAAGTACCTGTCATAACTAACAGATAATAACATCGGAAGCAATATAGACACACAATTAGTTGAAACTGCCTCCGCGCGTGTCGAACACGCGACCCTCGAGTTGAAACTACTTATTATAAACACCCTATTAAATGTAATTTTCTGGCTTAATTTATAAGTATTGTAATTGTAAATTATTGTTGTTTAAACTTATTGCTTTATGGCCGTTCCCAATATTCAAACTACGCTTATAGATAGACAGCTATCTCCGATAGCTTAGTAAGGTTCTATCTATTGGAAGATAGATACGATATTGGGAACGGCCATTACTGGCTGACAGCTGTCAAAACGTTACTGGGACGCTCAAATAGACAAATTCAAAGAGAAAAATATACCTCAAGTAAGCAGTTAGTCCTCCAGACGATAGATAGCGATCAGAGATAGGTTAGCTTATCGCTAGTAATTTTTGGGACGCCAAAACAAAAGATAGATAGCATCTTTAGTAGGGTCAAACCGAAGATAGATACGATATTGGGAACGGCCATTATTATTATCCATAAATACTAATATTTTTTTAAACAGGAAGTATTTGCGTGTTTGTTTGTTTAAGGTACTACAATTCAAAAAGTAACTACTCGATCGGTTACAAAATACGATTTTTCCGACATTTAGCGCAAACGTAGGAACACATAAACAGACAAAAATAGACGAAGAATGTTCTCTACATTACTCTACCTACAATGCTTTACAAACTTACGGCTTACCGTACCATAATATAAACCTATCGAATATAATATATACAATTACTGTTTTATTACTTTTACAATTCCAGATTTATTATATATTATTATATGTATATATTATTATATTATAAATCTGGAATTGTAATGCATGTTAAAATTTTACACCGCCTAACACCACCTCCGACCGCCTCCTTGGTACAGTGGTTGACGCGTGAGCGTAGCACCGAGGGGTCCTGGGTTCGATTCCCGGTGGAGACGAAGAAAAAAAAATGTCTTGGTCTGGTAGGACACAGAAGGCTGATCACCTACTTGTCCCTAAAGAAAATTGATCAGTGAAACAGATGTATAATGCATCTGCCCCTTACCCCACTTGGGCACATGGGAGTGATGGGACTTCACTTTAACACCACGTAGTTAGTATGTGAAGGTACCTACATCGTAACACTTAAGTACATAAAACATTTTTTTTTTATTGCACGCCTCATAAGCGAAGCGTTGAGGTGGGTACTACTGTCACTTCGCGCAAAACATCTGATTTTTCAAACTTAAAATGTCTTTATGTATCATACATTGCACTTGTAAGATAATACATACACACACATATTAAGAAAAAACACTATTTTTAACATTCATGATATTTTTGATGTCATTTTTGTTATTTAAACTAGTTAAAAAACAGTTTAAAAAAGTTCTGTCTTGGACGTCCGTGTGTTTGTATGTGCGGAGGATTTTCTTGTTAACACGATAGCGACCGAAATACTTTACTAATCGAGTCTTTTTTTTTCTCTTACGCTTGAGTATGCTCAGGAATAGAACCCTTTCATTTTTCAGGGTCTGATTCGATGTGGTTTAATTGTTATTAAATAAACAAAAATAATAATTAATAAATAATTATTAAAAAAAAATTATGAGGCGTGCACTTTTGGATTTTCCAAATTATTTTTTTTTTATTGTTTGATAGGAAAGCGCTTGACCACTATCTCACCTGATGGAAAGCTGAGATGTGGCCTAAGATGGAGCGCGCTTTCCTAAAAGGTACCTGTTCACTCTTTTCTTGAAGACCTCCATATTGTACTCGTCGGGGAACACAGACTCAGGAAGCATGTTCCAGTCCCTCGCGGTTCGAATGAAGAATGTCGATCCGAATCGCTTTGTCCGGGTACATGGAACGTCCACCATATGGCGGTGCCTAGAGTCTGTGAATATTATTCAATTATTCATTCATTCAGCGTTCAAAGAAACAATAATACCTTCAAGATACATCCTAATTCACCAATTACCAATTGTACATGTGCTTTCAATGTAAAATAACTTGTATTCAAATAGAGATATGGTTGAAAATCGTATAAAATTTTAATTATCTCATACGGGCGGTCTAAATTACCTGCAAACTGAAGAGCTTTGCGTTATTGACGTTTATTGGTCGTTTAATAATTGTCTCAAATTGGTTCTGTTAAAGTAGGGTTATCATAAAGTTGCCGGATATATTACTAGGTTACCTAGAAAGACTGGAATAATCTGAATTAAAACGTTTTAGTAGGTAAAACACTATGTCCGCTAAATTGCATGCAATCAAGTGAATTAATTCTAGTGTTGAGGTGATTGAGTGGCAAATACATGTGTTTATGACTCAACTAAGCTGTCCGCATGAGTTTGCTCGTGTGAAGTATAAGGTTTTCTTGGGGTTTGGATTCAGAGAATGTACGTAGGTAGTTAACTTAGGGAAGTAATGGTAAAAAATTACGTATTTAGTTTTATTATCTAGTAAATACTCATGCTCTACATGCATCTCCTCATTAAGCACATGAAGATTTAAACAGGTAGGTACTAAGACTACGACAAAAAAAAAATGTTAAAAATAAGTTTCTAGGTAGGTATTTTATATTGGTTTACCATTTTATGATTACCTAAAATTTATCAACTTAAGAAAACATTGTCATTTTAATTTTGAGTAGATACTAAAGGAAGGTCTAACTTATTCCAAGGGTAAAGTGAGACCTAATCTGTCTCGGAGAGATCAAAACCAGAAAAAGTGGAATTAATAATTTAATTCAATTTTTTTTGTTATTTTGCTAGCACCTAGGAATTTTTTTATTCCAAATCTATTTTACTAAACTTGACAATTTAGCGTTCCGTTTCGCGCGCAATACGCACCACAGATTAGGCAAATATGTCAGCGATAGGGTGAGGGTTGCCGTCTACAAATATTTGACACCAGTAATCACTTTGGGAGTATGGGAACACGTCTCGCCATGACAATTATTATTTGTGATTATTTCTGTTGTTAAGATTGTATTGTTTGTTTTTGTTTATTGAAAGTAAAGAATAAATATAAATAATTGTTGTTTTATTTTTTATTCTCCTCATTAATGCTCACTTTTATGTTGTAATTATTACCTAATATAAAATATAGGTTGGTCAAATAATTCTACCTCATCATTTAAAATTTAATAATTTCAGGTGGTCATTGATATAACTAACAACTTATTACCTTCTTCCTCCTTTATATCTTAAATGAAAGGCCACGCCCTCTGTTGTTGCTTCATGACATAAATACATTTTATCCCAATCTATCTAAGTAGGTATTTGATGTTTCAAACAATTTAATGAAATAGGCAAATCTACAGATTATTAGCTTCACCCCTTATTAGGTTTCACACGCGGAGCTTTAAGCGGTTGAGTTTAAATAAATTGTTTGTTGATGCTTTAAACTATTCTCAATGCAAATCTCATCCAAATCGGTACCATGATGTACCTACCTAGGCGTAGTCGTTAAAGCGTAATAGACAGATGGACAGATTTTCCAATAATATTAAATGGTAGCTAGAGCTACCGACTAAAAGTTGGTTTTCATTGTAGAGCCGAGCATCGCCTCTCAAAAGGGCAAAAATAAGTTTACGTTTTCTTGAAAAGCCTATCAGGTTAGGCTAGGCAGTCGGTCTAATGGCGTAAAAACTTTGCAAATTTGGATGAAAACTAGGAGGTTCTTTAATAAATTCCTTTTTTTGATGATGACTCTACTATTGAATTATCTTAGTACCTACGTAGGTACATTAAAATTTATCACAAGCCACAAACCGTAAACTTACAGAATACCTCGTTTTGCCTATCTTTTCAGTAAAATAACTATATTTCAATAGATTGGGTTGGACGTGAATAAGCGATAATAATTAATAACACGTGAATTCATGTACAATATTACATTACATACCGACGGCACATAAATACGTCTGTGTACATACGCAACATTCACAAAAGGGCGGTCGCACATCAATTATTCACTATCCAAGCAACACAGAGTACCTATACCTTGCTCTATCTCTCCAATTTGAATAACATAAGTCCGTCTCTGTCGAGCTTTGTATGGGTATTGCGCTTTCGCCCGCCACCTACAGTCGTCTCCGTCTAATGCAACGGATGTTCGTATGTTACATCTCGCTCGCTCTCATTAGGTTAGTCGGAGCGTGTTTGCACGACGTTTGCCAGTCGCATTTTGTGTTTTGAACTTGTGTACAGAGTAATGTTACAGAATAGAGAGATCTCAGATCTTTTTAAGGCAACCTAAGCTTAACACTCTTAAGAAGACTCAAGAATCTACGTAGTATCAAAAGACGAGGCTTTTTACTCTTTCGCGAATGCTATGCATAACGCACAATACTTATTAAAGTTGTTTTGTTGATTTTTATGTTGTTTTTCCGCGTTTTGAATATAATGTAAGTGCGTATCCAAATATTTTAAGCATTTTAAATCAGTTTTACTCTACCTATATTCCAAATTGTAGTATGTAGTTTTTAACACATACCTACCTAAGTATGTTATCTACCTTTATATTATATTCACTATACCTAAACTTTCCGCTGATCTCATAAAAGTGTAGGTAATACATACATATTTGGAGAATATATATCTACTATACGCACTACTGAATAATGTATGATCGCTTTTTGGGAAAGTCAGTTAATTGCATTTGATTTATTAGTTTTGTTATTTTAACTACAGTCCACATTGATTAAGTTAAAGGGCAATAGATAGAGTTTGCTTACGCCTTTGCGTATTTAAGTACTAAGTGGTTAGATTAGTTTTTAATGTTCAAGCTAGGATACCTTTAACTACCTACATATTAAAATACAGAAGTTACAAATATAGATCTGTTGGTACCAAAGTAATAGCCTACCTAGTTTTCCCAGGAATTTCAGTTATCTACATTAAAAGCCTTTTTTACTTTTACGTAGGCAGGTAGGTAAGTATTTTTTTTGAATAAAAGAAGCTTTTTCTAAGTTTCATCATAGTATCTATTAAATCATTAGAACTCACGAGTTTTATTTTATAGGTACCTACCTCAAATGGTTGCTAAATTCAAATAATTTTTACAACTTTAGGATATATTCAGTTATAGACTATCAGTTAAAGAACATTGTCGTTTTTTTAAGTTAGTTATACTATGTACCTAGTAGTAAATATGGTCTCGTGATTACTATGGAACTTTTATTTATAAATAAGTAGGTAGGTAGACATACTGAAGAATTTCTTGTTTGATTGAACGCGCTAAATGACGCGGAATGACTAATCATTCCCGAGATTTATTGGATACCTATGGATATTCTATGTACCTACATATGATCCCTGAGTGCCGTAGGTTGTATATGTATATTATGTACCACGATCGAAGCTGGGGCCGAATGCTAGCCTTACATGAGAAGCAGTGTCCTCTCAAGCATTTCTTTATTAAAGTGAAACTTTTATTACATCGTCTCAAACTTTTTGGTCTGTGTAGCGCATGTCGCGTGACGGTCGGCTGCCGAGTAGGTATAAAGCAGTGTTCGGAAAGTTTCACTTTTACCGTGGTTTCATAAAACCACACAACATTTTTCATATTTATTTTATTATTGAAGTACGAAGATCATCGAGGACGTGTATATACCTACATAATATCATGTAGACAAAAGTTTAGTAATATTTTAATTAAGATACCTAAGTTAATTTTTATCTACCTAGCCATCCTGCTCATGTTATACCAAAACGTGCAAGCTTGTAACTAAGCTTGTAACCTACAGTTAGGTGTTTTCAATGTTTTTACTCTTTCATGCAAACACATAGCAATGTGACCAGTATGAAATTTGGTACAGTTACATCTATAACCCTGGATTAAAAGCTATAATATTTCTTTTTAGCCGGGTAGATGCTTGTAATATGCATTTAATATGCAAAAAAACAAAGATAGACTAATAATAATATACTATACGTATACAAATACTGCCATCTAAAATTGTAAGGTGCTAACGTTATATGTTTCTGGTTCGACGTTAACTAAATAGATGTCCCTTTTTCTTATCTGAACTTAAGAGGAAACTTAAGTACCTTAAACCATATCCTAGTATGATGCATTTCTAATAGATGTCGCTGTTGTCTACATGTTGAGTACTTTTTGGGTTTTCCTTTATCATAGATGGCGTTAGTTGTGTGGCTTAAACACAAAAAGTATATTGTTTTTTAGTGGTTTTTTATCTATATGCAAATGAGTCCATATATAAAATGTGATTTATGAATTGAAACTTGCTTTATATTAAAGTCTTATTACTATAATCAAACCAATGGCTGACCGGTTGGCTTGGTTGGTAGTGGGTTCGATTCCCACCAGAGGCAAATATTTGTGTGATGAACATAGATGTTTGCTCTGTGTCTGGGTGTTAATTATCTATATAAGTATTTATTTAAAAATTATATATATATATGTATGTTTATCAGCCATCTGGTTTCCATAACACAAGCGAAAGCTTAGTATGGGATCAGATTGTGCCGTGTGTGAAAATTGTCCTGAAATATAAAAAAAATATTAAAATATACACGACTTTTTCTTTACGCTTATAGTTAATATGTGCAGGATAATAATTATCCTAATTATAAATAACTAATTATTAGTGAAATATTCTTTAAACTATTCTTTGAAAGAGATTACTAAGCACTCGAATCTATCGATATAATATAATAATTTTGGAATCAAAGTGTGTTATTTCAGTTCCAATTTCTCTGCTAAGCTTCATTATAATTTATAATGTATCAATATTGTATTGAAGGTAATCAATTAGTTGATTATTTTTCATAGTACATGTAACTACATAAATGCTTGAGAAAGAAAATATCTAAAGAAATAAAAATAAGAAAGGTAGTGTATAAATAAAACACCGTTATATTTTAAACCAACTTTATTTTTAGCTAAAATATAATAATTCATACATCAAAGAAGTCCCCTAAGTATACAGTTACAATACCGAAGTAATACAAAATAAAATAATTTCCATCAAAAATGAAAATATGTAGCTACCACAAAATAATACAAAAGTCAAAACGCCTGCATTTTGTGCTCGACCAAAAATCGTGAAATTGAAATTATCGTATAGGGCATTGGACGGTAATCGAATGACAAACCCAACAGAACAAGCATATTGGAAACGTAATGGCACTTAATATAACAGATAATAAGAATACAGATAAAAAATATCCGAATCGTTAATTTCATTTCATGTTGGAGGTGAGATACATATAACACGCCAATCTTTTTAATTCACAACATCCATCTCACCCCACTTGGTAATACTAAAAACCAATTATTACATTAAAATCTCAAAAATGTATTCAATTTTAAATATACGGACGGCACGTGCAACATATTACGCAAAAAACTTAAGCGAAAACTCAACGAACCGACATCATTACGAACACCGATGATTATGTTTATAACAATTGCTTTCAAAATCGGACTATACTAGTATGGCCTGATATGCAATATCGGAAAGAGACACAGCGATGAGAGGTGCGCGCGTGCGAGCGAGACGGCACGCGGATAGAAATGAAACTTACCTACGCTTAACATTAGGGGGGAGTACCGTTGGTCGTGCGCCCCCCCCCCCTCGCGATCCGACGCGAAACTAACACATAGCCACTTACCTAATTGTTAGTAAAAACCTTAACGCATTCAAAATATATATATAATTATATAGTTCATTATAGTAGGTGACCCCTAAGTCGACATCGTCCGTATAAGTGTATAGTTATAGTACATCTATTTTTTTTCTCAAATAACTCTGTGCCTAATATACATTTAAGCCGTTTTTTGAAAAGCTCGTAAAGGGTAGAAGTGGACATTTCTCGAACATTAAAAATACTACGTGATTTATACGTAACGGAAAAATAAGGCGAAACTAGTTCGCGTTGTACTAAATAAATGCGTATATGACGTCACAAATGCAACCGACGAATTACGTCAGATTAGTCAGCAAAGAATAAAAAACGTGTTAGTTGCAGAACCGGCGAAGCGGCACTTACTTGTTATTAATAATATACATATTATCTTATAATAACGTTCACTTACAACCGACTCGATACGAAACGTCTACTATCGATACATAGATACATTTTATCCATAGAAAAAACATAGAAAAGCGACGTCTATTTCATTGTAGAAGAGCGACACGCCCGTTCTAAGAAAGCAAGCGGGGAAATTATTGTTTTACGTATAAATTTGATATGATCATTTTGAGACTTAACATTTAAACGTACTAACGAAATGTTACGCGTGTAGAGTTGTATAAACTGTCATTTTCTAGCCAACGAATTAACATACAATTCTCTCTATTTCCTTATACTTTGACGGCGACTCTATACAAGTGGCCGCGCGCATTTGTGCTTTATTGCTATAAAATTGATTTCAAATCGAGTCCTGTCTATGTGTTCTACGCTCTATGGTAGATCGTAGTAAAACGGGACCCGAATAAAACTCATTTGTTTCAAAAAATGTATTACAAAATCAATTCCTTATAACTGTGCGATAAGAATTGTGTTTGTGACATTTCAATATTAAATGAAACGTTTTAAAATAAATTATAATCGAAAATATTTATTAGCTTACAACATAATCTTATAAAAAAAATAATCAAGGTCTTACTCCTCACCCTCTATGGGCAGATATATATCTTTCTTTTTCTTTTATAAAGAAAATTTATTTTATTGCTCTAAACAGAGCTCGGGAATCGAACCCAAAACCTATTTATCCATAGTTTTACCAATCTCAAATATTAATTACTCTTTAACATTAAAACGTCACAAGCGAGAAGGGTATACATAGTTTGCGCGGGCGAGAGTGAGACGGCGATAGGGTAAGTACTGTGCGCGAGCGAGACGGCACGCTTACATCGTGCTGTTGTCCCACTCTAGCTGGCTGATGTTCCTGTATTTGTGCTGTTTGCCTTGGATCACTGGAACACGGAAATATATGTTATTTATTTTTATACAATGCAATTTGAACCTTATTATGTTTGTGTTAAGGTATGTATCGCATAACACTTTTTAAGTAAAGTCGTCAAATTTAATGATGTTTTTTTTTATAAACAATTCGTTGCCCAGTTATGTGAAAACTTCTGCTCTATTAATAATTAAGCTTAACTGAGAGCGAATCAAAAATTGTTAAAAGCAAAAGTCTGCCTATGCTTATTATTAAACTCTGCCTAGACAGAGTTTTATAATGAACGTAACAGCCAACTTTAAACATTACTATCGATGTAATAAGGAGTTAATTTCAATGCAAGTTATCATAAAACATTTTTGAACGTCTTTTCATGGGCGATTTTTTTTAAACACGAACTTTTAACAGGCAATCGTGACTCTACTTGTATACTATATCATATACTACTACTAGCTTACCGCCCGCGGCTTCGCCCGCTTTGTTTAAAACCTAATAAATATTAAATTATATACTAAAACCTTTCTCTTGAATCACTCTATCTATTAAAAAAAAAAGACGGGTTGCACTCCGGGAGTGCCGGCAGAAGTGAAAACTTGATTATTAACGTTGAGCATGTTTGATATCCATCCGTCTTACGCTTTTTCGATCAGGTCACGTGTCCTGACGCGAGTTTAAGATTTTATACCCATTACAGAAAAAGTGCTCAACGCCGCTAAATAAGTTTTCACTTCAAAAACCGCATCAAAATCCGTTGCGTAGTTTTAAAGATTTAAGCATACAAAGGGACATAGGGACAGAGAATGCGACTTTGTTTCATACTATGTAGTGATATCAAAATACCCTCATCATCCTCATCGGACGAGTCGTGTTGGTCCGAGTCGCTGTCGGAACAACTCTCGCCGTCCGAACTGTCCACCGTCGCCGTGATACCGGCACCCGCCACTGCGCTATCGGGCACACTCTGTGAAAGAAAACACAGTTATTTATGAAAATATATGTAAACTAGCTTTCCGCCCGCGGCTTCGCCCGCTTTGTCTAAAACATAATAAATTATATACTAAAACCTTCCTCTTGAATCACTCTATCTATTAAAAAAAACCGCATCAAAATCCGTTGCGTAGTTTTAATGATTTAAGCATACATAGGGACATAGGGACAGAGAAAGCGACTTTGTTTTATACTATGTAGTGATTAATCTCACAGGAACGGCAACTGTGTCAAATATGTTAAAATTATTGCTTTTGTAAACATAATATGTTGTCAATCGTAATCTTCGCTGGGTATCGTCCTTGCGGTAAATGCAAGCCATATTACTCATGATCGTGCGGGGTGACGTAAGTGTTTACTTTTGGCGGGAGGCGGAGAGGGGCTGTTCTAAAGCGTTAGCTACTAAAATAATATAATATATGAATTGCAATATTTATTCCTAAAACATTAATAAATCGACATTTCATTTACATCCATGTCTAGTTTTGCTTGTATTTTGTATTGATGCTCACAATACAGGCCACGAGTCTAGTGTGGGCATCTTGGTTCAAATAATCTATACTCTATTTACTGTGTTAACAGCCTTATTGTCATAAGTTGAACGAGATTGTATGCTTGATCTTAAATAAGTATTTTTTACTTTTACTTCAAATTATAGGCTTTTAAACATGCTGTAATATCGTATTTTAAGTTGTTACAACTTTATATACCATGTTTAAATGCAAATAAATAAATACGCCATTTATTCGAAATCTCACTTATTATAATAATATACAATTTTGTTAGTTAGTATTTACTTAAAATGAAGGTTACTTATAATTAGTGTTAGAATTGTCTAAGAGATTTCGACCCCAATTTATTTATTAATTCTACGCTACTAACGTCCTCCATGGGGTTGACAGTGATGGTCAAGGCGGAATCGTCCCAGGCCATTTCATCAGCAGCACGTCTCGGGGTGCGAGCTCTTGCCCGGGCCCGAGCTGCTCCGCCCAGGGCAACCAGCAGGATAGCCCCCACGCACACTGCGCCGATCACTAGCGTCACGTTCGTGTCTGTGGAGAAGAAATATTATGTTAGTAAGGGAGCAAAACCACCTCCTTGGTACAGTGGTTGACGCGTGAGCGTAGTACCGAGGGGTTCTGGGTTCGATTTCCGGTGGAGACGAAGAAAAAAAAATGTCTCGGTCTGGCAGGACACAGAAGGCTGATCACCTATATGTCTCTAAAGAAAATCGATCAGTGAAACAGATGTATGCATAATGCATCTGCCCCTTACCCCACTTGGGGACACGGGACTTCACTTTTTAAGGGAGCAAAAAATATTGAAAGGAAAAAAAAAACACTTGTTGGGTAGTAAAAAAAGCAATTAATAATTTATTCCAGATACAACTTGTGATTTAAGTACACATAATAAAAAGTTCATATATATTTTTTTCGTTAAAAGCGTTTAAGATGGTAATAGTTCGTTAAACACATACAAAATGTTACTGTTTATTACAGGTCCGTAAAAACATTCTCATCTCTTATGATGTTCAACATTTTCATTCAACCAATACTAACTGTCAGCATGATGCAGACACATTCCCTTCTATACATTTCATTCACTCGTTCACACACTAATTTCACCAATACTCACTGTATTGGTGAAATTAGCATGATGCAGATTGAGCAGGCGCATCCTTCTCATATCCAAGTAAGTAAGTAAGCAAGTAAGTGAATACTAACTATCAGCATGATGCAGATCGAGCAGCCTCGGCGCAGGCTTATCCTTTTTATGTCCAAGTAAATAAGTAAGTGAATACTATCTGTCAGCACGAAGCAGGTCGAGCAGACGCGGCACAGGCTTATCCTTATCATGTCCAAGTAAGTAAGTACCTAAGTAGGTACCTAAGTAAGTAAGTAAGAAAGTCTACTCACTATCAGCATGATGCAGGTCGAGCAGACGCGGCACAGGCTTATCCTTATCATGTCCAAGTAAGTAAGTACCTAAGTAGGTACCTAAGTAAGTAAGTAAGTAAGTAAGTCTACTCACTATCAGCATGATGCAGGTCGAGCAGACGCGGCACAGGCTTATTCTTTTCATATCCAAATAAGTAAGTACCTAAGCAGGTACCTAAGTAAGTAAGTAAGTCTACTCACTATCAGCATGATGCAGGTCGAGCAGGCGCGGCACAGGCTTATTCTTTTCATGTCCAAGTAAGTAAGTACCTAAGTAGGTACCTAAGTAAGTAAGTAAGTGTACTCACTATCAGCACGAAGCAGGTCGAGCAGACGCGGCACAGGCTTATCCTTATCATGTCCAATTAAGTAAGTACCTAAGTAAGTAAGTAAGTCTACTCACTATCAGCATGATGCAGATCGAGTAGACGCAACGCAGGCGTATCCTTTTCATGTCCAAGTAAGTAAGTACCTAAGCAGGTACCTAAGTAAGTAAGTAAGTCTACTCACTATCAGCACGAAGCAGGTCGAGCAGACGCGGCACAGGCTTATCCTTATCATGTCCAATTAAGTAAGTACCTAAGTAAGTAAGTAAGTCTACTCACTATCAGCATGATGCAGATCGAGTAGACGCAACGCAGGCGTATCCTTTTCATATCCAAGTAAGTAATTACCTAAGTAAATAAGTAAGTAAGTAAGTGTACTCACTATCAGCATGATGCAGGTCGAGCAGGCGCGGTGCAGGCACATCCTTTTCATATCCAAGTAAGTAATTACCTAAGTAAATAAGTAAGTAAGTAAGTGTACTCACTATCAGCACGATGCAGGTCGAGCAGGCGCGGTGCAGGCACATCCTTTTCATATCCAAGTAAGTAATTACCTAAGTAAATAAGTAAGTAAGTAAGTGTACTCACTGTCAGCACGATGCAGGTCGAGCAGGCGCGGTGCAGGCACATCCTTTTCATATCCAAGTAAGTAATTACCTAAGTAAATAAGTAAGTAAGTAAGTGTACTCACTATCAGCACGATGCAGGTCGAGCAGGCGCGGTGCAGGCACATCCTTTTCATATCCAAGTAAGTAATTACCTAAGTAAATAAGTAAGTAAGTAAGTGTACTCACTATCAGCACGATGCAGGTCGAGCAGGCGCGGTGCAGGCACATCCTTTTCATATCCAAGTAAGTAATTACCTAAGTAAATAAGTAAGTAAGTAAGTGTACTCACTATCAGCACGATGCAGGTCGAGCAGGCGCGGTGCAGGCACATCCTTTTCATATCCAAGTATATTTATTTATTATTTATTTATTTATGATAAGGTCCCTTACAGCTAGTGATACAATTTTTGAGATGAATAAATACTAAGCTACGCCAATTAAAAGGTACACCAATAAGTAGTAAAAATAATATACGTATGTGAACAAAGACTAGTATAAGAATTTTACAAATGATAAGAGAAAATATTATAATTTCATGTAGGTAAAGTAAGCATTGATCAAGCCCAATAAGTATTTATAAAGAAAGGAAATGTTTTAAATATCTACGAATTCATAATAAATTAAAACCAACTTAATTTAATATTAAGTAAAACCTGGTAAGTAGGATGTGATTGTGAGTGTGAGTGTGTGTGTGTGTGTGAAAGTGCGTGTATGAGAATGTGTGAGTGTAATAGCAGTGAGTGTAAAAAGCTAATGTATTATATTATTATGTGAGCTGAGCTTCAGTATTGATTAATTGTAAAATTTGCTTTTTAAAACTAGTACGCGATAAACAGAAGGGATCCACACAAGAAAATTTTTTATTATAAATGTCCGGGAGCCTATGGAGCGGTGACATTTTTAGATAATTAGTTGATGTAGCCGGCACGTGGAATAGGCGTGTATGGCGAGTACGCTGTGTGGGTACAAGATACTTTATATTTTCCAACGCTGTGGAATAGTCAAACTTGTTGTTCACGATATCGTATAACAACATAATGTCTATTATATCTCTCCTATCCTCCAAAGTATTTAACCCATAATGTGAGCAAGCCTGTTCATAATTCAACGAATAATGTTTTGTTTTATAATTCATTTTGTTCACAAATATTTTTTGTATTGCTTCCAATCTTTTAATGTGACATTTATATTGCGGTCGCCAGATCACACTTGCAAATTCGAGAACACTACGTACGTAGGCAAAATAAAGAACTTTCAAGCAAGTAATGTCGTTAAATGGATCAGCTTGTCGCAAGATGAAACCAAGATTTTTGTAGGCTTTATGAACAATAAAATCCACGTGTGTACGATATGCAAGTTTGACGTCCAGAATCACACCTAGGTCCCTTACTGAAGTAACAGCAGGTATAGATTCACTATTAATTTTATAATCAAAACAAATAATATTATTATTTCTATTACGGGTAAAACTTATTTTTTGGCATTTTTTTATATTAATTGATATTTTATTTAATTTATAATAGTCACTTAATCTATTAAGATCATCCTGAAGACATTGACAATCGTAAGAGGAAGTGACTTTTCTGAATATTTTTTTATCATCAGCATAAAGTAAGAAATTAGAATTTACAAAGCAGTTACCAATGTCGAATAAATAAATGTTATACAATAAGGGACCGAGATGCGATCCCTGCGGGACGCCCGAAGTAATATCAACAAAATCTGATTTAAACCCTCCTAGAATCACCGATTGACTGCGGTTCCTGATGTAAGACTCTATCCATCTGAGAAGATCACCCCTGATACCCACCGCATAAAGCTTACGGATAAGAAAGTAAGTAATTACCTAAGTAAATAAGTAAGTAAGTAAGTGTACTCACTATCAGCACGATGCAGGTCGAGCAGGCGCGGTGCAGGCACATCCTTTTCATATCCAAGTAAGTAATTACCTAAGTAAATAAGTAAGTAAGTAAGTGTACTCACTATCAGCACGATGCAGGTCGAGCAGCCTCGGCGCAGGCTTATCCTTTTTATGTCCAAGTAAATAAGTAAGTGAATACTATCTGTCAGCACGAAGCAGGTCGAGCAGACGCGGCACAGGCTTATCCTTATCATGTCCAAGTAAGTAAGTACCTAAGTAGGTACCTAAGTAAGTAAGTAAGAAAGTCTACTCACTATCAGCATGATGCAGGTCGAGCAGACGCGGCACAGGCTTATCCTTATCATGTCCAAGTAAGTAAGTACCTAAGTAGGTACCTAAGTAAGTAAGTAAGTAAGTAAGTCTACTCACTATCAGCATGATGCAGGTCGAGCAGACGCGGCACAGGCTTATTCTTTTCATATCCAAATAAGTAAGTACCTAAGCAGGTACCTAAGTAAGTAAGTAAGTCTACTCACTATCAGCATGATGCAGGTCGAGCAGGCGCGGCACAGGCTTATTCTTTTCATGTCCAAGTAAGTAAGTACCTAAGTAGGTACCTAAGTAAGTAAGTAAGTGTACTCACTATCAGCACGAAGCAGGTCGAGCAGACGCGGCACAGGCTTATCCTTATCATGTCCAATTAAGTAAGTACCTAAGTAAGTAAGTAAGTCTACTCACTATCAGCATGATGCAGATCGAGTAGACGCAACGCAGGCGTATCCTTTTCATGTCCAAGTAAGTAAGTACCTAAGCAGGTACCTAAGTAAGTAAGTAAGTCTACTCACTATCAGCACGAAGCAGGTCGAGCAGACGCGGCACAGGCTTATCCTTATCATGTCCAATTAAGTAAGTACCTAAGTAAGTAAGTAAGTCTACTCACTATCAGCATGATGCAGATCGAGTAGACGCAACGCAGGCGTATCCTTTTCATATCCAAGTAAGTAATTACCTAAGTAAATAAGTAAGTAAGTAAGTGTACTCACTATCAGCACGATGCAGGTCGAGCAGGCGCGGTGCAGGCACATCCTTTTCATATCCAAGTAAGTAATTACCTAAGTAAATAAGTAAGTAAGTAAGTGTACTCACTATCAGCACGATGCAGGTCGAGCAGGCGCGGTGCAGGCACATCCTTTTCATATCCAAGTAAGTAATTACCTAAGTAAATAAGTAAGTAAGTAAGTGTTCTCACTATCAGCACGATGCAGGTCGAGCAGGCGCGGTGCAGGCACATCCTTTTCATATCCAAGTAAGTAATTACCTAAGTAAATAAGTAAGTAAGTAAGTGTACTCACTATCAGCACGATGCAGGTCGAGCAGGCGCGGTGCAGGCACATCCTTTTCATATCCAAGTAAGTAATTACCTAAGTAAATAAGTAAGTAAGTAAGTGTACTCACTGTCAGCACGATGCAGGTCGAGCAGGCGCGGTGCAGGCACATCCTTTTCATATCCAAGTAAGTAATTACCTAAGTAAATAAGTAAGTAAGTAAGTGTACTCACTATCAGCACGATGCAGGTCGAGCAGGCGCGGTGCAGGCACATCCTTTTCATATCCAAGTAAGTAATTACCTAAGTAAATAAGTAAGTAAGTAAGTGTACTCACTATCAGCACGATGCAGGTCGAGCAGGCGCGGTGCAGGCACATCCTTTTCATATCCAAGTAAGTAATTACCTAAGTAAATAAGTAAGTAAGTAAGTGTACTCACTGTCAGCACGATGCAGGTCGAGCAGGCGCGGTGCAGGCACATCCTTTTCATATCCAAGTAAGTAATTACCTAAGTAAATAAGTAAGTAAGTAAGTGTACTCACTATCAGCACGATGCAGGTCGAGCAGGCGCGGTGCAGGCACATCCTTTTCATATCCAAGTAAGTAATTACCTAAGTAAATAAGTAAGTAAGTAAGTGTACTCACTGTCAGCACGATGCAGGTCGAGCAGGCGCGGTGCAGGCACATCCTTTTCATATCCAAGTAAGTAATTACCTAAGTAAATAAGTAAGTAAGTAAGTGTACTCACTGTCAGCACGATGCAGGTCGAGCAGGCGCGGTGCAGGCACATCCTTTTCATATCCAAGTAAGTAATTACCTAAGTAAATAAGTAAGTAAGTAAGTGTACTCACTGTCAGCACGATGCAGGTCGAGCAGGCGCGGTGCAGGCACATCCTTTTCATATCCAAGTAAGTAATTACCTAAGTAAATAAGTAAGTAAGTAAGTGTACTCACTATCAGCACGATGCAGGTCGAGCAGGCGCGGTGCAGGCGCGTCGGCGGAGTGCGGCGAGTGCAGCGCGTGCGCGGCGAACGCGCGCGGCACCTGCGCCGCTACTGCCGCCTCCGGGATCTGTGAGAAAAAAACGTTTAATAATAAATAATATTTTTTTATTTTCAGATATACATCCATATTTGTGTTAGTATACATTAATCTTAGAAACTATGTTAGTATCAATAAGTGAGCTTGAAAATATAGCTATCCCAATGTTTCTTTAAAGGAGAATGGCGAAACTGGGCCTAACTGTTACAGAAATCATAATATATTTAAAATTCATTATGTTAATTTTAATAATTATTTGTAAAATATTGACTTCTGATTCTATGGGAAAACAAATCTTTGAAAAAAAAGATAATTCGTTCACTACCGGTCTTATCAAGCAGAGATGTCAGTGTTGTCAGGAGTAAAATAGTCAAATATATAGATTAATACGAATGAATGTTTATTTTTCATTTTTAGTTTTATTGAATTCAAATGCTATAAAAATCAGAAGCAAAACTTAACTTTTTTTAACACACATCTTTATTTATTTAGGTCATTCTATAAAATAAAAACATATTTTACTTAATCAACAGTAATTAAAACCTTTTTATTTAGGTAACTGGCAATTGTAAATGTCAAATTATTAATTATAATTATAATTATGTCAGTGATGAGTGATTGTTGATGTTTGTTGTTTGACTTTTGAGTGAAGTTTTTAGAAACGTTATATTCCAAATTGCCTTAATCGTCTATTTTTACTCTAAAGATATTATTTGAATTGATTAGTCTTATTATGAAAGCGAATCCTGATTCATCCATTTATAAAGATATAAGAAATGTAACTACCTAGTGATTGTTGATGTTTTGGTAAGTTAAAATGTGTGTTGAATAATATGTGTTGTGTTGGATCCAATATTTCTATTACCTGACTGTTCTACTGTTACACTATTATTATAGTCCTTTTCACCTATGATGATTCCTGTGACACTTCATCGTGTTCCGAATTACGTATTTTATGTTTAAAACGCCAAAATAATTTTAGTGCATAATATTTTTATTTTATGGCGGAATTATTACCAAAAATATAAAAATGAAACATCTTAAGCTTATAAATCAAAAACAGTATTGTTTAGTTTAATATAATGAAAAATAAAATAAAATAACACAAAAATATAATATCTACGCAATTCGTGTACATGAAATGGGTCGTTGAAAAATCATAGAGTTGGAAAATCATATAATCGGCGTCCATCTTGTGATCGTTTGTCAATCGAGTCAATCGTCTGTACGAGTGCGTCAGCCTTGTATACAAGTTGCATTTTTATATTGATACTTTACGTGGTATTCTGTTATTGTTACTAATTGTTATTGTTGACTTTTTGTTGATGTTGTTTGCTAAGTTTCCTTAGTTAATTGTTGGCGAAATGCCGAAAAAACTAATTTTGGTACTTTATTCAAATTGATTTCATTTCCATATAAAATATTATCGATTATCGGAAACAATTGATATGATTTCAGTAAAGACATCTCTACACGTGTCAAAAATCGATGTGTCACAGAAATCATCTTAGGTGGAAAGGACTATAGCTAGACAATGTAGATAGAAAATAAACTTACCTGGACATAGAAAAAGGCAATGCTATTCATTTAACTCAAGCAAAATAACTTTTATATTTGTTACTTTACACCCCAATATCTCTGTTATCCCATAGAACAGATCTATAGCTATTATATTTATAGAATCTGTTTATTTTTATCAATTTAATCCCCCATAAATCATCAGTGTAACGATCAGGCCCAGAGTCCTATGGGAGTTTGCCATTCTCCTTTTGTGCGAAATAAATTAATAAAAAAAAATTATTGAGCATGTTCATTTTTTTAATAAAGCGTTATCTATAGTGAGTCAAATGGGCAATATCCCATGCGTATTAGATGATGTAATGAGGTAAAAAGTGTAAAGTTAAGTTGGTTTAGCCTCCAAACTGCTTCCAGACATAATTTTTTTTTGTCTTTTTATGAAATAGCATGATGCAGACATAAAATAGCTCCGTTGCAACGTAAAGGAAAGACAAACAAACAAACTACATTTATATTACTAGTAAGGTATTATCTTCTATTTACCATATTCAATACTAGATTTCCGCCCGCGGCTTCGCCCGCGTTTTCAAAGGAAAACCCGCATAGTTCCCGTTCCCGTGGGATTTCCGGGATAAAACCTATCCTATGTGTTAATCCAAGTTACCCTCTATATGTGTGCTAAATTTCATTGTAATTGGTTCAGTAGTTTTTACGTGAAAGAGTAACAAACATCCATACATCCATACATCCTTACAAACTTTCGCCTTTATAATAGTATTGAGATAACTATACATACCTTATCTCTGGCCACAGCATCCAACTTATCAGCGAGTCCGCTCGGACGTTGTGCGTGCACATCTCCCGCCGCGCGAGGATGGATAACGGTCAACTGAAAATTATATAATTATTTTAATTAATAAAAGTAGAATTATTAATATTCTAACTTGAGTTATATATAGTTTGTACTTATTTGTTTAAGAGATTATTGTTGGAAAATCGAGTTCGAACTTCGCTACTTATAATACCTGTAAATTACTACTTCTCATGTCTTTGAATTGTTCAAATCAAAATATTTCAATTCGAATCAAAATATTTCAATTCGAATCAAAATATTTCAACAGAGAGTTTTCTGTTAGTGCAACAAAGAAATGGCTTCACTTTTATTCACATTCTCATAAATTATTAAGAATATTCAATTCGTTTATTTATTTCGGTTGACATTTTTCCATTATCCATAATTTTTCCACCCTGTTGTCATATCTTTAAAATACTTTTTATAACCCTTTATAAAAACCTTCCTGACTACTAAAATTTACAGCTAAAAACAAACAAAACCACAAACCGTTTGCACATATTCATTGCTAGTAAAGCGGCCGTTGAGTTCAGAGCAAGTGAGCTTAAACACGCGGTTCAGGTAATAGGCCGGCTTCTTGTTACTGTATTCGATGTCGCGGAGTACCTGTAGGGGAAATAAATATTAACGTAGAAAAATAAAATCAAAATCGGTTCATAAACGCTGAAGTTATCCGCGAACACATACAAAAAAATATAGATACGGTCGAATTGAAAACCTCCTCCTTTTTTTGAAGTTGGTTAAAAATAAGGATACCTAAATTTTAGGAAATGTAGGCATTTTGGTAATATATTGGTAATTCTCAAATGAGTCTTTTTTAAGTTATTTCCAATTGCAGCTTTTCTTTGTTCGAATTGAATATTGCTTAAGGTTGATGTTCCGACCGTCCCTCCATACATTTTTGATTACCTCTAAACACTTAACACAGACACTATTTCTTTAAAACTAATCATTTTATCACTTCTCTATAATGAAATGTGTGCGCGTTCGACCTTTTTAATCAATAATTTACAATATTTACTTAGAAAAACAACAGTAAAATACCGGAAAAATTTGACACTTCTACAGTAGTGTGCGTGACTTTTGCCAAGCGAAACACGACATAAAGCACGACATCTAGCGCATAGACTATATACTTATTACAGATCTAGCGCGTCAATGTCTAAACGAAAGGCGATGTTTAGACATTGACGCGCTAGATGTCGTGCATTCGCGTTCGTTATCTTATGCATAATGAGCATAATTCTAATAAATCAAAGTTCTGTGTAAAAATTGAGTAATTTCATTTCCAATCGTTCAAAGAAAATAACAATAAAATAAAATAAAACTAATGACCTTAGAAACTATGTTTTTTTTTATTTATTACTCATTATTGTTCGTCCGTCGTAGGTCTGTAAACTGTATTGTACACTGAAGGTAAATGGTACTGTAGGTACTTTAGTTCGGCGTCGTCGCTCGTCGGCTTGATATAAAATTACATTCTTGATTTCATTGACACGCGCTATGATTTGCGCGCGGAATTTCTTGTGTTGTGAATTTATTTTTGTATGCTATGCATTTTAATTGATTCAAATTGCAATGTTTCTCTAGTATGCATTTGAGACTATATTGTAAATTGTAATAATTGATCGTGGGTATAGTAATTAATTATTCTAATAACGCAATTAGTAATATATGTATTTTCGGTGGGATTCAAAACAAAAAATTGGCCCGTGATTTTTATGAAATTTCACCACATTGCAAATCACATCAATCATAGTTCATACACATGTATGACGAAAGTGATTAGTATTGTGGCTAACATTGACTCATCAGTTCATCACTGAAACCAGTGATAAATCAGTACCTATATCATATTGTGTTTGAATATTTTTAAACAATGATATAAGTATACAATTATTATAAATCGGTAAACTATCAAAGTAATCACAAACTTGCAAACATTGGTAAAATGTCCAGTAGTTTATGAGCCTATTCATTACAATCAAACAAACAAACAAAGTTTTCCTCTTTATAATATTAGTGTAGACAAACACTATGAATACGATCACGAATGCAAATTCGGGGATTTTCTAATTATTGCTAAATAATAATTGAATTCGTTTTGAAATACTCTATAATTTTTAGTGTATAAATAGACATTTATAATGTGGTGCTCATTTTTTTTGTACTGCTAACGCTATTGTAGGTACCTATTTTCGTTGTTTTATTTCAAGTGAACACGGCCATACAATTTTGTCACGAGCCGCCTATGATTGTAGGTACTTTTGTTAGGCTCCTTCGTCGTCCGCGTCGGCTCGAAAGTTCTTGATTTCATTGTCACGCGCTATGATTTGCGCGCGGATTTTCTTGTGTTGTGAATTTATTTTTGTATTATTATTATTTTTTATTTTTTTTTTTATTTTATTGATTCAAATAAAATATTTCACTAGTATGCATTTGAGACTATATTGTATTATGTATAATTTATCGTAGGTATAGTTATTCTTATAACGCAGTTATATTTTCGGTGGGACAATTTGACCCGTGATTTTTCTGAAATATCACCACGTTGCAAATCACATCAATCATACACACGTATGACGAAAGTATAGTGGCTATAATTGACTCATCAGTTCATCACTGAAACCAGTGATAAATCAGTATATCATATTTTATTGTGTTTGAATATTTTTTAAACAACGATATATACAATATTATTATAAATCGGTAAACTACCAAAGTACTTCCGAATTTTCAGACAGACAAACAAGTAGTTTGAACACGCAGTTTTCTTATACTAGTAGCAAAAATCAAAACCATAATATTATGTTTACCTACTATATTTTACTAAAAGTCGAGTGCGTCGAAATCGTAAATAATAATTAATATGTTTTTCACCTTCCTGGTTATTTTCCCATAGTAAATAGTGTTTTAGGTTTGTTGTTGTAGGTAGGAATAATAATAATTATTCTTACATGTTGGTTATGAAATGTATATTGAAATAATTTACTTTTACAAATCATTAGTGATATTAGTTTTGAGTGAAAATGCTTGGATCAGCATAATATTATATGGTACTTCAAATACATGTTTTGATAAAAAAAACAATAGTGTAATAAAATAAAACTGCGTTTTATTGTAATCAATGTTGACAATTTTAAATTCCAAAATTATTGATCAATAAAATAGTTTACACCAACAAATATAACTTTTATTTTTATAACAATCGTTCATAATATAAACCGTAGCAGGTGGCGTTTTGAAGTTCTGTCTACTCATACAGAAAAATGGAAAACTTGTTTTTTTTGTAAACAATTTATTACTCATGTTGTTTGGCAACTCGAAGCGTGGTCGTCCGTCGTAGGTACTTTTGTTCGGCGTCGCGTCGTCGTCCGCGTCGGCTTGATATAAAACATTCTTGATTTCATTGACACGCGCTATGATTTGCGCGCGGAATTTCTTGTGTTGTGAATTTATTTTTGTATGCTATGCATTTTAATTGAATCAAATTGCAATATTTCTCTAGTATGCATTTGAGACTATATTGTAATAATTGATCGTGGGTAGGTATAGTAATTAATTATTCTAATAACGCAATTATATTTTCGGTGGGATTCAAAACAAAAAATTGGCCCGTGATTTTTATGAAATTTCACCACATTGCAAATTATATATTATACAATTACAATTACAATTATTATAAATCGGTAAACTATCAAAGTAATTACAAACTTGCAAAATATGCTTTTCCGAATTTTCAGACAGACACACAATTTTATTAGTTTGTTTTAGCAAAGTAGGTACCTATACCTATACGCTTACGTCGCGCGTCGCGTCGTCGAAAACGGTGCGCCCAGAAACAAACATACCTAATTCAGTTACAATCCTTTTTTTGTTCCGTAATTTATTGTATTTATTCTAATACGATTTTTTTTATTCGTCGGCCAGTTCTACTAGGTATAAAAAGATAAAATTGAAATATAATTATTGTAGCGACAGCCATATTATGTTACTATGTTTTCGTAAATATGTTTTTCACCTTCCTGGTTATTTTCACATAATCTTATCTTATATATAAAAATGAATCGCAAAATGTGTTGGTAAGCGCATAACTCGAGAACGGCTGAACCGATTTCGATCATTCTTTTTTTATTATATTCCTTGAAGTACGAGGATGGTTTTTATGTAGAGAAAACGTAAATATTATGTACCACGGGCGAAGCCGGGGCGGACCGCTAGTATATATATATAAATGAATCGCAAAATGTGTTGGTAAGCGCATAACTCGAGAACGGCTGAACCGATTTCGATAATTCTTTTTTTATTATATTCCTTGAAGTACGAGGATGGTTCTTATGTAGAGAAAACGTAAACATGTACCACGGGCGAAGCCGGGGCGGACCGCTAGTCTAATATAAAAATGAATCGCAAAATGTGTTGGTAAGCGCATAACTCGAGAACGGCTGAACCGATTTCGATAATTCTTTTTTTATTATATCCCTTGAAGTACGAGGATGGTTCTTATAGCTAGAGAGCTAGTTAGTTTAGTTTTAGTGCAGTGGCAGTGTAAATGTTGTTGTTGAGGTTATGTAAATTTAACACTTTAGTTAACTACCAAGATATAAAGAAATGAGGATAGGACACAATAACTATTGGTTGAGGTATTTATAAACTCATAATATACTTTTAAAAAAATCACGTTTTAATAAATTTCTAGAATTAAATTAGAACAGCTGATTCAAAATAGCCTAAAAAATCTTAATAATAATAATTACGCTTCACAGCAAGAAGAAATGTACCATATGTACCCGCACAAAGTCGATATTGTGTTGCCTACCGTTCGACTCAATGGCTAGGGTTGTAACTACCTTTAATAATTATTACCAAACTAATAAACCGAGTGATGCGAAATAACCATAATTCTTTTAGAGTTTGATAAAATGATCAGGCAGGTATTTTCTTTAATCCTCTGAATTCTCGGTTACTAAATTGTATCGTTGAAATTATTCTTAATCGCGTAAATTTAATAAATAATCATATGGAAAACACTTTTCATTTGTTTTTTTACTTTCATGCCCAACTACTATACAATAATTACGTTGTTTCGGTATTTTGACGAGAAAACGCAGGAAACATCCGTTGTATCATTTTAGATAGATTGTATATTTTGTATCTGTAGAATTGAAATCAAAGCTATGTATATGTTGTCTCCATTCTTTTCTTATCGGATTGTTGATCCCAATGCGAATGCGTCACTTAAATTTTATAAAAGACAATTAAGAACATCAAAAATAAAGTGATACGTAAATATTTCACAGTGCAATATATTATGTAATTAATAATAATTATATATTTATGAAAAAATAATTACATCAGATTTAATAATAGCAATTGTTTTGAATGTACATAATATGAATAAATGATTACATCATAATAGTAATAATCACAATTGTTTTATTTCCCATTTGTTGCAACCCTAGCATATTTTCATGTAGCAGCAGAAGTACCTACACTGGCGGCGCGGCGGCATCGTGCGACATCAAAGGCATTGCCTTACTAGGTAAGTTTATAATGACTCATTTCTTTTATTATATAATTTACGTTTTACTTTTACAGAATCCGATTCAATGGATTATGAAGACGAGTCACACAACGCCATACGATAGTGATGATGAATGAACATTTCAATAAATGCATGCGTGTTTTTTTATGTTGTTTTGTAATTGTTAATTGTTTCTTAAATAAAGAAATAAACTAAATATTTAAATGATGATTTGTTATTTGCAACACAACTTTATATTTGAGATTCTTTACAAATGTATATTTAGTTTTGTATCATCAAATTTATAAATTTTATTCCATAGTTTTCAAAATTAAATGTAAATGACCATAAAAACATTAATAAAGTAAATCATTGATGTAAGGTCAGGGAACGTAATACATATATACATCTGACCATGTAGAAGCTAAGTCTTGTTGACTGCTGAAGTCTCTAAAGTTTTGTTGTCTGCTGAAGTCTGTACGCAATGAAAATGTCTGCCGTTTCGAAAATAAGTTTTTAAGACCCTAATAAATAAAATATATGAATGGCAGATCTGGTCAAATACTTTCAAAATTGTATTTTTTTCAGCACTTTCATAAGTGTCTGCCAGAATGTTATCCGCGTGATAATGGTCTGCCATTGTTATTTTCCGATAGTAATAATAATCTATTTTCAAATATCAAAATGGCAGACGTGGTCAAATGGTTTCAAAGTTCGCCAAAAATTTCCACCCGTCTTACCTAAGCGCGCGCCCCGTCCACCACTCTGGGCTTAGTGACTCCTCATCTCATGTATAGTAGGTATAGGGGAATCAACACACAAAAATCCAGGTCTGGTCAAATACATACAGGTAGCTTTGCGCTAGCTCTCTAGCTATTACTTCTTATGGAGAGAAAACGTAAACATGTACCACGGGCGAAGCCGGGGCGGACCGCTAGTAAATAATAAAATAATAAATAGTGTATTAGATTTGTTATTGTATCTTGTATACCTACGAATAATTATTCTTACGTCTTGTTGGGAAATGTTCAAATACCTACCTATTGAAATAATTTACTGTTACAAATCATTAGTGTTATTAGTTTTGAGTGAATAGGCATGGATCAGAAATTCAGAATATAATATGCTACTAACTACTCAAATACATACATGTTTACACAACAAACACCACTGACCTCTATAACTATAAGTTATAGAGGTCAGTGACCGTCAGTGACAAACACTATGGATACCTACGCTCGCGAATGCAAATTCGGTGATTTACTAATTATTGATACCTAGTCATTGAATTCGTTTTGAAATAGCCTGTACTTTGTAATTTTTAGTGTTATAGACATTTATAAAATGTGGTGCTCATTTTTTTTTGTAATAAATTATCCTGCTACGCTATTGTATTTTCGTTGTTTTATTTCAAGTGAACACCCATACAATTTTGTCACGAGCCGCCTCTGGCCTCTGGGTGAAATCAACCAGTCAAATGATTTTTGTTCTAATTGTATTTTGGTAGTAGTTTGTTTAGAATTTACATTACCATTGTTTAATTTTTATTTTGTATTTGCAGTAAAATAAAAAGATGAAAAACTTCATTAGGTATATTGTACGACACCTCACTCTGAATCGCGCTAGCGAAATTTTTTCGTTACAGAGCACATATACAACTTTCGGACAATCTTCATTGAGGCCGGCCGGCAAATCGAGTATGTCAAGAAACTTCACTTATTCGATGGAGGTATTCTACCTTCCTTCCTCCACAGTTGTGGGACCCCGACGTGCATTGAACACGCAGCTTTCTGATACTAGTAGCTAAAATCAAAACCACAGATATGTCTGTGATCAAAACCATAATAATATTTTTACCTATTATTTTACTAAAAGTCGAGTGCATCGAAATCGTAAATATGTTTTTCACCTTCCTGGTTTTTTTTCCATAGTAAATAGTGTTTTTGATTTGTTGTTGTATGAATAATTATTCTTACTTGTTGGTTATGAAATGTATATTGAAATAATTTACTTTTACAAATCATTAGTGATATTAGTTTTGAGTGAAAATGCTTGGATCAGCATAATATCATATTTGCTACTTCAAATACATGTTTTGATAAAAAAAAAACAATAGTGTAATGTAGGTAATAAAATAAAAATGCGTTTTATTGTAGGTAATCAATTTTGACATTATTTATTTCCCAAAATTACAATAAAATAGTTTACGCCAACAAATATAACTTTTATTTTTATAACAATCCTACTTCCTACTAATGCGAAAGTTTGTGAGGATGTGTATGTGTGTGTTTCACGCAAATACTACTGAACCGATTACAATGAAATTTAGCACACATATAGAACGTAACTTGGACACATTGAATAGGTTTTATCCCGGAAACCCCACGGGAACGGGAACTATACGGGTTTTTTTTTGAAAATGCGGGCGGAAAGCTAATCGTTCATAATAATATAAACCGTAGCAGGTGGCGTTTTGAAGTTTTGTCTACCCATACAGAAAAATGAAAACCACAGGAGATTGCCCAAGTGACTATGGCACTTGGTATCGCAATCAAACTTATTGTGTCAAGATGAAATATAGCTCAATTTAAAGCTTGATGTTAGTACTTTTAGATATGATTAAAGTTTTTATGTAAATAAGCCGCAGTTCGCGACAATAAAAATAAAACAATAGTTTTATTCAACACTTCAAAAAACTACTTAATCGAGTTTAAACTAACGATGAACGTTAAGTTTTACATTTATTACATAGGTAATATTTTAATTTACAAGACAAATGTGAAAAGTAAATCGTAATTTAAACATTATTTCAAAATAACATCGAACAATGCGTCGAACACATTCATTTGACATTTCAAATAGAAACTATGACATATGACGTTTGCAAGAGAGATAGATATAGGTATGTGTCAAAACAAAACTTTTACTTTTATTTCTATTTATTCGGTATAATTACAACTTAATAGTGATAAATATGATCATTATAAATACAAATAGGAATTAACAATATCACGAACACGTGACACAACTAGTATTTTACCGATTCCATACGTAGTCATACATGTTTCAAAAGAAAAACTTTTACTTTTACTATTATTTCAATTTATCCGGTTTAATTAAGACTTAATATTGATACATATGATCATTATAAATACAAATAGGAATTAACAATATAACGAATACGTGGCACAACTAAAATTTTACCGATACCACCCGTGGTCATTCTCCTTTGTGGGTCATTTGTAACAGGATGGCGGTTCTACAGCGAAAAAAGAAAAATGATGGTCAGAACGCTGATACCGGATACCTTAAGATACTGTAATATAAAATATTACTAGATTAGATAAAATATTATAGGTAGTATCTTCACCGTGTGTGACGCGCTTTACATTCACGCCATCTAGAGTTAAATCTTTATCATTTTTGTATACGTCTGTGTGTGTAAACGACCCTGTATGCAATGACAGATGTTAAAACGCATAATTTTACCGAATTGGGTGGATTTTAAGGCAATGATATAACATATTTCAATAAAATATAATATTCAGTAACCGCCATGACTATTCCTAGGTTTGATGACTATTCCAATTACGCAAAAACTCAAATAAACTAGAAATGTAGAATTCAGCGCCATCTAGCGGGATATTGGCTGGGAACAGATCGTAGCAATCACCTTAAGCAAAACATATGTAGATTTATTTAATACAATTAAAACTGTGAAACGCAATAAATTTTATTTGCTAAACATGAACAGTGTAAACATGGGTTTCATTGCCATGTTCCAAAGTAAGTGCTAAAAAATCGTCCAAATATTATGTACTAACTTCCGCCCGCGGCTACGCCCGCTTGGTGTTTTGATAAAAGGTAGCCCATGTTCTTTCTTAGGGTCTAAAGATTGTCTGTGCCAAATTTCATCAAAATCGGTTGAGAGGTTTAAGCGGGAAAGCGTAACAGACAGCATTTATAATATTAGTAGGGATTAGCCTTAAAAGTTAGGCTTTCTAATGCATTCGGCTCTACTAATGCTAAACATGCTGTAATAATGTATCTTAACACCTATGTATACCATGTTTACTTGCAAATAAACGATTTATTTATTAACTGTTTTCATATTTACGATACAAACAAATTTTACTTACAGAAACATTCTAGTCCTCAAGTTAAAAACTCACCTTCTGATAATTATGAACCGTATCAGCTCCGATCAAATTGACTCCATCTCTAGTGAGAGTGGCTCGTATGTCAGAGTCGGGCAAAACCGAGTGCCCGCGCAATGCTAGCGCCTCGTGGTCCGGGTTCAGTGCCGGGTAGACGGAAACCACGCAACTGTCCAGTTTCTGGCTGTCTGCTTCTGTGAGAATTTAATTTTATTTATTGCATATGCGAAGTACAAAATTTTGCACGAAATTATGGGTACTCTTTTACTATTGATAGCTGTCTAAAGCTTTATCTCTAAATATATATTTTTAATACATTACTACCCTCAAAATGCCACAAACAAAATTTAATACCTACCGTTTGCACATATTCATTGCTAGTAAAGCGGCCGTTGAGTTCAGAGCAAGAGAGAGCATTGTGAAATCGTTTCGTTTAGAATTGAATTTCTTTTCTTTTACATTTTTTGGCAGTTTCTAGTAAACTATATATAAATAAAGTTATTAAACATATACATAAATATACAATCATTTCGTAAAAGTTAATTGTATATTTAAAATCGTACGTACTCACAGAACAGTAAAAACATATAGAAGTGCTATAATGTCATAATTAGTATGAAAACCAGTGTCGCCAAACCCACACATTTAAACCGATAGTTATACAGTACACTACAAGTAAACTATGCCTTTGATTGGACAGCTTAATTTGAGTAAAAACTGACTTAGGTTATAAATTCAGCATTTCAATATGTACCCTAACGCACCATGTTACGGTTTATTTTAGTATAACATCCCTAGGTATATTAGCTGTTTTGTTTCTCATTGCACAGAAATTCCAAATTCGAAAACATTCAGCTACTCCACAACAGAGGGCGTTAGTTTTCGATAGATATAAATTTGAAACGCAACACATAGAGATAAGGTTGAAATTTGTGTCACTCAACATTAATGACATTAACTTGATATTTATCTGATGCTATGCCCTGAGGGATGTCAGCCTTGTTATCGATAATTCACAAATAAATATTTTTTGTGTATTTTTTTTTCTTTCTTTTATATGAGTATAGTATAATGTGTCACATTTTGGAGTATGTTTATTACTACTAAGTACGTCTTTTTATATTATTATTATTAAATAAAAAACGGAATAGAATAGTATTAATCTATATTTACAAAATACAAACAGAAAATATGCATTATTTTAAATCTTGGAACTGCCGTAGGTTTGCTGTATCGGTGGCCTTTGTTAGACCGCTTAGTGCTGTTCGGCATCCAGTTAACTCGTCACGTTGCATTTATCCATTTCTCTTTTAAATTAGCCTCTTTGGGAAATCTATAAATAAATTGGACAAATGAAAGCTAAGGAAAAAAATGTTGTGTGGTTTTATGAAACCACGGTAAAAGTGAAACTTAGGCACAAAATTATCGTATTTGTACGATAATTATCGTTCGGTTCCGAACACTGCTTTATACCTACTCGGCAGCCGAACGTCACGCGACATGCGCTACACAGACCAAAAAGTTTGAGACGATGTAATAAAAGTTTAACTTTAATAAAAAATGTTGTGTGGTTTTATGAAACCACGGTAAAAGTGAAACTTTCCGAACACTGCTTTATACCTACTCGGCAGCCGACCGTCACGCGACATGCGCTACACAGACCAAAAAGTTTGAGACGATGTAATAAAAGTTTCACTTTAATAAAATTTAATATTTATAATGTTTGTCTTTTCTAAAGTATCGATACTGTCGATATGCGCCACAAGCATCACTAAAGCGACATTCGTTTGTTTATTGCAATAATATTCCAGAAAGTCTTGTTTGCTGTTCAATCTATAATAGTTACTAATTTCTTACGGATTAAGGTTCATTTTGACTAGATATTTGTATACAATTTTGACAAATTACGACAAGCGAAGTTATAACATAAAATATAATTAAAATAAATAAAAATAAGACTTACCGATGGTATGAAATGCCTCCATTGCTGATATTATTCCGTCTGCTATCATTTTTGCACTCTAATACCGAACAACACGTCCTAATTAATGAATAAATATGGAAAAAAGGTTTGACAGCTGACAACCGACTCGAATATTTTTCTGCGCATAACTGAGAGCAAGTTAGGTGATCTTACCTTACCAGTGACACGTGGGCCACGCCCACATCACACTTCTATCTACTTTACTGTTCTGTGTACAGTACACTACAAGTAAACTATGCCTTTGATTGGACAGCTTAATTTGAGTAAAAACTGACTTAGGTTATAAATTCAGCATTTCAATATGTACCCTAACGCACCATGTTACGGTTTATTTTAGTATAACATCCCTAGGTATATTAGCTGTTTTGTTTCTCATTGCACAGAAATTCCAAATTCGAAAACATTCAGCTACTCCACAACAGAGGGCGTTAGTTTTCGATAGATATAAATTTGAAACGCAACACATAGAGATAAGGTTGAAATTTGTGTCACTCAACATTAATGACATTAACTTGATATTTATCTGATGCTATGCCCTGAGGGATGTCAGCCTTGTTATCGATAATTCACAAATAAATATTTTTTGTGTATTTTTTTTTCTTTCTTTTATATGAGTATAGTATAATGTGTCACATTTTGGAGTATGTTTATTACTACTAAGTACGTCTTTTTATATTATTATTATTAAATAAAAAACGGAATAGAATAGTATTAATCTATATTTACAAAATACAAACAGAAAATATGCATTATTTTAAATCTTGGAACTGCCGTAGGTTTGCTGTATCGGTGGCCTTTGTTAGACCGCTTAGTGCTGTTCGGCATCCAGTTAACTCGTCACGTTGCATTTATCCATTTCTCTTTTAAATTAGCCTCTTTGGGAAATCTATAAATAAATTGGACAAATGAAAGCTAAGGAAAAAAATGTTGTGTGGTTTTATGAAACCACGGTAAAAGTGAAACTTAGGCACAAAATTATCGTATTTGTACGATAATTATCGTTCGGTTCCGAACACTGCTTTATACCTACTCGGCAGCCGAACGTCACGCGACATGCGCTACACAGACCAAAAAGTTTGAGACGATGTAATAAAAGTTTAACTTTAATAAAAAATGTTGTGTGGTTTTATGAAACCACGGTAAAAGTGAAACTTTCCGAACACTGCTTTATACCTACTCGGCAGCCGACCGTCACGCGACATGCGCTACACAGACCAAAAAGTTTGAGACGATGTAATAAAAGTTTCACTTTAATAAAATTTAATATTTATAATGTTTGTCTTTTCTAAAGTATCGATACTGTCGATATGCGCCACAAGCATCACTAAAGCGACATTCGTTTGTTTATTGCAATAATATTCCAGAAAGTCTTGTTTGCTGTTCAATCTATAATAGTTACTAATTTCTTACGGATTAAGGTTCATTTTGACTAGATATTTGTATACAATTTTGACAAATTACGACAAGCGAAGTTATAACATAAAATATAATTAAAATAAATAAAAATAAGACTTACCGATGGTATGAAATGCCTCCATTGCTGATATTATTCCGTCTGCTATCATTTTTGCACTCTAATACCGAACAACACGTCCTAATTAATGAATAAATATGGAAAAAAGGTTTGACAGCTGACAACCGACTCGAATATTTTTCTGCGCATAACTGAGAGCAAGTTAGGTGATCTTACCTTACCAGTGACACGTGGGCCACGCCCACATCACACTTCTATCTACTTTACTGTTCTGTGTACGTACTGAAATCAAGTACCTATTTAAAAGTTGAAAAATGTAACATGTCTTATAACGGACATAAGCGAGACAGGAAAAAAAATAAGAAAAAATAACTTATCCATTGCAAATCAAAGGAGGCTTTATTACTTATCACACCTAAAAAGAAAAAAAAGGCTCACCAATAACAGAATCCCTATCCCTCGCCAGAACCTTAACCTCCAGGTCCGGGAAGACCGGAAGACCAGCTCTGAAGTGGGCGTAGTCCCTTGCAGCATCCGCGCTACCGTTGAGCAGAATGGTCGGTGTTTGCGGTGAGAGCACCATCACGTACGATTCAGCCGGTCGGGCCTTGATCACGCGCCCGTTGTCGCAACTGATAAAAAAAAATATATATTTAACTATCTATATTCCAAAATATTTTACTACATGATGTTGAGGAGAACACTTTTTTCATATAGAATATACAGCTTAGGTAGGAAAATAAACAATGTTATTTCAGTATCAAATAACAGACACAATTTTTTTATTAAATCTCTAAAGAACGTCAAAGCTTAGCTTTAACTTCCAGAGTACAAATTGATTGTCAAACATATCATTAGGTCAGTGCTAAACATATTTTTTATTGGCAAAATCGAAATTAAACTTTTTTCATAATTTAACAGAATTTTAGAGAAAAATAGGGGTGCACAATGCACATTTCCATTAAATAAATGATAAGACCACAAACCAACACTTCTCTGTCTGTCTCTATAGAAGTATTAAACTCGAAAATATAATTTATTAATACAAAAAAACTCACGTAATAGTGGTATCCAGGTGTACATTCCGTCTGCCCGGGGTGGGGAAAGACCTAGCGTCACCATACGCAACGCGTCGCACGAGCGTCTCCACTTCAGCCGCACCATCACCTTCCACGGACACCGATTTGAGATCTACAAGAAAAAGGACATAAATCGGGATTAAATATGAGAGAAGGGAAAAGAGCACAATTTGGGAGTCTTCAAGCGAAGAGTGAACCGGTACCTACTATAGTCCAGGATCCCTCGCCCATTTTTGCAAGTGATTACTATCAAGCTAATTTTCCGTGAGTAGCTTTATTTTGATGAGACGCCCAATAATTTCATGTACGAAACTCTCGATTGTGGTAGCTTACAGAGGTAACAAGGATAAAAAATTTTGATTTGATGGTTCTCAAATATTTATTACGCAATTTGTAGGACAATATGTCTGTTGAATTATATAAGTATTAAATAAGTGAAAACAAAAAAATCAGCTGGTTAGTAATCATTTATGATGACTTCGTTATCTATACACATTGGAAAGAGGGGACTCTTTGATCATACCATAGATTTTGTAGGACAAATATTTTTTCGAATAATTTAGATAATTATCTTGAGATTGAACAAAAAAAAAACATTCAGTTAGTAATAAATATTTGAGAACCATCAAATCAAAATATTTTATCCTTGTTACCTCTGTTAGCTACCACAATCGAGAGTTTCGTATAGGAAATTATTGGGCGTTTCATCAAAATAAAGCTACTCACGGAAAATTAGCTTGATAGTAATCAAGTGCAAAAATGGGCGATGGACACTGAACTACTAGGGAAGCGCGTTCCATCTTAAACCACATCTTAGCTTTCCATCAGGCGAGATAGTGGTCAAGCGCGTCCCTATCTACAATAAAAAAAGAGTCCTTCTACTGACATCGATTTCATGGCTAAAAGAGAAAATAAAATAATTTTTTCGTATGGAGATGATTGGGTTAGGGATTGTCTTATTTGTTAGAGAATAGGTGAGTAATTTTTTTTGTCAGGAAGGGTATTGTTTTGTCATATAAATTAATGAGGACTGTAAGAAAATTGGAAATAATCTAATATATATTATAAAGGCGAAAGTTTGTAAGGATGTATGGATGTATGGATGTTTGTTACTCTTTCACGTAAAAACTACTGAACCGATTACAATGAAATTTAGCACACATATAGAGGGTAACTTGGATTAACACATAGGATAGTTTTTATCCCGGAAATCCCACAGGAACGGGAACTATGCGGGTTTTCCTTTGCAAACGCGGGCGAAGCCGCGGGCGGAAATCTAGTCTTAATATATATAAATCTCGTGTCACAATGTTTGTCCTCAATGGACCCCTAAACCACTTAACCGATTATAATAAAATTCGCACACCATGTGCAGTTCGATCCAACTTGAGAGATAGGATAGTTTAAACATGTAGGTACCACGGGCGAAGCCGGGGCGGACCGCTAGTTTATTATAGAATTGGTCGCTTCCCAATGTTTTGCCTTAACCAATTTAATGTAAGTTTGTTTGTGAAGGAAAATTACAGTTGCGTCATTTAAATCGAATTTTACTTATCTATACTTAATATTATAAAGCTGAACAGTTTGTTTCTTTGTTTAAACGCGCTAATCTCAGGATCTACTGGTCCGATTTGAAAAATTCTTTCGGTGTTAGATAGCCCATTTAACGAGGAAAGCTATATATCAAGCAACACTTTGTTAAGTACTCACATAGATCAGGAGCAAGCGACAGTCCCTCCCGGCACCTCGCAGCACAGCGCAGGGCTGCGGGAGGCTGGACCGCTCCTTTGACCACGCCCAACCCCGCCATCCAACCGTGCATGTGGTGTTTCATGTCGCTTTCCGTTCCTGGAATGTGGTTAAATTCGTTATTTTTTTTAAAGAAATAAAGAAAATACATTTATTTTGAAAACAAACATAAAAAGTACAATAGAAAACCTTAAAACTAAGGAGATAAACACAAAATTAACCCATTGAGCCCCGAACGGCCCGATCGGGCCACGACACAATAGATTTTCTATTGTGTCTGTGATTCCGGGGCCTGAGTTATTAAATGAGGTAAGTTGCAAATATATTGGAGTGCATCAGGGCATCAGCCATGCTTTTTTTGTTGGTGAGGACATGAATATGGATGTGAGGAAAATAGATAGCTGATATATTCACTAATAATAAACTTCAAACAGTTAAAATTGAATGATAAATATCATTGACGTGCAATAAACAACTAGACTAAAATAAAATAGTCCTTAGCAAAACTCTGCTTTCGCATGTATAAAGCAGAGTTATCTAAAGGGCTTTACTCTATAGTTTCTACAAGAAACTTTTTCCAATAGTCGCCTTTGACGAGCGGTTAACTAAGTCACTAAGTTCTCGACTTAATTTTACTATTTTTTTTTGTTTTTTTTTTTTATTCACGTACCCTGCCAGCAAGCGCCCACCACCATGGTGGTGTTAACGCCGTGCGCCGGGTGCAGCGGCCAATCGTCGATCACCTCGGGCGCCTTGCCGTCAGCCGCTCGGTACAACTCCCCATCTACATATAATTCGACGTTCGGGAAGCGCACGTTCACTGCGTAGTGGTGCCACTCGTCGTCGCACACCTATTGAAGAAATTATATGAAAAAAAAACACATAAAAGTATACGAGGTAGTATGTTAGATAAATCATACGTTCTTCAAAATCCGTGCGAGTAAACAAGCACTCGACAACCATTTTACCAAAAATCTAAGCGAAATCTATTTGACAATATTATACCCGTAGAATACGAAATCTACGGGTATAATATCTATCTCAATCGAGCTTTATATAAATGTTTTTTTTTTCAGGGGAGATGTTACCAATGCACCAAGATACAGATAAAAGGGGGATTATAGGATTCAGTTTAAAAATAAGTATCTTTTAAACTACGAAATAATTTTCCCATTATAAAATAAATTAAACCTGAGGCAAAGTTTTCAAACATTTCAGTGCCACATTTAAATTGTGTTATAGACAACTGCAAACTCAATAAAGATAAATTATCTATTTTATAACAATCTCACTCAACAAAAAACTAGATAACATTACCTCAGGCAACTTCCAGCGCCATTCAGCGGGCCTGAAGATGTTCAAGTCGCCTTCTCCGAAATCTCTTCGCAGCAGCAGGATCAACCGGCAGTTGCGCACAAACAGGGCGTAGTGGTGTCTGTTCATCTCTGTAAGTTGATAAGGGAAGTGTCAATATAGAATTTATTTAGCCATATACATTACAGGTATCATAGATGGAAAGATATTTATCGTTATATATGTTATTATGGTGTATTAAGTGTTAGCTAGCAACAGCTGCTACACGCTCTCCGTGAGGGCGTGGCCACCGCAGTAAAATTTTATGATTTGTATCGAGTAGGCGTGTCCGCCATTTTTTTATCGAGTGTTTTTCTTAGTGAACCTTATCGAATGTTTTGTAATTTCTGATTACTGTTTCACTCAATTCTCTTATAAGTAAATCACATTGAAGTATGAATTGGTAGCCAGGATTGAATCATGCCTTCTCATTTTGACATCTTAACGTGTGTGCGTTGGTTTGCCGTTTTTGTGATCGAATGTTGTGTCGGCAACCTATTTACACCATTCTACTTATAATATCATTGACGTCACCACACTCCCTCTGCTCTACCACACTTAATGCCGCATCCACACTCTCTACCCCCCGGCCCACACCACTATGCCCCCCCCATAGTGCTGCGGCCACACTCACTGTGATCGTCGGCGAGGCACACGACGTGCTCCTTGCGGTGCTTGTCGTGGTCAGGCGGCGGCGCGTGCCGCAGCCACACGCTCACCGCGAACGTGCTGCCGAGCGAGTGTGGTAGTAGCGTCTCCGGTACAACGGCGGAGGTTGATTCGCCGTCGAATTCGAACATCTGCTCGCCGTCACGCCCTGGAGAGAAAGAAAAATAGGTAAAGATCAATGAATTAAGCAATAATTGACACAGAGAAAACAGCTTCGCGAAGCAATCGCTGCGCGAGACAGCTGAAAGACAAGACAGGTTTATGTGGATGTGACGGAAAAACGCGTGTTCTGTCATTTTCCATGGCCGAGCCACATCCCTATACACAAAGCTGTCTTACAACATACAACATCGCGCAGTATTAAAATATCAATTACATTTTTAGAATCGAAAGTAAAATCCATTACACTAGAATAGAACTTTTTTTCCTTGAATTAAAAATTATAAATGCCGATTGACGTGTGCTTGAGTCACCAAAAGCGAATTCACAAAACTCGCCTAAATATAGTATCCCAAATGTCTATTCTTCAAAGGTCTTTTAAAAGGGTACTTGCGTGTTAAAGGAACAATTCGAAAACAACATTAAGCAAGGAAGAGTTGTCACTTACACAAAAGATACACAATCTATACTAATATTATAAAGCTGAAGAGTTTGTTTGTTTGTTTGTTTGAACGCGCTAATCTCGGGAACTACTGGTCCGATTTGAAAAATTCTTTCGGTGTTAGATAGCCCATTTATCGAGGAAGGTTATAGGCTATATATCATCACGCTACGACCAACAGGAGTGGAGCCACGGGGGTGAAACCGCGCGGAGCAGCTAGTGTTATATAATTTTAAGAGCTAGCGCGCAAGAGCAACTTTTGTCTCCGCAACTATTTTGTCTCTCCCATCAATTGTATGGGGAGTTGCGTCGCTACGTGCGCGCACTTTCTTACTAGCCCATAGAGTTGATGGGAGAGACAAAATAGTTGCGGAGACAAAAGTTGCTCTTGCGCGCTAGCTCTAACACTTACCTGAATCAGGTTTCAAGGACTTGGTCCACTCATTGCCAACACCAGGGCTCGGTAGCAAATCGATGGTTTTCGGTTCCAGACCTGTAAAAATAATGATGATATAAAATAAACTCTATATTAAATATCAACAAAGTTCAGAATTGCATGCGTCACACTCAAAAACGGGATCGCAACAGTTATTATTTCTAAAAAGCTCTTGAAATGTCGTATCACTTATCCCTTGAAATTTGATTAACAATAATCCAAACATTTATTTTATAATTATTCTCTTCGCGTCCTAAAATGTTTTGTACAAAGTTCAAGTTATCCAATTCAAGAAAACTGTATTAAAAATTCAAAAGAAATGTCAGGACAGATTTATAAACATGAATTTATTTATTAAAAACCATTTATTCAATGGAACAATAACAGTAATTGTTTAGTTTATTTGTCCTCACTTCGAGAGAAGGCGGACAAAGTTTTAGAATCCCGTCCGTTTCACATTTAAATATTTAATTTCCATTTAGAATTTGCGGATCGGTATAAATACGCGCAACTTTCAAAACAAATTATCCAGATTGCTTATGCCCCATTGTTAATGGAACATCTAGTAATAATTTCCTTTCAATTATTGCTGTGTCCAAGTTGTTTAGAAACAATATTCGGAGGAATAAGAGCAATTCTACCCTCGTACAAACGATCAGTATTAGGAATACAGTCCAATTTTGCCAATATCAAACTTCAGTTCAGCAAATGTCCGGAAAATCTATAATGCTATAATTCTGTAGTTATGAAAGTTTCCTCTTTGGACAACCAATTTCTTCCCTTAATAGACTACTGTTAGAACTATTTACACATTCACACATGTAATTTGTCCCATCGTGTTGAAACACCGCCGACGATTGTAGATAATTTGTTAGATGACAAAACTCTGCCTACATGTCTATTTGGCAGAGTTTTCTATTGGACAGTTTTCTGTAAACATTACGCTTTTAACGCCGTTTGGACATTTTTGGCGACCTTTGATTATTGTGAGTCTAGTTTTAAGAGTTGATAATTGAACTAACTATGCAGGAAGGAAGGTGTGATTCCACCATCGAAATAAGGACGATCCTCGATCACTCTACTCGACTGGCCGGCCGTTATGGCCCCGATGAATGATGTCCGAATGTTGTATATATGCTCTGTAGCGAAAACATTTGCGATTCAGAGCGAGGTGTCGCTACACTTACCACAGATGCTCTTCTGAGCACGCAGCGTGTACGTGTCCCGATCGCAGGCGACGCCAGCGCGTGACGCCTGCAGCGTGACGGCAGCTTGTATGCGCGTCACGCCGGGACAGCGCTCGTCGCTAGAGCATGCCTCGAGACGAGCCGCTGGGAATAAAGCTAGCGGGCCAGTGCCGGGGGCGTAGTCTACGCGCTCGGCGATACCTGGAAAATGGAAATTGGTAATGATGAATTTGACACAAAAGAGAAAATAGTATAGACATAGAACATTACAAAATTGAAGAACTAGATACATTTCATTTTGACCTTGAATTAATATAAGATTGATTTATAATAATTATAAATATTTGAAAAATATGCTTATGAGTATTATCTCATAATCATATGATCTCATCTAGTTCTGTAAGTAATAATTTTGAAAGCCTATATAAATTTATTACGATAGTGTACAAAAAAGTAGGCATATTATAGAACAAAAAAATAATAATATGCTTTCCTAATTTTCAACACACCTTTCCATCCAGCTCTGCAGGGTTTGTTCACTTTGATGGTCACCATTACAGGCGCGGATTCCATCATACCACAATCGTACGCGACCACAGATAGAATATGGTTGTGTGACTTCTCGTAATCAAGGGGCTCTGTGTTGCGGATAACACCTGAAAAAACAATTAGAAGTATGCACTAAATATAAACATTATCGAAATTCCCATTAACAACAATATAAAATAAATCAGGCCCAATATACGATCCCTGTGGCACACCAACACGAAATCTATGCATCTATCAATCAAATATAAATCGTTACACATGGAATTAATTACAAATTCGACATAAAATATTCAGGGCTCGTTTCACCGCTTTCTGATAGTTTATTTGGACGTAAATTTACACTCAAGAGCTAAGCTAAACAGAACATATCCAGAAGATCTGAAACCTACCCAAATGTTTAATTCTATCATTAAAGAGCGTGAATGCCGTGCACACGTGTCAGAAGTGAAACTTCTTTGGGAAGATTTTAGATACCAAAATTTTCACGTTACTCCATGGCCCATGGTATTGCCATGATGCTCTCAACTCCTAAAGAAGTTTTACTTCAAAAACTAATCACTACACCAGGCAACTACAAGATTTTACACAAAAATCACTATAACCCCATAACTTACCTTCATTATCAATCGTGAACGGTTGACTCCTATCAGTGACGATCTCATACTTGCACACGTCTCCGTACCGCGGGGTGCAATCACGGTCAGTCGCTTCCACGCGCACAATCTCATCGTATATCTTGCCTTCGTCGACGGACCTCACGTACGCCGCCTGGCTGAACACCGGCGCGAATTCGTTCACGTCAGTCACTGTTATGTGCACTGGGACACTGGAAAAATGGACATGATTTATAGGATGCGTAATAAATCACAATTTCCCCTAATCTTCATCTACGTCCAAAAATTTAGCGAAAGAGATATAAATTAGCAGGATTTATTTCCCTGTTCTTCATGTTAATCAATAAACTATATTGCAATTTTTATATATGTATTTCAATCGGAATCATTTAGTGAAGTATTATCATGCAAATTGTAGTTATATGAAACAATAATTCATTGCAAAAATATGGGACATACTAAAAAAAGAAACATTTTTTCCCGCTTTTGCAAACATTTTTCATCTCTGCTCCGCTCTTATTGGTCGTAGCGTGATGTCATAAATCCTTCCTTCATATCTATCCTTCATAAAATAATATTTTTCAACTAGAAACCGTATGTCCTTAGATTTACCGAAACAAACAAACTCTTCACACTTATAATGGTAGTATTGATACTTACGTGTTGGAATAAGAGCCGTCGCAGCCCACAGCGGCAATATCAAACTTGTAGTTTCGTCTCTTCTCGCAGTTGAGCGGGTATCGAACCCGCAACTTCGCTTCGTTCTCATCCACCACCATAATCTGAAACAACGGATTTTATATCTTTATTAAATGAAATTAGTCTAGTTACGTAGATCCATATTACAATCTAATTATATCAAAGAAGTGTTATGCCATTAACGGGTTAGACAAAATATAAAGCACTTCGATTTTTAGTACAGCGACATTACTAGAAACAAAAATCATCTTTTAAATCTAACCACACATCCAATCAAAATACCTAAAAGCCTACATTTTATACCAAAACCTAAATTATTTGATTACACACACAACCACACTGACAAAAACATACCTTCCATTGAACACAGAGCTTCATCTGATACAGTTACATTAAAATGTAAATACAAAGACGCTGATCACAATATAATCTATTCCAACAAAGGTGCACAAGTGGAAGAGACAATAACAGTGTAAAATGCAACAATCGATAGAACCACTGGGACCAGAAATAGATACGAATTTGTTGGTAACAACCGAGCACACGTAATAGATATTCAAATGAGTGCATTGTGATACAAAATATTCAATTATGCATCTGCTTTGCTTGGTTAAATGATTTTGATTAAGATGTTACAGCGTCCTGTAACACATTTTGTTGATGTATTGAAATCTAATTATGTGAAAGTATTTATGAGGCTCGATATTAATAACAATCATAAAAAAAAAACGTAGAGGATGTTAACGAGGATAGTTTCAATTCCCACCAAAAACGTTTTCAACTAAAAATACGGTTTGCACTCCGGGAGTGCCGGCAGAAGTGAAAACTTGATTATTAACGTTGAGCATGTTTGATATCCATCCGTCTTACGCTTTTTCGATCAGGTCACGTGTCCTGACGCGAGTTTAAGATTTTATACCCAACGCCGCTAAAGAAGTTTTCACTTCAAAAACAATTAACAATAGTATCGATGTAAATAAAATAGAAAATTTTAGTTATGAAAATATTAAAAATAAAAGCGATGCAATATTTGTTTCATCAAAACGGGACGTAGTAACGATCGTAAATAAAACATTGAAACAAGACAAAGCGGCAGGTGATACAGTACAAAATTGTTATTGGCAACTATAAAAAATTTGATATCGATATAAAAGAAGTATTGTGCGATACTCGTATGCGTATAACAGAGCAATAATACAACGAAAATTACCATTTATGATATGAACCACCTGTGCTCTGTAAGGAACTTGATAACAATATTGTAATTTGATCAATCAAATTTGCAGATACAATTCTACCTTGATAAATTTAGAAACCATTATATTATAAGGTTAAATTAACTAACTCAAGAAGGCAGGAATCGAATTCGACATATACACCAGAAAAGCATTTATAGCAACATTTTAATTAAACATTTCATAAAATATAATGGTATAGTATACCAAAAAAAACTATAGAAAGCATTGGATTCTTATTATCCTTATTCATACTTGTTAAATTATAATAATCATTGTTTTCCGTATTCGGACAAATATTCACGGAATACAAACGTTAATAAAATATTACGTTACATTCAATCTAAATATTGATATGGAAATAATTAACAAGACGAGCATCAATGCTGTTGACAAATCGGAAAGTATTTATAGTTAAACTTTGTCAAATATAATATCCGGATGATGTACAAATTTAGACTTCCCACTCGTTCGTACATTCACATAACTCATCTCTTCCGACAAATATTGGACACGTTATAAAATATCCCATCAAAGGAGTTGCCAACGGCAATAAATTTTAAAATTCAATAAAAATATCGCTTTGTAAGCGACCATCTGAATCGGCCGACAGTGATTCGGCGTCCACGTATCACCCTTATTTTTATGACATTAAAGCGCTTTATACAATGAAAATCGAGATACGGTGTCGGTATTTCTATGTCGTAAAGCATAAATATATTGCAGTTGTAATATTATTGCGGTGGTGTAGAGGATTTCTCTGGAGAAATCGTTGCTTATTTGCTTCCCTCGTAAAGAGCACAACGATAAGAAATTTACAGTCGTATTTTGCATTCATGAAGTAATAAAATTTACTAATGTTCGCTTTGAGAGCTAGGAGGAGGTTTTTATTGTTGCGGTTGCAATTTAACAGCTGGGAATATGGTCCTTGATTAATGATGTTGTTGTGTGTACGACGGATGCAAAGAACTTAAAAATATCGTGTCAACGATATTGTTCCGTTTCACGTGGAAATTCACAAAACCCGTGAACAAAAAGATGATTAAATTACTGCTAACAAAGTAAAGAGACATAAATAAAAATGAAATATCGCACGTGAAAACTATTCAAATAGAGACAAACTTTGTAAACGGCAATTTTCTGTTCAGCCAGTAGAATAGAACGGGGAAAATAAAATAAAGTCATACGTGGCGAGCGGACAAGCGCGGTCCAATAATTTCGTGCCGGCCCCGACATACGATAGGGCATTGTGAATGCATAAAGTTCTGATGTTGATTGCTCTTTCAAATGTATTGCTATAACAGTTTGGCACAGGCCGCGTTCATTTTATTGATTTGTTTTTAATGTCCAAGTTTGGCCCAGTAAAATCGGAGCGACGAATTTTTCATAGCGTCAAATTGGAAATACGGGTTTGCGCAGTAACTGGCCATTGCATTAGAAAATGATGGAATATTGCTCCTTTAAATTTTTGGAAGAAGACGAGAGCATTTATTGATAAAGGAGTACAATACTACAAATTCTGTTTATAAGGGCGATAAAGGCGATAAATTTATAATCCGTGCCTCCATACGGATTATAATTTTAAATTATCAGTATAGATACTTATGTAATCGGGTATCCTTTTAAGGGCGTCAATTACGTAGATGTAAATATTATTTCCGGAATTAGAGGACCAATGGGTATAACAAATGTAGCAGTCTATTTGCTCGAACTACAAACACATTAATCTGCATTCCAATCCAAGAATGTATTGCCACAAATTCAAATTATTCAAAATTCAAATTCAAATTACATTATAAATTTATAAAGAATAGAAAAAATTCGATCACGAGGCGGGACTCGAACCCGCATCCTTCGCGCCATTCTCGTGATCGAATTTTTTCTATTCTTTATAAATTTATATTTATAAAGCATTTGAATGCCATAAAACCAAAAATATAAATTCATCAAATTACATTGTTTTTAGAATGCAGTTACAAATATAGGTGTTGTTATTACAATATTATAGCGCTAATACATTCAATCCATTATCTGGGTGTGTAAATATTTAAATGGAAATAACTCAATCAACACGTTTACCTCAAAGGGCGCCTCCCCATGGTGCTTGTTGTTCAGTATGAGGAAGGAGCAGAGCGGTCCGCGGGCGCGTATCGTCGGCGTCACCTCCACCAGCGTCTCGTTCTCTCTGATCAGCCCGTGGTAACCCTCGTCAGGTTCCGCCAGCTCCAGGTATGGAATGTCTGTGAAAAAAGGAGATTTTGTTTAATTTTTCTGTTACAGGTGAAGCTGGGCTAACAATTTGGTCTTCGATTAATCATAAGTAGGACATTCAAAATTAGGCAGGTCGTAACAACTAATATCTTGATACGTAAATTGATTAACTGATATTGAAGCACCCGATACACGATGTCAAACATTTTATATACGAGGGAAAGAAAAAAAATCATAATACAGAATCAATACGCTTTTAATATAGAAAATCTATCAACTAGTTTTTAATGGTGATTAGCCATTGCATTAAGATGAATCGATTAATTAAAGAGAAACCTTCCTACTTTAAAACTAGTCTCCAATGTGCCTTTCCTAGCTCTTAAAGCATTCGAAATCTCGAGTTTTTTACTATTTATCCCTCAATTTCGCTGATTGAAATCTTTGAATCTCGGAAAATACTCTTGACGTTTCGCCTCGAATCCTGCTTTTAAAACTTTTCACCTCTCACTTAAAACTTCATTCATTATCTAAATCTTATTGGGAGGCTGTATGCCTTTTGAATTATGTATGGCGACCGCATACGTGAAGGCACTCGCAATTTGGAGAGTGGCCAGAATGCCAGCGGTCTTTGACTATGAGAATTAGTTCTAGATAAAATAAAGCGGAGTGCGGAAGGCAAATAGTTTGGTACCGCTCCACGGACAGAGAAGTTTCATTAAAAGGCTTTTTAATGTACGTAAACCCTCGTGGACAGTTTATCAACAACTTAAATAAGACCTTTATCTAAATTTTATCTTTATTTATTCAATAATAATATTATGTTTACAGTTTTAGCAAAATTATGAGCTAATGAAAAAAGAAGTACTATTGACTTTAAACAGAATATTTTAAAGTGAAAAAGTTGCGTTATGAAAACAGTCTTCTATTTTATGGATAAACATTTTCAATAGACTTTGTTATAACAAAGTCTTCCTTCATTTTATTGGAAAAATTTCTCACGTAAGATTCTGAAGTAAGAAAATGGATGTACGTACCTACGTGACATTAACAGAGAAGATTCTAGGCAGCGTTAGTAGAAAATTTTTATTTTACTCTTTTATTTTATAAAATATTATAAAAGATAAAACCATTGTTCCTACTTTTTTCATTTTTTTCTACGCTTCACTAAACTTGTCCTCGACAATTTCCCTGTAGATTTTCCTCTGGGAGCAGCGGATGCTTCTGATGAAACATTATATTTCGGTTGAATTGCTTTCATTTTTAAGTATAGGTATTTGAAAGTATTTAAGAGAATTTATATTCTAAGAAGAATGTAACGAAACAGGCTTCTTTTAATTGTATAATAAAGAATAAGGATCTATTGTGACAATATTGAAGAAAAGAATATTAAGATCAAACATAGCAACCACATCGCTCCGTAAACTTACCTAAATCACTTCAAAACAAACACAATAACGCAAATCATTTCCACACAGTTCAACATCATACTTTCATAATTCAATCTCTACGCGAATTAGCATCACTATCAAGCCTTCCGAACCACCATCGGAAACAGCACAAAAGGATGATGTTACAATTCAAATCTCCACCTCGAATCCTGCTACGACGAAACAGAAATTTGCAACGATTCAATCAATGCATCCACGTAAATCGGTAACTGGATACGTTTGAGCGGCTCTGTACCATCGCTTGCGTTGAACCCTGCTACTAGTGCCCTATTGTTGATGTATTAGTGATGTCTAATTTGAATTTCAATCGCGGTGTAAAAAGAGCTTATGAAGTGGTCAGGCTGAAGTATTATTTTAATAATTCGACACGTTGTTCGAAGCGAAGACAAAATTTTATAGGTATTCTACATACATTTGTAAATTCAACACGTATTTCCAAGCAAATACGAATTTTATATGCGTTTATATGTATGTTTTGATATTTGCTCACGCATGTCTCCTTCAAACTGTTTCTTCCTTGTTTTTTTGAATTATATTTTCGAGACAGCAACTTCTGGTTTCCTAATTATGATTTAAAATGAAACCTTATTACAAGCCAGTGCTTGTAATCTTACATTGTGCCACTAAAGTGGTCTATCGCTATGATTCATCTTAAAAAAAGCTCTGTAATTTCCAACAGCTCAATAACCAAGCAGAAACCTCAATAAATCACAGTTCCACATCTACCACTCTCAATTTAAGCGGCACAAAACATCACAATAGTAAAACTGACCCGAGAATCGAATCCAGATTTACTGGCAGATACTATCCCGGGTTTATATCCCGATTTGACGAATGTCCCGGGTTACGGGTGTCGTAAACCCCTTTGTATCGTGCATGTAACTAAGTAACTGGTAGCTGCCAGCCCTGTAATGTAAATTTACTTTCGCCGAGTGCTAAGAAAATAGCGGCCATTTTTCTAAAGACTTAAATTGGATAACGTTTTATGTTCCTTTCTTGTATATTTTAGAATGGGTATCATTTAATCTATCACCAATTTAATTAGTTTTGTGTTTCTTAAATAATAGGGTGTGTCCTCAAAATAGTAGATCTGTCACCAAAATGTAGTCACCAAACAATGCAAAATCAGTTCCACAATAAATCACCTAAAATCCTGAGATATAAGGTCTAGTACCAAATAAATGTTTTTATATGTATTATAATAGGTGTGTCCTAATAAGTATTTAAGCAAACTAATTTAAAGAGATCACCAATAAATCATATTATGTTACTAGAAAATTGCATTAAGTTCAAATAAAAAATTAGGGTTGTCATCATCGTTTCAACCAAAAGATTCTGCTACCTTACTAGACTCCCAAGGTTCTAAATTTCCACTGGTAGTATAAATTATATTTAAATTTAGCAGAGTAGTAAATAAAACAATTAAAGTCAAAATAATCAATATTTATTGTTTAAAATAATTACCACTGAACAATCAGCGCTGGTTTAAAATAGCTGGCTTATGGCTAGCAGAATAGAAGATAAAACACTTAATTAAAGTTAAAATAATCAATATTTATTCTTAATTTTTAAAGCGCGCCAATTTGTCTCCGCCCCTTTGATCATTTTTTCATTAAAATTATAAATTGATGTATTAAATTGGTAACGAATACTATTAATTTCATATCTGAACGAAATAAAATGTTACTACTGTATTGGTGACAAAATATCAAATAAAAAGGAGTCGCAGTCAGGGATCGATAATCGATTTATTTGGTGACAGATCTACCATTCTGAGCACAGAGCTATTATTTAAGTAACAAAACTGTTATTATAAGAACGAAGTTTATATTCATGTAATGCAATATAATTTTATTGGTTATCGATCTCTTATTTAACACATATATTAACATTAATTTGATAATTGATACCTGGGAACAATTTTTGTTTATCTGAGAACGAAAATATTTCGTGGTGATAGATCTATTTATTAGGTGATACAACTTGATGACAAATATAAATTTTGGTGATAGAAAATATAGTTCCCTTTTAGAATAGCTGTAAGTGTAGGTTTATTGTGTAATAAAGTGTCTGGGCAAGGTGTATTTATGTTGGTTTATAGATTACTTGCTACAGATGTTTTCATTTGTAAAAACCAGAAAATATATGTAAAAATTTGAAAGATAACTTTGCCATTTAAACCACGGTGCATATAGGTACCTAAACGATATTTTCTAACAGCATACTCGATCACACAAGCATTTAATAATTATTCAAAAGCGAAAGAAGTTTTCTATGCAAGATAAATTCAGAAACCCTACCCATTTAAATACTCTTCTGACACCCAAAAAAAAAACAAAACATTTTCTCCACGCTGACAACCCTAAGCACTCTTTACGAGCGCGTAAAACAACTCGAAGGGCGCCAAAGGGAGAAAAAAAAACATCACCCATGTTTAAACGTGGTTTAAAGGCATTTTGGGGCAGAGTATTCGACGAAAATAATTTTTCATCTATATTTTTAAAGTGAAACTTTTATTACATCGTCTCAAACTTTTTGGTCTGTGTAGCGCATGTCGCGTGACGGTCGGCTGCCGAGTAGGTAGAAAGTACAGTGTTCGGCGTACAAATACGATAATTTTGTGCCTAAGTTTCACTTTTACCGTGGTTTCATAAAACCACACAACATTTTTTTTTCTCACACCTTCAGTATATTTCTTTGTTTAAATGTTTTCTACATGGTTCACCAAATATATCACCATTACATTTAATTATGTTTGGTATTATTTAATCGATATATTTGTTAATAATTGTTTTAACAAAATGTTTGTGAGTGATCATCACAACCTTTTTAATTGCTAACGTTGCTACGTACGTAGCGTTATCTTGATAGTTTAATAGACATCAAACATTTTAGTATAACAAATTATATTCTGCATCATATGAAACAGTGTCAGCAACATTCCTCTATTTCCAATGTTTCATAGTTCTCACGTTTTACCAAGATTGGACGTACAATAAGCGATGTAAGCTGTCATGTTGCGTTTTACCTTTGCTTTATACTTTAAAAAACCGTTGCAGTGTTGATGGAATGATCTAGCTTCCAAGCAAAGTAAGGCTTAGTTAAGATGAAAAATTGTCTTGTCTAATTCGTAACTAGATGTCGTTATAAACGAGTTTTATAAGCTTCATCCAACAAACAATAACTTCAACACGGCGAAAAATTCCCCAATTTTTAATCAGCACAATGACAAGCAAAACCGCGGGAAAATCTAACAGCAAGCGATTACTCAGCGCAACCTCGCACAATTGAGATTTACGCGCGCGTAATAAATTCCCGTTACGCGCCGTAACACGCACGCGTAATTTAATATAGCGGGCCACAATGGGTAATTATAATTGCGTTCGCATCACTTTTGTTAAAAAACATTGCCTACACATACTAATTTCGTTTTTCGTATTTTACAAACGTACCTGGTAGGCTTTAAAGGTTTTGTATAAAGCCATGTATAACATGTCTCAAATACGGTAAAAACAAGCTTCCAGATATCAAATATGTATTGCATATTCTGTTTTCTATGACGGGAATACCTTTGCTATATGAATATCTATAAAAATATCCATTGAATAATTTAGATATTTTTGGGATTAAATAGAAGTTATTTGAAAACATAACGCATGATTTATTACCTCTACCTTTGATTTTACAGCAACACACACATAACAACAAAGTCATCTATTGTATACCTAACAGTAAAAAATAATCCCAAAGTTTACATTTGAGTCGCTTACACCATCAAAAACAGCGTAATCACAAACCAGCAAACGCCACTCAAACCATAACCATACGTCACAACTCAGAGTATCCGAAACATAACAACTGCAAAAGTGTAAGTTAAGGTCAAGTTAAATATTCCGGTCAGCGATAGTTTATGGCGATCGTAAATTAAATTATGCCGTTACACGGGACCCTTTCTCACTCCGCTCCCTGAATACGAAAACACGAGTCTACTGTACGTAGTGTGACGTAGGGTTGCTGCTCGAGCGTTTTAAGATATGCTATTCAATTGCAAGCTTTCAGTTATGGACATGAATAATATTTATTTGAGATTCAGATTTATTGAAATTTATGAAAGAAAAAAAAAAGACGGGGATACACGGTATTTTTCCTTCGTAAATATGTTAATAATAGATATACAGTTTCTTACCAATAGAGCGGTTATATTATGTACTAAATGGAATAACTGTATAAGCAAAGTAAATACAGTATTCCAATTCTAAAATTTAATTAATTTTACTATTCCAAATGCTTGTTATTTTTTTAACCGAATGAATAATTAAAATTTCCCGGAGATTCGCAGAATTTCTACTTGGCAACCCTAGTTTCAACACTTACAGTCTGTTGCTAATAAATACAATTTTCCGAGTTACTAGATAAAATTTAACTAGGAAGCCCTTAAAATTAATTTGTTGAAGCCATGAAATGACGAGGGACTTCAATATTATTACAAGACTAGCTTTTATCACCTGATACTACTCGTACTTCAGTTAAGGGTTTTTTTAACGCGATCAGAGCATAGATTTATGAAAACGGGTACTTTTATCTTACATTTTTGTTGGAATAAGACGTAACTTATATATGCATATGAAAAACGATAATCTTGCTAATTTATATAAGTGATCTGAAAGTTAGATGGTAACTATTTACTTTGTAGGATCGTTTGAGTTTACAGAAATTTTTCGTGCACATGGATTATAACCCAACATAACATATAGGCAACGCGTAGCAAACTGAACTCAGTTTAACCACACACAATAATAAATTAAAATCAATCACTGCACTACAAATGCCCCATACCCCACAGGAGATTTAACGTCAATATCAATATTACAGACCTATAATCGTCCGTCATTCCCCTGGGATTATATCAAACCAGCGCAGGTCGAGTCAGGCCACGATGAATAATATAACTTGTCTAAGATCGAAGCTGTTGATGTAAAGGGCTTTTGACTAAGTGCTATGCTTACCTATAGATCTAATAATAATCTATACTAATATTAAATGCGGAAGTTTGTATGTATGTAACATCACGTCAAACTACTATTTTAATGGAGCAGTACTGAAAATTATGTAATGAAATAACACACAAGTTATAGAAACTATTTTTTTCCTGTAGCATTCGTGCGGTTGAAATCTGTAAAACAACCCAATTAATTTTTCTTACGATTTTGACAGCCCTATTTCAATATGTCATACTATTATATTTCTTGTATCTAGACTAAAATAGAAACAATCTAAAATAGTGCCTAGACAGAGATCTGTAGCTATCCAGATTCTAGTGCCTAGTTAGGTATGCTGGCACCATAGAAATCTAAATAACAAGACACATAGAAGTGCTATAATGTCATAATTCGTATGAAAACCGCTGTCGCCAAAATCAACACATTTAAACCGATAGCTAAACAGTACACACAAGTAAACTATGCCTTTTATTGGACAGCTTGATTTTAGTGAAAACTAACTTAAATATTAAATTAAGCTTTTTAATATGTATCCTAACGCACGAATTTACGGTTTATTTTAGAATAACATCCCTAAGTATATGAGACGTTTTGTTTCTTTTTGCTCCAATAAGGTTGAAATTTGTGTAACGTGATAATAAGAATGTGTCATTCATTGTTATTTCGATTACTATGGTGACACTCGTAATACTTGTAAATATTCTATAATTTTAAGGAAAAACGGCATTATTTCTAAAAAAAAATATTTACCGATGAAATATTATTCCTTTATTAGTATAATTACAACTTGTGGAAGAATTTCCGCAATGGGAAATGCTGAAACACACCATGTTTACACACATACGTCTCCAGAGCAACTGAACTGTGACGAACACACTGGTGGCACAGCTGGTGATGTGAAAGTCACCTGAGTGGCGACAAGGTCACGCGCGCTTACGACTTCTAGTGTCTTGTTATTTAGATTTCTATGGCTGGCACTTAAATGACTTCTTACACAATACGGTCGCCATCTTGGGAGGTTTCATTTGTAAATGTGCGGTGTTGGGTGCATTGTCTCCGCCGTCCCACTTACATACAGCTTTAGGATTGTCAACAAACAGTTTGTGAATAATGAAAACGTAAATATTGTGTGATAATAACGAAAATAAGAATTCTGTATTAATACTGGGCCATTCTAATAAAATTAAAGTCCTCAACCTATATCATTTCTTCGTCTTATTATTACATTCCTAATAATAAAATAAGTTAATACACACTGCTTCAAAGAAACTCCAGTTTAAAGATTAAACATTTCCATTCAAGTTTGACCAAGCATAAGCCAAAACCATCTTATACAATATTTAAAAAATAACAATATTCAAGTCACGTAAATCCCCTGTATTTTGTGCCAACCCTAACAAATGATATCACAACAACTGCTCTATACTTTGTCCCAGTTTTTTACATTTTATACAAAGTGCTTAAACAGGTGAAATGTAAGATGTTCTTGGATCTATTTTATCGTAGTTTCATTTTAGTTCTGATGTTACATTTTTCATTCTATACTTACTTTTGTTATTCATTCAACTGAAAATATTAGCTATTTTAGTAAAAATATGATTGAATAGGCTTTTAGTTTGTTCATAATTCATTTATTCAAACTTATAAATGCCTCAAGAAGCCTAAACAAAATTAAGAGAATATTGACATAAAACATTCAAGTTCAAATTGATATTTTTTAGAAACATTGTAAATAATTTGTCCCCAAAAGAACAATGCTAGTTGGAATAAATTCACTATTATCTATCTTATCTTCAACAAGTTCACAAATTAATCACCTTTCGATGCTTTACATGGTAACACACTGACACTGTATACTATAAATTATAAGCGTTCAAATATACAACCTGATTTAACGCTCTTCCTAACCACTGTATCAGCGAGGCAAAATTTACTTAAACTTATACCTTTAAAACACCAATTACTTACCAAAATCTCCATTGCTAATCAAAATCTTAAAAGTACCGACAACTACTTATCTAAAAACCCTATCAAACTCAGACATACAACCATAACAATACAACTGCAAAGAAAATACTGCGCAATTTAAAATTCCACGTCTAAAAGCCATCCGATATTTAACAGACAATGCGAAATAAGACTACTTCCTCCATCTTTCTTTGCTTGCTTTCTTTGCAACCGACGAAGCAAGTTCACTCTTGAATTGAACATTCCCCTTAACAATGGATGCAGTTAGTTTGACCAGAATATTTATAAATAAATACCATTTCTGTGTTTGAATGTGCTTTTAAAATAAGTGCGTTTTTGTTATTTAAATTTTAAATGATATAAACGGTTACTTTCAAATTCTTGGTAGAGCTGAACGATTTCTATTAAACTTATTAGAAGCAATGAAAGAATTTTGTGAGGTAATATAGGTAACATTTTTACAAATTCAAACTGCAGTAGTAATATTGTCAAATGCATAAAATAATTTAAAAAAATATAAATCTTACTGTAACCTGAAAATAATTAAAACCATAGGCTTCTTTTTATTCTTACAACAATAACCTGGATCAAATAAATTATTAAAAACTAGCAAACCTGGCGAACTCCGTTTCGCCACCAGAGACACCTTTTCTTTGCTATAAACCTCACGGAGCCCGAGACCTTTCCAACGAATGCAAAACCGTGGAAATCGGTTCGTGCGTTCTGGAGTTATAGCGTCAGGAAGGAAAACCCGACTTATTTTTATATAGTAGATTTGAACGAGCACAGCTGCCTTATCACCACTCGGCACTCTCCGTCACTAGAAAAAGTAAACAATCCAGCGCTTCAATAATTCTAGCAAAGACAAACCGCTAAACGCTAAACTCCGTGTTCAAGCGCTAATCCCGCTATTTATTATGGAGACACGTAATCGACGGACTAACGGCTGAACCTCTATTAAATGCAGTGCATAAGTTTGTTGAACACGACCTAGAATTGATCGCTGGCTGGTTGAAATGTAATTTATTAGTTTGTGCAAGTGGGAATTAAGGAAAATGCACCCTATTAATTGCATGTAGGGTCGAAAATTGGACATTTGATTGAGATAAGGGACTTTGAGCGACCATTTGAGTATTAGGACGATGTATTTTATACATGACACAAGTAATTAACGTTTAAGCACAGTATTACCATATTTCCTATTGTAATACTGTGGTTTAAGCATTGTTACAGAAATAAGAACTAAGTGTGAATAAAGAATAGGATTTCTGAATCCCAAACCACTTCATCAAAAAATTGCTAAAGTCCAAGTAAGATTTTCGTCGTTTCGTTATTTGTTAATTTTTGAATGAATACCTACCATACCATAATAATTAAAGTTATAATATTACAACCTATAACAAACCTTCGTATTAAACAACCAACATAACCACAGAATGTCATACTACAAGCAATAACTCGCAAACGAATAGTTCAAGACATTACATATATCATCAACTCGCTATAATGTCGGCCATTTTGCCGAATTACGCCAACTCAGACTTTCCCATTTCCTAAATGAGCAAACGTGTATACGAATATAGACTTTACGCTTCGTTGATATGAGCTTTATTACATTGGTAGGATTTGGGATTGTTTTTGTTGGCGCATTTAATGGACGTAGTTTTCGTAATTTTGTTATGATATTTAAATCATAATATTTTACATAATGTAAATATCAACAGTTGCAAAGTAAAACCGTTTAGTGTAATGAAACTCAATATTGTTTTTATAATGTTTGGTCTGAGTTTTCATGGAAAATGTCGGAGGCAAATACAAATATAAACGTAACATTTAATTCGTCGGTTTATTTAGATAGTTATTACAATTCCATAATACGTGTGTCCATGTTATGAATGCTCCTTTTTGTTTCAAGTCTCCTTGTTCTTGCCTAAATAAAAGCCTTGTAATTTTAACTCACTTACAACATAAAACAGATTCGGGATAGCTAAACCATTTATAAGTGAAATGTTTCGGTCTATTTTTATGATCTTTGATTTGTTCGCATTGTCCCCGCCCTCGAATAAAAGTACTTATAAATTAATAGGGTCGTCTTCTAGTACCTACGTAGATCTTCTCCACATATCGCGATCATACATAATATAATATATCGTAGTTTTCATATTTAAATGCATATAAATTATAGAATGGTTGCTTCATTGCGATACGTGTAGTGGTATCCACCAAAAACTCGAGTTCATAGAAGAAAGGTTATGATGTCTTTTTGATTAATGATAATCGCTAAGATGCTATACTTTATAACTATGTATTAAAACATCACTATCAGATGATAATTACGATGATTTTTTTTTATTTCTGATAAGGAAGCGCTTGACTACAATCTCGCTTAAATACTAAATCTGATGTTTTAATCATAATCATCACCTTCTCGCAAGAAACATACGCGTTTAATGTTATTAAAACATACATTCAAACTTCCACCTACACTAAACTAGTGTAATCCCCCGTTTCGAGTCCCATTAGCAGCGCTAACACACGTCATCTGTAATCGCTTCCACGTGTGCAATCAATTCTAGGACGGATTTTGGTATATACCATGTTTTTTGCGAAATTTGTACCTATACAATTCTAAACAGTCTTATTTTTCTATCAAACGAATATGTGTCCTTGGATTTTGCTAAATTATAATATTTATGTATTTCTTAAACCTTCACATACACTAGATAAAAACTGAACCAATTTGAATAGAATTTGATGCACAAGTAGGATTGATCTAGATTAAGAGATACTGAACCTTTTCGCTTTTAATTCGGGTTATTACTTATACAAGTTCACACGTAGGCGGGGAAAGAAGTTAGCTTCCATAAATAATTTTTTTTCAATCTAAAAGTAACACCTTTCTCTCATAGAATTATTATTTATTATGCTTAATGTCTCAACGGATTATTTACCGATTACCTACTTATAATAGCCATCTCATCAACTCATACCTTCTCTAGAATAGCGAACTGCGTATAATCACAGTATTACAATATTATTTCCTACAGTAAGGAATCGCCTTTGATGTCGCGCGATGCCGCCGCCAGCGTAGGTACTTACGCTGCCACACGAAAATACGCTAGGGTTGCAACAAATGGGAAATAAAACAATTTTGATTATTAATATTATGATGAAATCATTTATTCATATGTACATTCAAAATAATTGCGATTATTAAATCTGATGTAATTATTTGTTCATAAATATATAATTACAGATATTGCACTGCTAAATATTATTTACGTGGACACTTTATTTTTGGATATTCTTAATTGTATATTATACCATTTAACTAAGTAATGCATTCGCATTGGGATGTACAATCTGATTAGAAAATAATGAGGACAACATATACATAGCTTTGATTTTAATTCAACAGATACAATTAATACAATCTTTCTGAAATATTGTTTCCTTCTGGGATTTCAATGTAGATTTACATCCGTAAACGGAACAGTTTTTGCGCGTCATAATAGAATATGTAAGTACCTATGTATAATAAAATTATTACACAAAAAATACGACTGCGTCGTCCTTTCGCGATAGTTAATGCAAACTCAGCGTGATTGCATTAAGCGGCCCGCGTCGCCCGACCCCCCGCCAGTTCCCCTCCGTTTCTCTGCACAAGTACATTCGTCGCCATACTGTAGGATGGTAATACTGTGGTATAATCGTCTCAGCAAATACCTACAATATAAAAGAATAGAAACAATACCGCAAATAAAGCTTTTGTTTATCACGTTTAATCCGAGATTAATGTGAGAATGATCCTTCGATGTATTGCCGATTTGCTTATTTATGTAGATATATTCGGTTTACGTTTTATCGTTACGATTTATCGTTTCGACTGAGCACTAGTAAATTCACAGATCCGATGTTATAAATTTATTTCAATATGTATCTCCAAATTTCTGTATGCTATATATTTTTACAATGTTGGAAACTTTTATCTATACTAATATTATAAAGAGGAAAGGTTTGTATGTATGTATGGTTTTCACGCATAAACTACTGGACCGATTTTGATGAAATTTGGCTCTATACTAATATTATAAAGAGGAAAGGTTTGTATGTATGTATGTATGGTTTTCACGCATAAACTACTGGACCGATTTTGATGAAATTTGGCACAGATAATCTTAAGACCCTGAGAAAGAACATAGGCTACCTTTTATTGCGAAATATGTACCACTGGCGAAGCCGGGGCGGACCGCTAGTTAATAATAATAACAGAAACAATAAATACAAATATCGTCTTGCTTTAATATGAAAACAAGTGCAAAATTTCATATATATATTTGACGATATTACAATACTTATTCCAAGAACGCAACTTACTACAAATCCGAATGTTTGTATGTTTAACTGTTATGATAATAGTCCGGATTATAGTCAATTGTAATGGTAATATCCCTTCGCAGTCGGAATGAGAAATGAATTCGCATAACACTGTGTATTTATATTATGTGAAACATTAACTGCGTAGGGGTGGAAGCACAATGTTTGCTTGGATGTTAAATAGAGAAATGGATAAGATGGTATAAGTTGAATCTTGTAAGCTGGTTTGTAGCTCTTGAACTCACGTATCTCACGATTTATTGAATTTAACATTTTATTGAAAAGAATCGACTATTATAAACGGAAATGATTACATGAAATATTAATCCGCAAGGGTCAAATTGATAACCGTTATCTTTTTATTAATAACTGTACAGGGGGGTAACCGGCACCTTTAGAATAACAGTCTTATTATGGGTACGTTTTGTTGCGTTCACAAAATAATCTTACTTTTTTGGCACCGGGACCTTCTAAAACATATGTAAACCAATTGCAACAAGACTGTTTCGAGCGGTTTCGAGACGTCAATCGAAAAATTGGAACCGGCACGCTCTCTTTGACATTTAGCATTCTTGTTATAATGTCAATAATGACAGTTTTAAGCAATTTTAGTAAAGTTGTAAATATGGAACTTTTATAACATTATTTTGAATATTATTAAAAGAATACACATCAAATTTAAGTGAAACGTATGTAGTTGGAAATCTATTTAATAAATGAAGCTTTTAAAGAAGATAATACATTTATTATATTAAAAATGCAAAATTAACATAACTACATCGGGTTGTTCCAAGAAAAGGCTTCAAACCTTTTGATTTAAGAAGAATCGTGTAAATAATTTATTATTGCGAAGTGCGCAATCATCACGAGTCTCTATGAGATATAGGGGCATCATATGAACAATCTTAAAATACAATTATAACCTACAGATTTATCTGTGTAAGATAAAAGTAATGTAAGTACCATACCCAATGCAAATCTTAAGAGTATATTTAAAAATACGTTTGTTTATGTACACATTCTCCACTTGTTATTTCTCTATATAATAAAATGCAACCCTACTTATTCTCTAAACATAAATTTTATCTAATACCTACTTAATGTAAATCTATAAAAGATTGTTTATTATTTCTTCTTGATTCAATATATTTTGGGAACTATATTTTCTATCACCAAAATTTATATTTGTCATCAAGTTGTATCACCTAATAAATAGATCTATCACCACGAAATATTTTCGTTCTCAGATAAACAAAAATAGTTCCCAGGTTTGAATTATCAAATTAATGTTAATATATGTGTAAAATAAGAGATCGAAAACCAATAAAATTATATTGCATTACATGAATATAAACTTCGTTCTTATAATAACAGTTTTGTTACTTAAATAATAGCTCTGTGCTCAGAATGGTAGATCTGTCACCAAATAAATCGATTATCGATCCCTGACTGCGACTCCTTTTTATTTGATATTTTGTCACCAATACAGTAGTAACATTTTATTTCGTTCAGATATTAAATTAATAGTATTCGTTACCAATTTAATACATCAATTTATAATTTTAATGAAAAAATGATCAAAGGGGGCGCCCTTCGAAATCCAAACCAGCACTGATTATTCAGTGGTTATTATTTTTAAGAATAAATATTGATTATTTTAACTTTAATTAAGTGTTTTATCTACTATTCTGCTAGCCATAAGCCAGCTATTTTAAACCAGCGCTGATTGTTCATTGGTAATTATTTTAAACGATAAATATTGATTATTTTGACTTTAATTGTTTTATTTACTACTCTGCTAAAAAAATATTTAAATATAATTTATACTACCAGTGGAAATTTAGAACCTTGGGAGTCTTAACTAGACTAGTAGCAGAATCTTTTGGTTGAAACGATGATGACAACCCTAATTTTTTATTTGAACTTAATGCAAATTTTCTAGTAACATATTATTATTTATTGGTGATCTCTTTAAATTAGTTTGCTTAAATACTTATTAAGACACACCTATTATAATACATACAAAAACATTTATTTGGTACTAGACCTTATATCTCAGGATTTTAGGTGATTTATTGTGGAACTGATTTTGCATTGTTTGGTGACTACATTTTGGTGACAGATCTACTATTTTGAGGACAAACCCTATTATTTAAGAAACACAAAACTAATTATATTGGTGATAGCTTAAATGATACCCATATATTTTATCATGTTATATTATTTATATAATAAAACACTTAAAAGTAAATCTACACTCAAATGCACTACCCATATTATACTTATGTTAGGGATCTCATTTAATTTTGAGAAATAATACCATTATTTATTTCCAGATTCTACAATCAATTCCGAGCACTAGGGATAAGATTAACCAGCGTAACCACATGGAAGCATTGATAGTATTCAAGAAGCTATAAAGTGCCAGCGCAACATGAATATATTTTTTTCAATAGGAAGCAATATCATGCTTTAAATGTATTAGTGCAATTAAAAACATATTTTATAAATCCAAAATCTTTATTTAGTCCTTTTTATTTATTCATTGACAAAACATTTGCTCCTTTACTTCTCTTGATAACATTTATATATAAAAAAATGTAATAAAACATGGAATTATTTGAAAATAGATTCAATTCTATTTTGATTAAATATTAATTAAAAACAATTAGGTATATTACTCAAATCCAAATTTGTAAGTAAATAGCATATTAAAAAGACCCTTGATTAAAAAAATAAAGTCTTATTTATAATACCAGCCTTTAAAACTTAAAATGCAATAAACAAAAACTTTATATTTACATCACAATGAATAATTCCTGCACTAATAGTTTAATGGTATTTATATTTTTATTTTAAATTTAAATCAATTATTGTATTTGCATAATATAGAGTAGATAAATAATTTAAAAACTTGCAGTACTTATGTATACTTTTAATTTCATTTTTATTAAACTTAAAATGAAAACAATGTAGGTACTATATTAAGGTACAATTAAATTTTTACATTTTCAGATGTATGATACAAATATGAATATTTTAAGTGTAGAGTGTAGACATGGTGGCGCCTCCCCCAACTTGAAGTTCTCACTACCACATGATCATCTCCCAAGCCGGTACTTCCTTGTTCAATGTTTGGGCAAGCCGGCAATCAACACAACTGTGAAAGATAAATTGGATTTAAACTGATTCTTTGTTGCTTTAAAATTTAATAAGTACATTTAATATGTTTACTTTTATTATTAAAGGGCTTGTCATGGTGTATGTAATTTTAGATGTTTTTTTAAACAATGTCGGTATAGTTTGTTAAATAATTAATACTTTATTTGTTAATCATTTTTCAAGTATTTTAACATTTTAGTTGTTTATCTTGCAATTCTTAATATCGTATGAAAAAAAAAAAGTTAAATGTGTAGGTGTGTAATTCCTTACAAAACTGTTAATATAAGTAGCTTCTAACCAAACATAGATAGGTTTGCTTATAAATTAATATAAATATTTACTTTTGACCAGCTGCTCTAGTTTTTGTGAACTCCCAAATCATTTGCACTTAAACTTTTAGCAGAGAATTCTATCAACTTCGTCTCATCATAACTTTTACCTCGTTGGGAGTTATTTATGTACCTATCTTTGTCTTTGTAACTTCGGGGTCAGGGAGCTTCGCGCACTCTGCACAATGTTCTGCTGCAAGTTAAATAAAAATTACTTCAATTAAGTAACAATAATCAAAACAGACGAAATTATGCAAAAACCAAAACTTTATTCGTAAAAATATATCTCTGTAGTCTGTTATCATAAATCGTCCTTACTCGTACTTTATCTTACCTTGCTATTTCAATATTGCTTTTTCGCACTTTCTCATTTAACCAGAGATGAGATTCACATATTTAAGTTAATCTGAAATTTTAGATATTAATATGAATTATGAGGACAGTGACATGACATGTTGATTTTTGACGTTTAATGTTCGATACAAATCATAACGACTTGGCCTAAAAGCCTCGTAGCCAAGCCATTAATCTTAAAAAAATAGACAAAACTTCGGAATTCATTCGCTCATTGGACATTGTAGGCAATCGTATAGTAATCATGTTTAAAAGGCTCCCGGTACCAAAATAAAGTAAGATTATTTTGTGAACTCAACAAAACAAGGTTGTTATTATAAAAATGGCGGTGATTGAAAATTAAACGTCAAAAATCCAAATGTCATAATCACTGTCCTCGTATTATTATCTAAGATTTGGATAAATCAAATTGAAAAATTGCGAAAGATAAGTAATATGCATTGAAGAATGCATAAAAGAGGCATGAAAGAGCAATTGAAATAGCAAGGTAAGATAATATACGAGTAATAAATATATCTAAAACATTGGACGATTTATGATAACACAGATATATTTTTACGAATAAAGTATTGGTTTTTGCATGATTTCGTCTGTTTTGATTATTGTTAATTGAAGTAATTTTTATTTAACTTGCAGCAGAACATTGTGCAGAGTGCGCGAAGCTCCCTGACCCTGAAGTTACAAAGACAAAGGTACATAAATAACTCCCAACGAGTTAAAAGTTATGCTGAGACGAAGTTGATAGAATTCTCTGAAAGTATAAGTGCAAATGATTTGGGAGTTCACAAAAACTAGAGCAGCTGGTCAAAAGTAAATATTTATATTAATTTATAAGCAAACCTATCTATGTTTGGTTAGAAGCTACTTATATTAAAAGTTTTCTAAGGCATTGTACCTACACATTTAAGTTTTTTTTAATACAATATTAAGAATTGCAAGATAAACAACTAAAACGTTGAAATACTTGAAAAATTATTAACAAATAAGGTATTTAACAAACCATACCGACATTGTTTAAAAAACTTCTTTTTAGACGTTTACATACACCATGACAAGCCCTTTAATAATAAAAGTAAACATATTAAATGTACTTATTAAATTTTAAAGCAACAAAGAATCAGTTTAAGTCCAATTTATCTTTCACAGTTGTGTTGATTGCCGGCTTGCCCAAACATTGAACAAGGAAGTACCGGCTTGGGAGATGATCATGTGGTAGTGAGAACTTCAAGTTGGGGGAGGCGCCACCATGTCTACACTCTACACTTAAAATATTCATATTTGTATCATACGTCTGAAAATTTAAAAATTTAATTGTACCTTAATATAGTACCTACATTGTTTTCATTTTAAGTTTAATAAAAATGAAATTAAAAGTATACATAAGTACTGCAAGTTTTTAAATTATTTATCTACTCTTTATTATGCAAATACAATAATTGATTTAAATTTAAAATAAAAATATAAATACCATTAATCTATTAGTGTAGGAATTATTCATTGTGATGTAAATATAAAGTTTTTGTTTATTGCATTTTAAGTTTTAAAGGCTGGTACTATAAATAAAACTTATTTTTTTTAATCAAGGGTGTTTTTAATATGCTATTTACTTACAAATTTGGATTTGAGTTATATATCTACCTAATTGTTTTTAATAAATATTTAAGCTAAATAGAATTGAATCTAATTTCGAATACTTCCATGTTTTATCACTTTTTTTTATATAAATGATATCAAGAGAAGTAAAGGAGCAAATGATTTGTCAATAAATAAATAAAAAGGACTAAATAAAGATTTTGGATTTATAAATGTTTTTTATTGCACTTAAACATTTAAAGTATGATATTGCTTCCTATTGAAAAAAATATATTCATGTTACGCTGGCACTATGGCTTCTTGAATACTATCAATGCTTCCATGTGGTTACTCTGGGTAATCTTATTCCTAGTGCTCGGAATTGATTGTAGAATCTGGAAATAAATAATGGTTTTATTTCTCAAAATTAAATGAGATCCTTAACAACAGATTACATAAGTGTAATATGGGTAGTGCATTTGAGTGTAGATTTACTTTTATAGTCTTATATTCTATATAGGTAAATAATAACATGATAAAATATATTGAATCATGAAGAAATAATAAACAATCTTTTATAGATTTACATTAAGTATTAGATAAAATTTATGTTTAGGGAATAAGTAGAGTTGCATTTTATTATACAGAGAAATAACAAGTGGAGAATGTGTACTTATACAGACGTATTTTTAAATAGATTTGCATTGGGTATGGTACTTACATAACTTTTATCTTACACAGATAAATCTGTAGGTTATATTGTATTTTCAAATTGTTCATATGATGCCCCCATATCTCATAGGGACTCGTGATGATTACGCACTTGTTTACTATTTAGGTACACGATTTTTCTTAAATCAAAAGGTTTGAAGCCTTTTCTTCGAACAAGCCGATGTAAAGTTCTATTATTATCTGATAACTGTCAAATTGTCAAATAGATCGCAGTTCGCACCGGTCCCAATAATTGAGTGAACTATTACGAGTGACGTCATCAAAATTGCTAGAAAAACAAAATCAGTTTAACGCTGCAACAAGCTTGCGTTAAGGGTGTCACGGTACGAAAAGACATAGTAATGTTATAATAAGCTTGCTATAAGAGATGCCGGTTACCCCCCAGTTGGCATTACTTCCTAAGCATTTCAAGTTAGTTCCTATTGTAGAGAGACACTATACTATTTTTTTTTACTAAAACACGATTTAACATACATCAATCGATCGCATCAATGAATGCGTCACATAGGTAACGACATGCAAATAACAGTTAACGATAAAACAGTCGTACCGTCACAATGTAAACCGGCTCACGATTCGTTCATGTGAATTGGGGATTATATTGGATAAACCAACACGAACCTTTTCGAAATTAACTTATTTCCTCTTTTGCAAATTGAATTACAGGTTCGGTGTTAAATTCGCGAGTTTTGATTATGCTTTGTATTTTTTTCATAATTCAAGAAAAAGTATACTATTGTTGGGCTTGAAGGAAATAAGGTTTTGGATGTAAAATGTTTAATATTTCTTTGGTTTATTGATTGTTTTTTTTTTATATTTGTAGACAAGAGGAAAACTATAAGATCTACACTAGATGACATTGTTGTTTTAAATTCAACGTTTTATAATCATGTTGAAGCACAGCCACATCAAATCGAAAGTGGTTACAAAGACATATTTTATGTATTTCAGAAGGATTAGTTCATTTTATTACCATCCGGAATAAACGAATTAATCAGATACTAAGTCGCCCAAGAAAAACTGCTATCTGTTTTTATGTTTAAATATATTTTACCTTAATTAAATTTAAATAATTTTCCGAGCAACAAATCACCAAACGAACACACCAACAACCTTCTCACACTAATCTAAACCATTTTCTACGTGTTACAAACTGTTCCCTGTATCTTTACCATAAAAATATCGCAAAGCTTCACGTTAAGAGCAAATGAAAAACACGTTTGCAGCTACAGCTACGGGGGCAAGGGCCGATTGAGGCGGGGCCAGGTTGAAGGAAATTAGATAACTTCCCGATAGATGGGAGTCGAAATCGGTTCGGATGGAAAGTTTAAAATGTGTTTTTTGAACAAAATATAGAGTACATACAGTACATATTTCATTGCATTTTTTGTTTGATAATTTGGTGTTAAGTATGGGTCGGTAAGTTAGTAAGTAAGAAGTAAATTATTAGATAGGGATTTATTTATTAGCCAGTAGCCTGTATTTTCATCATCATCATCTTAAGTAGACAGCAAAATTAAATTCACTGCTCGAATTCTTGAATAATATACATAAAAGCGCAAAGAAAAGGGGACTTTTAAATACCACAAAACTGGATAGGTAAATTAACCACACATTTGTACATCATTCATCAGTTTACAACACTTTTTACTTTCTATTTAATTACTAAATATATCAAAAATAAAAATAATAAAATCCGTATATTTTAAACTACACGAACCTTATTCATTCAACTAATAGCTCCAAACAAATTACCCCATGACCCATAGAAGCTAGCCCAGTAATTGCGAGCGGGACAGGTCATTAATTCTAAGCTAGAACTGGCTACATCTAGAAACTAGGTGGACCTAGAGCCGCTATTAACCAATGCCACCCACAAAGACAAGCAAAGCAGTTAATTGAAGGCTAGTTTAGGAACTCATTTGAATTTAATAGAACCTAGGACTTCTATTTTTCACTAGGAAAGTAAAATAGCAAAGGGATTAATAAATATTTCACATTGGACCAGTTGTATTATGCAAACGATTGTCTATGCAATGTGTTTAAAATTTTCTACATATAACAATCATTTTGGTATGTTTTAAATAAACCATCGCTCTATATTCACTGCTATGGATAGGTCAATTGGGCATCCATAGAAAGGTACTGATAATGATATCAGAATTAATAGGATATAATATAAAAAAATAATAGAAAGTATTTAATGTATTCACACAAACACACATCAATACATCATATTACATCAATCATTTTCATTTTTTCATTCTACATAATATTATGTATAAAAATAGCACTCTTAAGACTTTCACGTGCTACAAAAACAAAGGTATTTTCTTCTTCTGTATTCCAGATTCAAACGCAACTTGAATACTAAATTAGACACAATATACAGCAACTAGACAATCTAAACACTTACCAACTAGTCAAGTTTGACTAACAAGCTAATAACATTATAAACTGTAAGACGAGTCTTGTTACTGCTATAGAGGGATCTTCCATCACTAAACTGTTATTAATACATTTAAATATTAACCGGGGATTGGAATAACTTCGGTTTAACACTTAATATGTATGAATGTTTACATTAACTATACGTATATTCGGGGTATTAATTTAGCATCGAATATAATTCAACTAAGTATATGAACACTATAATATCAAATGTGTTTATTGAACTAAGTGAATGTAGATAACTTCGTGTTCAATATAAAAAAGTGGAGTTGCATACGTAATTAAAACACAAAATATTAAACATTAAAACTGTTAAAGTATCGATGTTAAAAACTGACTGTACCTAGGTCTTAATACGCATAATATCGAAAATAAAAACGACTACAAAAAACAACAAAACATTTTTCAATCCCCAAAATGTACAAGAAAACAATGCTCATCGGAACAATCAAAACAACGATCACAAAAAGAGCTGAACCACAATACACAAGTAAAAATTTCTTTAAATTTTCCAACTCCCACGTTGAAGATTGCGACATGCTTTATAAAAACTCCGCTTCCCAACAACCAACGTATAAGAATTCACGCTAATAAAAATTTACAAAGCGACATCGCAATACCCGTACCTACCTACACAAATCTTATTTGTGAAGCTAACGAAAACTACCCTCAAGTTCCGGGCTAAATTACATTGCGAGTTTCGTATGAAAATATCCGACGCGCGAGCGTTGGCAGATATCTGGGAGCTTTCTCAACTTGTCGTATGCGAATTTTCTAATCAGAATGTATGAAACTACTTCCCGACTCCGCGGCATTTATTCCGAGGCATTTTTAAGTGGGAGTACCTCGTACGCTTGTAGAAAGCATATTCTCTGTTGAATTATACGGAGGTTCAACGGAAACTTGATCCCAGCAATCCCTTATTATGCTGGATTATTGCTTTCCTAGATAAGTCGGGAAATAATGCTGCGCCTATAATAGAGTTTATTTTATTAAACCGTGTTCTTAGTGCGAAACAATTCTTCTTTTAACTGACTATGTTTATAGTTCTTCAAAAACGATGATCTATATTATCCCAATGTACTTTCCAATAATGTATAAATGAATTAATCTATTTATGCTTAACTTACCCCTTCAAAAAAAAAAAACAAAGAATCACAATAGAATAGCAATACGGACCAATACATTCCTGATGCCAACAAATAAAATGCAAATAGAGACGGTCAATAAACAGTAACCAAGCCGGCAGCACTGAAAAATCCAACAGAATATAATCCCATTACTAAGTCGACGAACAAAAACATTTTGTTCGAACAAAACGAAGCTTCGAGAACAATAAGTTACAAACACGATAGCGATCAATTCGACGATTAAATCTCTGACAATACAGTTGTGATACGAACGGCTGACCCAGTTCAGACGCAATCGGCTGATATTTTATAAGTCTTGAACACTGGAAAGTAGGGATGCGCCGAATACATATTCGGTATTCGGCATATTCGGCATCTTTTTCACTATTCGTATTCGGCCGAATTATTCGGTATGAGTATTTCTACTTTCTTGGATATAGAACTAAATAAATAACTTCATATTATGAATGATTTATGTCATACTATACACAAGTCAAAGAAATCCTATGAAGAATGTGTTGAACCTAAGGTATATATAATAGAACAATCATTACATTTCAAATCAACGTTTATTTTGTAAATTTACATCAACATAATTTAATCATGTTTATTATTAGCACTTAGTCAGTATTTAATATTTATTATACTTTAAATCCTGAAGTCTGAAGACAATGCTTTTAGTCCCAATAGAAAATGACATTACGTCCGCTCATATTGCAAACACTAACTTAAAGTAAAAATATAAAACTTTTAAACAATATAAAAATGTTAATATTTTTTGTTTTAATTTGTAACGTATTCGTGCGATGTTTCAACACAACTGAGACGGCACGGAGTGCGCGGGCGATATACGCGGGTGGCGGGCGGTGAGGTAAGGCTCGCTCGCCACCGAGCCAGCAGCTACTTGCGACCCGTTAGAACCGGTTTACGCATTAAAACACGTCAAAACATTGAACCGAATAATTCGGCCGAATATTCGGTTCGGTAAGGTTTTAACCGAATAGTATTCGGTATTCGGTTATTCGGTGAAACCACTATTGGGCGCATCTCTACTGGAAAGTCTACGCGACGGGGTAAATCTTTTTGTTATAGGTTTAGTTTTGTTGTACAAAATAAATTCTCATAGGAATGACACTTTTGTAAAAAGTAGCCTATATGAGTTGATCAACTCTCTAGCCTATCCTATTTTCAGATCCAAAATCACATCGTTTCTTTTGGTGATTCGCTCTTGCGTCCACGCTTTTGATAACAACTTCCATGTGACTTGTCATGTGTCAAAACGTTAGCTTGCGTCGGCGTTACGTAAATATTTCATGATCTAGCCAATTATATATCGGCGTACATACGATATAGGGGTTGTATACGATACGTTTCCATAGCAGTTATCGAGCAAGAGGAAAATAACTAGTCCATTGAAATGTTACATTTTTTAGGCCTGACCTTGCGTTTTTTAGAGGACGCAATTTTATTTTTTTGATGTGTAGGGGGGGTCAGTGTGAAGCTAAAACCAAGTTTGTGGGGTCGCCACCCTTGTCCCATGGCCGCCATCTTGAAAATAGCGGTTGAAATGGTTTTAACGATATATCTCTTAAACTATTTATCTGATAATAAAACAATGTTAACATTATTTGTTGCAAATTAAATTCTTTACAACTTTGATTCAGTAACTTTTCGTCGTAGAACTATAAATAAAAAAGTTATAAGCGAAAATGTTCGGAAATTAGAGCTATTTATATTTTTCAATAAAACTTTTTTTTATCATTTTACGAAGAAATGATATAAGACTATTTTTGTAGATTGTTTTTCGAGGAACAACTTTTATATAAAACATTTTTTCATTACGTCAATAGCTAAGGTTTTACAGCGCTCAGAAGTGAGTACTATTTTTCAGTAGTAACTATACATAATATATTGGCTATTGGCTCTTTTCCCAGACTCCACAACAATGGAAGCACACTGCAGAACATTTCAGCCCTGCTTTTCGACGTAAAAAAAAACGCACTTCCAGACTCTACCTCCTGGGTGGTGGGGAAAAGGTTCAATAATTAATTATTAATAATATTGTAAAATTAATTATTAAAAATATTATAATAACAAAAATAAAATAATTACTGGTGACAAATTATTATTAGTACACACATAATATATCGTATTCTGTATAGTAAAGAGTACTTAAAATAGTAGTATCGGAGGGCTGTAAAACCTTAGCTATTTACTTAATGAAAAAATGTTGTAAATAAAAGTTGTTCTTCGAAAAACAATCTACAAAAATGGTCTGATATAATTTCTTCGTAAACTTATAAAAAAAAAGTTTTATTGAAAAATATAAACATCTCTAATTTCTGAACATTTTCGCTTATAACTTTTTTGTTTATAGTTCTACGACAAAAAGTTACTGAACCTAAGTTGTAGAGAATTTAATTTGCAACGAATAATGTTAACATTGTTTTATTATCAGATAAATAGTTTAAGAGATATATCTTAAAAACAATTTCAACCGCTATTTTCAAGATGGCGGCCGTGGGACAAGGGTGGCGACCCCACAAACTTGGTGATAGCTTCACACTGACCCCCCCTACACATCAAAAAAATAAAATTGCGTCCTCTAAAAAACGCAACCCCACATGTAACTTTTCAATGAACTAAACATGATTTGTTCAATCGAACGTCTGATTAGGGATAAATTTAGATATAACTTTCATGACCCTAACGTCAAAGTCGAAACGTAAGCGACGTATCGTTTTACGTGATAGCAGAGGGGACATCAATATACCATTAGTTTGAGACGAATGTGACCCAATTCAAAGCAAAGTAAATTGAGCTCTAATCTTTAGGGAATTAGTTACAACTTCTTAGTTCTTTTACATATTCAAAGAGGAATTTTCCTGAATATCTACATGCATTGGTATACATGTTTATTAATCACAATCCTCCTTCCTACTAGTCCTACTCAATACTCACATTATAAATGTGAAAGCTTTTGAGGATAGATGTTCTCTTTCACGCGAAAACCACTGAAGAGATTTCGATGATTCTTGCTAGTGATGTACCAGAAAAACACATGAAATACTTGCGGGTGAAACTGCACGGTACAGCTAGTGCTATAAAAAATAAACATAACGCCACATTAACAGACCCGATCACCCTTAAAGCGAAAGTAACGTACAAAAAGAGTATTGAATTCGTTCAAATGTATAAAGAACGACAAAAGCTTTCAATAAAGCCTCCCTCGGAGAGTAATTACTCCATGTACCTATTTCCAACGGATTTCCAACGTTTTTTAAAGGAGCAACAAGTATTGAAAGGACACGGGATTAATGTTTTTCTTTTGAGTTATATACAAACATTTCTCACCACGATATTCAAGTACTAAACTAGGTTAACAATGTAGAATGGACACGATGAAGGCTTACTTAAAGAATGTAACATTAATACAGTAACAAAATTAAGATCTTGTGTTAAAATGAGCTTCAACTAAAAAGGGCGAAATAGTTGTAAAAGTGTGTGTCTTCTTGTTACAACCCACTGGAAAATTATCCAGAATTATAAACTCATTTATTCTTATACGTCTTATGCTAAGAGTTCCCGTTTTAAACAAAAAAAACATCTTCACTTTTCACATTACTACGTATCCGTGTTGCAAGCTAGCAACGTAAAGTTTCAGAACTAATTGGAGCTACGTTCGTTTAAATTTTGAAATTAAAAGTTGTGTGAAATACTCAATCCGAAAATTCAGCAGTGTGTAGTGTACCTGTAACAAGAGGAATAGATTTATTAGTAAAACATAACACGATTCACGTTTCAACAATTACGATAACAACCAGTTATAATTAACTGTTAAAATATTTCCTGGTAACATGAAACTAATAGAATGTAAAATATTAAAAAAAAATAACAATAAACAAAATCTTATGAACCACAAAATAAAAATGTGTCAACCCTAACCATTCACAATTCAACGGATATTAAAAAACATCAGATTTAAAGCAATCGTTGCAAAGCAATGAAAGAAAGTCGGTCCGTGTCACCGACAGCTCAATACAACAGAAAAAAACGTAGGAAGGATTGAAAACTGAGATTAATTGAAATGCCGAGATGAGGATCCGACAGTTGCCGCTCGTAATTAGGGTTGCCACTTTAAGTGAAATGCAGTCATCAGTAAATAAATTGAGAGATGACACAAAAGAGATTTCCTAATCTTATTGCCACTTTATTACTTTTCTTCAATATAGAGCATACAATTTGTTTCTACTTTCTATTCGTAATAATAATTATATGACATACTTTTGTATCTAAGCGCTTTCAGCTTTCAGGGTTGAATGAAAATAGAAAAAGCAATTATTTTTACAAATTACGAGTGTCAGCCCTAGCTTTAATCCGGATCTGAGCTTGTAATCCGACAAACTGGCGTATTATCCGGCAGATATAAGTGGACGTGTGCCGTACAGTTCCGTTCACAGATTTAGCCGTCTCCCGAACTTGTGTGGGTTGGCAACTTAATTAATGTTTTGCTTTAAGGCGGAATTAAAATTAAGAGCCTCGCGTCTAATTGATATTGTAATGAGTAGGTATTTATCGATAATTTAATTGGCTGTGATAAACATTCTGAAGTCATTATACATATTAATTTCTTTACATTACCTCTATTGGATTATGAATACACAATTTATTATTCTCAAAGAAAATCTGTTTCCTTCTTATATGCAGTAGGAAATATTAGCAATAATATCTTTCGTGGAATACTTTCTTACATTTTACAATCGTTTTGAGGTAAATTGTTTCGAGACACAATTTTCAAGTCTGTTGGCCTGTTTATGAAAAAGGAAAACATTATTTTAATTCTGACAGTTTCATAAACCGCAATAATTAAACAAACATACCAAATCCTTGATAACTTCATAAAATATACCACATAAGGTACAATTTACAGAATAAGAAATAAGAGTATTTGGCAGCAAAATAAACCATACAGTTCTACATAAAATGAAATAACATTATCTAACAGTGAGCAAACAACAAATACGAAACACAAACAGTTGATAGACGCTCTACAAACGTTCATAATGTTTTGAACCAATAGGCTACCAAGAATCCTGAACACATAGGATTTGATACGAGTTAATTTTTCATAACTCCATTGTCTATATATTATTTGTGGACTTAGGACTTCTCAATTATTTAATCAGTCTCAAGGACGTATTGAGATATATCTGTTGACATCTTTGTGGTTTCATGTTGGATATTTTCTGGTATTTTGTTATATTCGTGGGAATTGATTATTGTTGGCGATACTTGGTCCTGTAAGATCTACGAATAAAATCACGAGCATATTTTGTTACGTTCTTCAATAAAACAATAACCTTCTTTATATTTTAACGCGAGCAAAGATACGAATTTTAGTTACTATATGGAGCTTCAAATAAAATGGCTTCCATTGGGTCCTCAAATTATTGGATACTTCAATTAATTCCTCATTAATCAGTCCTGTAGAATTGTGCCCAGATTATTGCTTCACCTCTATAACATGAGCAGCTTTACCTTCAGGCATGTTAAGTCTATTCGATTCAATGAGGATTGTATTTCTCGCTTAATTAATGCCTTTAATGTACTTTGTATTTGCATTTGATACAATAATGGTGTTAGAACTAATCTCATTAAACAGATTGCTTGAGGTATACCTCCAATAGCAGAAGGATAGAAAGAAGAATTGTTTTTTTTATTGAATAGGAAAGCGCTTGACCACAATCGCGCCTGAATCTTCTATTTCTAGCTGTTCTCCTTATTTATGGGCATGGAAATCTGATACGATCAAAGGAATAAATCCTCTGTCACTATATCTGCACACAAGGTTTTTCCAATCTTACTGAAATTGGTCATAAAAGTTCCATATACGTATCACCGTATACTATGAAGCATATTTGATAATTGAATAATACGCTTTAAAAAATTACTTACACATTATTATAATCTACTTCAGAAGATCGTGATCACAGCTGATCGTGACATTTGAAATTTATAACAATACGCGTATGACGTCAGTTTCTTGCATACATTATGAATGTCCTACATTTTAACTCATATTGTCTAAGTTATATTATTAATGGACTGCCTCTCGAATATTCAAGCTGGAATCTCTTAAAATTATGTTGAGTGTGTGTGCCCCGAGGGAGACGGTCATATCTCGTTACTGGGATGATGACAGAGACAAAATATCACGTGACAAGACCCTTGACAAAATATATGGTGTAATAATGTTAAGTTTTTCGAGAACATAGATTTTTGTTTTAAATGTATGCCATTTCGCATAATATTAAAGGATAAAATACACCATTATTGTTTACGAGCATTATTTTATTTTTAAAAAACAAGGAAGGAATCAACTCTGGTTTACCTACACTTGAGCGAATTGAGTAAAAGTAAGTAGTTGGAATCACTTTTTAAACTTTGATCTAACCCGTCGTATCCATCAAAAGCAGAACATTTCAAAACAATCTTATGAAAAGACTAAAACTACAATCCATCAATACTTAAAACCACTAAAACCGCCAAAGCACCTGCCTTTAACAAGTCAAACTTCAACTTTTCAATAAATACCCACAATCTATTTATTTATCAAAGCCTTTCAGACCATTACGTGAACTGTACAACCAGACGCGAGGTATTGAAGTTAGAACCGACGGAAACCTTGGCTAATGGCGGTCGTGAACTTCCGACAGGGCTGTCACCGCCGAGAAATATAGGACTGTGCTAGAAATCGACGCTCTACTTTATAGAGTAGGAACCTAGTTGAACTAGTTTAAATTGCTGTGAGACTGAACGCAGTTTTCTTTCTTTCTTTAAGGGCCGATTTTTCAATGCTTGGATAAAATTTGTTCGTCGAATAATGTATAAAACTGCCATTTTAAAAACGTATTCTAATTGCCCGTATTTGACAGTTTACGTGACATTTTAATATTATCGTGAAATACTTTATTGGACGGATAAGTTTTATCCAAGCATTGAAAAATCGGCCCTAATACTAATAACTAATTGGGCTGCATTTCATATGTTTTCTGTATAATTTTGTGAATACAATTTTAGCTCGATTTTGCATGGTATTATTGGAATAATACAAGTGGTTTTTTATTAATTTGTTGTACACGTATTAAACATAATACATCGTTTATCGCAAAGATTGTCAACATATTTGGCTGATACAACTTTACTATGGAAAAAAATAGTACATCAGAAATTACATTCTCTTATTATTTTATTTGCATTAATAAAAACTACGAGTTGACAACCCTTAACAGTCGAAATGGCAGCATCTAGCGGCGTTTTGTGGCATCCCTAGCGTGTGCATAATTCATGTGTGGTCACGTTTGTGATTTCCCGTCATATTTGGCCCCGAAATTATATGATAGAATCCTTTGAGGCGAAATTTCATATTTCCACCAAAATAAACCAGGTAAAATGTAAAAAACGCTACATATTTCATGTATTTCAGATAAGAAATTGAGATAACTTTGCAGCGCATATATTTTATTCTTGTAAATTTTTGTTATGGTCATTTTTTTTTGTAATTTTTACGACCGAGATAATAAAGTATGTAGTTACTTATATAATTATTATAATTTTATAACAGAACAGAAAAAATTCTGTCACGAGGCGGAATTAGAACCCGCGTCTTTCCGCCACAATTATTTTTAATTACTTGCAATTGAATAAAATATCAATTACAAATAAATAGTCCTTATAAATGTTTTATATACAGAACCTTTCATGTAAACAATAGGTACGCAGAGGATTCTCATCGCCCACCCTGTATATAATTCAATACATAATTAATAATGGACGAAGCGTGGCGCAATTTTATAATAATATAAATTTCTTTATTTCAGAACAATTTACAGTCCCATAATTTACAAGTTATGTATATAATTATAATTATAATACGAAAAAAAAAACAATTAACAAAAATAGCCATTGATTATTACAGTGATTATTTTTCCGACCCAAATATCGACCAATAGAATTGCACCATTCGACGTCACGTGGTACAACCTACATGGTATTATACTGATAATTTTTTGAAAATTTTCTCTGGTCGTTGACGTCAAACTGACAGGTTCAATTCAATTGTGAAATTATTGGCCGACATTTGGGACGGAAAAATAATCATTTCCCTCAAGGTTCCCTGCAAACAAATAAAGTCGTCAAGTTTTTCAGGAAAAATCACTCGCGCTTCGCGCTCGTGATTTTTTAACCTTGACTAAAAACTTGACTCCTTCATTTGTTTGCAACGAACCTATCGGAAAATACCCGATAATTTTGAAGCTCTTGTGGTATTATAAGTGATTATTACATTATATTACAATTGAAATCCAAGGTTTATATAAACTACTATAGTCCTTTTCACTTAGGATGATTCCTGTGACACTTCATCGTGTTCCGAATTACGTTTTTTATGTTTAAAACGCCAAAATAATTTTAGTGCATAATATTTTTATTTTATGGCGGCATTATTACGAAAAATATAAAAATGAAACATCTTAAGCTTATAAATCAAAAACAGTATTGTTTAGTTTAATATAATGAAAAATAAAATAAAATAACACAAAAATATAATACCTACGCAATTCGTGTACATGAAATGGATCGTTGAAAAATCATAGAGTTGGAAAATCATAAAATCGGCGCCCATCTTGTGATCGTTTGTCAATCGAGTCAATCGTCTGTACGAGTGCGTCAGCCTTGTATACAAGTTGCATTTTTATATTGATACTTTACGTGGTATTCTGTTATTGTTACTAATTGTTATTGTTGACTTTTTGTTGCTGTTGTTTGCTAAGTTTCCTTAGTTAATTGTTGGCGAAATGCCGAAAAAACTAATTTTGGTACTTTATTCAAATCGATTTCATTTCCATATAAAATATTATCGATTATCGGAAACAATTGATATGATTTCAGTAAAGACATCTCTACACGTGTCAAAAATCGATGTGTCACAGAAATCATCTTAGGTGGAAAGGACTATAGTAATCATTCTGTCAGCCAAACTGCGTACAATTTTATTTCTACACTTGTCAACTCTGGACATAAATGTAGCAATTCTGTGTCTTAGGATGGCATTGAAGGAGTTAACTCTAAAATGTGTGTACATTTCGGAAGCGCTGCAAAATTTGTCGAGCCCCATCAGATAACGAAAGATGTTATTGTGCTCTACTCGAATGCCATCATGTGCTTTTTTGGTGTAATTAGTCCAAAGTTGACAGGTATAGAGGGACTGACAGAAAGTCTTGAATAAATGAACTTTAACGGAATTGGATGCCCTACGAAATTTCCGGATGATCATATTGCCGATGACACAGAGGGCACGTCGTTGTCGTTCTATATCGGCATCATCTTTTCTTTTAGATGTAACAATGTGGCCAAGATACTTAAAGCTATCTACTATTTTAATAGGGTGGCTGTTAATGCAGATTGGCGGAATATTATCTGGTCCCTTTCCCGATCTGAATATCAACATTTCTGTTTTCTTGACATTGTACTGTAGACTATGTGAAAGAGCATATCTTTCACATATGCCAACCAGTTTACGTAGCCCTTTGATTGAGGGGCTGAGCAGAACCATATCATCAGCATAACTCAAATTATTGACGTATCTGTCATCCAATTTAAGTCCAACTTCAGTCCTACTCAGCTCCACAATCAAATCATTCATATATAAGTTAAACAGATCGGGAGAGGTAACTCCGCCCTGTCTAACACGCCACACGGGAGAGTATAGCTGTCGGACAGAGTACTGCCCCATCTAACGCTGTTCGTCTGATTATCATACCAATATGTAAAAAGACCAACAACGTCAGAAGAAACATCACTGCTGCGAACTTTTTTCCATAATATATCATGGTTCAATGTATCAAATGCACGACTTAGGTCTAGAAAGCATGCATAGACACTAGTACTCTGATTATTATAACAGTTAACAATTTCTTTTAATGTATATATAGCCATATCAGTTCCCACTTCAGGTCTAAAACCGAATTGGGCATCGTCAATATTAATATATGGTGACAGTTTGGAGTGCAAAATTTTTGCAAAATTTTTTTAATTATTACTTTCCATTGTTTTTGATTTTGTACCTACTCGCACATTTTTGTAATATGGCGCCCTACAACGAGACTGATAATTCTGCGAATTTAGATCGATTTAAACCTGTATCTCGTATTGGTTAAAATAATTCCAAGGATTCTAACATGTAACAAACGCTCTGTTTCTATGTATTTACAAAAAAGAGCATTCAACTATTATTTTATTTTGTATAGGTATTTATTTTTGTAAGAACTCGATTGTAAAAGAAATCGAAATTTTTCATACCACGCACTTTCTCTAATACGCTCCCTAAAACTGACCGAAAAAAATCACGAAAAAATTGTTTTAAAACCGTTAAATTTTCCAATTACCAGTATTAATCTAACAAACAAAAATCTAGATTCGTATTTCGATACTAATGGCCGTTCAGTGAACGATAAATTGCTAGTTAAATTGCTTAGCAATTACCAGTGTGACCAATCGAGTGATCGATGGCGACAGAGATACGATTAGCTGTACGTTAGAGCGGGACAGGTGATGTGGGATTAGATCCTAGGGCTAATGGATATTAATGTTATGGACGTTAAGTCGGACCCAATTATTTTTGCTCCGTGTGAATTATTTTAAAGACGTACCTAGTAAAACAAAACCATTTTCAAGTTTCAATCATTTAGTAGTATTCTTCTTTCCTTCATACGTCCTTATTAGGTATAGGTATCGTCAGCTTTACTTGCAAATATTATTAGGCTCAAGTCAGATACCCTTTCATTAGAAACAGCTGCAGCGTCAGCAACAGCAACCTATTCTAAATTTTAATACTTCAAAGACAAAATCAATAATTTCCAAGTGAGGTAGGTATTTTTCTTTCTTTATACATACATCGGTATAATATGGTCAGGTTTAATCGCATGGTAGTAGATTAAAGTTGGTGGCTCCTGTCACTTGAATTGATCCGACAGCTTCATACCGTTTTTGAGTATTACCGTCCTTACTCATTTTTACTACCGTCTTTAATCTATTTTATTATCTTCCAAAAAGATCCTTAACGAAACAACAACAAACAAAGACACCTATCTCAGGACAAAATGGCGTCGCAATCTAACGTTCGCGTTCCAACTGCTTCGGCACACGTCTCGGACATAAAACAAGCGGAATTGCAATAAAACTGCACTCCTGCACTCTAGTACTACCAAAACAAACGATGGCTATGCGGGGTGCATTCGAACTCCACCTGAGTACCTTGCATAAACAAAAGTAACTTAGATAATTTTTGTATTTTATTCTTTACTGTGTTATTTTTATTTTGTAAAGTTACACAGGTGAAATAATAAATAAATTGTTATGACAAACTGTTACAATATCTGAAACTACGAAGACGATATAATATGCGAGAATTTTCTGCTCTTTAGATATATTTTTTGTACTAATTATAATGTTTAGTAGGCACTAGCTATAGTATAGCTTACACGTCTGAATAGAAATTTTATGTAATATACATTCTGAAATAAATAAAAAGAGAATTATCTAACTATTCGTTAGTTGTGGGAGTACATACATTCCGGTGATTTATTTTTATTTATTAGATTAGTAGTTAGTAAGTACGTACATACCTACTTATATTAGTTTTACACATAACCGTTAGAGGCGCTGCAAAATGTACAAGACAACGTTATTTTGGTAACCTATTAAAAACTCGAATTTCTATTATCCGAATCTTAAAACCCCGAAAACGGTTGTTAGAACTTTTAAAAGACAGATGTAATGAATGACAAATTTTTAAAATTCCTTTTTTAATTTCCCAGATGAATCAATTTCCAGATGCACCAAAACCAGATTTTTAAAAAGTATTTTTTTGTTTCCCGTATTCTCATAATACAGATCTCATTATACCAGATTCTCAGAATACTTTTTTTTGTTTCCCATCGTACCATTTTCCAAATAAACTATTGCCAAATTTTCATAATCTTTTTATTTGGTTCCCATATTATCGTATAGCAGATAAACTATTGCCAGATTTTCATTATCTTTTTATTTGATTTCCATACAATCGTGATTATACCTTTACTATCGACTGAAAATAAACATTGTCAGTAAGTAAATTTATTGTTTTACTTGTCCATTACAGACCGGTTTTAGTGTCAAAGTCGACTCAGTAGGTTAGGTTTGAACTACGACCCCCACGCTAGAACTGACTCGCTATTGTTTTACTTGCCCATTACAGAAAGGTTTAAGTGTCAAATTTGACTCAGTAGGTTAGGTTAGGTTCGAAGTGTGACCCCCCATGCACGAGCCGAGCGAGCGAAGCGAGCGTGCCGCGGCAGCGGCCGGCGAGTGCCAGAACCGACTCGCTATTGTTTTACTTGCCCATTACAGAAAGGTTTAAGTGTCAAATTCGACTCAGTAGGTTAGGTTAGGTTCGAAGTGTGACCCCCCATGCACGAGCCGAGCGAGCGAAGCGAGCGTGCCGCGGCAGCGGCCGGCGAGTGCCAGAACCGACTCGCTATTGTTTTACTTGCCCATTACAGAAAGGTTAAAGTGTTAAAATCTATTCAGTAGGTTAGGTTAGGTTCGTGCTGCGACCCCCTGGAAGGATTTCGTTTTGCTGGATATCGTTTATTTGAATTTCAAAAATCTGGACATTGTTTGTCTGGATATCAATTAACTGTATTTCAAAAATTTGTGTTTTAAAAATCTGGCTTTCGTGCATATGGATTACGGTCATCTGGATTTTGTGCATTTAGATTTCGTATGTCTGGAACTCATTCGTCTGGATTGTAAAACGTCGTACAAATAAAGAAATGGGCAAATGAAATTCGGAGTTGCGATTATATGGCAAACAAAACTTCGAAATTTTAAAATTCGGGGTTATGAAAAAATGTCCAAACGTTTTCTGGATTATGATATTCGGAATATTAAAATTCGAGATTAAGATAGGTAACCCGTTATTTTATATTTGTATAACATTTAACAGGGTTTACGTGTAAATCCTGAGTTAGAATATTGTTTATAAAACGCTAAGTGAATAAAATTAAATGGCGTACCTAGCTCGCCTTTGTAACCTATTCTTGTTCACAAAGCTCATCCACTTTAACCGTGTTATCCGCTTTATTAGGTTTCAGTTATTTTGTTATACGAATTACCTTCAATGCTTTGACATAATATAAATTATTTTGAACATAAACCAATCCTACTACGTATAAAAGTAATGTATGGGTAATTGCGAAAGTATTAAAAACATAATGTAATGCACAAAATTAGGATCTGAAAGTGTTTGAATTTTTCTAGGTAACAGCTGCAGCGGCATTAAAAACAGATATCACCTACCACTCACTAAGCAGTACCCTGAAATTACGCGAGCGAATCCGCGGCGAAAACCTACATTAACACATAATACTTAATTAATGCTATTCATAGTAATCAGATATAAAATATAGAATATTAAAAGCGAACCAAAAACCAATCAGCACGCGCCATTGAGTGAAAATGAGTTCGTTTTATCTGATCGAATAAAGCTGAAATCGCTGTAAAGCGCCGACATTATAACACGGTGTAATGTGGTGGGTATTATGAAGCGCTTTCTGCGCTGCAAGGAGTTATGTAGTGTGTAATGTATCATGTATGTTATGTATGTGTGCGTCATACTATATAGTCCTGTGGTTCAGCACTTGTAATAGCAGTTGTAATAGCAGTTGAATACATTATAATACAAGCTTACAGTCAAGCAGTGTTACCTTACCACCAAACCGTTGCATGGCGACCCTGCCAGTGCTGCCTCGCGGCAGTACTGAGCTATGGATCATTTTTGAAAAATAATATTTTAAAAGTCAAAATTTAAACAAATAATTTTTATGCGTATTCGCAAATCGCAATGTACCGGATAGAAAATTTATCAATATAATAAAAAAATCGACGAACGTGAATATGGAAATTAAGAACAGAATTTATTTGACGAAGAAAGTTTTTTAAAACAAAAATAAAACTATGGAGATTTGGAATATCATCTATTTATGAAAAAATTGTGAAATAAAATTGGAGATTTGGAAGGATGCAGCTGGAGCCGGGAGATCAGCCAGTGTGAATAGCAGACGTTTTCCCAAATTGACCAGAATCCCGAATGTCCCGAAATTCAAGTGACGACGGAATAAAAGTTTAATTTGGTGAAAGAAAAAAAAGCTAAAAGTGAAATTTAAAGTTCAAGCAGTGTATTTTACATTAATGTAAGGTAACGAATTATTTTAGTTAAAAGATTTTTTTTTTGTCAAATACCATTATTATGTTATATTTATTATACATAAATATATATAGCTATGTATAATCAAAGTACTTAGTAACAGATAATTCTATTAGTTCATTGTTTGTTTTATAAAGCGCTACCAAATAGGGAAATGGTATGCAGCGTCTGTAATTTCGTCTCATATTTCGTGTTACCATGTAGGTAACTAGGTAGTCACAATGCATCGTTCTGTGCATTTTATAAAATGTTCGTAATGCAATACGATCTTGTCAATTCAATTGAGTGTGAAACTTTAATTTTTTTAATTAACATTTTGGATTCGGAGGATTTAACTAATTTCATAAATAAAAATTATTGTAACTAATAAAATGTAATTAAATTTATATTTCAAAATGATTTAGGTAAGCATAGATAATATAGGTATACGACCATATACGACCCATTAAGTATATTCTTATTTGATTAAGCGAATTACCATGATAAATCTAGAAGAATAGAAGAAGAGAAAAAGTAAATATTTGTCGTTGTATGAGTACAAAAAAAAATTTACTTACATTGTTTTTTTTATTAGGATATAGATAGAATCTTAGCTTGATCACCTAAGTTTTTCTTTTATATTCCTATCAAAAATTAAATAATGTGACATTTAATTACTCGAAGAAATAAGAATTAATATTGTATGAAAAATAAAAATAAATTTATATGTAAGCCTGAGAGCTACAATTGAAAAGTGAAATGATATGATTTATTGTTAGAAACAAGGTACACCAGGATACAAGACAGGCACGAATCCTTGTAATTCTGATCATGATTAGGTCGAGCTACCACTCGTGAAGATAACTTGGACACATGGTACCTATAAATAAAGGTATAAAATATATGATAATATAATGATGTGTTAAAAGAACTGCCTGAATTAATGTTAATGTTATAAATAAATAAATATATTTCTTGTATCTTGAATTATTTAATATAATAAGATGAATAATATAAAACACGACGGTGTTATTAATTATAATTATGATAAATATTAAGAGGGAAGATTACCCTAAATGAAATTGTGTATCGTACGTATGAGAAAGTACATAAAGAATAAAATATATGAAGAAAATTTAATACAGATAATGAATATTATGTCGTTTCTAAGTATGATGTGTAAACTGTAAGCACATAAATAAACGTATTCTATGAGGATATATTGTAAGATTTATTGAAAGATAATTATTATTTTACTCGGATATGACTATTAATTAATTACGGACTGTAACATTTTTAAATACGGATATGACGATAAAATATTTTCTAATATTGTATTATTTTTCCATTATTTTCGTACATGAGAAGTTAATTAAAATTATTTGTTTTAATCTATTAGTATTAGTTACTATGTAGTGTGTAAGCCAATGTGTAAGCGTGTAGAATGTTCTTTTTTTGGGGTTTTAAAAATAAGTAATTATTAATAAGTGGAAATCCATGCTATTGTTTCAATTTTAATTTTGATTTTATTTACTCGTTTATATGATAGGTATTAAGATATGTAACCAAAAACGAAGAAAAAATTTGCATTATATTCAGCTAAAAAAAATGTTAATTACTATTTTTTTTATTATTTTCTATGAGGGGAGATGTAGTGTGTAATGTATCATGTATGTTATGTATGTGTGCGTCATACTATATAGTCCTGTGGTTCAGCTCTTGTAAAAGCAGTTGTAATAACAGTATTATACAGCCTACAGTCTAGTAAAGTGTTTCATTACCACCAACCATTGCAGTTAATACAAATTGAACATTGGATCTAATAGTGTTTATTTGTTCTAGACTAATAACTGACGAGAATATAATATACCTATTAGAACTAATCAATTACCACTACGTATATTGGCACTGGGATTTAAATACCAGTATTAATATCATAACTCTAGATTATGTGCGCACCAAGTTTTATTAAAATCAGTTCACCTGTTTCTAAGAATTTGATTGGCAAACATCACTAAAATAGCTACGGCACTTCAGTTACATAAGTAGGTACTATTCAGTATTTGGGCTTCAGCAATCAGGTTTAAACCGGTTTAAATAATGAAGCTTTTATGGAAAATTGAATATAAATGAAACAACTAGTAGTTACGCCCATTAAGGGTTTGAGGAAAACGGAATTCTTTAAAGGAAATAAATCATTTGCTACGTAGGTGTAGGCAAAGCATCGTTAGATTAAAGATAACATTAAACAATAAATGTTTGGAATACTTAAATCTATTTACTTATAAAATTTGGCGTGTTTTTTATTATAATAAATCAATAATGATAAGCGAAAAAACAGTTCATAATTTGTAGAGTCATTCCGTAGTCCGTATTATTGACGAAACAAACAAACGAAACAACAAAGCACACATAATTCAACAAACTATTCAAATCAATCTCAATAACATTCATGGTACACGTGTAACAAAAAATCATTCAATATTTAGTCCTCCGGGAAAGCGATGGAAGAGCTCGATTAAAAATAATGAGCCTTTTATCCATTGAAGGTGTTCGATCGTAAAGAAAAACGTATGGTAGTTTTTCTCAAAAACAGTGTTTACTGACTGCGCAGAGCGATATCTGTTATAATATTTTATTTTCGTTTTTGAGCAATGACTTCCATTATTTTATCGCATTATAAAAAAGTCGGTGAGACATCAATACTTTTAATTGTGACTTCTGACTGATCAATGTTGAGTACATTGTACAATTTTCATACAAAATCACAAATAAAATTAAAAAATATAGACCGAAATGATACAAGACTTACCTTACTCACTATAATATGAGTAACAAGTTACAACTTAAAAAAGAATAGTTCAGTTTAAACGTGTGTAACTAAACTTAAAATAAAATTTCGAATATCATCACGTTAAAATCTGACTATACATTGCCAATTCAGTTGTTAGTACATCAACAAATATTACCAGCACCTATGAGATATCGAAACGCACAGTGCGTATATCCACACAAGTAGCCTAGTCATACTTTACGAAGCGATATTTTTACACAGCGAATATTAACTTGGCGATTTATTGAATCCCGTTTAAGTGAACGAGGGTTTAAATGAAACGACGTGAAAAACACTGCTCATATTTTTACGGGCGCGTAAAATTTTTTACGTTGCAAGCTAAGATACCTATTAGGGTAGTTTTTTGATGTATGTGTTATCAAATTTTAATTTGTTATTTGTATTGAATTTCTGTTCTTAATTGAAATTCGTTAGTCCGTTTAAGGGAAGGTGGAAACCTCCCGAACTATGGAACTTAATACACTTATTTACAGTCCACTAAATTTAAAAAGAGATAGACCATTTAAATGGGATAGTTTTGAAAAGTGAACTCTACCATACCTCGCAATCTCACGAGCAAAATCTTCTTTACTGTTAAATCGCAAAATAAAATAATCATACTAGTTTACAAAATATGTAATCAAATATACTTACCTAGTTCCCTATAAAACATAGCTACATAATTGTAAGAAAGGACAGAATATCCTTTTAATCCGGGTACATCCGGGACAACCGGGAAGCTCTTGAGAAAATATCATGTGGAAAATCCCTAAAACCCGATACCGGATTGAATTATTTAACCGAGAGCGTCAGGTGAAATACAGAAATGTATAAAATATGTACCTACCGATAGAGCTTTAAGCTAAAGCATATAATAGCTTTTAAAGTGCAATTTTGAGGCAAAATTGATTTTAACGATCACGCTTCTTATTTCAAGCAAATTCCTTCATTGTATTTTCGAGTGTTTGATTTTACGCGAGTATTAAACATTTAGAAATTAAAGACTTTTTAACGGATTTTAATCGCGATTTATTCATTATATTATTTTCCCGACGAACACAGACACGAACGAACGAGACAGTTTGAGTCTCCCCGTGACCACGCTCGCTGTAAAGTGTTCGAAACGTCGGGAAAATAATATAATAAATAATATAATCGCGTTTAAAATCCGTTAAAAAGTCTTTAATTTCTAAATTCCTTCATTTCTGTTTTGAAATAATAATTTGAGGTCTTACATAAAAAAAGTTGTCTTATTTGTCATTAATTTGTATGCCGTTAAACATATTTTTCTAATATCGTGTAATTAGAGCTCTCTTACAAGTTTACAACATATTTTTCACTAACAAGATACTTTCAAGTTTATCTTTACCATACAAACGTAGCATAAAATCTAAACACCGTAGTGTCAACAGCTAAAACAAATACCAACTTTCAAAAACACAGAAGTCCCGTGAGACACATAAATTGTGCACATTAAAGTTACCAACTATCTCAAACTGTCGACATTAATGTAATAGCAATAGCGTAGAGTACGGAAATGAGAACGAAGTTATGTTAGTAGTTATTTTGTTTGTGTGTCTGTTTTTTTAACGGACTTCTTTACTCTTAATGAGACTTTTACGTGAGTTAGGCAACTTTTTAAACTTGTGAATATTTTGCTTCTATTAATATTGAAACTTTTACTTTTACATGATTTAAGACTGTAGAAAATAAACTGATACCTATAAACTGAAAATTATCTATCATATAAAAAAATGAATCGTCAAATATGTTGCTAAGGCGTAAATCTGGAGAACAGATGAACCGATTCCGTAAATATGTACCACAGGCGAATCCGGGGCGGACCGCTAGGTATTCATAAACTGAACAAACAACTTTAAAAAAATCAAATTTATTCAAGACAAATATCGAATTATTTTGATGTCCTCTAATTTTACAGGTTTCACCCATAGAAATCTAAATAACAAGGCAATAGAAGTCGTAAGCGCGCGTGGACATTGTCGCCGCTCAGGTGGTTACCATGCCACAAGTCTGTTCGTCGCTTGGTGGTCGCTTGTTCAGTTGTTCCTGACACGTGCGTAAGTAAACATGGTGTGTTACAGCATTTCCCAGTGCGGAAATTCTCCCATAAATTGTAATTATACCAATAAAGGAATAAAATTTCACCGGTAAGTATTTTTGTTTATAAATATTGCCGTTTTTCCTTAAAATTATAGAATATTTACAAGTATTACGAGTGTCACCATAGTAATCGAAATAACAATGAATGACACAGTCGACCATTCTTATTATCACGTTTAACACAAATTTCAACCTTATTTCTATGAGTTTATGTTCAAAGTTATATCTATTGAAAATTGACAACCTCTGTTGTAGAAAAGCCGAATTTTTGCGTATTGGAGCAAAAATAAACAAAACGTCTCATATACTTAGGGATGTTATTCTAAAATAAACCGTAAATTCGTGCGTTAGGATACATATTAAAAAGCTTAATTTAATATTTAAGTTAGTTTTCACTAAAATCAAGCTGTCCAATAAAAGGCATAGTTTACTTGTGTGTACTGTTTAGCTATCGGTTTAAATGTGTGGATTTTGGCGACAGCGGTTTTCATACGAATTATGACATTATAGCACTTCTATGTGTCTTGTTATTTAGATTTCTATGGTTTCACCCCTTCTATTTCTTCAATTTTATCTTTACAAGCACATTTTCGTACACTCCATTCTGTCCCGTGCTGGCAAGTAGGTACTTACAGTATATTTATATTTGTATACAACTAATTACATTGGCACATTAATTAGTTCCCACGGGGTTTATTAATCAACGTCGGTACGCTGATGACTCTGCGGCCCCATCTTACTCTTGTGATGGCCTTTCATTTATAAAGACTGACGGTATCTACATTTCTATATATTTATACAAAAGTGTGGGTATGTCTTAATTAATATTAATAACTACCTGGCGAAAGATGTGTTGGGGATGTTTGTTTGTTTAACAGCTGAATAGTGATGTATGAAAATTTGAATTGCAAATTTTTTTTGGAAATAAAATGTCGTAAGCTATTCTTGTTTTAATTTTCAATATATTTATTTATATGGTTAGATGGTCTCAAATGCTATTCTACAATAGGAAAACCTTTGAAATCATTTTAAAGCAGTCGGTTAATACAACTGATGTCGCGCGACCGCCGACACCCGGGAATCCAATAAAAACATCATTTTAATTAAAATCCGATCTGGAGAGGTCGATAATCTCCATGATAGGACCAATTCAATAACGGATAATGGATTTAACGTAAATAATTTAGCGAAAAGGTACCTCTACCGTACCTACATACGTCAACCCCCGTACCATGATATCTTAAAGCAGTATTATTTTCAGTGTGGAATAATGACAGCGCTATAGGTCGTATAGCACCATCCCTTTCTCACACTCTCGGAATGATTTAATGGGTGAGCGGGATCCGCTTGATTCAATTTCATCTGTTTTGCCTTAGTTTAGTGTTTCATTCTCGAAGTTTCTGGAATTGCGGACTTTGTATCGTTAACGTACGTAAATTTGTGATGATTAGGAGCGATTGGCTTATGCTCTAAATGATTTCATTTGTAGGAGAAATAGACACAAATATTCGGGTATTATAATTTATACCACATGTTCAAATTATTAATGGTATCACCGTATAATACGCATAGCCTATAGGTAAAGAAATATTTAACATTTTGGTGGTTACAAGATAACGTGAATAAAATAAGGTTATTATTAAGATAACACAAGGCACAACATCATGAAATTAGAGCAAAAAATCACCCAAACTAATAAGACACGAGGTCCCCACTCGGAGCTAAAATGCTAGAATAATTTATACTCCAGACACTAGAAGACTCTGCAGTATAAATTACACTGGCAGTCTTAATGAAATTCAAGTCCTACATTACTTTTCCGTTAACGAATTACTTATTGCCAGTCTGTTTGTCAGGGACACCGGTTATCCGCGGGTATATTTCCTAGAAATGAGACCTCTGTCAGAAATTTAAATTACCCATTTGTCTCGCTCACTCCCTTTATGGTCCCTCTTCCATCTCGTTCTGTCACGAAATTAATTTCATTTCGAATAATTGGATTGCGGCTGCAGAAACGCAATTAAGCTGCAACCGTGAAAATATCAAAGCATTGACGAGCTTTTTGCATGAAAGTTATCCTTCGGGCGTTAACTTCATTATCTTCAAGTTTTCTTCGGTTTTATTTGGCCTTTCTGTGACAAGATAAACCTCACTTTGTTTTTAGGAAACTTCATCAAATAGAAAAAAGAATATTAAATAATAATTTTAATTTATGTCAACTTGTTATTAACAGCAAAATTTTTAGTAATTTAGATCTTCAGTGATAGTTAAATTTTCTTTTAGATCACTATAATATGAATGTATTTATGATCCTCATTACCGGCATATTTCAATTTTCATCTCTTTATATTAATCATGAATCATGCACATCTCCCCGCAAAACATTAAGTCTGTCTCGAAACTCAGACAATTATCCAGAAAACTTCCCTCTAAGCACATATGACTTGTTACAAAGTTGTAAACAGCATGGCATGCTCATGCATTCCGTGTTTCGCTAATGAATTATAGCCGAATTAGGTAATGACTGTGCTAGATAGAACGCGAACTGACGCTGCGCTAAGATGCCGAATTGTGTTGTACTACGCAGTAATATACCTTCAAACAAAGCGATAACGTTCAAACGCGTATAAGTACTCGTTATAACTGAAGAAAACACATAATTCAATAAATCCCTTTTTTATTTTATTTTAATTTGGGAATATGATTTTTTATCTTATCGTCAGGTTAGCGCTCTGATGTGCGATGATAACGCGTTCTATCTGACAAAGCCTTAAGCATTCTGGAAATTGCCGGAATATTCCATGAGTTTGCGAACTTCGTTTAGAATTGACTTGAAAAACTCGATGTAACTTGTAAACAATTTGCACGGAGTTTCAGCATACTTCAGTTCACATTATGAATGCGGATTTTTACGAGCTATAGCTATGGGTAATTTATGAGATGCAGAAAATTTTAAAGAATTAAAAAAAATCAATGATAATAATATTCCCATTTGCCCTATTTTAACGGTTTTCTGTTGTGATTTCAAATAAGCATCAAATTAAATCAGCTTATATTATCTAGGAATTAAACCAAAGTTTATTACACAGAAATTAAAACTAATTAAAAAATTTCAAATTCTATACTGTATTTGCAATACACTGAACTATCAAATAAAAATTTTCTATTTCATACACTCTTTCATAAAACGTTCACTACGATAATATCCCGCATTATAACTAGCACCAATAAACCGCGTTATAAATCCACGGTTTATCGCTAAACGGCAGTTAGGTGCAAACTACGCCTCATACACACTGATATGAGATAATGTTTGTTATATTGCTTTGCTTGGCTTATTGTAGAAAGATCTTTTGTTTCGTATAAAGAACAGTTTAAGTCAAAAATAAATGGTATCAAACATACACATTTAGGGCCGATTTTTCAATGCCCAGATAAACAGCTAGATAGACTTTATTCTTCAGTTAACAAAATATTCAATTTTTCAATAGACGAATAGGACTTATCTATCGAATAACTACGTTATTTGAGGAATAAATCTATTTGCCGCTCCAACGGCCAGATAGCACGCTATTCGACGGTTAGGCGTTTGAGTTGACAACTGACGCGTCAAATTTGGGATATTTTGGTATGTCATAACATAGAGCGTAGAATTATTAACAATTAAACCTCTTTCTATATAATTATTATCAATTAAAATCATATTGAAATTGATGTTTTTGATAGTACTGATGACCATGCCATTGAAAATTTGCCGAACGCTGCCTTTAAGTATGTCGTTTCCATCGTAAAATATATAAATTGAAACACAAATATAACCAAACTCTTTACTCGAATCAAAACAACAATCAGCAATCATAGAAGAAAGAGCAATACAAGACAAACTTAAAATGCACTCCTGACGTGAGTCATAATGACGGTTGTTGACAAATTGCAAGAGTTGACTCTATCCCGCTCTAACCTGACTAATTTAATATGTTTGTTTCGCCACTCCGAGAGCAGAGCTGCCAATATGGAAATATTTGGTCAGATAGTTATTCATCAAATAAATCACGATTGAAAAATAGGCGAGCCGTTATGAGTTAGATAAATAATTGAATAAATCTATTCGAGGGGTAGTTATTAGACTGTTTATCTCGGGATTGAAAAATCGGCCCTTAATAGCTTGCTTTAAAATTTAATAATGATTAGTCACTTTTTTACTCTTTATAATAACCGTTTAAAATTGAAATTTAACTATTATTATTGCAATTCCAATTTAAAATATCAGCCCCAACTCTGAAACAAAAACCTTACCGGTTGGTAAATAATGTTGGTTCGTAAATAATATTTAATATATTCATATCGTAATTTAATATTTCAAAAACACAATTCAAAATACATTGAAAACAATGCAGTTTTTACTGAAAATCCGCAGCGAATTCAACAAATCCAAATGGAATGCGAGTGTAAGTTGAATTTAAAACAAAGAATTATTATTTGTAAGTAACCGACAATAAAAATATGAAGACTAAGTTCTAGGTTCAAAGATATTCCTTCGAGAGCTAAGTTTGATGCTGAACTTCTATATAGTTGTATTCCCTGGAGCTAGACTTTACCTTGTCTAGTACCTACTTTTAAAGATAAAACTTAATTAAATTAGATATTTTATGTTATCTTACTTTTTACTATACTTCTTATACAACATCTTTCCGGTTGATGTTACTTGGTTTTTGTAAGATTTAGACGTATGCATTTTCTAATAAAAAAAAAGATTGTTTTCATTCATTTTATATTTAAAAGTTAGTTATCTGATATATATTACTAAACATAAGTGAAAGAAACAATTATTCGTGATTGTAATTATTGCAAATATATTTACGTATTCCCTTTTTATTGCGCACATAGTTTTATTGCGTACGTTTTCATAATATAACAGTCAATGGTAAAGTTAACGAAAATATACAGGTTTCAATCAATCATTATACAGATGCATTAAAAAAAAAAAATTCTTACAAGTAATAAAAAATATGGAAAATGCTTGAAACATAAATCTCCTATCAATACAATCCGCCGTTGTAATGTCCGGTGACCCGTAATGATCACCGTGTGTAGGGCTACCAACTCTGAAAGTTTAAAGCAATATCTTAAATATGAACTGAAACAAACTTCTGAAGTGAAATATTTTGTTATCGTAAAGCAAAATACTATTCTTTGTTAAATTTTTCCGATAACGTTTACCACACCCGGGGATCGAACTGACTAAACTCTGTTAAAATTCATGTTATATCTATTTTACATTATGCTATTAAAATTGTATTTATTTTCTTTTCTTCAATTACTGCTCTCGGGGCTCACTGAAAATCGGTGCTGCGACGTTTTTTACGTCACAGATGTTCACCGAGTGATTTCCCCTTTTAATAGCATCATGCTTCACAGACTACACACTTCAACGTGTATTTTTAATACCATATAAGTATTGTATAAATTGTTTTCATAATGTCCTTGTGAGGCTATGTGCCATTAAATAAACGTTTTCTTTCTTTCTTATACTTTTATTCTATCGATCTATTCTCGCATCTCTTAAAAGGATGAAACCTCCCAAAAACATAACAGATTAATTCAAATATATATTGATAAATGATAAATCAAAAAAACGTTCCCCTTCCTTATCCTTAATCTGTAAACAATATCCCCTCTAAACTTTTAATCTCACACATAAACAGGACAGGTGGCAGCCCTATCACCTGTGGCTTGTCCAAACATAACGCCGTGGAACAAATAGCGGTGCCCCAAAGCTTTATACTCCAGATTTCGATATGCAATATATTTCCTTTTACACTCGACCTTTCCACCGTGACCCGTGGATATTAGAAATTCAGTGAATGTCAGTTGGAAAACGGTGATAAATATTTTATGGTCGGATTTTAACTTACATTGGTATAAAACCAATGATATTTTATGTATAGATACGCAGTATATTATAAGCAGTGTCAGGCACACACAAATACAAGTATCATTTTACTTAATTAATTACATTCACAGACTGTATAAGAGAGATGGCTCTAATAAAATGATATAAACAAAAAAGACAAAGATAGTTTGTCACTTCCGCGCAGGTGTAAGCAAAAGTCATAAGAATTCACCAATTAAATATAAATAAACAAATAGTTGCCATGGTAATTGGCATAGACTAACGACACAGAAGGTTCAATGTTATAGATGTTACGTTTCCTGCACAAGTAAACAAATGTGACAATTTCATTTACTATTTAATTATTATTATGATGTTGTATTAAAATGAAAAAACTTCTTTGGAGATATAACTGTATTAAGTATTTATTACTAGCTGTGGTGTTCGTTTTCGGTCATCATCATTTCACCCGATAAACACCCACTGCTGAGCATAGTCCTCCTTATAGAATTCCATAAGGACCGATCTTACGCTATTCGTTTCAAGGCAGTTCCCGAAACCCGTACAAGGTCATCACTCCAACTTGTAGGATATAATAATAGTGGTGCCTAGATGAAAAAAAAGGATGAAATAAAAGAAAGGATGAAGTATAAGCCTTTTTTATCTAAAACACAAATAAAATTTATGTTCAATAGCTATTTACAGAAAAGCAAATAGCATTTTTCGTCAGTAGCGATAATCTATTCTTTAATGTATACGTATATTCAACATCATTTTTGCAAAAAAACATTTTTGCCATCACGATTTCTTTGTATATAATAAATAGATATATTTGTTAATTACATGCACTGTGTGGATTTAAATATAAAAATAATCAAGTATTTACCCAAATCGAAATTAATAAAATAACCGTTCTATTTTCAATAATCGTATCTACATGATAATCTTTGAACACAGTGTACGCTAGCTTTGTCACACTAGTGATTGAAGCAATGTTGTATCCCTTTCATTATTTCAATACAAGTGTCAAGCATGTGTCATTCATAAAGAATTGTAAATTGTTATTTTTACTCATAAACTGTAATAATTTAATATATTTTCCTGTGATATGATATTCCTTTATCTTTCTTTATTTTTTTGCACGAATACGTGCACTTTCTGAACACACAGGAAGGCATTTTCGACAACTTTAATGTACCTATCGGCACATGCGCTCACTGGGACCGGTGACAATCTGACTGATTGCATTGGTCCCAAATAGGACCAATTCACGGAAGCAATTTTGGTGCGTTGATGACGTATCTACCTCTTGTTTCTCTAAATAATATCATTGTATAAAACTATAAAAAATAGGAACCCAATAGATGACGATCAACGATGACAGATCGATGACACAATCAAATCAAAATACTGTGATACTAAGTACATATATCTCAGAAATAAGTGTAAATAACAATAAACAAACTGTCACCAAAAGAGCAAGATTATTGTTAGTTAAAATGTTTTATAATTAATATGATTTTAAAAGAACACACATTAAGTATCTACCGGCTGTTCTCTTTAAAAGCAGCTTTCCAACCCGCGATAGTAAACAATTTCTTCTTCCCATGTTTTGTCGATGCACCAGCACTTCTAAAGTCTAGCTGAATAAATAAATGTTTGAGTTCACTTCAATTGTCCTTCCTCCTTCCTAGTTACGACTTCAACTTGCTAATTCCTACCTTTAGATTAAACAGTCCGCAGCCATAGTTCGCGGTCCCAACTCCATAATACAATCAAAGACCTTTGTCCAAGTCGCCGAGTCTAACAAGTGTTCTTTAAATTTGCAAGTTCCGAAGTTCGGAATAACCATTGTTTCCACTCCTCTATAACAATTAATAAAGCCGATTCAATTCTTCAAAGCTTTCCGCTAAGTATTTGAGTTCAGGATTGGTCTAGATTAGTTTCTTAAAGATTTTGAACTCGACCCGTTTCTTTATTTATGGGTTCAATTTTGACTTTATTTATAAAGTGTCGATTTGTCTACGTTCCAGTATAAGTTATTGCTAAGATTAATATTGGTACGGGAGCTATTAACGTTTTAAAAAAAGTCATTTTAGTATAGTTGGGTTTTTTATATACTGTTTCTCTTGCTATTTCGGTTAGAGTCCGCGCTGTCTGGCTGGCGGTAGTGGTTGCGTTTATTAGTGCGCACAGGAAAATATTTCCTGTGCAGATAAGATGCGCACTAATAAACGCAACCACTGCGGCCAGCCAGACAGCCCGGACTCTAACCGAAATAGGAAGAGAAACAGTATATCAAAGAACCAACTATACTAAAATTCTCTCTTGTCAACGTTGGTAGCTCCTATAGGATATTGTTAAAATTAATATTGAAAGAAGAGGCGGATCCAAGTTCATCATCTAGATATTGTTATTTGACGATACAGAAAATCTAGGTAAACGTAACCATGCCATGGGTTTAGGCAATATATCAAATTTATCGCATTTATAAGAATATGAGTAACTTGAAGTGGTTTGCAAACTAGTATAAAACAATCATTTCATAAAATATTCAGCACATGAACCACTAACATGAAAAAGCTCATTCAGTTAGTTTTTTTACTGATTTTCTCTCTTTTGCTTATGCATTACTAGTTTTAACATAAAACTCCTCCTCTTCTTACCCATCCATTACACATAACATACATACATCCATCCATCCACTCAGCATTCATAGCGGAACACCAATCACGAAGAGTTCGTTCCGTTTCACGCTTCCATACATATAGTAACAAATATCCATAATACATCTAACAAGGATGAATAATGGAGGCCCGTTGCCCGGGAAAGGCCCAATCAATCCGTGGCGTCCCGGGCATATAAACATTTAAACGATAAAATAACTTTTGTATGTAAAATCACAATTTGGTGATTTTGCTAAGATGTTTGTGCATACAATTTGTTCTATTCCTATGTGAAAATTATAAGATAAGGATAATTTGTTTTTGTGTTATTGCTTTTGGAACTAAACAAACCTACAATTTTTATAGTGTAATAGTTCAAACTATGATACAGGTTTAAAATCGGTTTGTAAACTGAAAAAAACAACATGAGATAGGTATCCCTTTGAAAACCACGTAAAGCGCTTTTTTATTAAACCTTTTTCTATAGATCTATTTCACAGTTTTGTTTTTCGCTTTTTCATGCAATCACATGAAAACCTACCTTATAATTAAGAGAGATATTTCGTTTATTATTGTAACAAAATTTTATCACATTACACATCCCTTCCTACAAAATTAATTAAGAACTAGCGCGCAAGAGCAACTTAGTTGCACGGCAACTATTTTGTCTCTGTCGCTGTCTCCTCGCAAAGTTTTGAACGATGCGCACACGAAAGCGACAGCAACGCAACTTTTTCTTTAAAATTTTCTGCATTTATCAACATGGTTTTCGAAGAGACGGTTGTGGTCTGTGCTCTTGTCCCGCATAGTTCCCATTCCCGTGGGATTTCCGGGATAAAACCTATCCTATGTGTTAATCCAAGTTACCCTCTATATGTGTGCTAAATTTCATTGTAATCGGTTCAGTAGTTTATGCGTGAAAACTGAAAACCATACATACATACAAACCTTTCCTCTTTATAATATTAGTATAGATATGTAATCGTAATTGTAAAAAGTAAAGTAGTTTTTATTTAATACTTTTTAGTGTATTTTTCAACACGAATCAAACGAGCCCAAACTCGATAAAGTTGAGTCAATATTATATTACTAAGTTCCTATGGCCACCTTCCGATTCCATCATCAAATCAGCTCTATGTCATAATAATGTTTCATCGCTATCCATTTTACATGCGTATACAAAATTTCAGCTCAATCGGTTACCTGGAAATGAATCAAAGTTACTTGCTACATTTCAATTAAGTCATCGAGACCAGACAAAAATGCTCATAAAATAAAAACTACTGGGCTTATCCGAATAAAATTTATGGGACCAATTCCACACCATTCCGCATCAAAAAAAAAAAAAAAGAATCACGTAAACCGGTTCAGAAACCTCGGAGTAATCGGTGTACATACATAAAAAAATATACCGGCCGAATTGATAACCTCCTCCTTTTTTTTTGAAGTCGGTTAAAACTACTGTGTACGAGAATAAATACGTTAACATAAATACGTACTATCGCTACGCCGGCGGCCGCCGACCGGTAACGTTTTTGTCGCCGTGCGCGCACTTGCATTGAAACCAATAGATAGGGCGACAGTTGCGTCGCGGGCTTGTCTCCGAACCCGCGGACAAAAAAGTCTCCCGGGAGTTGCGTCGCTACGTGCGCGCACTTTCATACTAGCCCATAGGTGGGAGAGACAAAATAGTTGCGGAGACAAAGTTGCTCGTGTGCGCTAGCTCTAACATAACAGACGAGCGTTCCCAATTATACATACGAACACAAAAGCAAACATCGGCATTAATATAATATTTTTGAGACACAAAGTTTTGCGGCGCGGAAATAATTAACTACAATCGAATTGGCTAAATGAAAATTAATTATAAACGTGGTTGCGACCGAATCATCCCCGTAACAATAACACACGCTTTCTCGCATTAATTTCAATAATACAGACTAAAAACATTATACACATCTTTAATAAAGAGTATGGTTTTTAGAAGCGGAAGCGATTATGTAACCTGTACAAGAATATTTGATAGGAAACAAAATTGGATTTATCCAATAGGTAAGTGCAGTAAATGTGTAATAGGTAAGTGTAATTGAGTCTGAAAAAATGCTCATTAGGTATGTTTATCAAGTTCAATACAAAAGTTCATAATTAAATTAAAATAATATACCTGAAAAAATCATCCAAGCCATTTTTTATTATATGAAAAAATTTCAAACAATGTTAGTTTGGAGATCAATCACATTTTTTTTACAATTGCGTAATTCGTATATGTAACTTACATAATATGAGATTAGAATACAATATGATTTTCTTTAAAAAAACGCTCCCGTGTCCGCTTCCAAGCATCTCGTGAACACGATCATTACCAGTTGCCTAAACGCGAAGCAATTTCCTCACAGTAACAGCCTGGATACAAGGTGCTGGCGAGGGGAGCGGGGAGCCCCCGCCCGCCCAAGCTCGGTAGGGCTGCCAACCACAATTAATTAATTCAATATTGTATTATTAATATTTCTGTAGCCTCAATAAATATTAATAGAATATAATTTTATGAAGAACATAATATATTTAAATGTAATTCACCAGGGGCATATTTTACACTTGACAAACAAAAAAGTACCATGTTCGCAATTACTAACGAAACGCGCCAAAAGATTATTACAAGACTTTTTATTTTCACCTTCTAATTAAAAAATGTACAAAGTGGCAACCCTACCGACTATATAATGGCGGGCACTGATTTGGTAACGTTATAGGCTGCACACAAAACGCCGAATTAACTCTAACGGGATCCCCTTCCGAGGTTAATGTATACAGATTATTTATGTATTAATTTCGCTAATGGATTTTATGCTTTATCGTAATCCTCTTCGTTTTATGAAATATTAACGAATTCTGGAAAGTTCCACGGCGCGGGATTACGGTCTGTAATTTTTAGTTTAATGTAACAGACGGTTAAACCTCTTAACTCGATTCATTTACTTGGAGATATAAAATTATAATAAACAAGTTGGAAATTTTGAAAGCGTTGGATTGATGCGAATTGTTGTTTACTTAATTATTGTAACTTGTTACTTAATGATATAATTTAATATTACTGTTGCTAATTATTTCAATTTCAGATGAGTTGTTTCGAAAAATTCAATACAAAAATGTAAGTTTTAAAGCTATTTTAGCGTCCCGTTTTATGTATTAAAAAATTAAAAAAATGAACACAAAAAACATCACCTGTCACCTGTGAATACTCCATTTTCTCTTCGCAGCAATAAAACTCCTTTCATTAACGAATAAGCTAAGTATAAACAGGTGAAAAGTTGATTTTACGTAGAACATAAATGATGCCATAAAAGCCTGATCCCAGCCTCATGGATGCTGGTAATGGCGTATAAAAACTTTACACTCTACTAACTGTCTAATTCAATATAATACGATCAGATGGAACGAGTTATACGAAATTAGGGTTGTCAATTTTTTCAATATTATTATGGTGCCGCAACCCTGGCGTGAATATAGGGTGTTCAAATTTTTTATATGATTCAATTTATGTAATGATTGAATACATTTCGTTATGTGCTATTGATATTGATACATTACATCTTCTTGCATAAACAAATTTAAAGCATTTAAAATTGAAAATTCATGTTATGTGCTTCCCAAAACCAGAATTAGAGGTTCGCGCCGCAGTTCAAAAGCCCAGCGGCGGCGCGCCGTGTGCGGCACCCGGCGCGGCGCGGCGTCGCCGGCGTGGGCTAGTTATTTTTAAAGTTATTAGGGGGTGGGCGGGCAGTAGAAAAATCTCTCTTTAAGTTTAATAAAAAAATATTTTTATTAAAATCAAGTAAGTAAGCTTAACTATTTAGTGATGAACATGATAATTATAAACATTGCCAATAATTTTATTGGCAATGTTATGTCAGAGCAAGCAAAGGAGCAGGTGGGCCACCTGATGTTAAGTGGTCACCACCGCCCATAAACACCTGTAACACTTCTAGTGTTACAGGTGCTTTGCCGGCCTTTTATGGACAAATAAGTTCTTTTCTTGAAGGCCCCAATGTCGTAGTTGTTCGGGAACACCGCAGGTGGCAAATCGTTCCATAGTTTCACCGTACGCGGAAGGAAGTTGCGGGTGAAGCGAACAGTGGTGGAGCGCCAACCATCCAGATGGTGCGGATGGAACTGGTTTTTACGGCGTGTGGTCCGGTGGTGGAACTGTGCGGCTGGTAAAAGGTGGAACAATTCCTCAGAGCACTCCCCATAGTAGATTCTGTACAGTATACAGAGAGACGCAACGTCTCTTCGCACTGACAGTGGATCGAGCCTATCGGAAAGCCTACGGTCATTGACAATTCGAGCTGCTCGACGTTGGATGCGGTCAAGAGGAAGGAGTTGATACTGTGGGGCTCCGGCCCAGAGATGAGAACAGTACTCCATATGCGGTCGCACCTGAGCCTTGTACAGCTGAAGTCGGTGGGCCGGCTTGAAGTACTGTCTCGATCTACTGAGCACACCAAGTTTTTTCGAGGCTAATTTAGCCTTCGCTTCCAAATGACTGCGGAATTGAACGTCACTCGAGATTTCAACTCCGAGGATTCCGATTTTCAGCGATATACTAAGGGGAGTACTCTTAAACCGATGTTCTACGACAAATGGGGTCTTTTTAGCGGTGAACGCGCAAACCTGTGTCTTTAGGGGATTGAACTCGACAAGATTAAGTTCGCCCCAATCCGAGACTTCTTGGAGAGAAGACTCGACTTCAGACACAAGTTTGTTTCGACTCTCATTGAGGCTTTCTTTTGAGGTGTTTGCACGGCCGGGATAAAGAGCATCCCCCGTACTGTCGTCTGCATAGCAATGAATGTTACTGATTTGTAACAAATCATGTTTATAATTATCATGGATAAAAATAATTTTGTTAACTTTTGCAGGATTTAGACGCGATCTCTTCGCAGTTAAGACTAGCCCAGCTACAGAAAAAACCCTTTCATTTGGCGTGCTTGTAGCTGAGATAGATAGAAGCGATCGCGCTAATCCGGCAAGCCAAGGAAAAACAACTTTTTTTTGTTCCCAGAACTTAAGAATGTTGTCCTCTACATCTCCTAAATCTGAAGGGTTAGCCGTAGCCAAATATCTCCAACACTCTTGAGCGACGTCGTCATCCTCATCAATAAATCTATTGGAGTGTTTTTTGGCTAGCTTTTGGAGTAAAACATCTGGCATCGATATAGTAGACATTGTCTACTATATCGATGCGACGTTGCCGTGTTGTAGACGCGTGCGTGACACATGGTTCGCGCGCAAAATTTGAACTCGGCGCCAATTTTTCTGTGACCCGGCGGCGGCGGCGGCGCGCCGGGGTCTCTCGGCGGCGGCACGCCGGCGTGGCGCGGACCTCTAACCAGAATGTAGTTGTAATTTAAATCACATTGAATATGATTTGTGAGCAATTCATGTTATACTAAGCACAAAACTTAGCAACTGCTACTTACACGTGTTAATACATCACGATGTAACTTGCGAACTAAGCATAACTTCGTGCTTATATTGCTAAGTAGCTACATGCTGCGTTTAGTTCCAACTTAGAAACCACTTGAATGTGACAAAGATATAGTTCGTTTTGATTCAAGTTTCTAAGCAAGTTGGGATCAGAATTTCAATATGTGTAGTAGCTTTGTAGATTTAGATTTATGTTTAATATCGACATTACATAGATTTGACTTTAAACATCACATACAAAAACATTTTGTGAAAACAATTTGAACTTTATTATACTACAATAAAACGAACTGAAAAAAGAAAAATTTCATAGCAAACGTTTCAGTTTATTCAAGTCGAACGGGCGTTCGTTCAACTCTTTGTATTAATTTATTGCTTCACAAAACACGATATAACGCTCAATTAAACTCGAATACGCGCATTCCACAATTATTTTACGTTGAAAAAACATTTCTTTATTAATAAAGTTCGGTAATTGAACGCAGCCGGAGCGTAATGAAAGCGACCACTCTATCTGGGAGCTCCGCGCGGAATGACCGATTTCACCGTATTGCACGCCGACCGCGTATTTTTCCAAATTGTAAACCGTGTACCGGCAAAATTGGGATTTTAAAATAATTAGCTTGTACACGGACGTAATAACTGTGCCAATAATTGCATTGCATTCGCGAGATTAAATGAATGAATCAAGCGAATGTTTTAATGAATAGTTGTGAATTTATTTAATAAAGAAACAAACATAACGCAATAAAGATAAATCATAAAAGAGGAAAGATTTTTATTGTTCTACTCTTCAGTTCCTGTATAAATTCTAAATATTATAGTACACTTAGTAGTTATAAATGTATAATTTTCTTTCAGAAAAACACCTCTGCTGCAATTCGGCTAATCAGACCCTAATATGCATCAAATACAAATTATTTTAATTGTTTAATAGTACAATAAAACATCATATAATTGTGTCCAAAACAATCACAACTAAATAGAAATCAAACCTCCATCAAGTGGCCTATGAATGGTTGATCCCGTCGGAGTCACCAGGGGTTTCAGTACTGCAGGTATTACAGGTTGGATCACGTAATCTATTGCTGTCACAACACTGTCCGTATGTACCTATGTACCACTGTTATCACTTAATTTTAGTGACCAGATGAATGGTATATTAGTAAAGTATATTAATATTGGTAATTTTTGAAATTATGTCAGGAAACATAATACAGAAAGTATATTACCTACTCTTGCATACTCGTTGTTATTTTTTGTTTATAGAAAAAAAAACTATGTTTATAGACAACTATCGTAAAAAGGCACCGTTTCAGTCACCATTCCATTAATTTCATTACTTACATTTATTTAGGATACAGGCATAATTTTGTAACCATACATACCTGTAAATAAAAATATCTTCATTAATTTTTTACTGAAAAATAGGCCATCATTTCATCACTTCATAATAATTTACTAGGTATACTTAAACAAGAATATCGATTTTTTTAGTCATCGAAGTCAAATAAAAAATCACATTACCTATAACAAAATAGAGCTTAGAAATTATCAGACCTGAAAATATAATTTCACGAATTTAATTCCAATACATTGAACATTCAATCGTTGTTTTGTTCAAGAAAATAATCGCAAAGATATTTTTTTGCAAAAAACAACTGTGAATACTAAAAATCAACAAGTTACCGACACGCCTCTAGACAGAGCTTTCGATATAAATGCTCAGCGAAAATGAAATATATTTCTACTGGCATTTATTTTGAACTTTCTTGAAATAATGTTTTTCTTTTTATGCTAAATATTATAATGGCAAAGTTATTAACGAGTCAACTTGATGCGTAAATATGGATGATGTTTTATACAGATAGATGGAAGTTATATGATGGCGTATTACTTGAAGCAACTACATAATTACATGAGGTGAAATAAGGAGTTAATTTTTAAATCTTTCATCAGAAATATTGACACAGAACATCGCACTACAATAAAAATAAACAAAAAAAAACAAAACGCCCTAACGCGATCCATAAACATGTGGAAAAAAGACCGCTTAATCCATCATACTTACCTACACATCGCAAAATAATAACCTTATCAGCTAACCCTCTTCAAGCGGACGGGGTACAGAGTGTAGACGTAAAAATCAAATGGTATAAAGCAATAACCCTAAAACGCACGTCGGCTAAACCCGAATCAGACTGGCCCTTCCGACCCGCCCATATTGCGCTGTCAGCTGACGTCCGATTTTATTTCGTAACCGCTAGAAATGTGTAGGTATGCAAAATTATACCAGTTATAGGGTTAATAGAGCCGTTTATAACATGCCCCTGAGGCCTGAATAGTGTATCTTTCTGATAGTGGAAGAATGTTATATAATCGTCATTCTTCCAAAATATAATTCCAATGAGATTTATTACTACAATTTCCAACTCAGAAGTGGATTGATTTGCATGATTATTCGCTGGTTCTACCTCTGCTAAATCTATGAATAAAACGTACAAATTCTTAAATGTTTGTTACATAATGGCGGTTGCCATAGCAACGGTACATGCAACAAAGAACGGAACTAACACACCACGTTAGCCAGCTACTGAACAATAATTTCATTAATCCAATAGAAGCGAAGAAATAATAAAATTTCCCGCCAAGTGACACGCGCACGAACACTCCAACAACAACTACGTACAACTTTTAATGGGCTTAACTGAAATTTTACAATGTTGTAGCCGTAATTGGTGTACGGGATTCGTACATAACAACCGGAGCCGTCAGCGGATGATAATAATTCACGTGTGAATAATTACGCTTTTAACAAACTGGAATAAAAAAAAAGACGGGTTGCACTCCGGGAGTGCCGGCAGAAGTGAAAACTTGATTATTAACGTTGAGCATGTTTGATATCCATCCGTCTTACGCTTTTTCGATCAGTAGGCGTAGTTTCGACACATTAGTCGGTAATTATCGACAATTAATTTATAGTCCCGTCTTCAGCAATGAAAATGATGTCGCTTAATACCTCTCCCTAATTTGATGGAAGTATACAATGGATACATATTTGTTTATAATTTTTATTCTTCACAAAACTTTCCGTAATGCGTCAAAATATTTATATAATAATAGCCTTGTAGTAATGCATTTTTATCTAAATTAATAACATCATTATTTCAATTCCGTAGATATATGAAAAATAAATAAAATATAGATTTCATGGATTTGGAAAATCATTTCTTTGCAACACATTCGAATATTGTCCAAACAAATTATTCTTTGACATTGTCAATCGTTATGATACCGACGTTTGATCTCGACAAGATTTCGAAGGCCCTTCTCCCATTACGCTACCGGTATCCTACACGTCCGCGACTAGTTTAATTGGTCGCTTTTGCGTCGCGTTTCGCGCGTATCTCTTCGGTAGAAAGATAAAAAATTCTTATCATCATGTTGTAGTTCTCGTGCGGCTATAAAAACTCTACAATTTATGTTTCTTTCAATATATGGATGAATCCAGTACCTACTTCCTACTTTTACGTCGTCACTGGAATCGCTCGACATATCGTCCGTCTACAAAAACGAGGCACAATAATGATGAATTTAGTCATTTTTCAGTCGCATAATATGCGAGCATCGGGTAGCGAGCAAATATCTAACTAGTATTCTAATTTCTACTCGAGTATAGTATTCTAGAAGTATCGTAATGGGAGAAGGGCCTTACGGTTTGTGTGGGTTTGTAGATACGGTTGATAATGTCGGAAAAATTATAGATTATTATAATTTTATAATAAAAAGATATTTCACACTTCCGATGCTATATGATTTAACGCAATATTGTTTTCTCTTATTTAATGTTATTGCAATTAAAATAAAATAAACAAATAATGTTTTATTTTTAAGATGGTTTCAAAATTTTATTGAAAATGTTAAGAAGCCTCTTATATTATCCATACTAATATTATAAATGCGAAAGTAACTCTGTCTGTCTGTCTGTTACTCAATCACGCCTTAACTACTGAATCAATTTGCATGAAATTTTGTATAGAGATATGTTGATACCCGAGAAAGGACATAGGATAGGCTTTATCCCGGAAATCCCACGGGAACGGGAACTATGCGGATTTTTCTTTAACTGCGCGGGCGATGCCGCGGGTGGAAAGCTAGTATTAAATAAATATTAAAATATGTAGTGTACCGCTGTCTGTATTTATTCAGCCTAAATTATTGCATTCATATTCGATTAATTTCTTTCTGAACTTCTAGGATAATAAAATTATACAGATGAATAGAAATAAAAAACGATCGAATTAAGAAAAAAATTTATTAGAAAAATTTAATTTAACAGTTTATAATAGCGTAGTTGAAAATTTGGCTCAAAACCATCATCTCTCATCAACATAATTCTAGTAACTTGTTCATCTGTAAATTATAAAATTTATAGATAAATATTTATATTTAACATATAAATAATTACCCGTGAACCACTAAATCAATTGTATATATTCATCCTTTGCTTATTAACTGTAATAAAATATACAATGATGCACATAATATAATATATTATGTAATAATACAAGCTAAAAATACAAGTGATACAAATTATCCGTTCCGTCCTTAGTTTTAGTTCCGTCCGTTTCTATAAGGTCTTAAAGATTTCTCGAAAGGCTTCGAATTGAGCAGAATTATCTTGTAGAGCTTTTAGAGTCTTTTGATTAGAATTTTATTGCACTTCACAAATAACAAAATATTACTAAACTAAAACTAATAGCTTTAACTATATAAAAACACTAGCTGGTGCGTTGTGCGCGGGCTGCAAGCAGCCCGCGAGCCCCTTTTGCCCCTGGGTTGAAGCAATAGGGCAGTCATTTGAAAATGCATTCGAATTTTCTGTCCATTTGTTACATCTGCTAATAGCGATTCTACAGTCAGTCGGTAATGCTTATAAATTCCCCATTCAAGTATTTTCCACTCCGGGAGGCTGTCCACCTTCGAGGGAGCGTGGTGCGGAAGCATTCCAGGGCAGAAATCTTCAGTCATTTGAAAATGCATTAAAATTCCCCGTCAATTTGTTATTATCTGCTAACAGCGATTCCACAGTCAATCGGAAGTGCTTATAAATTTCCCATTCAAATATTTTCTATTCCGGGGGGCTGTCCACCTTCGAGGGTGCGTGGTGCGCGAGCTGCAAGCAGCTCGCGGCTCATCCCAGGGCAGAAATCTTCAGTCATTTGAAAATGCATTCAAATTTCCTGTCCATTTGTTACATCTGCTAACAGCGATTCTACAGTCAGTCGAAACTGCTTATAAATTACTTATTCAAATATTGGTTAAATTTTTGAAACGTGATCCCGAATTCCATTTATTTGAGGTGTCCAATCAATAGCGGTGACTTTTCATAATAAACTGTTCAAGACAATAAATGTGTGAAGATGTATAAAACATATTGAAAACTTCAAGTCTTTTTAGTAGCGTCGTTTAAAATCAAATTCATTATGCTTTCGGCACTAAAAATATCTAAGTGAAAGCCATAGGACTACTGTCAAAGGGTGTATCGATTAAGATATCGTTACACTATAAAAATAACTACTTTAAAAAAACCGACTTCAAAAACGGGAAAATTAAAAAATAATTAATTACTACATATTATTGTTAGTGTTATTCACTACATAAGTACATAGGTTTGAAGACGGTGCCAATCCCTAAGCACTTATTAAACTACGCTATTTTTTGATACAAGAACTACCTATATACTTGCAATTCAATTAAATTATTCGCAATACAAAAAATTGGCTATTTTCGATACAAAAACTACACTACTCTTGGTGTAAGTCCTACGCTTATAAAGCGTGAACGATTGGCTCATTCACTCAACAAATGTGTGAAGATGTGTATATTATTAGATACGTATTGAAAACTTCAGTCTTTTTAGTATCTTCGTTTAAAATCAAATTCATTATGCTTTCGGCACTAAAAATAAGAAACTACTTTTCCGTTTTTGAAGTCGGTTTTTTTAACGTAGTTTTAATAGTTTTTAACCTACGTATAACAGCGATTCTACAGTCAGTCGAAACTGCTTATAAATTACTTATTCAAATATTGGTTAAATTTTTGAAACGTGATCCCGAATTTCATTTCTGTCTAAGATTCCAGAAAGTTATTAGTATTATTAATATTGAATAACTCAGACTGATTGACCCATTGATGGTATTATATTATAGATGAAAAATAGTAATAAAGTGTAGGTATAAATTTCAATTTGAATAACCATGATATCTCTGAAAACTTGATAGCTATTGCTACTGTACATTTTATACTTCTTACTATACTATAATATACCTACAGAATATACCTAATAAGTGAAAGCCGTCTACATTTTAAACAACATTGTTTGCTATAAGAAAAAAGGAACCGAGTATAATAATTTGGCCATACTCTTTATCAATTTTAATTCACCAAACATCATAAATTTAATATATCTATCCAAAAAATATCTTTCAAGAACAATGTAACTCGGGATCCCTGCAGAAGTCTTGACAAAAATATGAAATAAAAGTTACTGTATCATTAAAATATTAATTTAAACATAGTAGGTACCTATACCTACACCAAGTCATGTTTATAATTAAATTAAATAAATAGTTATCATATTATGGTTTGGATATTATGTTTTCAGTGTAAATATATTATAATGAAAACTTTTTAATGTGTTTCATTTTCTTATTAATCTAGTGTCTCTTAGTAATAATATTCATAAAGTAGAAAAAAATAATTTAAATTGCTTTCATATAATTTTTTAAAATACCTTTATTTTAATGTTAGATAACTTTGCATATACCTATAGCATGTATGTTAAAGTAAACTGTATTGATTTATAAAATTCTCATTGAATGCTTGTTGATTATGAATTTTTATTATTCCAATTTGATTTGAAATCATATAAATATTTGAAGAGGGTGGGTAGGTACATTTTATTCACACTTAATTTTTATTACAACATTGGTGAAAGCTAAATGAAATAAAAAATCAGTATAAATAATTATTAATAGATAAATACTTATTAACTACTATACATGTTTAATAGGGTGGAGTGAAAAATATTTTTTTTCATTTTCGTTTCGGCATACCTGTAAAAAGATGTCATTATTGCTCATAAATACGCATGCAAAATTATACTTTGCAGATGATACATTTAGAGGTTCCCCCAACATCATGAACTTTAAGAAATTCAAAAAATTTAGTCGAAAATCATTAAAGTTTAATTTTGACAAATTGACGCTAAATCAGATTCTGTGTTATCTCGTTGGTTGCCAACGGGAAGACACAGAATACACAATATTTCAATATTTAAAAAAGTGGCTATCGCTGGCTACCAGAGGCTCTGGTCGGTGGCCCGTTTGCGCTTACTCTTATTGTAGGAAACATTGATTTTAAACAGTGCCGTTAAGGAAATAACACTAATGTTAGTAATATTTCTAAATTACATTTTACACGTAAATACAATTAAGATCATAATTTAATATTTTTGATGTGAGTTCTATCTATAATTTCGCTTTGTTACAGTAAAATGTTGCAAGTCAAAATACGACAAACGACATGTTGTCCTGCATTTTGTTTGCCAGAGAAGTACCCAGTGTCTCAATTACCAACGTATACTGATGCTAAGAAACTATTACTTATTTATTAGATATGAATTAAACCTGATAAAATAACAAATTTCATGATTTATCCGAAAGATTAGCTACGGAAATGTTTGATGTGTGGCGAAAAGCATCGCTTCCCACTATTAGCTTTAACAGAGTACTACAACTTATTCGACACACCATGACAAATTAATATAGACGCTTATTAAAACCTTATCAAGACCGACAAACGAACAAAAAACGAACAAATTTATCTGAATAAATCTTAAAAGACATCGTGAATAGCGGTTTGACTACATGTTTCAGAATATCAAAGATTTTCTTTGCCTTACCCAGGCCGTAATGCATATTATCAAATTGGTGACAGAAGCTTCAAGTGCAGTTTGTTGAGAAAGTAAACAAAATGGTTTTATAATGGCAAGAGTATCAGTACAACGACTGCCAATGCCTAGTTTTGAAAAAAAAAACCATCCTTATCTATGCTAATATTATAATTTATACTAATATTATAAAGCTGAAGAGTTTGTTTGTTTGAACGCGCTAATGTCAAAAACTACTGGTCCGATTTGAAAAGTTCTTTCTGTGTTAGATAGCCCATTTATCGAGGAAGGCTAAAGGCTATTTAACATTATGCTATAACAGGAGCTGAGCCACGCGGGTGAAACTAAATAATTAATTATTTCTGATATTTTCATTCCTCTATAATATAATTTTCATTAATGAAAAACGTTAAAACAACTTATCAGGCTATTATTTAATGTATCTCAAATAAGTTTGTTATAGTTATAATAGACTTGAAGGCCATAAAAATACTGTGATTAAAAAATAAATCAAAGTTTGCTAAAAAATCATATTTTTCTAATTTTCAATTGGGTTGGGGCACCTCAAAACATCAAGACACGTAAACAATATTTTGTATGCTGAATTCACTCATTAAAAGGCACCTTTCTGTCGTAATATGCCATTTGAAAAAAACAAAAAAAAAAAATTATTTCATACAACATCACTCCACCCTAATGTTTAATGTGATAGTATAGGTTCCACACTTATTCTACAGATCTTGAATATTAATGATTTAAAAATTTATAATTAAAAATAAAAATGTTCTATTCTTAAGAATCTGTACCCAAAGGGTAAAAAGGGGACCCTATGGGGACTGGCTGACTGTTTGTCCATCTGCCACCAGGCTGTATCTCATGAACCTTGATACCTACATTTGAAAATTTCAGAGATCATGATGTCGATGTCGCTTCAACAACAAAAATAATAAAAACCGTAGATAAGCAATCTTGGCAAGGTCTTATATTGAAGTTTCATACTTATACGGAAACCTTAGTGTTGTGTGAGAACCGTCCGTAGAGAATCTGTATAAAAATATGGTTGTTTAACCTCGATTTTTTACAATTTGTTTTAATAACATCAATAGAAATTACTCATCTCGGTTCGTTACCTATATTATTATATGTATTATTTTTCACAACTATGCGGATTCTTCAACTACGCTGGCGCGCGGAGAGCTAGTACAAAAATATATACCTATAATTATTCACAAATCACATTCAAGTGTTTTCAAGTTTCATTAAAACTTTTGATGTAAGTAACAATTTAGGTAGGCAGGTCTATATTGATATCATCATCATCAAAAATTAACTAAGAAATTACCTAATTGGCTAATTTTTTTTAGGAAGTCGGTTTATAACTTCCCAAGGTCGAATTGGTTCAAAATTTGGAATTGTGTTTGTATCGTATTGAATTTGAATAGCCTTTGTAGATATCTAACTACTTATTGGCTTAAATACCTATCTACAAATCTTCAGTCATTTGAAAATGCAATAGAATTTCCTGTTCATATTTTGTTACTATCTGCTAAAAGCGATTCCACAGTCAGTCCGAAATGCTTATAAATTCCCTATTCAAGTTATTTTTCTACTCCGGGAGGCCATCTTCCACCGAAGTTGCGTGGTGCGCGGGCAGCAAGCAGCCCGCGGCGCGTCCCAGGGCAGAAATCTTCAGTCATTTGAAAATGCATTAGAATTCCCTATCCATTTCTTATTATCTGCTAACAGCGATTCCACAGTCAATCGAAACTGCTTATAAATTACTTATTCAAATATTTTCTACTTTGGCAGGCTATCGAACTTCGATATTGCGTGGTGCGCGGGCAGCAAGCAGCCCGCGGCGTCGTCCTTTGCCGTTGCTATTCAATCACCCTTCCTACTATGGAAATTTCCGTACAAAATTTTCGAAAAAAAAAATTTCGCTTTTTAACAAAAAAAAATGATATGCCTGGAAGCGGACCAGGTTTTGAAGCATTTTTTACTTTGGTGACCCCGACCTACCTGCCACCGGTTCAGAGAGCCGTTGAATTTCGTGATGTATGGAAAATGGAAACCGAGGGTCGAAGAGAAATTCTGAGTATGCAGTTTTGTAAATCTGGCCGATTAGAGCACAGAAATCAATTTTCAGACCGATCGTAAAGTAACCGGCGCCACCATCTTGCTTTGAAAAATTGGCCATTTTTGAAAAAAAAATTGCGTCCAATTTGAAATTTCTCGATTGCCCTGGTAGCGCCCCATGTTTCTGATCATTTTTTAGTTCTACACCCCCCACCTATCTGGCGCCGTTTCGGAGAGCCGTCGAATTTCGCGTTGTATGAAACTCGGAAACCAGCGGTGAAAACTCGATTATGAGTATCCCACCTTAATGTGCGGCTCGATTAAAGCCCCTGTGCTAAGTTTCAGCGCGATCGGCCCAGCGATGGCCGTTTTAGAAATTGTATGGCGGCGGCCATTTTTTCCGCCATTTTGAATTTTTTTCACTATCTGTGGTAATTGCTCGAGGTCTACTACAAGTTTAGTTTGAGCACCCCAGATGTAGCTGCTACCGTTTGCGCGGGCCGTTGACCGTCTTCGAGAGATGAGGGAAAGTTTAAGATTTCGTATTTTTCTGGATATCCTGGGAGCTGGGCGAGTACGAATGCATCATTGGTGTATTTCTCCGTTGCGCCACCTCGTCTAAATTTACGTTTTTATGTTTGCGCCAAAAATGGAAAAATTCCAAAATCGAGCGTCCCACTACGGCTCCCTGGTAGCGTCCCAGGGTGGTGATCATTTTTAGTTTCGGGACCCCCCACCCAACTCGCACCGTTTCCGCGGGCCGTTGGATTTTACGTTGTATGGAAGTCGGAAACGGGGGCCCGGAGCCACTCGAACGGGGCACCGATCGATTCCCCGGCTCGAACAGAGCACGTGTGCCAAATTTGAGACGTAAGGATTCATAAACAGCGATTTTAGCAAAGTACGGCGGCCATCTTGTTTTCGCGAAAATCGCCATTTTTCCACCACCCCTGGTAATCGCCACCAGTTCCGAGCATTTTTTGTTCCGACACACCCCCTCCAGGTGGCACCGTTTCTGCGCACCTCCAGGGGTCCACTCGGTTTTCGAAGGTGATCGAGATCGCTATATTTTTCCTCTGGTCACTCGGCGCACCTCTACACGATCACGTCGTTATCCCCCCCACTTTCCACGTAGTTTCCGAGAAAAGCGATGTCAGTCAGTGAGTGAGTGGTAGTGTAGCTTTATATATTATAATAACGCAGATTGATATTTTCTTAGGATATTTGTTATCCCATAGATTTATAGGATTTTTAAGAACATAATTAAAAATTATCCTCTTGAAAACACAAAATTTATATTTATTTTGATAGAAATATTATTTCGATTGATTGATGTCAAATGTCAAAAAAGTAAATAAGGAGATTGCCATACATGGAATTTTGGATTCCATGAATATGTAATAAATAGAACATTAATTAAACGATTGATATAAAAAAATATCGAATTTGATTAAAATTAAATTAACTGCCATGTTTTTTGTGCATAACATGTGCTTTTTTCATATGCAATTGTATTTGTAATAATGCGAAAAATTTATGTAACTAATTTTAATTTACTATATATTCCCTAATATCAAGGTAAATTTCTTGGAAAAACAACACTAAATTTTTTAGGTCCATACTATAGTTACTGAAAATCGTTAGTTACCGACCGATTTCGGTCGAGATCGATGTCGATTAATGTGTCGAGACTACACCTACTGGTCACGTGTCCTGACGCGAGTTTAAGATTTTATACCCAACGCCGCTAAAGAAGTTTTCACTTCAAAAGTTTCGTTGTATGTGTGTACATAAATACGCATTCATATTGTATGACGAGCTGTGCCACGCAGTTTCTCCTGCAGTCGAACCCGCGGGCAAAAGCAATAATTTCTTTAGCCCTGTGGTTTTCACTCGAAAGAGAAACTCGGGGAACAAGGATTTAGAATTGCAAAATTTAATCCGAAAAACGCAAATACAAAAAGTATTCATAGGCACTAGATTTTATATTAAATATGGACAAAACGATAAGCTTAACTGGAGCTTTATAAAAATGTAGAAACGATATCCATTGATATTTTATGGCAGTGATTTTTTTTTTTGTTTATTGTTAAGTTGTAGGTAAAAATATTTTATGTTCAAAGTCATAATAAAGTAATTACAAATAAAATTCACGCTGAACATCTTCTACATTTTGTTTACAACAAAACTTAATAAAGGCATTAGCGTTATTAATAAATAAATAACCTCTTCGCTAATTAACGGCATTCTCATTTCTCATCGTTTTGTTGAGTCCGGCATATTAAATTTTCCGAGAAATTCGTTCAGACAATAATCTCGCGCTATTTAATATTAAATAAGACAAATATTTAATACAAATAACGTTATTAAGCTTTACTACTAAAAAGAAAAAACAAAAGCAACTATTTATTTCTTCGAATTAAACACTAAAGAAAAAAAAGAATTTCTTTAATTAAATAAAAAGAGAATGTCGAAAGTGTACACAACCCAAAGCTATTCATAAGCTTCGCGTAAATATTCTTTCTTTTCTATAGCATGCTGTTGCAGAACGAATCAGTATATATAACCGGATCCTCTGTGCTACATGCATAAACTTTATAAAATTTACCGACCCACTTGGGATCGAACCATGGTCGCTGGGTGATTCAGTCCACCTACTATCGCACGGAGCTACCGAAGTAGTACATGAAATAGCGAAATTCGAGTACGTATGCTACAGACTTGAGATATAGTTCACATTTTCAGCGTTAACAACACTGAAATTTCGCTTCGAGTTTTCGTTTGCACTAAAAGATCACGACAGAATGCTCTTGCTCTCGCTCTAGCTCTATGTTCGTTTAACGTAAATGCACCGTAATAGTAAAATGCATTTCACCTATTTTTGCGTAAAAGAGAGCCAAACATCCACCTTCAAATGTAAGACACAACTAACGTTTTTAACGTGGTTATAAATAGCAATTTTAGAGAGGAACTATAGCATTTCCTTCGCCTATTTTTTCGTTAGTGTCCTGTGCCATACTTCCATTATCCTCATAAACTATCACATTCCACACTAGTGAAATAAAAATAAGTCACCATTAGTTAGTTCTCTAGCCCATTGGCCATGTAAGTAGGCAATAAAGCTGAAACTTGAGAGATTATGCAGACCCCAAGTCCGCGACCCTGGGTCCCGAAATACGTTGAACAAAATGCGAAATGGAGGCGGATAACTGCGCATTTCACGGACCGCTGCAGCTGTCACGCGAAACCGCCATTACGCTATGCTGTGTCTAAAATTATGTTTAAGCAAATTTTTTAATGAATACTGCGGAATAGTATGTCATCGTTTGATGGAACGGAAAATCTTTGTGCTTCCTAGTTAAGAAATTATTTAATTGGGTATGCATGTGGCTCAATACTGTGTTAATTATTGCATTTACATATACAATAGATGATTGTCTGTCGATTGAACATTGATAAAAAACATTGTAATACTGTAGATATTCAGATTTTAGATTTTAAGTCAACAAAGAAATCAAAAATAAACATTCAAACAACTATCTATCAGCTTTAATACAAAGTGATGAACATAAGGCTGTCATTTTCTAGAATAGTGAGCTATAACTGTTGATTCATTTCGCTCATCACATCTTAACGATTGCTCTGAAGTCTAACCCTAGGCAATAACATAAGATTAATCTCTAGGAACTACTGTTAATTCGAGCTAGCAATCTCAATTATTACACCTATTTGCTTTTACAGATTTGCTGCTATACCTTTCCTTTAGATTTAAGTCAAACAGTAAATAAAAAAGATATTCCGTCATCTCTTATATTATTGCAATAAAAAAAATCTGTAGGTATAATTTAAAAGACGTCTTCATTGTGTTTAGGTACAAATGAATAACAATAACCAAGTTTTCATTTAAACAAACAACCAATAACAGTTCTAGCTTAACCAAATGGCTTTATCGACGACTAAAAGCACAAACTAAAGCTCCATCTCCAAGTTATACTGTTCTGCGAGACTCCACAGGTTAAACGTAAAAGCAAAATCGTAGCGCCTTCGACGCAATAGCAAATATTATTCGTCACGCTTTGCGTTAACAATTTGTTCAGGCGTAATATTTGTTCCGCTCGAATGGGCATAGTGACGGCAATGTTAATGAATATATTGGAATTTTTAAATGATATAAGGGCTTGTGATGACATATACATAATATAACACCACAAACACAGTAGAAGATAAAATAACCAACGCCCAGTTAATAATAATATACTCTTTATCTAAATAATAATGTCCATACATTTAAAAAACAGTAACCGTTAATGAAACAACAGAACACAATTTTGAGCACTAAAATATTAAAATCCGCGCGCCAAATAAGCAATCTCAAACCACGTATGCAGAAAGTGTCATTGTTTTAGAAACAGACAGGGGTATTATACCCCTGTCCATCCCTGAAACAATTAAATTGTCAGCAAAAATTATTTACGGGTGTGTGGCATTAATAATTCTGTATGAACGACAGTTTCAAGGGTGTATTGGCTTGGTATTTGTACATTTATTATGATATCGGAAGTACACTGATATTGTTTGGCTTTATATTATTGTAGTTATATTTACAGACTACATTTAAATATAAATTAACAGTTTAAGTACTTAGTATTTTAATTTATAATTTAATCTCCTGCTACTACTATAAAATCGATGTCGGTACAGAGTATTATAGCCTGAAGATGTAAAACTAAGAATCTATAAAAATCCTTAATAAATACAAAAATGGAAACCGTTTTTTTTTTTGTATTTTACAACAATGCAAACAAGTTATCCAGCCGCAAAGTTGAAAACAGTCAAATCCAGCTAAACGATAATGAGACGACAAGACCGAAATTTACCTTCACTCCACAGCTTTCCAAAACTCATTAAACCAAGTTTCCTTATCATCCTCTTGTTTCACGAATATAAATCGCTTTAGTAATTTAATCTTCAAAGTGTTTGATTATACGGTATCTTTTAGGAGTTGCGTGTGTAGTGAGGAATTTATATCTTCCATTGTCTCTTTAAAACGGAAGGATTATGCTTCATATGTGATTCATCCGGCTCAACGGACCAATTCATTGACAGTCTTGAAATAGTACGATTTTTTTATTATCGAATAAAATAAATAGAAACATCACAGACATAATATTGAACCTATTTCAAATCAGACACCCAAATTTTCCATGAGTCGTCACGAATCAAAAGAAACATCGAAATTGAAAATCGTCTGTAAAGGGAATAATGGAGAATACACAAAATTGGAAAATACAAAGCACAAAGGCTATATCAATGACCGGTGCTATAAATAGGTGCGTTTAAGATTGAAGCGTGGGTGGAGTTCAAAGTCGATACAACGATGAACCCATTGATCGGCTGAAACGCGACAAGTGGAAATTTTGGGAGATATATTTATTTATATGTACTTCAATCGTTTTGTCACACCTAACAAAGCACCTGTTTAATATTTCAAGTCATAGATATTTATACCAAAATTCCAGCTTTAAGCGTGAATGGCAAAAAACACCTTCACTTACAACTTTTGATCTTATAATATTACCTACCATATCCAATGGGAAAGGAAACGATTTTTGTACCTACGATTGTATACAGAAAAAGACTGTATGAAGATGTGATCTTATTATTCAGTCATAAGGGTTGAATTGGCATGCACTATCAATGCATCTTTATATCGCTATAGGTTCATAAATAGCAGAGACATAATCTACAGGTGCCTATTTATATCATCCTATTCCTTTTTCGTCACCTACGATATTAATCTTTTTCCATCTGCCTTAAAAATGACATCCTCTTTATCAGTCGAAGCGAATATACCTTTTTAAAGGATGTTGCTGGTCTCCCTCAATTGTCAATGTTATTTTTACCTTTCCTTGAAGATTCCTTTATCTGATATATCTACTTTATGAGAACCTCTTTGTCTTTCCTATCTTTTTAGGTGCATTGTTGCCATTTCAAACTAAAAATTAGTGTTCTTTTTATATCGCAATTTGCAACATAGTATGCTTTAGCTTATATTGTTCTCTTAGTATATAAGTTGAGCACTATTCCGAGTTTTATAAGAAAACCAGAAGTACTGGAATATTCTTAGCACTTATGAGACACTGAATTTTCCTCTAATCTCAAGTTTTGTTAAACTCACTTACAATGTTTCTGTACGATCTTTTTTAACGAATATAAATAGCTTTGGCCAGATCCGAGATACGATGTAGAAACTTTTTGAAGAATGTATTTTTTGTAACGCGATTTTTTTTTTGTTTTATTTAATAGTACACAAGGAAATCTGTTAACATTTTGAGACATGAAAAGGCCTCAAAGCCTTTTTTTTTTACTGATGGAAAATTAAATCTCGTGATTCTGAAAAACAACAGCAATATTAGAAAAACACATGTAACAAGAGTATAAAGAGACGTATAAACAACCAATATTTAAACAATGTTTGTTCAGAGTTTTCTTCTAAATTACATCGAACTGAGACATATTTAACCGCATTTGTCAGGGTCACTTGCTACTATTAAAATTACTTATAACAACCAGATATGCGCATCTATGTACCCATACATGTCTATATCTATTTACTTTCATTCAAAGTTTCTTACAAGAAAAATTATATCACAATTTCCACAATACCGTATACTTTTTATTAATTAGATAATAAATCATCCAGTTATTTATCAGTCGAGTTATAAATGAGTTTCACCTGTCTCGCCTAATGGGTATCGATAAGCGAAACAGTTAAGATAAACCTTTTGAATAAAACAAATACAATTATTCTGATGCTAACTGCCATCAATTGTTCTGCTTTGGCACGTGACTTAAATCGTGAAATAACAAACAAAAAAGCTTTATAATAATAATGTATCTGCCTACACAAATCGTTCAATCAATTTTCACAATTCGAACTTTAGTTATTCTGGGAGAGGCTCTTCTGAATCGCTTTTGTTAAAACAATCACTCCAAATAATTATAAGTAGAAATTGCGCTATTGACTTTGGATTCTTATCAAGATGAACTGATAGAATTGTTTAGTTCATATGATGATACCCTTTAAAATCTACAAATATTTGTATCAGAAAGATTCATTTAGCTGTAAAACACTTCGAAAAATATTTTAAAACATGTTCAAAAGGTAATCCAATATTTATTTAAATCTATTTAAATCCTTACCTTTCTACACGACATAATATTTTCATAATAATATTCATAGATACAACAATTTCGATGCATAAATCTTTACGAGACATGATTAAGTGACTGCACCTCGCATCCTTGCAACTACAGCGATGTAAAACTAACCTACTTCCAAGGTAATGGAGTGCAAATTACCTCACTTGAGGGCTGTAGAAAAAACCCTAGTATCATTAAGATAGTGTGAGGTGAAGAACCTTCGGTATTTGTCCCACATCTTTACTGGTTTCCGACTATTTTCTATTTAGGATGCGATAAGGTGAAGCTATTATATGTATCGGGTGCTTTTGAGGTTTATATATTGTATTTCTTTGACCTATTTTAATAGGACAGTTGAAAACTAATGCAAAATTTATACAGACAGTAAAAATCGTTACAAATTAGTTTTGTTTTCATTTCTGATTTATTAACTAACTGCCTAAAAGCCATTAAAGCTTTCTGTTTATACTACAGATAAACGCGGATATAATCCTGTAATTAATAATTACTTACCGAAATATTGTTTAAAATTATTATAATGTAATTATCAACGTTACAATCGTATCACACAGAACACAAATGTTTAAAATTAATTTTAAATTTATAACGAAAACATCCACCGTCCGTACCTGTAACAAAGTAAAGGAAAATTATAATAAACGTTAATTTGCTCACGATTTCAGAATAATATTTAATAATGAAAGTATAATGAAATATTTTTCACAGAAACTAAATATTAAATATGGACTACGTTACAAAATATATTTTATTATTTTGCTCTAATGTAGGTAACTACTTAAAGTTTTAAACGGTTGCCAACGTACCTATACTTTTTTTAAACGGTCCGTTGTACAATGTGCTTTAAGTTGTAAAACACATTAAAATTAGTGTACATTTAAGTACCCATACGTACGTACATTTCATTTTATTCACATAGAGAACTTATTTTATACAAAGCTCGAATAAATCATAAAACTCGTGTTATACCTAGATTGAATTACTATCCACGTACCAATTTCCTTAAATTTAAATTACCTCAGTAACAAAATACAAAAAACAATACACTAAACCAAGACGAGACGGGTCACTGGTTTAAATAATAAATTAAGAACGCAAAACAAACATTTTTCGAATAAAAACGCTCACCGAACCTTATGACGCTGTTAAGTCGGCCACTACGGCGTACAAAAATAAAAAATGGCGACCACTGATTCCAGAGCAGCCTACTTACAGTACAGTAAAACCGTAGAAAACATTTCTGATTTTAATAGCCGAGTAAATAAACGACAAAATGGGAATATTGTTTTACGAGCAATTTCAGCGTTATTTGTAAATGAATCTAAGTTTTAAAAGGGTTTAACGTTTAAACAATTATTTTAGGTTTCACGGTTGTTTAATGTATTAAAAACGGGGTCAGTAATAACTTTGTAGGTATATTTAAGAATTTTTAAAGGTGCGTTACGATTTAAAATAACATCGAATAGACATTTGTTATATTTAATGAATCAAATAAATTATCAGTTGTTGCTACAGCATATAATAAAGATAAGTAAGAAAAATCTGGAATTAAACGTAAGTAGATACCTAATGTTGAATGATCTATGAAATGTTAATTTGGAAATTAACTACTAATTATCTAATATTTTTCGATACTTTTGTAATTATAAGACAAAATACGATTTTTTCTAATTGTTAAGCCACGTAAACGTTTAAAACATATTTAAATCGATTAGAGCAGTATGGGGATATCCCATAAATTAGGAAAATGCAATATAATACAAGGAATAGATTAACCCTGATCCCTTTGCTTTTAATTAACGAATCTACGCAAGTTGATGAATAGGAATCACGTATAATTGTTTATTAATTAATTCAACTAAATATATTGGAAAATGTATTAAGCTAATGACATAAAATATAAAGGTAAATCATTTTTGTGTGTGGCACATTGTAACCTCGTCCTCCGAATAGACAGCACTATGAAGTATACTGTAAGTTTATTTTTTTATTGTTATTATTAATTTATTTATGTTAAACAATATTGTTTAAAAAAATGTGTGCGTGTACTAGTGTACACACGTAAGAAGTGAAACTTCTTTATGACCTTATTTTTCAAAAAATAATTTACTGTATATGCAACTTTACAGAAATACGTCGAATCACGCGTGGTAGGGATAAGAAAAAGATGGCGCATAATGGAATAATGTCACGCGTAACGAAAAAATGTTACACTAAATTTTTTTCCAACCCCGATAAAAAAGTTTCACTTCAAAAAGATGTTCGATTAGAATAATGTTTAGGATATCTAAAGCTTAATTTGTATGAATGTTTGTAACTGTGTCAAAACAAAACTTGAAAAATTCAATTTGTGTCAACGGAAATTTCGATATTATAATAAACTAGCTTACCGCCCGCGGCTTCGCCCGCTTTGTCTAAAACCTAATAAATTATATACTAAAACCTTCCTCTTGAATCGCTCTATCTATTAAAAAAAAACCGTATCAAAATCCGTGGCGTAGTTTTAAAGATTTAAGCATACATGGGGACATAGGGACAGAAAAGGCGATTTTGTTTTATGTAATGATAATGATGATTATGAAGATTAAACATGATTTTAACGATCCGTCATACGAACTTTAAATTTAGTAAGTAGATACATATTATATCTTTAGGATTTCATACTAACCATAAATATGACGCAACTAATTTATATTCCTTTTCTTTACAGATTGTCGCGTTATTAAGCTGCTTTTTAGCACTAGAAGCTACACCGTTATTTAACCGATTTGGTTTAGGTACAGGTATGGGGACTGGGATGGGAACAGGAATGGGGACCGGGATGGGTATGGGGTCTGGTTTAGGGTCAGGCATGGGTATGGGTACCGGTGTAGGCACCGGAATGGGTATGGGAACTGGTATGGGTATGGGAACGGGTATGGGTACAGGCATGGGAACTGGTATGGGTACCGGTATGATGAACGGTATTGGCACTGGCATGGGTACCGGCATGATGAACGGTATTGGCACCGGTATGGGAACTGGCATGGGCACCGGTATGATGAACGGTATTGGCACCGGTATGGGAACTGGCATGGATACCGGTATGATGAACGGTATGGGCACCGGTATGGGAAGTGGCATGGGTATCGGTATGATGAACGGTATGGGCACCGGTATGGTCAACGGGATGGGCGCTGGAATGATGAACGGAGGCATGATTCCCGAACAGAGTGAGAGTAATTTCGCTCACGGCGGCCAGTACGGTGGACAGAGCTTAGCCAACGGTGCGTCCGGTCTCGGCTCGCAGGCAGCGCAGAGCGCTGGCGGAGGCAACTTCCACAACATCGGATCTCACCATACTAGTCAATCTTCTGTGAGTATATACATCTATATAATAAAACTATTGTTCGCACTAACAACTTCTAGATGGCCAAAGAGCTTAGTTTCGCTTGAAATAGCATCATTCATTAAAAAACAAAAGAAAAGTCTTTTAACTTATAACCAAACTTCTCTTAAAACAAAATACTAACCGCTATTTATCATCCTCATATTTAAATAACAAAAACACATAATTTTTACCTATCACCACGCACTTTACTCACGACCCCTGTCTTTTCATGGCCTCTTACGCGTTTAACTCAACACTCATCTATCTATTATTTCTTAGCACCACCCACTTTACCCACGTCTTTCTCTCTAGGTCAACCACGTAGAAAACGACGAGACCCACAACATAGGCGGTGGTACTGGGTTCAACCAAGGTGCGGCCTCTGGTGGTGGCTTCGGCCACTACCTGAACGGAGGTTCGCAATACGGCAACAACTACGGTGCTGGCAACCAGCAAGGCTTGATTGGATAAAATAGAAAAACTCGAGATTGGAAATAAACTATTATTTTTATTGGTTTTTTTTTTGTTTCTACATACGTATCAAATTATGATAATTAAAATAAAGAAAATGATAATTATGATAATAATATACCTACAAATATACAGTCGGTAGATGGCGCTTGAACGGTAGGAAATTGAGCCATTGAATGACAGTTTTCGAATGGAGTGCTTTATTTTATTTATTGTTACTAGCTTTTGCCCGCGACTTCGTCCGCGATTCCGTCGTTTTACGTCATTCGTCGTTTTTTTTTTAAAGTAGCCTACGTCCTTCCTCACGGTTCAGTGGTTTTGATGTAACAAACATAATATTAACGTTCATATTTTAGTAGGGAAATATTATACCTAATATGTCAATCTACAGTACTGTTCAAAAATATCACAATACGGAACATCTACATTCGTGGATGGAACCTGGGCACAGTATTACAATATGGGTGTTACCTTCTACAAAACAAAATATTTTCATAATAATATTCATAGATACAACAATTTCGATGCATAAATCTTTACGAGACATAATTAAGTGACTGCACCTCGCATCCTTGTAACAACGATGGAAAACTAACCTAATTCCCAAGTAAGAGAGTGCAAATTACCTCACTTGAGGGCTGTAGAAAAAATCCCTAGTATCATTAAGATAGTGTGAGGTGAAGAACCTTCGGTATTTGTCCCACATCTTTACTGGTTTCCGACTATTTTCTATTTAGGATGCGATACGGTGAAGCTATCATACGTATCGGGTTCTTTTGAGGTTTATTTTTTGACCTTTTAACCAGTCTGTATTAATAGGACAGTTGAAAACTAATGCAAAATTTATATAGACAATCAAAATCGGTACTAATGAGTTTTTTTATTTCTGATTTTTATAACGAACTGTGAACTAACTGCCTAAAATCAATTAAAGTTTTCTGTTTATACTACAAATAAATGCGGACATATCCCGTAATTAATAATTAATTATTAGTCGCGGCACGTAGGTCTAGCGGTGACCTTTAATGTTTTACGGCAAGTTCGCCTTTATTTCAAATAGATCCCCTCCACTTCAAGGTGAGCGCTAAACTTACGTGCCGATAAGTATACCATTGTTTAAAATTATTATAATGTAATTATCTTGTGACACACAGAACACCGATGTTCAAAATTAATTTTAAATTTATAACGAAAACATCCACCGTCCGTACCTGTAACAAAATAAAGGAAAATTATAATAAACGTTAATTTGCTCACAATTTTCAGAATAATATTTAATAATGAAAGTATGATGAAATATTTTTCACGGAAAATGAATATGGACTACGTTACAAAATATATTAATTTAATATTTTGCACTGATGTAGGTACCTACTTAAATTTAAACGGTTGTTAACGCGTTTTTTTTAAACAGTTCATTGTACAATGTGTAGACATTAAAATTAGTGTACATTTAAGTACCTACCTACTATCACTCTGTAGAAATTTCTTGTCAACTCAGATCTTAGTACATAGTAAATTTAATTCACGTAGAGATCTTTGCTTTTTTTTCTATTTGCTTAAAATTTAAATTACCTCAGTACAAAATCGAAAAAAAAAAGAAAGAAAAGGCGGGTCACTGGTTTAAATAATAAATTAAGAACGCAAAACAAATATTTTTCGAATAAAAACGTTCACCGAACCTTATGATGCTGTTAAGTCGGCCACTACGGCTTACAAAATAAAAATGGCGACCACTGATTCCAGAGCAGCCTACTTACAGTACGGCAAAACCGTAGAAAACATTTCTGATTTTAATAGCCAAAAAGTAAATAAACGACAAAATGGGAATATTGTTTTACGAGCAATTTCAGCGTTGTTTGCAAATGAATCTAAGTTTTAAAAGGGTTTAACGTATAAGCAATTATTTTAGGTTTCACGGTTGTTTAATGTATTAAAAACGGGGTCAGTAATAACTCTATAGGTATATTAAAGAAAAATTAAAGGTGCGTTACGAATTTAAATAACATCAAATAGACATTTGCGGCTTTAAAATTATCGGTTGTTGCTACGGCTAAATGTAATAGGACTATTTTAAATCTTCATTAGCGGTTATTGTCTATTAATTACACCACAAAAAGATAAAAATTTACAACGGGACTAATGAGCTTCAAAATTTTCTAGTGAGCTCCAAAATTTTCTAACTAAGATTTAAATAAATCTTAGAAAATTTCGGAGTCTATTACATATTTACATCATACTACATGTACCTACTCAAAACATAGAAATCTAAATAACAAGACACTAGAACTGCTATAATGTCACAATTAGTATGAAAACTACTGTCGCCAAAATCAACACATTTAAACCGATAGCTAAACAGTACACACAAGTAAACTATGCCTTTTATTGGACAGCTTGATTTTAGTGAAATCTAACTTAAATATTAAATTCAGCTTTTTAATATGTATCCTAACGCACGATTTTACTGTTTATTACTCCAATACGAAAAAAATCGGCTTTTCTACAACAGAGGGCGTTAATTTTCAATAGATATAACTTTGAACCTAAACACATAGAAATAAGGTAGATTAAGGTTGTTAAAGGTGATAATAAGAACGGTCGACTGTGACATTCATTGTTATTTAGTTTTAGATTTCTATGGTTACATTCGTAATACTTACTTATAAATAATTTTAAGGAAAAAAGGCATTATTTCTAAAAAAATACTTACCGACGAAATGTTATTCCTTTATTAGTATAATTACAACTTATGGAAGAATTTCCGCAATGGGAAATGCTGAAACAACATGTTTACACACATACCTACGTCTCGAGAGCAACTGAACAGCGACGAACACACTGGTGGCTTGGAAGTCACCTGAGTGGCGACAAGGTCACGCGCGCTTACGACTTCTAGTGTCTTGTTATTTCGATTTCTATGACTCAAACATATTTACATGTTACTCAAAAAAATATTTAAGCAGCTATACCTACTAAAGATAAGTAAGAAAAAGATGGAATTAAACGTAGATACCTAATGTTGAATGATCTATGAAATGTTAATTTGGAAATTAACTACTAATTATCTAATATTTTTCGATATTTATGTAATTACTAATTATTATAAGACAACACGATTTTTTGTAATTGTTTAGCCACGTAACCGGTTAAAAACATATCAAGGAATCACGTGAAATTGTTTATTAATTAATTCAACTAAATATATTGCAAAATGTATGTATTAAGCTAATGACATACAATATAAAGGTAAATTATTTTTGTGTGTGGCACATTGAAACCTCGTCCTCCGAAGAGACAGCACTATGAAGTATACTGTAAGTTTTTTTTTTTATTGTTATTATTAATTTATTTGTGTTAAACAATATTGTTTAGAAAAAAAAAACTTGAGATGTTCGATTTGAATAATGTTTAGGATATCTTAAATATCTTAAAATCTATATTAAAAAGTTTACTTTGTATGAATGTGTGTTACTCTGTTAAAACAAAACTTGAAAAATTCAACTTGTTCAACGGAAATTTCGATATTATGATAAAAGATGAACAATAATATTAACGATCCGTCTTATGAACGTTAATTTATGTAGGATTTCATACAAATCAGAAATATTACGCGACTAAATATTACTTTTATTTACAGATTGTCGCGTTATTAAGCTGCTTTTTAGCACTAGAAGCTACACCGTTATTTAACCGATTTGGTTTGGATGACGACACGACAGGAATTATTGGGACCGGGTTGGGTATTGGCTCTGATTTAGGTTCAGGCATAGACGATATTGACACTGATATTGGTACCGGTTTGGGTACCGATTTGGGTACCGGTTTGGGTACCGGTCTGGGTACCGGTATGATGAAAGATAACTTCGCTCACGGCGGCCAGTACGGTCGCCAGAGCTTGGCCAACGGCGAGTCCGGCCTCGGCTTGCAGGCCGCGCATATCGCTGGCGAAAGCAACTTCCACAACATCGGATCTCACCATACTAGTAAAACTTCCGTGAGTAAAGTTTACATTTATATATAATAAAACTATTGTTCGCACTAACAAATTTGAGATAACCACGGAGCTTAATTTCGCTTAAAACAGCATCATTCATTAAAAATACAAAAGAAAAGTCTTTAAACTTATACCAAAAATCCTCTTAAAACAAAATACTTGCCGCTATTTATCACCCTCTTATTTGAATAAACAAAAACACATAAAATGTTTACCTATCACCCACTTTACTCACGACCCCTGTCTTTTCAATGCCTCTTTATGCATTTAACTCAACACTCATCTCTTACTAACTTAACCATCACTATATTTTATAGCACCACCCACTTTACCCACGTCTTTCTCTCCAGATAAACCACGTAGAAAGCGACGAGACCCACAACATAGGCGGTAGTACTGCATTCGACAAAGCTGCGCTGGCTGGTGGCGGCTTCAGCCGCTACCTGAAAGGCGCTTCGCAGTTCGGCAACAACTTCGGTGCGGGCAACCAGCAAGCCTTGATCGCATAAAATATAAAACCTCGAGATGGAAATAAACTATTATTTTTATTCGTTATTGTTTTGTTCATTAATTTTCCTATTAAATTATGAGTAGTTGTGATTCGCGAATCACAACTACTATTATGATATCTAAGTTATATGCAAATATATTGTAGATGACGTTTAAACGTTTTAAAAAGGGCCTGTGAAAAACAGTCGCGTTGTGTTAGCAGCTATTTGGTAAATTGCTATGATAACATAAATAAACGAAATTCCCTTTTATGAAATTTAATCCTACTAATATTATAAATGCGAAAGTTTGTGAGGATGTGTATGTGTGTTTGTTTGTTACTCTTTCACGCAAATTCAACTGAACCGATTACAATGAAATTTAGCACATATATAGAGGGTAACTTAGCTTAACACATAGGATAGTTTTTATCCCGGAAATCCCACGGGAACGGGAACTATACGGGTTTTCCTTTGAAGACGCAGGCGAAGCCGCGGGCTGAAGTCTAGTAATTTATAAAAAACAGCAATACTTATTGAGCATGCAGAAAAACACAATTCACACACTCAAATATACAATATAACCTAACAACAAAAGACAATAAATACTTTAAAATATTCCTTAAAATAATGTCTTCTATATCGGACGGTTAACTCCACGACCGAGACAAAGCTGAGCTTGTACAGACTTTTAGTCTCATTTGCAATTAAATTAAATTGCTTTATTAACGCCACCGTAGAACGTTGCAGACGAAAGAAAGCCCCGCCATTTCTACTTGAATGAATTAAAACTATTAATTTAATAAAATTATAAGTAATATTTTCTTTGTGTGCTATTTGTGAAATTTTATGTCTGGAACAATTAATTATTTATGCAAAAGTTATAATTGTAGTTCAGAATTAAACGTTAAATAATATTTTAGAAAATACTATATTTATGACAACATGAACTTTCCATTTACATATTGTCATTAACAACGGATAACAAATAATGCTACAGTACTCCAAAATTAATAATGCGCATGCAGATCTTCGCTAATTATCGTATTTCCAGAAACACCCGAATCACCCCGAATCATTGAATCGTAAGTGCCCTAAACAATGCACTTGCATCTTGCACCTTGTTCGAAAGAAAAAGGAGTCAATTCAGAGTCATACACAATCGAAAACATTTCGGGCGATAGGTGACGGTAGCCTGTCAGTCAAAAAATTCAAAAATCCGTCAGTCGTCTTTATATATTGGTGGTGACCGCACGTATTATCTCTGTATGGAATTATATAGAGCTGCTGTTACATACCCTTCTTAGTTTTGTTTCAAAGTTGAACTTTCCGGTAAAATGATTATTTACACAGGTAGCAGATAGCAGTGGGGAAAGTGAAAATTAATAAGAGCATAATGAAAGTTCTGATCATTCTACGATATCAGAAATAGAGATAATCCCTGATTCTGTAAATCCTTTGGACTGAGATTTTAATGATTAGATTTCACAATTTAAATGTAAACCAGTGTTTGAAAATCATTTTTTTAAATATAAACTTTGTCATTTTAACCTTCCATACATCCATCATTACGCCAGCTTCAGTAAGACACTTTAATAGTTCTAAGTATAGAATTTTCCAAGTAAATCAAAACAACAAATATAATATATTCGTAATCGTGTGGCTTATCCTCGCTATTAACTTACATTGAATTATCGAAACAAATTTCATTACTTATCTCTTTTACCATAAAATCACAATAAAACTCATAATAATTCTAATAAACTATGCATGAAGAAATACATACAGTACTCCCAAACTGATAATGCGCATAGAAAAATTCGTCACTGTTCAGCAACTGTCTATATTCCCCGAGCCTCCGAAGACGATATGTATATTGAGTGGTTAAATGTATTATCTTCATACATAGTTTATTAGAATTATGAGTTTTATTGTGATTTTATGGTAAAAGAGATAAGTAACGAAATTTGTTTCGATAATTCAATGTAAGTTAATAGCGAGGATAAGCCACACGATTGCGAATATATATTTGTTGTATTGATTTACTTGGAAAATTCTATACTTAGAACTATTAAAGTGTCTTACTGAAGCTGGCGTAATGATGGATGTATGGAAGATTAAAATAAGACAAAGATTATATTTAAAAAAAAGATTTTCAAACACTGGTTTACATTTAAATTGTGAAATCTAATCATTAAAATCTCAGTCCAAAGGATTTACAGAATCAGGGATTATCTCTATTTCTGATATCGTAGAATGATCAGAACTTTCATTATGCTCCTATTAATTTTCACTTTCCCCACTACTATCTGCTACCTGTGTAAATAATAATTTTACCGGAAAATTCAACTTTGAAACAAAACTAAGAAGGGTATGTAACAGCAGCTCTATATAATTCCATACAGAGATAATCCGTGCGGTCACCACCAATATATAAAGATGACTGACGGATTTTTGAATTTTTTGACTGGCAGGCTACCGTCACCTATCGCCCGAATTGTTTTCGATTGTGTATGACTCTGAATTGACTCCTATTTCTTTCGAACAAGGTGCAAGATGCAAGTGCATTGTTTAGGGCACTTACGATTCAGTGATTCGGGTGTTTCTGGAAATACGATAATTAGCGAAGATCTGCATGCGCATTATTAATTTTGGAGTACTGTACATTTAACCACTCTATATACATATCGTCTTCGGAGGCTCGGGGAATATGACAGTTGCCGAACAGTCACGAATTTTTCTATGCGCATTATCAGTTTGGGAGTACTGTACCTTTTACTTATACACAAAGAAATCTTTGATCTGTATGATATGATTTAGGAATAGATAATAAATTTCTTCTTCGTTTCCCTGTGCATGGCACTAAATTATACGGTACATCGTTTACGGTATCGGCAATCCGCTTATGGAATGCCCTTCCGGAAACGATTCGACGCGCCCAGACGTTACGATCGTTTAAAAAGATGCTGAAAGACTACTATCTATCTATATAAGTACTGTCTATGTATACTATGTTTATGTAATTATGTATGTAATATATTCAATAAGTATGTATGAATAATATATTTAGTATAATATATGTTTAGTATGTTTATGTAGGTATATATACTGTATATGTATATATTATATTGTAGTTATATACATATAGTGTTTTATGTATTATGCTTTGTTTTAATTCATTTTTTTTTTCTTCTTTCTTAACGTTAGATATTATTGCTAATTGGCTACCTTAAGTTATAATTTGTCCTTTGCCTGAAGGTTGCCTGGCAGAGATGGCTTTGAGCCATAAGGCCGCCGTTTGTACATTTTAAATTGTTTTGTTTTATGTACTTTCATTGTAATATGTTGTACAATAAAGAGTAAATAAATAAATAAATAAATAAATAAATTGATGTGTAGAGTTATGTTGTTATTTATATTTCATTATATATCATTTATATTTCATGGAATATAACAAAATATCATTGCTATAAGTAGTTGTGATTCGCCGGCGAATCACGTGTTGGCGAACCCGCAAATCAGTGGTACCCCATCCTAAAAAAAAAAAAAAAAAAAAAAAAAAAAAAAAAGTTTGGACTCTTTTCCCACTAAAGCGGCCACGCTGAGTCGATAGCACTCACTCCCGAAGCGATAGGATGCACGGTTTCGGAGATGTGCAGATCGATTAACTCTTATCTAATTGATATCCGGTGGGTCATTAGCGTCCCATGGTTCACCTTTTCCTATTAGCTAATTACACCGTCCGGCGTTCTTATCTATTACTCATTGTGCACCTCGCTTATCACTGCTTTTGTATTAAACTTCTTTGTTATGACCTACCTCACTATTCTAACCAAACGATGTATTATTATATTCAAGAAAAAATACGTCTAAAATCCTATAACTATATTTATATATTATCGTACTATATTATCATAATTGTTGCTTTTTTAAAAAGCGATTCGCTTCTGGCACTCGCCGGCCGCTGCCGCGGCACGCTCGCTTTGCTCGCTCGGCTCGTGCGTTGTTTATCAAAGTCTAACCTAACCTAACCTAATTGTTGCTTTTTTAAAAAGCGATTCGCTTCTGGCGTTGTTTATCAAAATCTAACCTAACCTAACCTAACCCAATTATTTTTCCGGGTAATCTGATGTATCAAACTTTGTTACGAGCTACCTCGCTATTCTGAATCATCAATAAAACACATTCATTTTACTGCCATTTTTATTTCCAAAATGTTGTTGCTTATTATCTACTGGTTTGTGTATTTGGCGACCATTTGTCCATTTTGCTATATAAAAATAATTATTGATGAACATTTGAATTGTAGCCTTATCTACTTATAAAATAGGAGCGAAACATCTCATCCACTAAAATATCGTTGTACAGTGTGTTCCCTGTAAATATGCTCGTAAAACTATGCATTGAATATCCCTGAAACTTATATAGCAAATACATTAAGCAATATTCTCCACAAACTGAAGTCCAATCATTCTGAATCCTATCAACATTCCAGTCCCATCTCTTACAATTCCTTTTCAAAAACTGGAGATGATATCGCTCAGGTGTTCGTCCATATGAATCAAAATATTGACCGATGCCATTCGTATCGATATGTACAGCTACCCAGTGTGAACCCGGTTTATCATCCGCATCCAAATTGCATATTATATACGTTGGTACATGGGTATACATAGGCAGTCTATTAGCAGCATAAACATTATTTTCTAGACTGGGATGAATCTTTTTCATATGTTTTTGTAATTCTAGTGTATCCATGATATTACTGTTATTAGCAGATTATTACAGTACCAATCTATTCAATGGTTGTCATAGGAATGTTCAATTATAGTGTTTTGTATAAGATTAAATAGGAAGTTTGTAATGAAATAAAAAATAGTAAATTGCATACAATTTGTTTTATTTAATTTTATAATGTTTCCTTTAGTTACATATACACAAAATGCATTAAGCATAACACATAAATCTAAAATATAACACACATTATAACCTTAACTACTATAGTCTACAGTAACATTTCTATTTTTATCTATTTCAATAATATTATCAAACTCAGCATAAACAATACAGTTAATTGTTTGTGTTAGTGAGGATTCAAATCGTACTTCTAATCTTACACTACCATGCTTTATGAGATTCCAATGAGCTGATGAGTTAGCTGATAAATCAGGAGTTAAATCAAATGCTAAAAGACAGTAGCCTTTGGCATACTGTTCACGAGAGATTGCATTTCCTTCATTAAGAAAGTGAATACCAGTCCCCGAGAATAGAGTATGATATGCCGATGTGAATATATTATTATTAAAAGATGGTTGCAAAGCTTTTGAAGGTATTTGTTGACCATCAATATATAAGCTGAAAGAGTTAATACCATAGTTTTCAAAGTTAAATGGATTTTTAGTAAGTGAACCATTAAATGCGGAATTGTTCACAAATCCAATAATACATCTTTTGGGTACCTGTCCCAAGAATATATTATCAAGAGTTTTTCCTTGAACACCTGATGGAATTGTTAAAACTTTAACTTCAGCACGAGTAATAGGATATTTAGCAGTTGTAGAAGCTAAAACTTTCTGATGTGCGAGTAATACACTTGGATTAATTCGTGCTCTTCGAACAATAAGAGTTGCATCCGTAATGCAAACTTTAAACTTTTCATCATTTGACCCAGCAATTAAATTAAAACTCTCTCTTGACCGAACTAATTTTACACTCATTTCAACACCATTAATTAAAAATTTATCTTGATTGAAAATGTCACCATGAAGATGACCAATCATTTCTATTTCCCGGCTTTCATTAACTAATTCCTGTCTTTTAGCAAATCCTGTGTTTTTACCATCTGTGGAATCCATTTTGCCTGCTGTATCATCATACCAAAGACTACAAGTAAGATGAGATTGTTTAGCAGCAGGAGCATAGTTTAAAAGGGTTTCCATGTATGCTCGATAGGCATAGGTATTATTAGGTGGTGATACAAGTTTTTGGTTTAAATAAACATCGAGTTGACTAAAAAGTGAATGCAACCAATTATTTACAGGTGCTACTACTGTAGCTGATAACAAGTTTGTTGAATCTTGATTTAATACTTTTGCCTTTATGTGGAGTAATGTATGAGACAAATCTATGTAGTCATCGCCTGTTCCAGGAACTTGAAACTCGATAGGTCCATCATCAGCAAGAGATGAAATTGGTTTATAGTGAATCCACAATCCATTTTCAATGCTTGTTTGTGTGGACGGAAATGCAAACAAATCTAATTCTGACTTAACGCACTCACAAGAATGATTATGAAGGAAAGACATACTTAATTTGAAAATATATCTTTGATGTTTTTTGGTTTTAGACCAAGTTTTTTCGTAGCTTTCACTTTAGCTGTTAGTGGTGGAATGAACGAGGCCAATCGTTTTCTTTTAGTTATATACCCAGATCCTGTCATGTTTAATCGATCAATTTTGTTATCAGCCTTTCGTTTTAAGTTCGTACTAACTTGCTTTAGACGATCTTTTATTGAGGCTTCCATAGGACGGGCTTGAATCATATCCGATAAAAGTCCTACTCCAGCGTTTAATGCCTCCTTACCAACCACTCGAGCACCACTTGAAAGTAAAGGTAAAACTGATCTAAATAACCCTCCTAAGAAGCTCCCAATACCATGACCGCGTTGGTATGGTGAACCCTTATTAAATTACTCCAACTCCTGATCCAGCTTGATGTGAATAATAATTTTCATATGGACATTTATGATGATCATGAGGAGAATACATTATTATAATTTGCGGAAATGTAGTTTAATACACACGGTCCCAAACTGGAATGGTATTTTTTGTCCTGCGCTCGATCTTATATCCATTTCCAGCGTATCGAACTCTCTTCGCATAACGGGTAAGTAGTGAGGTGGAGAGAAAACGTGCATTTTATACGCACCATAAATGTATTTTGAAGGATCTAATGAAATGACTCTTAATAGCGGAGTCATAACATCACCCACAATCTGAGGATCAATAATGTCGCAATATAGAAATAGTTGAGATGGTAACCCTAAATGTAAATTAGCAGGACACTTCCCAAAATTTCTGTCTAGGAGATTTGTATTTGGTTCATAACCTAGTTGTAAACTTAATTTGGGTGATAATGTTACGGATGTTATATTTTTATCCAAAACAGAAACAGACACAAATTTTGTTATTTCATCATAACGAAATTTCAAGTTCTCTCCGATACCATTTAATGCTCTCAAAATATGTTCAACGTTATCGTAGTTGGTAGCGGGAATATGTTTTTTGTAGTACACTGTTGATGGTTTATCTTCATTAGGAATTAACATGGTTTTTGTGATGTATACAACATTTTCATGATCTTGAACAGTAAACATTGTGCATGGATATTGAAACTCGACAACTCCAACCAACCATTCACCTTCTAATTTCATAGCTTTTGGTAATTTTGTTGAAAAATTTGTGGTCTTGTTATCAGGAAAGTATTCCATTGAACTATTGCTGAGCAAAGTTAAATAAAAACTTTCTTTATTCATATTTCTTTTAAACTAGAAGCTAAAATCCAACTGTTAAATTTATCTGGATAACCTTTCCACTTCACTAATACTTCTTTTCTGGTGCCCGAATAACGAGTACCAATTATTTTATCTATTTTATATTGTGAGGTGGGGTTGTAAGTGACCTTCTGTAATTCTCTTTCATAAAAAGTACCAACTATTGGTTCATTTTGTAAATCTGTAATTGTATAAACAACCCATGGAGATCTATCAATTATTGAAGATATAATAAATATTTCATCACTCCAATTTGATTCATATCCTTTTTGGAAAACATGTTTATATTTAGTTATTCGAACATAATCACCCACGTTGAAATTTGGTTTTGAATTTTCTAAAGAAAGTTTGTTTGACCCTCTATCATAAAGATTAGTCCAAACTGTCATAATATTGTTGGAACTTACATCACATGGGCACATCTTAATACTCGAGTGAATGCTGTGATTATAAGAGTATATTAAATCTTGTAAAACATCTATATATCTATAAGTATTATTATGAGTGAAATAACGCCACATTTTCATTTTTAGAGTTCTTTGAAATCGTTCAACAATACTAGCCTTAATATCAGGATTGTTAGTGGTATAGTAATTTATCTTTTTGGATTTAAAGTATTTTTGTACATCTTTTGAAACAAATTCTGTACCTTTATCAGATTGTATGTGAGTAGGGGTTGAATTACTTTCAGTAAATATACTTTCAAAACATTCTTTAGTTGTTTCTGAGTTTTTCTTTTTCATTGGTCTTGCAAAAGCATATTTACTAAATACATCAATAACACAAAGTATGTAGTTGAAACCATCATTATATTGAGAATAAGTTCGCATATCACTTAAATCGGCTTGCCACAGCTCATTAATATTTGATAGAATGTACCTATTACGCGGGAATTTTTTCCGAATGGGTTTATGTAATGTATATGTTTCTTGTGATTGTAACCATTCCTTCACTTGCTTTTTATCCATTTTACCCTTCATAGCTTTTGATAATTTATCAATACTACCAAAACCAGCGGGGTTAGATGGATCATAATAAATCCTGTTAATTTCTTCTAGTACGGGGTCCATTTTTCCCAATCGATCTTTTTACGTATTTTAGTTATATATCTTTTATCTCCACTGCTCGGTGTAGAAAATTCTTGAACTTCAATCTCAGAGGTTTTGTTCAGATCTTTCGCTTGAAGTTGGTTAATAAACTCACATCTCTTTGGATTTCCAATATAAGTAAGTGGTACTTTAATATCTTTCAATGCTTTAGCAAATCTATCCCACCCTATCGGATCACTTTTTTTTAAGGGTCTAAGTGAATCATTTATTAAATCAACAATATTACTTCCTGGAATTTTTTCATTATCAATTATGACTGTGCCTTCATTATCCCAACGTATTTTACTTTTACTTGTTCCAATTAAGTTTAATAATGACTCACCTTTTTTATTATAAGTTTTTGGTATTAAACTGAGTATTTGTGTTGGTGAATACAGTGGATTTGCCTCACTTTCTATACTTTTAATGGAACCTTTCTCCTCCAACAAAGATTCAGCATCAACTGAACTTTTTAGATCTCTATCTTTATTTTTAAAACCAATTTTAGACTCATTTGAATATTCATTAGATGTATCAGAATAAATTGGTAATCTGAGTGGTTGACGATCCTCTTCGGTAAAGTGAAGGTATCTTTGTAGTGTTTGTAAATATAACATCCACTTCTTTCGGTCTTCCGTCTTACTATTCATAATATTTTGCATTTCAATATCTAATCGAGACAAATTACTTGTATCCTTATTTTCTTGTTTTAATTTTTCAATCAATCCAGGTTCAATAAGTATCATTTTCTTAGCATTTTCCATGTTAACTGGCTAGTCCACTTACTAATCCACTCAATATTGCACCTAATATTATTGGTAAGAAAGTCCCTCCTTTTTGTATAATAATATTTTTTCTTAGTTTATGTTTACACTTACGCACCAGTTTACGGAGTATATTTTTGTGTTTATTCAATTTTTGTTTATCTTGATCTTTAAGTGGTATCTTTCCTTGTAAAACGTTATGAATACATTCACAAATACAATTTATTTCTTTTTCATCACACGTTTTAAGTAATGCTCTTTGATGTTTTGGTTTAAGCGTATGCAAAGCATTTAGCAAATGTTTATGCGTTGTGACTCGACGATGCATCATTTAGAAATGATTTGAATTGTTTGATTCTTGGTGTATTTAAACTCTTTCGTGGGGACGTAGACTGTACAGTGACCATTAAATGGGAATACATTTGTCTTGATACGACAAAAATCATTTGTATTCTGTTTTAAATCTACCATTAAATATCCATGTGCTTCTAAAGTTGCATCCCTGTAGGCGTCTTCAATGAATTTTGTGTTATCTGGTGACACTTGTCGTGCTAAATATCTTATTTGAGTTTTATCTCGAGGGTTTTTAAAATAAATTATATAACTTGAGTTTAAAGAAATGTCTCTTTGACCTTTACCTTGATGAAATAAATTTTGTGTTAAATAAAATACACTAAGGTTCCGGTGATGACTGCCTTTTGTAAATATATCCACAATTCTTCCATCAGACTCTCTCATTAGATCATCAATAATAATAAGGTGTGGGTTTTCACCATCAAACATATTAAGATTTGGAATTCCTTGATGATAGTTAACATTTGGTAAATTATATAAAGGTTGCATTTCATCAAAGCACCATGTGATATGATTAAAATCACAATTACATATTTCCTTAACTGATTTTATGAAATTTGTTACAAAATTTGACTTCCCACATCCACTTGGTCCGGCCACAATAGCAGTAAACGGATGGATAAAGTGAAACATTTCACACGTCTAGAGTTTAAAGGGATGAAATAAAAAATGAAAATGTTGGTGTAAAAATTTAATATATATATTATATTGCTAAAAATAAATGATCTGTTTACTATTTCTAACACAATTAGTACTTATCAGAATTTCACAATCACCTCAACATCAAATTTAAGTACACAAATAAAAACTACAATTATTTTAAACATTATTTACAATCAAACAATACTAAACTATTATAAAACTATTAATAAACTATTATATAACATTATAGCAATATCATAATTTTTTTTACAATCAGTACAAATTTTGTATACACACACAGAAATAATAGTAAAAAGTCACTTATTTGTATATACACACAGAAATAATAGTAAAAAGTCACTTAGCGTAATTTATAATGTCCCCAAGCCAATGTATCAATGTTGTTGTTCATAATACATCGTTTGGTATCATTATATGATAAAGATGTTTTATTTATTTTTTGTGTAAAAATAGTGTGTTTGATTGACTTAAATCGAAGCATACTACAATATAATACATTTTTATTAAACAAACACGATTTGTAATTTTCCATATTCATTTTTTTGGTAACACTTTTGTTAACCCCTTTTGCCTTTGCTATAAATTTATCTTCTATTTCTAAGGCATACATTTTTGATCGCAACCCTACAAATTCCTTCAATACTTTACCATTATTCTCATCTTTAAAAAAACCTAACTTTTTTTTATTTATTTTTGGATATCCGTAAATATTATTTTCCGGGTAATCTGATGTATCGAAATAGTGAGGTAGATCTGGTTTTATATCCTCATAAAAATTGTCTGTAAAAATTTGATATATCAAACTATCGGTATCGGTGTACAATAACTTAATTTTATTATGAAACTTTTTAATCATGTAGTTGTAATGAAATTCATACATAAGGGTCTTAGATATATCTAAAATACAAAATCCTAAATAAATCGGCTTATCATAAATTAATTTTGTTTTACGTAATTGTATTGCAACTAAATGTTCTGAAAATATTGATAAACTATGGAACTCTGGTTTTGCAATCCAATCCTGAGCACCTAAAACTTTACCACGATTATCCCAGTGAGTTAGTAGTTTAACGTTTACTCTTTTTTCAATATTTTCCATAGTCTTACCGAAGACAGAATTATTCATTAATTTAAAAAAGTCTTTTTCGAAGTTTGATGTAGCTAACGTTCTCAAAGTAGTATTTAAGTCTATGTATTTCTTTAACCAAGAACTCTGTTTAAATTTTAAAATTCTATGTACTTTAATTAATTTCATTCCCATTTCAATGCATTGTTTTAAATTCCTGTAGTGAATGATGTATTTATTTTTATTATTTAAATTAGGAACTAATTTAGTTTCATTAGTATTACCCACACATATGTTTTCAGGACATAACGGAAAGTCAGAATGCAAATTATGAAGTTCATCAGGATATTCCAAATCAACTTCTAAAACATAACCGAAATCAGAGTTATCCGGCACATTATAATCTGTATTAGAATCTATCCATTCGAAACCGCCAACAGGAAGAGATTGAGACATTGCCCAACCATATAAATTATTCGCATCAAAATATGTTAGATATGAATTAGGTTTTTCACTATCATAATCCTCCATGAATTTATTATTTGCTCTAGCAAAACGATTGCTACACTGAGATACACCCCCTCTAATACCAGCTTTAAAAAAAGCAATTTTGTCATAGTCCGTTAACAATTCTAATTCTATTTTGGTAAATTTTAACATTGCATCCCAACTTAAACCTGGGGCAGTATAGTAATGAGCAGGATCTAATCCATAAGTTTTAATACAAAGCTTTCTAAAGTTTTCGAATACATCAGTCAAAAGTAAAACATCAGTTTTTAAATATAAATCGGAATAATCGGACATACTACTACACTTAAAATGTTGCCAAATATCTTTTGCATGATTATAATCATCATTTGAAATATTTGTATCTGTGAGTGAACTATAAAAATGGTGTTGATCAGGAAGTGATGGATGTTTCAAGCAATCACTATTACACATAAATTCATAAGGATAAATACCTTTCCGTCTTAAAAGTGAAAAATCTTCATTATTAGGATAGTTCCTTTTTAGTTCTGTAAACTGATCATCATTAAGATTTTTAGCTAGTTGATCTAAACTACACGATAAAAATTTCAATGAATCTACAAATCTTAAACTTACTGATTGATTATTATTTATTGTTAACTGTTTTGAAAATGATATGTATCGTTCTTTATTTTGCGGAATAACTTCAACTTTGCCATCATAGAGGTTTAATGCATGGACAATGAAATGAGCATCGTAGTGACTGAGGTTATGTAAAAATATTGGAATATGACGAGGGGTTCTGTACTTAGTACTACACACTTGATGTGCAACACCTCTAAAACTACCAGTGTACCAATCAAAATCGTTAAAAGGATCTCCATTTAACTCAGTTTCACAAATATGACACATGTTTGAATTTGAAATTTTAATTTTATCTTCATCTGATAATGGAACGGGACATTTTTGGAAACTATTTTTTTTAACTATTGTTTTCACATCTTCGCAAAGGCGATTCATAAACACTTGTGCACAGTTTGGCCCACTATACGTCTCATATTTTGATAATCTGTTATCATATGAACATTTAATGTAATAACCAAAACTATACACTTCATGTTTTTGAATATTAATTGTACTAGGCTTGGATGGATCGTTACTACATGATTCTATCGGGTTCAAAAATGCCTCAAAGTCTGCATAAACCACAAAGGGCATTTCCAACTTTTTCGCGAATTTATCAAATTTTAATTTATTATTTGAGGTTGCTTTACCAAACCAATTCAATTTGGAATCCTCGCCGTTTGGTAATTCCGTACAAATGTGAGCGCAATCATATTGTTGATGGTTATTAAGTCTTTCCTCTGATGGGAAATGAAGTAAACATGAATCACATATATAAACTGCATGATGATGACTTGATATTTGTGAACTAACTAATCGCGATAAGTTTTTAATATAACAGTAATGATTGTTAGTACCATTCGATATATATAGTAGGTTAATATGATTAGGTGTACGACATTTTGTTAAATATAAAGGACCTACAACAGAATTACACTTTTTTTCTTTATTATATTCTAGGCCAAAAACATTAATACTAATATTGTTTAATTTCTCTACTTTTGATATATCTGCAATTTTAACCGGAAAAGAAATACCAGTAAATTTTAGTTTATTTCCATGAATTGCGTAAGATGCTACCCGATCTACACTTTTACATACAGGATATAAACCAGAGAGTAATGCCCATTTAAAACACATATTATCATTATTTTTAACATTGATTACAGCTTTTTTTGATTTAATATCTTGAGGAAGGTCGATATATGAACTACCACGTAGGGGGTTGAATTTGTTAACATTCATATCTATGTATTTAATTTGATTAAGACTCCAACCACTATCTTTTTTTTCAAATTGACAAATTTTACCGACTACAGTGTCTATTAATGATGAATAAAAAATATTTAAGTCATCTCCCTGACAAATGATGTAATTAAACGTTTGAAAATCAAACGTATTTTTAATATCTTTAGTTTGTTGTATGAAATCAGCATGCAATATGAAGTTTATTTTTAAAATTGTATGTTGTTGAATACATTCATTTATCAAAAATAAGATATCGATTTTTAGTGAATTTAAAAACGATTCTGGTGTTTCAAAATATTGCCCCGATTGAAGTGTTTTACTATTAATTCTGTATGTTAAAATTCGATTACCAAAAGCGGTTTCAACAACTGTTACATTTGTTAATGAATTATGTGATTTTAAAAGATTATTTTTATGTGTATTACTTTTTAAATGGTTGTTTAGATACCTTTTATTAATATAAACATGACATGTATCACATTCCACCTTATTGTTGTCCACGTCATTGGTTTCAATTGATGATGTAGAAGCTCCCTCATCAAATTTTGCTTTCTTGGTAACCTTATTTTCATCTGTAGTGATACCTCGTTTGATACCTCTTCCAACTTGTTGTTGACTGTAACAAAAAAAGAAAATTATTAGATAAATCTTAAAATAAAACATTACTACAATAATATTTCTTATTGAGTTTGTACTTCTAATACTTACATTAACGTTGTTTCAACCATCAAACATTGATTATACAACTCATCATCATACGATGAATCGAACAGTTCACGCTTCTCCATTTCATCACAAACTTTATGCAGCTCCTGATTGAATTCGCTGTTGAATTGTTCTATATTCTCTTCAATGGGTGCGGAAAAGAAAGCACTGGTGCACATTTCACTAAAGTTTTCCATCTTTATAATAAAGAAGAAAGTATGTAGCACAGTAAGTAACAGTTAAGTGTTGGTAGAGTAACTGATACTCAATTTAAAAAATGTTCAATATTTATAGTCTAGCATAGGATTAGGAAAGTTTTGTAAAATCTAATGAGTACATGGAAGTAATTTAAGAAAACAGAATCACATTAACTAATGATCATTGTTAAAATAGTAACATTAACTAATGATCATTGTTAAAAAAGTATTTTTTCACTTTTTCACTTTCTGCTATTGTCTTTGTAATATTGTATACGAGGGCGTTTGTGTTGTCATAGATGCTATCCTTATTTTTCTTTACGTAATATTTAATCCTCGTGGTAGCGTGCTTCCAGTGATCACTAGTTGGAATCTTGGATAGTTTCTTCATATCATACATTTCAATTTTTATGAGATGCATCGCTTGGTCTCCGTCATCAGAATTTGTAGAGATGTATGATACGCCATCTCTAGCGGCTCGTGCCACAGTTGACGATAGCAGCTTCTTCCTTTTTATTTTTGGTGCCACTTCAAAAAATTGATCAATTGACTGCAATTTCCTTTTTCCGCCATCGTCTGTGTTATTAACGATGATGTCATCACTCTCTTCTTCGTTTTGAGGAGAGAGTGGCGAGTAGTAACACAGTTTATAGGTATTTTCATCGAAGTTGAATGATTTCTGCAACAACAGAGTTATCGCGTTAATATCAATTTGTTTACACTTAGTCTGACACACACACACACACATGTTAAGAGAAATACAAGTAAGTTTGTCAATAGAATAATCACTTACCTCCATGATCATTGATGACACAAAACACAACACAAACGTAGTATTGGTAGACGTATACAATCCACTGTGGTCCAACGACCATAGACTGACTGCATGACTGCAACTGTTCGATCATATATAGCACCATTCTTATCTAAAGCAAATTCTTAAGTACAATGAAACTGATTGTAACTCTATGAGTCAACAAACTTATCTCACGTTCCTTCGCAAATGGCATCAACCTGCTTTGTGACTCTCACAAAAGAATGCGATTAAATATTAACAAAACGAAACTGATAGTAACTCTATGAGTCAACAAACTTATCTCACGTTCCTTCGCAAATGACATCAACCTGCTTTGTGACTCTCACAAAAGAATGCGATTAAATATTTACAAAACGAAACCGATAGTAACTCCATGAATCATCAAACTTATCTCAAATTGCTTCGCAACAGGTATCAACCTGTCATACTCTATTCTCGGGGACTGGTATTCACTTTCTTAATGAAGGAAATGCAATCTCTCGTGAACAGTATGCCAAAGGCTACTGTCTTTTAGCATTTGATTTAACTCCTGATTTATCAGCTAACTCATCAGCTCATTGGAATCTCATAAAGCATGGTAGTGTAAGATTAGAAGTACGATTTGAATCCTCACTAACACAAACAATTAACTGTATTGTTTATGCTGAGTTTGATAATATTATTGAAATAGATAAAAATAGAAATGTTACTGTAGACTATAGTAGTTAAGGTTATAATGTGTGTTATATTTTAGATTTATGTGTTATGCTTAATGCATTTTGTGTATATGTAACTAAAGGAAACATTATAAAATTAAATAAAACAAATTGTATGCAATTTACTATTTTTTATTTCATTACAAACTTCCTATTTAATCTTATACAAAACACTATAATTGAACATTCCTATGACAACCATTGAATAGATTGGTACTGTAATAATCTGCTAATAACAGTAATATCATGGATACACTAGAATTACAAAAACATATGAAAAAGATTCATCCCAGTCTAGAAAATAATGTTTATGCTGCTAATAGACTGCCTATGTATACCCATGTACCAACGTATATAATATGCAATTTGGATGCGGATGATAAACCGGGTTCACACTGGGTAGCTGTACATATCGATACGAATGGCATCGGTCAATATTTTGATTCATATGGACGAACACCTGAGCGATATCATCTCCAGTTTTTGAAAAGGAATTGTAAGAGATGGGACTGGAATGTTGATAGGATTCAGAATGATTGGACTTCAGTTTGTGGAGAATATTGCTTAATGTATTTGCTATATAAGTTTCAGGGATATTCAATGCATAGTTTTACGAGCATATTTACAGGGAACACACTGTACAACGATATTTTAGTGGATGAGATGTTTCGCTCCTATTTTATAAGTAGATAAGGCTACAATTCAAATGTTCATCAATAATTATTTTTATATAGCAAAATGGACAAATGGTCGCCAAATACACAAACCAGTAGATAATAAGCAACAACATTTTGGAAATAAAAATGGCAGTAAAATGAATGTGTTTTATTGATGATTCAGAATAGCGAGGTAGCTCGTAACAAAGTTTGATACATCAGATTACCCGGAAAAATAATTGGGTTAGGTTAGGTTAGGTTAGATTTTGATAAACAACGCCAGAAGCGAATCGCTTTTTAAAAAAGCAACAATTAGGTTAGGTTAGGTTAGACTTTGATAAACAACGCACGAGCCGAGCGAGCAAAGCGAGCGTGCCGCGGCAGCGGCCGGCGAGTGCCAGAAGCGAATCGCTTTTTAAAAAAGCAACAATTATGATAATATAGTACGATAATATATAAATATAGTTATAGGATTTTAGACGTATTTTTTCTTGAATATAATAATACATCGTTTGGTTAGAATAGTGAGGTAGGTCATAACAAAGAAGTTTAATACAAAAGCAGTGATAAGCGAGGTGCACAATGAGTAATAGATAAGAACGCCGGACGGTGTAATTAGCTAATAGGAAAAGGTGAACCATGGGACGCTAATGACCCACCGGATATCAATTAGATAAGAGTTAATCGATCTGCACATCTCCGAAACCGTGCATCCTATCGCTTCGGGAGTGAGTGCTATCGACTCAGCGTGGCCGCTTTAGTGGGAAAAGAGTCCAAACTTTTTTTTTTTTTTTTTTTTTTTTTTTTTTTAGGATGGGGTACCACTGATTTGCGGGTTCGCCAACACGTGATTCGCCACTAAATCACAACTACTGCTATAACACAATTATACAAAATTTCATTAACAAAAAACAACACTCTACGTACTACATAAGCAATTTATCACCGAGGAAAGGAAAATATTCTTGTTAGTTTCATATCCTTGAGCTTATCCTGCATTCCTTTTGAAATCCCGCGTGTGATTGGTGACAAATCCTCAAATAATTGACTTTTAAATCATGCATCGAATAGAATCTACCGTATATTATATTTCCTTTTCTTTATTTAGGTAATATTCCTTTTATATGATGTGTTATAAACAATTTAAAAACACACCAAATAACTTAAATAACAAGCAAAAAAAACATATTGTGGGTAGTCTGACAATATTTAAATCACCATCTACCTTGGTCCACCTTACCTACCTACCACCCTTGGTCGTCGAAATTTTAATTTCTAATTAATCAATCTATTTGTAAATTTGTTTAAAATCCGATTATCCTTTAACTATTAAATCAATATAAACCACAAAGCTTGTTTCTTTTCTCCTTAAGCAAAAAACTTGAAAAAGAAAGGAACGGACAGAAACTTAATTATTCAACGTCGAATTATTTTTATAATAGGGTCGACACTCGAAGTAGCTACTCCTTGGCGGACGTAACGCTGTTTCGTTTATACCCACAAATTTTTAAAACCTTTAGTTAGTTGCTGGTTGAAAATGAAAATGAATAATTTTTCTACTTGTATGCTTTTGATTCGACTATCGAGGCAGGAGTATGTTTTAGATCAATGTGTGTTTGAAATGTTTTACTTTTACGTCGCTATAGATGGCAATTACTATTTCAATTTATTTTATTTTTATTTTCTCTGTATTTGCTTTTGAGCACAGTCGTCATCGATCATAAAAAAGCACTAAGTAAATATGTGAAATAGGTACCTACACACATTCACCTAGTATTTTTTAAGACGAAAACTGAAAAAATATAGGGTTGTACTACAAAAATATATATCATATGTTCGTCAGTCGTGACTCGTGACCGACAGAACCATTAGATTTTTATTCAGAATTATTTTACTTTATACTTTGTACTGAATTCCATTATATAATAGAATAATTAGGCTTTTATATAACTGATGTGGTTTATGTAATCTACTTCAGTGTGATTTCTTAACGACCACTAATAGAATCCGCCTAAATACGCTAGTAGCGGGACATTTTTAAATCGTTTATTAATTGTTTTTTATCTTTAAATTAATTAGATAATACGTCCTATAATTTATTATCTACACTATATAATATGGTTTCGAAAAAATTAAACATTCATTCGTTGAAAACGTTCAACATGAAGCTCACTGTAAGTGTAATTTTTTTTTATAAAAAAAAAATAACGAAAAGTTTTAGACAGATCCGATTTTTTTCAAACTTCATTAAGTCCTCAATATTTTTTACAATTAAAAAGTGTAGATAACGTTCAACGTTTCGAATGTTATTTTATTCCAAATTAGTCTTATCTGTTCGTAATTTTCCCGGTCACTATTTTTATTTAATTTAGTCCCACAGCCACAGATTAGAGAATAGTTACTTCGTAACAGATACATCACTCCCATACAAAAGCTAAAATACCTACGCTATATTTACCTACAAAATGCGCCGCAACTCGGCTGCAGTAAGAAATGTACTCTACGAACACGCACCGAGAAGCGAGTTTCCCGCGCACGCCGCGTGATTGCGTCATCAAACGAAAACTTTAGGGTTGTACCGAGCGCGTAAATTAAACACAGAGTTGCTGAAACACTTAATTTTTTATTGTTAATTATATTTGTTGAGTTATACAATAAAAAAAAATGAAATCTTATTGATAGTAGTTGTTTCCTTCGGTTTCACCCGCGTGGACCCGCTATATGTGTCTCCTGGTTCCTGTTTAGGCAATTGAAAAAAAGACAATTCCTTGTTATTCACTCTTGAACTCCGACACCCGTCCACATCGCAATAACCGGGCATCTTTGTAGCGAGCGCGGGAAACGTGACGCGGGTACGCAGTCTCGCGTGTGCCAACCAACTGCCGCTTGGGTCGGTACCGACCTACTGTGCGGTAGGCACTTATAGCGCGACCTTGAGCGAGTGACGGAGGCCTGCCACAGCTCTTAGGTAATCAAATATTCCCAATCAAATTAAGCCCAAACGAAAGAAGACCAGATAACTCCTTAATTGAAAAGTTGTAATTCGATAATCTTAGTAAAATTTAGTGACGAAAAAAATGGTTGCCTGTAAAGTCGGTTTTACGGGCGAAGATTTTACGTGACAACGTCTTTTTCTCGGTAGAATATTTATGTGCTGCGCGCGCGGCAGACCGCGGGCCTCTCTCTCGTTCGGTGACTCATCGTAACGTTACCGAGCGTTACACTTTTTCATAAGTGACTCCCAGTCGCAACCTAATTTAAGACGTTGTCACGTCAAAAACCAGGTATCCAGTTTCGAATTAGTCCAATATAGGTACATATATTATCCGTTTTCATCTAGCATTAGATTCAATTATATTTGATAATTACGATGAAGAGACAACATTATTTCAATTAGACCTATAGATATTATATTTATCCAGCCTTATAGCATTATATTTCCGATGATCTGAAAGCATCTATACGTGTCGACGTAATTCTCCACATCACTACATAGTATAAAACAAAGCCTCTGTCCATATGTCCCTTTGTATGCTTAAATCTTTTAATAACTCAGGCCCCGGAATCACAGACACAATAGAAAATCTATTGTGTCGTGGACCGATCGGGCCGTTCGGGGCTCAATGGGTTAAACTACGCAACCGATTTTAATGCGGTTTTTTTTAATAGATAGTGTGATTTAAGAGGAAAGTTTTAGTATATAATTTATTAGGTTTTAGATAAAGCGGGCGAAGCCATGGGCGGTAAGCTAGTTATTTATATTATGATTGAAATTTCAGGTGATTCTCGTGCTCACTTGCGTCGTGGCATCGCAGGCCCAACTATTCGGCTTGGGTCAGGTTTTCAGAAATTTCTTGCACGGCGGAGGGTATGGAAACCAAGAATACGCAAATGGCCTGGGCGGACAATCTAACATGGGCTACCAGAATTCTGGTATGGGCGGATATCACAACATTGGTGCACACAACAGGAGGATTAGCAATGTAAGTATTATTGAAATGATAAAGTCACATTTTTCTTCAATCAGGACTTATTTATTTATTTATTTAAAGAGCATTCATTGTACTTACAGCAATTTAACCAAAACGTACATTGAATTTAGTAACGATACATAAAATAAGGCAAAACGGAGATACATATTACCTATGTGCGGCTACATGCATCCAAGTACCAGCTATCCTGTCCTGCTATCTTATCCTGCTCAGATTGAGCAATAATGTTTCCACACTTGTATCTATGACGTGTTAGAAAAATTTCCTTCATTTCTAAAAGAATTTCAATCTTCGTAACGAAATCTTTAGCAGTCGTTTTCCCAAAACAGATAACAATAAGCCCCATAAAAACCAATTATAGGTCATAAATCGAAAAATATAAAACCTTAACGCTATCGCATGTATGTGCTAGAATTGTATCTTTTATCAACACACAATCACAAAGATATCTGACATATTATGATTGTTTCACAGATACAACAGAGCGAAGATTCTGGATACCACAACATGGGCGGCGGTCAAGGGTACAACAACTTAGGGTACGGCGCTAACGGGTACAACGGGTACAATAGAGGCTTGGGCAATTACGGCAACTCGTATGGCCAGGGTATGGAAGGCGAGAACATGATGTAAGACGAGAATTGTTGATGAAATAAATGTTTTGTTTTTGTTTGTTAATTTTGTGTTTTTGTACCCTACCATATAAATGTACCCTTTGAAATTACAATGACACCTGTACGTATACAACTAAAACCTTAAATTGTTTTGTCATCATATCAAACTTCAGTCAAATACTAAAAAGTAGCGTCAGCATAAAAGTTCGAGAAATATATTACAATGGACACACGTACAAAAAGTACAATTTTCAGAAAAAAGTACTGCATTTATTTTCACGTAATGCAACTATATAAAAAAAAAATTAAACAGCAAACGTTTAAATCAAATTCCACGCGCTATCCTTCACAGACTCACAGTGCTTTATTTCAAAGCCCGTTTAAGTTTTTCGTTTCCAGTGTTAATTACAGCAACGATGCCTCTCCTGTAAAATATCACTAAATGGAGAGCGAAATACCTCGTCGAAAACGTTCACTCATTTCACACCGGCTCGTGTCACGATATTGATCTCTACCGTCATACAATAAGGTTCAATTTACCTTGGCACACGGGTACACAACTACAAATCTTGTAAAATAGTTCACTTTTGTTCGGTTAAGAATGCGCTTTCCTCGTATTCAGCTACGTAACAAAAGCTACTTGTATTTCATTGTTGCTATGTCACACAATACGCTGCTGCAACATTTGCAAATTATCTCCACTTTATTAATAAAGCCAGAAGTCAGAAGAAACCCTGCTTCCCACTTTGTATATTGCTTTTCCTGAAATACATCTAATTTTAATTCAGGTATTTAGGTAATGTTTATTGAGACGTATATACAAAGCGTTTTATTTTATTACTTAGTCCTTAGAAAACATCTCTTTCGCGTCTGAGTGAAAAGCATAAAAAAAATACTTCTTGTAGATATTTATAACTCGTACATATATATCGCAAATATTTGAATTGCAATAGTTTGAGTAGGATGGAATTGTCACAAATCTGCTTTTATTTCCACCCAACATAGCTATAGAAACACAAATCTTTTCGACCAACGCTAGATACAACACACACAAAAATAAACAAGGCAATGAGAACCTTCGTCAACCTTGGGAATGTTGGTTAAAAACAGATATCATCCCGTAATTGATGAGGGTTAAAAAACGCGTTGACATTTAAATGTTAATACATTCAAAAGGTCATAAACTTGGATTGAGTCCTTCGTTAATAGTATTAAAAATAGATGGTATATGTAATTTTCCTATGTAACAAACGTGTTGCCCTACAACAGATTCTATCTTTACTGGTCGTTATTTATAACACACTTCTATTTGCTTCACCTGTATGTAAGCGACTCCTTTACACGATTTTGACCCACTTTAAATGGACAGATTTAATTCGAACTTTGCATACTTATCAAGGATCGGAGACAATTTCACAATTGCATGAGTTTTACCGTGCGTTTTTTACTATATTAATTACTAGCTTACCGCCCGCGGCTTCGCCCGCTTTGTCTAAAACCTAATAAATTATATACCTTCCTCTTGAATCACTCGTTCTATTAAAAAAACCGCATCAAAATCCGTTGCGTAGTTTTAAAGATTTTAGCATACATAGGGACATAGGGACAGAGAAAGCGACTTTGTTTTATACTATGTAGTGATTTTCTTATAAAAGGACAGGCTCTAACATATTAAAAGTCATATTTCTCATTAAAATCAAGAAATACATTATGAAAATACGCAACATGGGACATTAATTATTTCCGTTTTAATATCGAAGAGAAATTTGCAAGCGTAAGATTTCACGATATTAAATTGTGAACTCAACCTAATTCGTGTCAAGCCTTCGTCTACTATAAAACCTACATTTTACAAATACATATATTAAACGTGTGTCCCATTAACATGATTTTTCTTAGACATGAACAAAATATATATTTTTAATTTAGAGCAAATTTTATCCAAAGTTATATAGTAATTAGGTAACGTCGCAAAGAAGAATGTTTTGAAAAGATACTGCTATTATTTACATAGGTAATTGGTTCGATATGCACATTATCTTATTTAAATGGAAAATTGGTGTCGAAATATTGAAATCAATGTAAAAGAAGTAAAAACATGTTCAAAATACAAGATTTTTTTTGAGGTAAGTAACCTATTCTTTTTAATGTCAAAAATGTCAAAAACCACTCATCCTTAATGAAATCTAATTGAATTTTATAATTATCTGTGGTAATACCACTTATTCTATATCTACACCATATAGAGCATGCTCCAAGGAGATGTTCGTTTGCAAAAATAGCGGACCTAAATCTGACTTCTGATATATATTGTATAGATCCCAGACATCCTATAGACAGATGTTGCCAACCAGTTTTGTGGTCCCCCTCCCCCCACCCCGGTAATTAAATATGGCATACAAAGAAAAAAATAAAAATTTCCAAAACATGCCGTGTGGGGTATCAAATGAAAGAGCTTATTGAGTAGATCACGAATATATAGCATACTATAACATTTCTTACATTTTCTCTAAGATTTTTTAGAAAATTTACGAAAATGCTCCATTTTTGAGTTAACTTTAAACCACTATAGATTGAAAACTCATGAATATATTTTTTAAATTATTATTTTAAATAATTAACAATAGTCCATTGCTTACGATTCAATAGTTCGTAATATAATATAAGTGAGCTATATGTATGTGGTGGATTTGATGACCCCACAAAATGTTTTAAATTGCAAGGCGCAACTTTCACTGAAGTTACCGATTTGAAATCTAATCACACAGAGGCTGATTCAAGAATGTTCTGGCATATTTTTCATTCTGTCAAACACAACGACAGTGCAGAGATAATTATTCTAAGCCCTGACACCGATATTTTTGTATTAGGCCTTTATTTCTGGCATAAACTTGAAAATATACTCGCCATCTTTGAATGCTCCCCCCACTCCCCCATGCAACTATTTCACTGTACGAACTATTGAATCGTAAACAATGGACTATTGTTAATTATTTAAAATAAAAATTTAAAAAATATATTCATGAGTTTTCAATCTATAGTGGTTTAAAGTTAACTCAAAAATGGAGCATTTTCGTAAATTTTCTAAAAAATCTTAGAGAAAGTGTAAGAAATGTTATAGTATGCTATATATTCGTGATCTACTCAATAAGCTCTTTCATTTGATACCCCACACGGCATGTTTTGGAAATTTTTATTTTTTTCTTTGTATGCCATATTTAATTACCGGGGTGGGGAGAGGGGGACCACAAAACTGGTTGGCAACATCTGTCTATAGGATGTCTGGGATCTATACAATATATATCAGAAGTCAGATTTAGGTCCGCTATTTTTGCAAACGAAACTCCACTGAGAGTCCGGTCTAATATGAACTAGAAACTTAACCATCTTCCTATCTGTAAAACGTCAAAAATCGAAATCTATTTGGAAAAACCACGAAACCCTTTTAGAGTTAATTACATACGCTATTATAGACGTTATTATTCAATATTCTTAATAGTTTATAAAAACGATGAGACGAGATAAGGTTTCAATTAAGCAACGACCGTCCAGTTATCAACATGAAAATTTTTGTGAGTAATTCTTGTATATTTTTTTGGATCTCTGATAAGGCGTGTCATCTGATGGCTTAAAGAGATAATTTTTAGGCTACGTTATTAAAACTTTGGACATTATTACTTTTTTCAATAATGTTTTTGTAACAATAATGAACATACGAACTGTAAGGAGACCGGGAACTTAACCTTATTCTTTCTGTAAATTGTAAAATTTCAATATTCCTGTTTTTTTTTTTGTCGTATTATTATTTACTTACTTCCAGAAAGTTACAATCAATCGTAAATTATTCGTATTCATACAAAATTCTACACAAATAAATTCCTTACAATTCCATTCGACTTTCACCACAATAATTTCGATCATTAACTCCTTTCCAGGTACCAGTTATCCTGTGTTACCTGGCTGCATCAGAAGCGCAGCCATTCTTCAATCCCCTAGAAGCTGTATCGAGCATTGGATCAAACCTTGGTGATGAAATCGGTTCCAACGTGGAGAATATGATAGGTTCCACCTTGGGAATGGGAGATATGGGAGATATGGAAGGAATGGGAGGAGGGGGAATGGAAGACATGGGTTTAGATGACCTGGGAGGACAGGGGTTAAATGGAATGGGATTAGGCGGCTTCGAAAATGGCCTGGGACTTGATGGATTGGGGGATGGCATGGGACTTGGTGGTTTGGGTAATGGCATGGGGCTAGGTGGTTTAGCGAATGGTTTGGGGTTATTCGATTGATGTATAAATGAACAATAAAGCTTTTAAAATATAGGTATGACTTGATTCATTTATTTCCTTGATGCTTGTGCGTTGCGCGGGCATAACATCTACACTAATATTATAAAGATGAAAACGTTGTTTGTTTGATTGTAATGAATAGGCTCATAAACTACTGGACGGATTTTGATTAAATTTGGCGCAGATAATCTTTAGACCCTAAGAAAGAACATAGGCTACCTTTTATTGCGAAATATGTACCACGGGCGAAGCCGGGGCGGACCGCTAGTATGAAATATAAATAAAGTATTGGATATTCTTATGTTATGTCTCATGTTCCTTTTGTATGCAATGAATGTGTAGTATCAATATACGTAAATAATTTATCATTTACATTTCGTTATATATGTACATTTTTATTAAGGTTTCATTCTCATAATTCAATGTGAAAACTTCACATACAATAAATTAGCACAAAACTTGACCAAAACCGAATGAAATCAAATTCGAGATTTTCTCCGAAATACATGTAAAAAAAATTCAATTTATGTTTTTATAGCAAAGAATGTTTGACAAATTTGCGACTCTACAAAACTTACTTTACTACATTATGCGTTATTTATTCTCCCTTTACAAGTCTACCCTTTGAGTTACATTAAGGGACTTTATACGAACAAGTTGAAGGTTGAATTACAAAGTTGACATCCGAAATGCTTGTAAATATTCACGGCAAAAACATCTTGAGGCCTTTTAGAGTGTACGACACGATCGTACGACACGTCGCATCGAAAGCATACTTCTACTGCGCAAAAAGTGAGGGTTGTAGACGTCCTGATTTTTAACAGCTGCGGCATGAAGTTTTGCTAATTTACTGTAATTTAGCGCTACACGAGATTCGTCAAAAATGCATTTGCAAACAGATTTTTGTATAGCTAGGTACACGTAGTTATATGTATGTAGGTATCCATAAGAGAGTATTGAAATAACATCTGTGATCGTTTTTGTATGCACAAATAGCTAACTTATACACTTTTGTATTAGAAAAGTAATAAAATAAAGTTATAGTAACGCAGTACAAATGTATGACAAATTATAGAAATTCAAATATATTATTTGAAATATGTATACCGATCGCGATATCGTATCGGCTTATGTAAAAATACTTTAAAGTAATTTTGCAATTATGAGGTTTATAATAGCTGTGTTTTACCTGAAAATAAAACACATATTAAATACTTACCTGGGGTTCGTTTCCGGTGACTGAACTGTCAAAACGTACATCAACAAGCTCCGTGAAAACAAATCAAAAATTGTGTCCAAACTGTTCTATTCTTGTGCCGTGTAGTGCAATTCTATGGAAATATATGTCTACAATACTCATAAGAAGGATCACATCGCAAGTAATTACAATACAATAATAAAACTAAAATCTTATCTTTAACCTCAAAATAAATAACGGACTAAAAGTGACAACTGTCGCTTGTCAAACTAAAGTCATCATTCCATCACTGCCAAGTGTCAACAACAGCGCCAGTGTTACCATTCAAAAAATTACTACAGGGATACCGCACCAAACTTCAAATTTCCCCATATAATGGAACAAAAATTAGAATTATTTTTACTTAAAATAGACGAGAAGCTGGAAAAACAAGCGGAACTTATAACTCTCTCGGTAACTAAGAACGTTATGGAAGTGATAGACCAAAAAATGAAAACTATTATCGAGGAAAACAATAATCTCAAAACTAAGATATCAGAACTTGAACAGAAGCTTAAACTTGCAGAAAAAGATAAAAGGAAGAGCAACTAAGTCTTTTTTGGTATTGAGGAAAAGGGCAAATCTGAAAAGGAATTAGTAGAGGAAATTGGGAAAATCATAGAAGATATGGGAGTACAAATCTGCATTTCAGAAATATGTAACGTGTACAGAATCGGACATCAAATTAAAAACAAAAACCGACCAGTTGTTGTTACCATCGCAAGCTTATGGAAAAAACATCTGATACTCATAAACAAACCAAAACTTCCCCCAAGCATCAACATCAAAGAAGATTTCCCCAAAGAAATCCTAGAGAAGCGCAAACAGCTACAACCCCTGGTCGAAGAAGAAAAAAAGAAAGGGAACATAGCTTACATAAAATACGACAAACTTATAGTGAAAAAGCCGAAAGAAAACAGGGAGAAAAGAAAAAGGGAATCCTCGGATTCACCAAAAACACAGAAGAAAAGTTATACAAAGGAATCGTTCAAGAATCGAACACCAACACAGCTACTTCCTAAAACCCAACCAAGAGACATTGTTAGACCGAATATACTAAACTATGTTGAAAGAGCGAGATCGGACCCTCAGCTAAATACTTCAAAAAACTAACTACTGACAGAAAGCACCGAAAACTGACGAAAACTACCTCAACGAGTATTCAAACTCAACAAACAAAATGCCTCCCACCACGGCTGGTCCCCGCGGGAGACGTAGACCACCACCCTCCAACAAAAAGAACCCAAACCCTTAAAATTGCTACTTTAAACACTAGAACCCTTAGAACTGAAGAAAGTCTCCAAGAGCTTGAAAAAGCCCTTGAAAGCATAAACTGGGATATCCTAGGTATAAGCGAGATGCGACGACTAGAAGAAAAAATTGAAGAACGTAAAGACTACATCTTATTCCACAAAGGCGAAATAGCCGGCCACAGGGGCGTTGGGTTCCTAATTAAGAAGTCATTGAAACAACATATCCATGAACTTATTGGAATCTCCGACAGAATTGCCATCCTTAATATCGATATACCGGGATACCGTAAATTATGGTCAGTTATTCAAATATATGCTCCTACTGAGCAAGCATCAAGAAGAGATACCATCCATTTCTACGAAGAGCTAGCAAAAACACTAAGAAATTATTCTTCTAACAACATACTACTAATGGGCGACTTCAATGCTCAAGTAGGTGAGAAACAATGTCTGGAAGAACACGTTTTAGGTAACTTTGGCCACGGTAAAAGAAGTCCAAACGGGGAACTTTTAATTGAATTGCTCTTGGAACACAACCTTACGCTTTTAAACAGTCTTTACAAGAAAAATACGAAAAATAAGTGGACCTGGATCTCCCCCGATGGCAAATATAAAAATGAGATCGATTACATGGCAACAAATCATAAAAATGCCTTCTCCGATATTTCAGTTTTGTCAAGATTTAACTTTAATACAAATCATCGTATGTTAAGAAGCATTATGAAACTAAATGTAACAAAACCACCTAGAAAATTTATTAAACCACAAAAATCAGAGCAATTTAACGAAGAAACTCTTAAAATTATTAGCGAACATATTAAAAAAGCAACCAAAGACTTAACAATTAAAGAACAAAATATAGATGTCCTGACAAAATATGGAATATTGGAAAAACAACTAAATTTAGCAAAACCCAAGAATATTAAAAACAATAAATACAACCTAACGAATCAAACATTACAACTAATTGAAGAAAGGAAAAAACTACTTTCTAACAAACCAAGAAAAGAAAATTTACATCTAATAACTAAAATTAGCAAGGAAATTAGAGAAAACATAAGAAAAGATAGAAATGCGATACGACAACAAACTTTGGAAAACCATATAAAGATAACAGGAGGTGTAAAGAAAGCATTCAAAGAATTAAAAGAAATAAATAAGGAATGGATACCAAAACTTAATGACAATTCTATAACTGGAAACAAACGTCCTTCAACTCAACGAAAACATATTTCCGAAATAGCCACAAAATTCTACGAAAACTTATATGCCAATAGAGACAAAATTCAAAACAATGGAAACTTACATAGAAATGACATTCAGCAAGTAATCGAACCAGAACCTGATATAATTCCCAGTGAAATAGAAAAAGCTATTTACAGCCAGAAAACAGAAAAAGCATCCGGGCCAGATCAAATTTCTAACGAGCTTCTGAAAGGCACTATTAACGAATTGTTACCAATACTAACTTCAATATTTAACGAAATAATTAAAACGGGTGTAATTCCAACACAATGGAAGCAGTCATACATCATTCTTATATTCAAGAAGGGTCACAAAGAAGACATAGGCAACTACAGACCCATAAGTCTGATGTCGAACATATACAAAGTCTTCTCTAAAATTTTACTGGGTAGGATAAGCAAAAAGCTTGATGAAAACCAACCACGTGAGCAAGCGGGATTTAGACAAAAATACTCTACTTTAGACCACATACATACAGTGAAGCAAATTATGGAAAAATATAAAGAATACAATAAACCATTGTATATGGCATTCGTTGACTATTCTAAAGCTTTTGATAGCATAAGTCACAGTGCAATATGGCAGAGTCTGGAACAACAGGGCGTATCTACAAAATATATTGATATCATTAAGAACATTTATTCGCATAGTAAAGCAAGGATACAGCTCGAATTTCTTGGGAAGAGTTTCGGGATAGAGAGGGGAGTAAGACAAGGTGACCCTCTATCACCGAAACTATTCTCAGCTGTTTTGGAGAGTGTGTTCCGCAAGATGAACTGGGACAGCTTCGGCCTTAACATTGACGGCGCGAAACTTAACCATCTAAGATTCGCGGATGATATAGTTCTGTTTGAAGACGATCCCACAAAACTCGAAGAAATGTTAAAATCACTTAACGAAGAAAGTGTTAAAGTCGGCCTATTAATGAATAAAGATAAAACCAAGTTGCTCACAAACTCCAAACCAACACCTATAAAAATAGATAACCATCCTCTCGAATATGTAGAGGAATATATATACCTAGGACAGATAATTTGCCACAAGGATCAAACTTCAAAAGAAATCAATCGAAGAATAGCTAATGGTTGGAAGAAATATTGGTCACTTAAAGAAATCGTGAAATCTAACGGACTTAGTATGGCAATTAAAAGAAAAGTATTTGACACTTGTATTCTCCCGGTTATAATATATGGATGCGAAACTTGGTCACTTACTAAACTGCACAGAGAGAAACTAGAACGATGTCAAAGAGCCATGGAGAGGAGTATGGTAGGAATAAAATTAAGGGACAAAGTGAGAAGTAGCACAATCAGAAAGAAAACCCAAGTAACTGATATACTTAGACGTATAGACCAACAAAAGTGGAGATGGACCGGCCATATGATTAGAGACATACAAAATAAATGGAGCACTACTGTTTCCAACTGGTGCCCCCGTGACGGCAAACGCAGCAGAGGTCGTCAGCAAACAAGATGGGAGGATGACCTAAAACTGACAGCGGGTCCACACTGGAGAAGGGTAGCGAGGGACAGAATCCAGTGGAAGATGTTGGAGGAGGCCTATGCCAAACGGCACACTGAACTACGAGATATTTTATAATTGTATAGTGTATAAGAAAATATGTATATGTAGTGTATAAGTTGTTAGTTCAGAATAAATGGGCTTTTTATTATTTATTTTATTTAAATACTTACCTATATTTGAAGCTTACTTATTGAGAAGGCACCTAGCTTTTTCCGCCTATTTTTCCCTCTCTTTCCGTTGTATGTATGCTATCTCTCTCGCACACCTCTCCACCAGGTGGCGGGGCGCACGATAATGTGCGGGCGCTGGATGTTTTTCATTGAGTCGAAATCCACAACAGGTGGACGTTAAGTGTAAGCTTCAAATATAGGTAAGTATTTAATATGTGTTTTATTTTCAGGTAAAACACAGCTATTAAACACTTGACCGTAATTTGAAGCTTACTTATTGAGACCTGTTTGTTACCCACCTAGTGTACAATATATGGACGCCAATGTGAATTTGAATACATAAGTAATTACTTATTTCTTTATTTGAAAGAGTAAGGTGTGCAGATAGTATACCTACCAATAAATCACACAAATTTTTATATTATATAATATATTAACAATCCCAGATGAAAAGTTAATCAAATAAGAACCAAAAAGTTAATCATAATGATTAAAAGTATTAGAACTTATGAGATTGGTTCAAGTGTACCTTAGTTAACCTTTTGGGCTTGAAAAGTTAAAGTTACTACAATTTCCACTATCTTTAGCGTAAATCTGCGAAAGCGCCAGTAACGACTTTCAATTACGCATTTAGATGTTACTTACAAAATGAAGCAACAGCTGATCCCGACGAGGCAAAAATGACTCAACCTCAAACCTTTATTTATTCAATTAGAACTCTGTAGAAGCACAATTGAATCATTTTAACATAGAATTACCACCTGTCTCAACTCACACAGTTTTAACCCAACCTGCTACAAGCGGACAAGAAGAGACCTTGGTCCTTACTCTTGGGGTCAGAAATAAATTTAAAAGGTCACCCCTTGAATAAAGCAATAAAATATCAAAACAGGTAAACGGTTTTAATTATAATACAGATTTTTAACATCCAACCAAACCGTGCGGTATCTATTAACGTTTAGAGCCAACGCCACCAATCATAATCTAAACATGGCTAGTACTTTCAGTACAATGCATGAATTATTTATTTAAAACTGATAGGTCATAAACTCTGTACTGGAAACAAATATACTGAACTCAAGAGACTAAAATGACAAGGAGCTTATCTATGTCCCAAAACTGCAATTACTACAGCCAAGTACGTTACTTTTAATCAATTCGGTTTTAAGATATAATTATGATTTACATCAGAACTTATATACCGAAAGCCTCGGGACTACATAACGTGACTTATTTATAATAATAGTGTTTGTGCATAACACTAGGCAGTCAACAGCTATATGAACGTCAGATAGGAAAAGAGCCAAATTTATCCAGTCAGTAACAAAGGATTTTAACTATAGGTACTTATTCTAATTCAACCAACTACTACAAGCTACTCCGTATGTCTTTTGGGTAGACGGAGGCAAATAGGATTTTTATTCCAACTATATCATTTGATATTTTGAAAATGTACTCCACATTTTCATACCGTCAGAGTCATTTTGCAGATTATAGTGGTGCAGCACTGAACACTGTCTATTAGGTGGCTGGTGCTGCTGACCGGGCCTTCAGTTCCGCTTTCCAGAATACCTTCACCCTTCTAGGTGCTACTACTACTGAAATAGCGGTACTCTATCGCGTCGTTCAGGTCTCTAATTGACAGGATTTCTCATATTATCGTAACAACCTCGCTCGTTCTAACGAGAACAAATTATCGCCAAGGAATTCTGCTGCAAGAGAGATTATAAGCTTAACTATGCATTATTATGTTCAGGAATATGGTGGATTTTGAATACTATCGTCGTCTGAAAGTATCTCCTTTCGATCAACTTCATTAAGGATGCCGATCTGATCCCATCTTTGTTCCGTAGGAATGCTACGACAGTCTAAACGTTACACTGGACAAAGAAAATTGCCCTAAATATAGTCGGTTGTTCCAACATCTGTAATATGGCTAGCCTACCTTGCTAGCCCTTGATTGTAACTGCTACCAATGCAGGCATTGCTCTTGTGTTGTCCACAGTTGTGCGAGTGCAAAAATGAAGAACTGAGCTCGTGGGGAGCTATGTCGAATGAATCTGTGTTAAGATTATGACAGTATAGGACAGTTAGCTGTGGATGCGAAGACAGGACATTACTTTATTCATCCGTAAACACGCGAGGCAGCCACGGACAGCGATATAGCAAGAACTAAACTAGCAAAGTTTAGTTCGCTTACCAGACTTTGTCATGTTTTAAATGCAGTATATCCTCTGTATAGCATTGCATTAATTATGACTATTGATAAACTTAATTCACCCGTAAACACGAGAAGCAGGCACGGATAGCGATATAGCAAGAACTAAACCAGCAAAGTTTAGTTCGCTTACCAGACTTATATTTTAAAAGCCGTATAGTCTGTACTGTATTTCATTTATTGCCCCCCCCCCCCCCTCAACGCAAAGAAATGAGAAGTCATTTGGCAGAGCTTTCTCGTTAAGGGTAGGGGTTCCAAGTAATATCTAATAATAAGAGGCTTTTGTTTGGAAAGATTCGACTTTCCGTTATTTATCCTCTATCCTATGTAACTCAACAGTCAGTATTCTCAGCATTCGTTGAGTACTTAAACGTTTTACGTTAATAGTTGTATATAACTTTATTATACAATATAATAATCCTGGTGGGATGACAAGAAACTTGTCTAACAAACGATTATCCTAATCCCTCAGCGATTTATTGTTTGAGCCCTGAAGAAAAATCTCATGGGTGCAATAATGAGGTCAAATGGGTTGAAAAACGAGTCAAATAAATTGCCTACAAGACTGGGCAACTAAAATAGGCCTATGAGAGGTCAACTATACGTAATCAATCGTCATTTGTTACATTCAATCGCTTTGCGATTAAAAAATCTCTTCCGATGTTTTTATATGAAAATTGGTCGGCTAGTGCCATTGAATTACGATACCAAACATACCGTTGACACAAGGCTTGGTGAAAATCCTCGAAACCACCGCCACAAATCATCTGCGAGATGATATTTGATCCGACTCGCCTTCCTTTGTTGTGAATAGGCTTTGCATTGGTAAATACGATTTGTTCAATTCCAATTTCCATAATTGGTAAACCAATGGTGGTTTCCTGATTCCTGAAGCGTAAACTTTTAGGATACGAAGTATCAATTTCATGCGCCCATTATTTGACGTCTCTAACCTTTATTGTATTTATTAGGTCATATTACTATACTGCCCACTGTGAAGTAGATTTCAAAACCTTTTTCTACCTACCTTAGAAGAGTGATGATCCGATACGGTCATATCCAAAACTTCTTTCGTGGGTCCTCGTTGACGAAAGCAAATATCTATGATCATTTTAATGATCAATACTTTGTATATTTGCACCAATCGCCATCAAAGCCCCGCGAGGGCTGATATATATTTGCACCATTTCCCCGTGGGGACGGTTGTTATCAAAGCCCCGCGAGGGCTGATATATATTTGCACCATGTCTCCGTGAGGTACTGTTGTAATCAAAGCCCCGCGAGGGCTGATATATATTTGCACCATTTCTCCGTGAGGGACGGTTGTAATCAAAGCCCCGCGAGGGCTGATATATATTTGCACCATCTTTTCCGTGAGGGACGGTTGTAATCAAAGCCCCGCGGGGGCCGATATATATTTGCACCATTTCCCTGCGAGCGACAGCTGCGCGAGGGATGTTTGTAACTAGAAATAAGTAGGGCCTGCCAAAAAAAATGCTTAAGAGACACCCTGCGAGGGTGGATTTGACCTGGCTAACCCCTGCGAGGAGTAGTGGCCACATTTATGTATTCTGCTTCGAGCAAGAATACACCTTAGTGCTAATATAAAATTAGCAGTAAATAATCATTTAAATAATATAGCAATTAACAAGGTCCTTTAACTTATTTTCCAATGTTAGCGACAACTGTCCAGGATGAATTAATAAGAATTGATTTGACAATGGTAATTAATTATTATGTTTATATAAAAAAGGACTAACTATTTAATAAATTCATAATTCAAATCAATTCACTAAATTTTAAAATGAACTTCGATTCATATTTATTTTTGTTCATGCAATCGATGTAACATTTAGTTGCTTTATATCCGTTAACATTCCTTACGAACGCAACCATACCGTCGTAGGACGTTATATTTAATTGCACAAAATAATCTCCACTCACCCGCAATTTTTTACTTTTTGTCAAGGTGTACAAGTTTATAATATTATTCTAAAACGTTAGAAGTGAATTGTAAATCCTTTGAAATAAATGTATCTAAATCTAATTTATATTAAGGTATCTCGATAATTACTATACGATAACCCTTTCAGCACAAGTTCAGTAAACCAAAGAATTTAATTGTAAAATTTTGGTACTTACTCGTTTTAACCAAAAAAGTTGCATCACTTGAAACATAGGAAACGTAATTTTCAATCAAATTAGCCGTGTGTAATATGTCTATTTTCACATAAAAACGGATCAGAATAATACTCATAAAAGGACACGTATAGACTACGGATAGTTTTGAATGTGTGGTACATTCATGGTACGTATCTACTATACATGAGCGAATTCCATCATTATTCAGTTGAGCGGTAACTCCCGTACGATTTATAAAATAATATCACAACATGTTCTGACATGTCGTGACTTCTTGGAGCTGACTCATCTCGTTCGATAATTTTTAGTAATAAACTATGATAGGAATTCCGAACCGTTCCTAGCGATAACGACAATGTAATAAAGTCGTAGCAATGGATTGTATGCCTGTAAAGCTTTGAGTTGGCTCATATCCATACTAAGTATTAATTGTAATTTTTCCACGAAAAATTCACTTGTAACCTTGTAATAAAAATACATTATTAAAAATGAAATAAAATATTAAAAATATCTATATACAAGAGAGGGTATTTGATATATCTAGTAATATCAAATAATCACAAAAGTAATATTAACGATTCGAGTAAAGCCGAACGGTAACACCGTTAAAATAGCTTTACTCACAGTATTAAAAATTCAAATATTAATTAGTACATATTGCATAATGAAATATTTCAAAAGAAAAGTTACTATTTCAAGTAAAATGTAACGGTTGTATCGTTAATTTTAAATATCTTTATTCATGCTATTAAGTATTTAAGCATATTGAAAAATAAACTATTGCTGAAGGATTCATTAAAAACCTCAGCATTTTAAATAAAGTCCAACGATTATACCGTTGACTTTAAAGATTTTTACTCATTTTTAAGTAAAATATTATTAGAATAGATGTAAAAATAACTCACTGTACCGATCCGACGGGATACACTTTTTAACACTTTTAGCACTTGCTTTAAGCAATACTTAATAGCACCAAGGTTGTAGTCTTGTAGACAACCTTCTCGCGGCGGAAGCTAGACGCCAATGAAAAACATCCAGCGCCCGCACATTATCGTGCGCCCCGCCACCTGGTGGAGAGGTGTGCGAGAGAGATAGCATACATACAACGGAAAGAGAGGGAAAAATAGGCGGAAAAAGCTAGGTGCCTTCTCAATAAGTAAGCTTCAAATTACGGTCAAGTGTTTAATGTTATGTTTAATGTTTAATATAGCGTACTGTAACTTTCTAAGAGCCATTGTTATTGCTATTTAGTTAATAAGTAATTATAAATTTATATATTTTTATATATAAATTTTAGTCCAAAATGGATTTCGCATGTATGTTTTACTACATAAACTTGGCTATCTGTATGTCAAATTTAATTAAAAACTGCGTTTTGTTATAAACACAGCTTTAAATCTTGACATTATCAACCAAAGATGGCTATGAATTATTATTAATGTGATATTGAAAAATAATGTAATTCGTAAACATTAAATTCTATACCAAAATTCTACGCTTATTTATAGATGGCAGCAAAAACAATTTATCATTTATATCATCCATTATTCTTATTAGTTGTCTCCACCCACAGCATTGAAATTACCTGAAACAAAATAAAAATCTAATAAATTTATGACCCTGTACACAATATAGTATACATACAATGTGAAATGTAAGGAATATTGTTAATTTATTTATTTCTAAAAAAGACAAGGAAAGTCAATCTGAATTGCCCTAATTATAATGAATATAATTATCCTTTAGTCTCTTTCTCATTACATAATTTGTCCAAGAAACAAAATTAACAAAGTAGATTAGATTTATAGATCTAAAATACAGATTAAACATGATAATTAAAAACGCAGTTTCTGAACAGTTCTCTCATAATTAATTACATCATAATGTTGCGAGATAATAAGATATAATCGATTTAGTTAAATCGATTTATAATGACAATCGATTATTTCGTTAATGACCGTATAAAGGTTTATGGGAAGAACCCGAGTTAACAGTCAATCATCAACTGCCTAGTGATATGTTTTTCAATTTATAACAATGAAACTCACGGTAAGGATTTATTTATGTTCTCGTAATTTAACTGTGACAACTTAATTTCCTTTCAAGTCTAACATAATAATATGAAATAAATAATAGAAAGGCAAAGGAAAATATTGGAAAAAAGATTGTTTTTTTTTTTATGTAAATATAGAAAAATCGACTGACTTATAGGTTAACTCTATTATACTGAATTAATTTGAATACAACTTTACTGCAAAACGTTCTATAAACATATCTAATTAAATTAATTAAATTTAAGTCCAACATTCACAGGTAATTTTAGCATGCCTCGTTTGCGTAGCAATCGTGGAGGCGCAATCCGACCTAGTAAGAGAAATTCTTAAGCGGAAGATCGCATCCATCCTGGCCAGACGTTTGGCACACGATGGCCAACTGGGGGAGTCAAGTAGGGACTACGCAAGGGGCAGACATTACGCTGGTAGACAGTATGATAGTGGGGCAAGTGGTGCTGACGGATCCGCGTTCCATAATGCGGGTAGACGCGAATTCCACAATATTGGACATCATCACAGCAAACTTGTTCATGTAAGATTTTTGATAAGGAGTTTTGGAGCAGATTAACTTCAGAATCCTGTATCTATACATTCAACTAGACGTTTACTTAGAATGCTTATAAATCATGTCATATACATAAGGAACCACTGATTCATAGACGAACAGGGAACGACGCGGATGTGTCAATACCAAAAAATCGGACCTAACAAAAATAAGATATTGGTATTTGAAAGATAAAAGCCTCTCACACGCAATCGATTGCCATTTCTGCAACTGCGTTTTATGCGATTGATATATTGAAAACTTCTAGCTATATGGTAAATTGAACTTTTCCAGGTGACCAAAAAAGAATCCTCAGAGAGTCACAACATAGGCGGTTCAGAGGCTTACGACAACGCAGCAGCAGCCGGCAGACGGTACCACAAACACCATAGAGGCGCTAGCGAGGATGCCAATGATTTCTCGAGAGGACAGGACCAATCTATTTCAGCTTAATAATATACGCAATTAAAAAGGGATGAAGTGTTTTATTACTTATATTATTTCCAAGTGAATTAGTTTGTGGGATAAAATCACCAACAAGCCTTCCGCAGTTTTTCCAGTATAGTTCCGTTCCCTTTGCACTTAGCGTGATGATAGATATCTTATAGTCTTCCTCGATAAATATAATATCTAACACTGAAAGAATCTTTCAAATCGGACCGTATTACCGTAATAACATATAAACAAATCTTAACACCAGATTGGCAGCAGTTTGTTTTTCATAGGTCACTCATAATCTAAATTATTAAAATCTTGAAGATTGAATTGATTTGAGATTGATTGAAGATATTTCTGTTCACAAAAATATTTCAATGATTGTACTAAAATTGTTACAAAATCTTCCAAAATACACTCGCCTTTCATAACTGTATGTCCTCTACCAATAAACTTGAGTTTCCTCTATAGAAGATTAACTTAAACCAAAGTTGCATGTACCAGCTAGTCAAGATTAATTCCTCGAGTTTACACATTGCCTCTCCATCCCCTGCCATTTTTAATTAGGCAAAGAGCCTTAAACGAAAAGCGAAAGCAAAACCAGGTCAGATGTGTATTTAGATTACTGTATATATACTGGTTGTTGCCTGTCGATTCTCTTGTCTATTTAGTATTTAGCTTAATGGACGGATAAGAAAACCTTTTTGTTTAGGTACGGTGAGCAAACAAGATACGATAGCAGAAATAAAACAAATGGCGTTAATAAAATCTATTTTCATACAGATATTAATATTGTACTTTGGAAAGCCAAGTTCAATATCGTTGAAAAAAAAAAATTGTCAATAGCGGTAGGTACCGATCGGAAATGTACAAGCATTTTTACAAATATAAAAAATTTCTTAAAATCTGCGAGACTGGTGGATAATTATCGTACTTTGAATCTTAATAGATCCTGTAGAGAATGTGGATATAATACATATGGAAAATACATATTCATTGTAAAAAAAAATTGATGGAGCTTGATGGAGATATTCATTGTAAAAAAAAATTGATGGAGATGGAGTGACAGCTGCCAGATATAATACATTTAAAATTAAAAATATATAATGGATCATTTAATTTCAATTTTTTTCTTGGCTGTTGTTTTTTTGAACGAGCCCATAGATTTTTTTGTCTGTGTATTTTTTCACTAATCTCTGGGTTCTTCTATGAAATAATTAATTATTGTTCTGAAGGTGAATCGACTTTAAGTCATCATAGAAAACTATTTACTCCCAAAATTCACTAAAATACCGAATTACACTGGCATTTAATGATTCTTAGTTTTCCTACAATTAATTAAGGAAATGGAACTTCCATCAATCTAATTCTCAGCCTCTAGAACCAACTAATTTTCTCCTAAAATCAATTATTTAATTTAATCGTATTCTATATGCAAATTAACTTCTTGTTAAAAGATATTTTGTTCTTGTCACTTTAGTGTTCTAAAGTTTTATACAATTACGAAGTTTAGAATGCGAGGTAAAAAATAAGATTTTTCAAAAACATTATCTTTATTTAGATTTCTTCATTTTCTTTCTGATAATAATTATTTTTGGCGGTAAACGTATCGATTTAAGGATTTTCATTTACTGATTCATAATTTTCAATAATTGCCTTATTTTAATTATTCATCGTGACTGAATGAACCACGATTGTCGTAAAAAATAACACTTTTTTTATCGTCATCAAAATTATCGTTTAGGAAATTTACGAATGAAGCGTTTTCATAATTCAATACAATTTTACATTTCTTAATTCCTACTAGGCATGCTCGTTTGTTCAACTCAAAAACAACTGATCAGATCTGAATGAAACTTGGCATAGTGATAGATTTTAAGCCGCATCTAGCACGCAAAGATCCACACAATCCAACTAGTTATTGATAGATGTATAAGACAATATTGTAAATATTCTTGGATTATAGTAATTACATGGTAATAATTAATATGTATTTTGTATTTCAATTGTGTATCGCCTATGTACGCCCCTGTATTTCAGTAGCGCCTGGTCTCTTAGGATTGTTATATTTACTGGTAAGCCATTGGTATATATAGCAAAAGTTTCGTTGATGTTCTTTTTAATTCTTAGTCACGACATCGAATCTTTTTGGGCATATTTTTGTTCCATAGTTAAATACAATTGTATTAACATACATACAAAAATAATCATAGTCAAATATTTTATAAAATTAAATCGTATATTTTTTTAGAATCGCCCGTGTGAATAGAGCCTAATACGGATATATAAACTGGATAAAAGTGAATTCGAGCGAACAAAACCTCATTCCGCACACAATCGCCTATTATCTCAACAATATGAACACCTTTGTGAGTATTCCTATTAATTTTATAATAAAAAATCTATTTTTATATTTAGATAGTATATTCTATTTTTTTGCTTTTATTGTGGTGGGAATTATATTTTTTGTGTGTATGTTTGTTCCTCTTTCACGGAAAAACCAGTTATGTAGCTTATTTACAAGGCTATAAAAATACCTACTCGCTTTTTCCCGCGGACTCGTCCCCGTGTGAAGCCGCGCGGCAAAGCTAGTAACTACAATTCCGTTACTGAGCTTTTTCCATATTTCAAAACCTCATACTTAATTTTATATTGAAAAACATTATATTTGAATAGAAAAAATTGGATGAAGTATTTATACATATACCTACTATATTTTTTTTACTTACCGTAATATATTTTTTAATTTCACCTTTTTCACTTTTACAGGCAATCATCATCGCTAGCGCAGCTACCCTTCTTTTCTTTATGGTAATGACTTATTTATATCAATCTTTTTTAATCTGTGACGGGTTTTGTGTCTCATTTTTTAGAGACACAGAGTAATACGAATTCAAAATTATTATTTTAAATTACCTGCATTTTAATATGCCTTATTAAAATCGTGTTGAAATAGCGTCAATATATTTTTGAAAATTGTATATCTCTATGGATGCATTTAAATTATTCATAGACCGATTGTGTAAAACTTTTTAACAACATAATATATAAATAATGATAAATAACAAAATATCTCAAGTTCTATTAAAATAATTTACAAAAGTTGATATCAAGTAGGTCGGTATTGTTATGATAATAACTCGTAGCCTTGTAAACTAAAAATAACTTTATGATCTCTAGTTCAATTATTCGAGTTGAAATCTTTTAAAATTTTGAAAAAAAATAATTCAGTCTGCTGCTTAAGTTGTTACGAACGAACGATTAAAAAACGACCAGTATCCTCGAAGGACCTAATTTCCAATACGTATTTATGATAATATCATGAGACGAAAGTAACATTTATATTTAACCTTCTTCGCAAAATAATTCCACAAATCAGTAGTTACATTGACGTATAACCATGACCATCAAAATGCGAAATTTGTTTGTTTTATTTTAATAATACTAGAATAGTAATAGTAGAAATACTAGAATACTAGTAATAGTAGATATTCCACTAAATCAGCCATTTTCTTTTATTCAGGCAACAATGACTGACGCCTGTATCATACCGATTCCTCCACCGGACGGCTTTACAAAAATCGCTAAGAAAGTCTATGAAAAAATCAGAAACTAAACCGAAACATTTCCTGGCCATTAATATAATAATGCCAATGTAACAATGATATCCGAAAGGCTAGATCCAATGAAACATCTAACTGAAATCTTTCACGACTTGTTCACTTCTAAAATTAAGTTCTAAAAATTACCCATAGAGATTTGTAAACGAAATTGCGTATACGCACTTGGCATTATAATGTTAATGTCACATCGAAATATTCTTGTTTGTCACGAATAAATTTATTAACTATTCTTCGGGTTTTTAATTTGAAACCTTATTTTGTGCGCTAACTGTCAATGTCAGGAGCATTATGGATACCTATGTCAAGGAATATTAAAAGTGGAATGCCAGATCTAACTGGGCCCTCTTCACAATGGGCAGCGTTGGACGAGTAGAGGTAATCATGATAGTGTGGAGGGTCTTAATGTCTATGATCGGCCGTTATTGCACATGTTTATTTATAATTGGCGTAATGGCGGCAAACATCGACCATCATTTGTTGGGCCAACGCCTCCGATTGTTAAAAGGACCCATAACATTTTATGACCGTTATTTTATTTTTTCTTCCTACTTTATACTAGTTTTTTCCACACAGGCAACTCAGGCCAATGCCTGCGTCGTGCCGATAAATCCAGAGAAGGCTATGGAGTTCATGGGGAAAATGGTGGAGAAGGGGCAACAAATAGTTACGAGCCAATAATTATTTTATATCTAGTACAATTAACAATCCGGAGGTAATGTTGGCATATAATAAAAGTGAAAGTCGCAATGTAAATTGATAATAAACATATAATTGTACTTGAATATATTTTATTTACTTTTTTAAGTATACATGCTCATTCTTTAAGATCCTTTTTGTTTATATTCAAAGAAGATATTTGTGAAAAAATAGTTAATTATCAGATCAAGTTATCATAAACAAAAGAACAATTCTAACAACTTTTAAAGCTTCAAATATATGTATACCAATATTATCTCACCATTCAGTTCTAATAATATTCTAGTCCAAATATACATACCTACCCAAGACAATATATCAACATCATACTAATATATGAAAAGATGCATATACACTATACATGTCTATCTAGGAATCGAACCAACACCTCAACCTTACAACAAAAAACCAAATTAAAAACACAACGGCAACGCAAAAGCGGAATCATTTATTCAAGACGTTTCACTAAACAAACAGAACTACAAGTCACTTTGCCACTTACAAACAATCTTGAATAATACAACAATAATTTCATTATTCGTCCCCCACCGAGGACTTTCTGAAACTTCTATACGAGTGTAAAAGCCTTCGTCCCAATAATAGAATTACGTCTTTTGTGTAACGGGCCTTGAAAAATTCTATTACATTAAAATGCTCTTGTATTTCGTTTACAAGTTTACGACGCCGGTTACAAAAGTATTCCGCAAATAAATACTAGTGTATCGTTGTATTTATTATACTCAATAAAACATTCATTACATTAGACTTCTTATACAAGCACTTAAGGATCGTCGTACCATAATTTTACTATTTACCATCGGTTCAGAAAGCAGTCTCTACAAAGAAGAACCGAACTACTGAAAATGTAGACTTAAAAATTGGTATTTGTAACTAGGGTTCCTACCTACTGATGAATAATGAATATAATCCAATCCACCAATCCATGAATAAAAGCAGATGTCTATAGCGGGTGATCCACTGGCGAGCCGACGAGCCGACGGTTTAGATCGTTGACTCGTTGGCTCGTCGAATCGCGTTGGTGATCCATTAGCGTACCAAACAGTTTACTCTCATCGTTGGCGAAGTCATGGCGTGTTACTTGGGGGTACTTTTAAATCAAGAGAAAGAACAAAAAAAGAAGAAAAGACGCAGATATTGAATGGTGTTTTATATCAGATATTGTACCGTTGGGATCATGTTTTTGGTAGATCTCTAAAAGTTTATTGTACGCGGAAGTTTTTAGCAATTTATTTTTATAGTCTCTGCTGATGTACTTCCATAGACAATCATGTTCCTAAAAACATTTTATAAATTCCGACACAAACTCGCGACGAAACGAGCGTAAATCCATTTTTGTAGCTAGACGCAGCGCGTGCGGTCTACACGAAAGTCGCAAAAAGACTGTAGGCTCGCCGGCTCGCCTGATCCACTGGCGGTTTTCTGGACCGCGGACTTAGAATTTCAAGCATGCACAACGAGCCAGCGAGCAAATTCGCCGTTCTTTAAGCCCGCAGACTTTTAAGTGCTCCATTGGCGGTTTAGACCTTTGGCTCGCGAGTTCGTTAGCGTACCAGCGGTTTTGCTCGCCAGTGGATCACCCGCTTATCAACAAATACTGAACTGACGAATCACGATTAAAAAAAAACACGCTTAAATAACACATGAAATTATTGTATTGTCATCGATCCTTTATCCATACTAATATTATAAATGCGAAAGTAACTCTGTCTGTCTGTCTGTTACTCAATCACGCCTAAACTACTGAACCAATTTGCATGAAATTTGGTATGGAGATATTTTGATACCCGAGAAAGGACATAGGCTACCTTTTATTGCGAAATATGTACCACGGGCGAAGCCGGGGCGGACCTCTAGTAAGTGTATTTAAAGTTGAATTAAATCTGTCAGTTTAAAGGTCAAAATCGAGTCTAAGGGAATCGGTTACATACAAACATACAGATGAAGCTAGTACAATCGTGTTTCAAAAACACGAGTGAAGATGTTTTTTCTGCCAACTGCAATAGTTTTTAGTCGGAAACTGGTGGAAATCGATGAGCAGTCAGCAGCCAAGTTTTTAAAATGTAACTTTTTATCGTTCTTAATGACTTGTGTTTCGGACAGATAAATGAATGTTACTTAAAATGTAATACATCTAGGTTAATTTATAATTATATAGATTATATTATCGAGTTATAAAATTGTGTTAAAAGTGTCAGTTTGTGTTTTTATACTAACGACAATAAAGTACTTGTACTGCGTTTTAACGCAGAATTCAAAATTTAAAAGGTTACAATTTCTTTAAAATATAAACACTGCTTCTTTAAAATAATAATTCAGTGTACTGGAAATCACTACATAGTATAAAACAAAGTCGCTTTCCCTGTCCCTATGTCCCTTTGTACGCTTAAATCTTTGAAACTACGCAACGGATTTTGATGCGGTTTTTTTTAGTAGATAGAGTGATTCAAGAGGAAGGTTTATATGTATAATAACATCCATTAAATAGTGGATAAGTACTGTTATTTTTGAGGTTTCTAATGTGATGTCGTAAAAAATTACATTTTTTCCGCTTACATTGCAAACGCAGGCTGAACCCTACGAGTTTTATCAAAATAATGTACTAAGTATTATACACATTGAAAAGGTCTACAGAAAAGTCCGCGATGGTATATGTCTATCTCTTATGGATAACCCACAATAACTTTTTTTTGTCATTTACTTTTTACGACAAATAATGGCTAATTTTCGATGCGATTTTAACCAATACAGCATTAATCCTTAACCAATCAAATACCTTGAATACATTGCTCATTTAATATAGATCTATATGGCCCTTTACACCGTATGATTTAAGTGAATATTTTCGAAGATATTACAGATTTAAAAATTGCGGGACGTAGCGTTTGCGGCGCGGCGGTACCGGCCGGCCGCGGCCGCCCGGCTATCTATTTTATACCCATGCAATGCGAAGCCGGAGCGGGCCGCTATGTTTTTATATACAACGTTCACAGTTTTTCTGTAGTGTATTTAGTATCAGCATTGCACCCGTGCGAAGCCGGGGCGGGTCGCTAGTTGGAATATATTTATTACAGTGCATTTTATTATTCATAACATAATATCTTGGATACATTTCCATTACCTTTGAGCAAATTAGAAGCATATTCTCAACATAATTTAAAACAATGAATAAATCACTATAAAATCATATTTGTTTTATTTTTGAAATCCTTACGAATTAAGCGTACAAATTCAATGATCAAAGGCATAACATTAAAGTAAACGTAGGCGTAGCAAAATTCAATCTTAGAAAATTGAGTGAATAGATTCTATATAAAAATATTCAATTTTTCTCTATTAACATCTTGTTATCTACCCATGGTTTGCCTAGAAGAAGTCGCTGATTAACAATTAGGTTGCCATAAATATATTGTGCAGATATTTTTATTAACGTCTTACAGAATTTATTACACGTCACCATTACTATACAACCAAAATATTGATTCTGCTACTAATTGTACTACACATACATCTTATGCAGAGTTTCTTACATCACCATGTTACAAATAGCTCTATTCCAGAAAACAGACAAACCCACAGGCCCGAACTAATATCTTAAATATTTACTTGTGTTTGATTTTACGCGAGTATTATATGTTTAGAAATTAAAGATTTTAACGGATTTTAAACGCGATTTATTCATTATATTACTATCCCGACGTTTCGCACACTTTACAGCAAGCATAGTCCCGTGACTATGCTCGCTGTAAAGTCTGTAAACATCGTAGTCTCCGTAGAATACGATGTTATACGTCTTGATGGTTATTCTAAAAATCGTGTTTAAAATGCGTTAAAATCTTTAATTTCTAAGCTAATATCACAGTCTCAGCACTTGTAGGCCGTTTTAAAATCTAATTATCCTTAACAACCATGTTTGTGAATCCATTTTCTCTAACAAGGTCCCCTCCTTTGATCTGCCGACTTGTAGTGGCCATTATAATTATGTTCAAGGAATCAATATTTGTTAGACCCTTGACGTTTACAATATTTTATTTCAGGAATTTTCAACAAAGACGGAGATCGAAAGGTTATCTTACTAGGTATATCTAAAAGAAAATATGCATATAAACAGATAACTAAGTATATTTCTTTTCAATTCAGCTCAAGATAGTAAAAGTAAAAAAAAAACAAAATCAAAAGTACTGTTCATTATTAACGGCATCCATTACTTGGAAATTTGTTAATTGTTCATTGACCATAATTAATTACAATTTAATACTAAACTAATTGAATGTCTTTAGGGCATCAATATAAAAACCAAACGTTTTAACGTATCTACATCATTCGGTCTGGTGTATCAACAACAACATGAAGCTCATCGTAAGTTTGCAAATTTCTATTACCATTTTATTTCCTTTATTTAATTGTCCAAATATTCTAAAACAGTTCTTATTTCACAGGTGGTCGTTTCCGTACTTTCCTGCGCGCTCATGCTCGAAGCGGTTCCCTTCGGGGTGATTGGCTTGGGCTCAAGAGCAGCGCACGCCTTTGGCAATCATCTATTAGGACTTGGCAGTCGTGGCGAGCGCGGCCTCGACGATGTAGCCGACAACTACAGTCCTGAGGGCATCCAAGACAATTTGACCAACTTGGACGCTGATGGCAATCCGATAGTTGAGGGAGCGCGTATTGGTGCTGGTATATTGAACGAAGGCGCTCGCGATATTGGTATCGGTGATTTGGGACTGGGAGGTGGAGAGTCGCACAGCAGGAGGTACGCCAACGGCAGGAACCGAGCCGCTCAGAACTATAACAGAGGCGAGGGCGGCGCGGAGAACCAGTACGCACACAACGCTGGCGCTAAGGAGTTCCACAATGTTGGACATCGCCACAACAAGGCCGTGACGGTAAGTTCCTAATCGTATTATAGTAAACTGGTAGCTAGATACACCTTACGCTGAAAGAATTATATTCCTGTGTCAGATTTAATCATTAAAGCGAGCAAGTAAACAGAAGACATCCTTAATCGCATTTAAAATTCGACTCAGACCACAGAAAACCATACCAAATATCTAACTTCACACACATCTTTCTACTTAACTAGTTTACCAATGCAAATTTCAATTCGTTAAACAAGTCATCATATAGCAACTACTATTACTCCCCAATCATCTATTATACCCCCAAACCATCTCCAGGTGACCAAATCCGAGAACGACGAGGACCACAACGTAGGCGGCTCCGCTGCTCACAACATCGGCGCCAGCGCAGGCCGCAGGTTTCACAACCACGCTAACGGTGCCGTCGACCGAGCCAACGACTACGCCCAGGGTGACGACCAATCTACTGGCTTGATCCAGTAAGGAGTAGAAACTAAGAAGTATTTCTATTTCTTAAATGTGTTTTTCAATAAATACGTTTTCAACTAAAATGTATTTTATTCCCAAAACTATTATATTGTCGTTTTATCGTTGCATATGAACGCCAGAAATGAATTCTGAGTAAAAAAAATACAAACACAATAGATGTGAATCAGACAAATAAAAATACTAAAATAAAACTAAAGTTAATATAATTAATAAAATTAAATTGCAAAGGCAAAAAATCTAATTAATAAATATATTCATATCATTATGAAAATTACTCAGTCGGCATTAATTTTAGAAATATCCATTAAGGTTGATGTTCCGACCGTCCCTCCATACATTTTTGATTACCCCTAAACACTTAACACAGACACTATTTCTTTAAAACTAATCATTTTATCACTTCTCTATAATGAAATGTGTGCGCGTTCGACCTTTTTAATCAATAATTTACAATATTTACTTAGAAAAACAACAGTAAAATACCGGAAAAATTTGACACTTCTACAGTAGTGTGCGTGACTTTTGCCAAGCGAAACACGACATAAAGCACGACATCTAGCGCATAGACTATATACTTATTACAGATCTAGCGCGTCAATGTCTAAACGAAAGGCGATGTTTAGACATTGACGCGCTAGATGTCGTGCATTCGCGTTCGTTATCTTATGCATAATGAGCATAATTCTAATAAATCAAAGTTCTGTGTAAAAATTGAGTAATTTCATTTCCAATCGTTCAAAGAAAATAACAATAAAATAAAATAAAACTAATGACCTTAGAAACTATGTTTTTTTTTTATTTATTACTCATTATTGTTCGTCCGTCGTAGGTCTGTAAACTGTATTGTACACTGAAGGTAAATGGTACTGTAGGTACTTTAGTTCGGCGTCGTCGCTCGTCGGCTTGATATAAAATTACATTCTTGATTTCATTGACACGCGCTATGATTTGCGCGCGGAATTTCTTGTGTTGTGAATTTATTTTTGTATGCTATGCATTTTAATTGATTCAAATTGCAATGTTTCTCTAGTATGCATTTGAGACTATATTGTAAATTGTAATAATTGATCGTGGGTATAGTAATTAATTATTCTAATAACGCAATTAGTAATATATGTATTTTCGGTGGGATTCAAAACAAAAAATTGGCCCGTGATTTTTATGAAATTTCACCACATTGCAAATCACATCAATCATAGTTCATACACATGTATGACGAAAGTGATTAGTATTGTGGCTAACATTGACTCATCAGTTCATCACTGAAACCAGTGATAAATCAGTACCTATATCATATTGTGTTTGAATATTTTTAAACAATGATATAAGTATACAATTATTATAAATCGGTAAACTATCAAAGTAATCACAAACTTGCAAACATTGGTAAAATGTCCAGTAGTTTATGAGCCTATTCATTACAATCAAACAAACAAACAAAGTTTTCCTCTTTATAATATTAGTGTAGACAAACACTATGAATACGATCACGAATGCAAATTCGGGGATTTTCTAATTATTGCTAAATAATAATTGAATTCGTTTTGAAATACTCTATAATTTTTAGTGTATAAATAGACATTTATAATGTGGTGCTCATTTTTTTTGTACTGCTAACGCTATTGTAGGTACCTATTTTCGTTGTTTTATTTCAAGTGAACACGGCCATACAATTTTGTCACGAGCCGCCTATGATTGTAGGTACTTTTGTTAGGCTCCTTCGTCGTCCGCGTCGGCTCGAAAGTTCTTGATTTCATTGTCACGCGCTATGATTTGCGCGCGGATTTTCTTGTGTTGTGAATTTATTTTTGTATTATTATTATTTTTTATTTTTTTTTTTATTTTATTGATTCAAATAAAATATTTCACTAGTATGCATTTGAGACTATATTGTATTATGTATAATTTATCGTAGGTATAGTTCTTCTTATAACGCAGTTATATTTTCGGTGGGACAATTTGACCCGTGATTTTTCTGAAATATCACCACGCACTATATGTTTTTAGGCCCGAAAAAGTTTCATCCTTGTTTTATTGGAAATATCTAAGGAGCTTCTCTTTTTAAATGCACGAGTAGAACACCCAGAGTTTTATTTCAAAAACACGATTTTTAAAAAAATATTTAAAATATTGGAATTCTCGCGGCCGACTGAGCTAAATAAATTCGTATAAAAAAAATAGATACACTAGATAATTTATTATGTTGCTAATATATGTAGTGATTACAGGCGCAAATTATCCCTTTTTGAAATTTTCGATATTGTCGATAGAGGCGAAAGTATTGTAATTTTTACTGATTTTCGTTTTTATTTTTTTATATTATATGCAGGCGTTAGTAGAATCTCTGTTTAGTACCAAAAGAAGCCTTGAACTGAGGGCTACATGTGACAAAAATACCACATTCTAACCACGAAGTTATTACGAGATATCGATTTTCAAAGAATTCAATGTCAGGGTTGTCTCTAATAAAGAAAAAGTCAAAGCTGTTTTTTAACAATTATATAAATCGTCTATCTATTACCAAGTTTTTGTATATGGTTTAAGTCGTTAGTTATAGTCGATATTTAAATATTATTCAACGATTTTTAATAAAATATTTAAAAAATTGGAATTTTCGCGGCCGACTGAGATAAATAAATTCGTATAAAAAAAAAAAAGATACACTAGATAATTTATTATGTTGCTAATATATGTAGTGATTACAGGCGCAAATTATCCCTTTTTGAAATTTTTGATATTGTCGATAGAGGCGAAAGTATTGTAATTTTTACTGATTTTCGTTTTTATTTTTTTATATTATATGTAGGCGTTAGTAGAAGCTCTGTTTAGTACCAAAAGAAGCCTTGAACTGAGGGCTACATGTGACAAAAATACTACATTCTAATCACGAAGTTATTACGAGATATAGATTTTCAAAGAATTCAAAGATAGGGTTGTCAATGTTTTTACCGTTAATTCCGTTTGACTTTTAATGAGATTACTATGATCAATGCTCAAAATATTGACGAAAAAGGAGATTTATTTGTATTAATTTGATATTATTGAATTGTCTTAAAAATCTAAGATTTTTTTTTATTCAGTTAATTTATTACATATCATATGGATTACCTACCTATAATAATATATTGAATAATATTAAAATATTGACTATAACTAACGACTTAAAACATAAACAAAAACTTGGTAATAGATAGATAATATATATATAATTGTTAAAAAAAAGCTTTGACTTTTTCTTTACTAGGGTCAACCCTGACATTGAATTCTTTGAAAATCTATATCTCGTAATAACTTCGTGGTTAGAATGTGGTATTTTTGTCACATGTAGCCCTCAGTTCAAGGCTTCTTTTGGTACTAAACAGAGATTCTACTAACGCCTGCATATAATATAAAAAAATAAAAACGAAAATCAGTAAAAATTACAATACTTTCGCCTCTATCGACAATATCGAAAATTTCAAAAAGGGATAATTTGCGCCTGTAATCACTACATATATTAGCAACATAATAAATTATCTAGTGTATCTATTTTTTTTATACGAATTTATTTAGCTCAGTCGGCCGCGAAAATTCCTATATTTTAAATATTTTTTTAAAAATCGTGTTTTTGAAATAAAACTCTGGGTGTTCTACTCGTGCATTTAAAAAGAGAAGCTCCTTAGATATTTCCAATAAAACAAGAATGAAACTTTTTCGGGCCTAAAAACACATAGTGCCACGTTGCAAATCACATCAATCATACACACGTATGACGAAAGTATAGTGGCTATAATTGACTCATCAGTTCATCACTGAAACCAGTGATAAATCAGTATATCATATTTTATTGTGTTTGAATATTTTTTAAACAACGATATATACAATATTATTATAAATCGGTAAACTACCAAAGTACTTCCGAATTTTCAGACAGACAAACAAGTAGTTTGAACACGCAGTTTTCTTATACTAGTAGCAAAAATCAAAACCATAATATTATGTTTACCTACTATATTTTACTAAAAGTCGAGTGCGTCGAAATCGTAAATAATAATATGTTTTTCACCTTCCTGGTTATTTTCCCATAGTAAATAGTGTTTTAGGTTTGTTGTTGTAGGTAGGAATAATAATAATTATTCTTACATGTTGGTTATGAAATGTATATTGAAATAATTTACTTTTACAAATCATTAGTGATATTAGTTTTGAGTGAAAATGCTTGGATCAGCATAATATTATATGGTACTTCAAATACATGTTTTGATAAAAAAAACAATAGTGTAATAAAATAAAACTGCGTTTTATTGTAATCAATGTTGACAATTTTAAATTCCAAAATTATTGATCAATAAAATAGTATACACCAACAAATATAACTTTTATTTTTATAACAATCGTTCATAATATAAACCGTAGCAGGTGGCGTTTTGAAGTTCTGTCTACTCATACAGAAAAATGGAAAACTTGTTTTTTTTGTAAACAATTTATTACTCATGTTGTTTGGCAACTCGAAGCGTGGTCGTCCGTCGTAGGTACTTTTGTTCGGCGTCGCGTCGTCGTCCGCGTCGGCTTGATATAAAACATTCTTGATTTCATTGACACGCGCTATGATTTGCGCGCGGAATTTCTTGTGTTGTGAATTTATTTTTGTATGCTATGCATTTTAATTGAATCAAATTGCAATATTTCTCTAGTATGCATTTGAGACTATATTGTAATAATTGATCGTGGGTAGGTATAGTAATTAATTATTCTAATAACGCAATTATATTTTCGGTGGGATTCAAAACAAAAAATTGGCCCGTGATTTTTATGAAATTTCACCACATTGCAAATTATATATTATACAATTACAATTACAATTATTATAAATCGGTAAACTATCAAAGTAATTACAAACTTGCAAAATATGCTTTTCCGAATTTTCAGACAGACACACAATTTTATTAGTTTGTTTTAGCAAAGTAGGTACCTATACCTATACGCTTACGTCGCGCGTCGCGTCGTCGAAAACGGTGCGCCCAGAAACAAACATACCTAATTCAGTTACAATCCTTTTTTTGTTCCGTAATTTATTGTATTTATTCTAATACGATTTTTTTTATTCGTCGGCCAGTTCTACTAGGTATAAAAAGATAAAATTGAAATATAATTATTGTAGCGACAGCCATATTATGTTACTATGTTTTCGTAAATATGTTTTTCACCTTCCTGGTTATTTTCACATAATCTTATCTTATATATAAAAATGAATCGCAAAATGTGTTGGTAAGCGCATAACTCGAGAACGGCTGAACCGATTTCGATCATTCTTTTTTTATTATATTCCTTGAAGTACGAGGATGGTTTTTATGTAGAGAAAACGTAAATATTATGTACCACGGGCGAAGCCGGGGCGGACCGCTAGTATATATATATAAATGAATCGCAAAATGTGTTGGTAAGCGCATAACTCGAGAACGGCTGAACCGATTTCGATAATTCTTTTTTTATTATATTCCTTGAAGTACGAGGATGGTTCTTATGTAGAGAAAACGTAAACATGTACCACGGGCGAAGCCGGGGCGGACCGCTAGTCTAATATAAAAATGAATCGCAAAATGTGTTGGTAAGCGCATAACTCGAGAACGGCTGAACTGATTTCGATAATTCTTTTTTTATTATATCCCTTGAAGTACGAGGATGGTTCTTATAGCTAGAGAGCTAGTTAGTTTAGTTTTAGTGCAGTGGCAGTGTAAATGTTGTTGTTGAGGTTATGTAAATTTAACACTTTAGTTAACTACCAAGATATAAAGAAATGAGGATAGGACACAATAACTATTGGTTGAGGTATTTATAAACTCATAATATACTTTTAAAAAAATCACGTTTTAATAAATTTCTAGAATTAAATTAGAACAGCTGATTCAAAATAGCCTAAAAAATCTTAATAATAATAATTACGCTTCACAGCAAGAAGAAATGTACCATATGTACCCGCACAAAGTCGATATTGTGTTGCCTACCGTTCGACTCAATGGCTAGGGTTGTAACTACCTTTAATAATTATTACCAAACTAATAAACCGAGTGATGCGAAATAACCATAATTCTTTTAGAGTTTGATAAAATGATCAGGCAGGTATTTTCTTTAATCCTCTGAATTCTCGGTTACTAAATTGTATCGTTGAAATTATTCTTAATCGCGTAAATTTAATAAATAATCATATGGAAAACACTTTTCATTTGTTTTTTTACTTTCACGCCCAACTACTATACAATAATTACGTTGTTTCGGTATTTTGACGAGAAAACGCAGGAAACATCCGTTGTATCATTTTAGATAGATTGTATATTTTGTATCTGTAGAATTGAAATCAAAGCTATGTATATGTTGTCTCCATTCTTTTCTTATCGGATTGTTGATCCCAATGCGAATGCGTCACTTAAATTTTATAAAAGACAATTAAGAACATCAAAAATAAAGTGATACGTAAATATTTCACAGTGCAATATATTATGTAATTAATAATAATTATATATTTATGAAAAAATAATTACATCAGATTTAATAATAGCAATTGTTTTGAATGTACATAATATGAATAAATGATTACATCATAATAGTAATAATCACAATTGTTTTATTTCCCATTTGTTGCAACCCTAGCATATTTTCATGTAGCAGCAGAAGTACCTACACTGGCGGCGCGGCGGCATCGTGCGACATCAAAGGCATTGCCTTACTAGGTAAGTTTATAATGACTCATTTCTTTTATTATATAATTTACGTTTTACTTTTACAGAATCCGATTCAATGGATTATGAAGACGAGTCACACAACGCCATACGATAGTGATGATGAATGAACATTTCAATAAATGCATGCGTGTTTTTTTATGTTGTTTTGTAATTGTTAATTGTTTCTTAAATAAAGAAATAAACTAAATATTTAAATGATGATTTGTTATTTGCAACACAACTTTATATTTGAGATTCTTTACAAATGTATATTTAGTTTTGTATCATCAAATTTATAAATTTTATTCCATAGTTTTCAAAATTAAATGTAAATGACCATAAAAACATTAATAAAGTAAATCATTGATGTAAGGTCAGGGAACGTAATACATATATACATCTGACCATGTAGAAGCTAAGTCTTGTTGACTGCTGAAGTCTGTAAAGTTTTGTTGTCTGCTGAAGTCTGTACGCAATGAAAATGTCTGCCGTTTCGAAAATAAGTTTTTAAGACCCTAATAAATAAAATATATGAATGGCAGATCTGGTCAAATACTTTCAAAATTGTATTTTTTTCAGCACTTTCATAAGTGTCTGCCAGAATGTTATCCGCGTGATAATGGTCTGCCATTGTTATTTTCCGATAGTAATAATAATCTATTTTCAAATATCAAAATGGCAGACGTGGTCAAATGGTTTCAAAGTTCGCCAAAAATTTCCACCTGTCTTACCTAAGCGCGCGCCCCGTCCACCACTCTGGGCTTAGTGACTCCTCATCTCATGTATAGTAGGTATAGGGGAATCAACACACAAAAATCCAGGTCTGGTCAAATACATACAGGTAGCTTTGCGCTAGCTCTCTAGCTATTACTTCTTATGGAGAGAAAACGTAAACATGTACCACGGGCGAAGCCGGGGCGGACCGCTAGTAAATAATAAAATAATAAATAGTGTATTAGATTTGTTATTGTATCTTGTATACCTACGAATAATTATTCTTACGTCTTGTTGGGAAATGTTCAAATACCTACCTATTGAAATAATTTACTGTTACAAATCATTAGTGTTATTAGTTTTGAGTGAATAGGCATGGATCAGAAATTCAGAATATAATATGCTACTAACTACTCAAATACATACATGTTTACACAACAAACACCACTGACCTCTATAACTATAAGTTATAGAGGTCAGTGACCGTCAGTGACAAACACTATGGATACCTACGCTCGCGAATGCAAATTCGGTGATTTACTAATTATTGATACCTAGTCATTGAATTCGTTTTGAAATAGCCTGTACTTTGTAATTTTTAGTGTTATAGACATTTATAAAATGTGGTGCTCATTTTTTTTTGTAATAAATTATCCTGCTACGCTATTGTATTTTCGTTGTTTTATTTCAAGTGAACACCCATACAATTTTGTCACGAGCCGCCTCTGGCCTCTGGGTGAAATCAACCAGTCAAATGATTTTTGTTCTAATTGTATTTTGGTAGTAGTTTGTTTAGAATTTACATTACCATTGTTTAATTTTTATTTTGTATTTGCAGTAAAATAAAAAGATGAAAAACTTCATTAGGTATATTGTACGACACCTCACTCTGAATCGCGCTAGTGAAATTTTTTCGTTACAGAGCACATATACAACTTTCGGACAATCTTCATTGAGGCCGGCCGGCAAATCGAGTATGTCGAGAAACTTCACTTATTCGATGGAGGTATTCTACCTTCCTTCCTCCACAGTTGTGGGACCCCGACGTGCATTGAACACGCAGCTTTCTGATACTAGTAGCTAAAATCAAAACCACAGATATGTCTGTGATCAAAACCATAATAATATTTTTACCTATTATTTTACTAAAAGTCGAGTGCATCGAAATCGTAAATATGTTTTTCACCTTCCTGGTTTTTTTTCCATAGTAAATAGTGTTTTTGATTTGTTGTTGTATGAATAATTATTCTTACTTGTTGGTTATTAAATGTATATTGAAATAATTTACTTTTACAAATCATTAGTGATATTAGTTTTGAGTGAAAATGCTTGGATCAGCATAATATCATATTTGCTACTTCAAATACATGTTTTGATAAAAAAAAAACAATAGTGTAATGTAGGTAATAAAATAAAACTGCGTTTTATTGTAGGTAATCAATTTTGACATTATTTATTTCCCAAAATTACAATAAAATAGTTTACGCCAACAAATATAACTTTTATTTTTATAACAATCCTACTTCCTACTAATGCGAAAGTTTGTGAGGATGTGTATGTGTGTGTTTCACGCAAATACTACTGAACCGATTACAATGAAATTTAGCACACATATAGAACGTAACTTGGACACATTGAATAGGTTTTATCCCGGAAACCCCACGGGAACGGGAACTATACGGGTTTTTTTTTGAAAATGCGGGCGGAAAGCTAATCGTTCATAATAATATAAACCGTAGCAGGTGGCGTTTTGAAGTTTTGTCTACCCATACAGAAAAATGAAAACCACAGGAGATTGCCCAAGTGACTATGGCACTTGGTATCGCAATCAAACTTATTGTGTCAAGATGAAATATAGCTCAATTTAAAGCTTGATGTTAGTACTTTTAGATATGATTAAAGTTTTTATGTAAATAAGCCGCAGTTCGCGACAATAAAAATAAAACAATAGTTTTATTCAACACTTCAAAAAACTACTTAATCGAGTTTAAACTAACGATGAACGTTAAGTTTTACATTTATTACATAGGTAATATTTTAATTTACAAGACAAATGTGAAAAGTAAATCGTAATTTAAACATTATTTCAAAATAACATCGAACAATGCGTCGAACACATTCATTTGACATTTCAAATAGAAACTATGACATATGACGTTTGCAAGAGAGATAGATATAGGTATGTGTCAAAACAAAACTTTTACTTTTATTTCTATTTATTCGGTATAATTACAACTTAATAGTGATAAATATGATCATTATAAATACAAATAGGAATTAACAATATCACGAACACGTGACACAACTAGTATTTTACCGATTCCATACGTAGTCATACATGTTTCAAAAGAAAAACTTTTACTTTCCGAAGTCCAGTTGAGTCGACTTGAACGCCTTCAGAATTTTTGCATTCGCTTTATCTTTGGCTTGCGTAAGTTTGACCACGTGTCAGACTATCGCAAAAAACTCAACTGGCTTCCCATCCGCTTCCGCCGTAACTCCCACATCCTTCATCTTCTTTTCTCTGTCCTGTTTGATCCTAAAGCTCCTCACTATCTCAAAGATAAATTTGATTTCTTTACCTCTCCTTTCCCTCGTCCTTCCAAAACTTTACTTTTGCGTGTCCCTGTCACGAACACCAAATTTTATGGTCATTCCTTTGCTGTTCGTGCTGCCAAACTCTGGAATGAACTTCCACTAGAAGTACGTCAAGCGCAATCCTTAAGGAGTTTTAAACATCTTCTTAAGTCACACTATCTTTCTCTTGCTTAGCTTCTTCCTCTATTTCCTTACTGTTATCTTATTTTCTTCTTTGTTATATACCTACTACTATATACTTGTTCTATATGTTATATTTATTAAATATTTATAATTATATTTTCTCTTATTATATACTTCTATGTATTTGTTGTATGTGATATATATTATATACATTGAATATTTGTAATTATTCTTTCTTTCTCCCTAACGCCTTATTTTTTTGCTCACCCACCTCCTTTTAACGTCTCTCCTTACATATTACTTACGGTGGCCTGGAAGAGATCGCTACCTAGCGATAAGGCCACCGTTTGTACACTTTGTTTTCCTCTTACCTGTACTTTATGTGTCTCTATTTCCTTTGTGTGTGCAATAAATAATTAAATAAATTAAATAAAATAAATAAATACTTTTACTATTATTTCAATTTATCCGGTTTAATTAAGACTTAATATTGATACATATGATCATTATAAATACAAATAGGAATTAACAATATAACGAATACGTGGCACAACTAAAATTTTACCGATACCACCCGTGGTCATTCTCCTTTGTGGGTCATTTGTAACAGGATGGCGGTTCTACAGCGAAAAAAGAAAAATGATGGTCAGAACGCTGATACCGGATACCTTAAGATACTGTAATATAAAATATTACTAGATTAGATAAAATATTATAGGTAGTATCTTCACCGTGTGTGACGCGCTTTACATTCACGCCATCTAGAGTTAAATCTTTATCATTTTTGTATACGTCTGTGTGTGTAAACGACCCTGTATGCAATGACAGATGTTAAAACGCATAATTTTACCGAATTGGGTGGATTTTAAGGCAATGATAGAACATATTTCAATAAAATATAATATTCAGTAACCGCCATGACTATTCCTAGGTTTGATGACTATTCCAATTACGCAAAAACTCAAATAAACTAGAAATGTAGAATTCAGCGCCATCTAGCGGGATATTGGCTGGGAACAGATCGTAGCAATCACCTTAAACCATTCAACATAATATTACATACTCAAAATAATAAGCTCTTAAAAACTATTTTCACACTTCACACCATTTAATCACATCACCAAAAAGAACCTCTATATTTCTATTAATCTTCTAAAATTGAACTATAGCAATATCATCAATTCTACTCGATAGCGCCTCTCAAATTTCACAATACCACACTGCGGTCCTGTATTGGAATACAATACAACTGAGAATGAAATAAAATACAAAATATATTAAATAAAACGATCTCTTCGCCGCTGTGCATTCTGATACTGACAGGTGTGTCTTCAACAGATATGAAAACAGTTTATTTATGAAAATATCGAATCGAATGATCTTTTCGATACAACATGTTTATATCATTTTCACCAACCGTCTAACAAAGATTCAATCAATGAAACAACATATTTGAAGTAAGGTATATTTTATTGAAATATAAGAATTTGAGTTGATATACAAAAAACTTTTTCGCAGGTCCAAAATACATATATTTCCTACTTATCATTCAACCAATTATAATTAAAGGCTTCTCTACTTCAAGAGACACTTATCATCACCAACATAACTATTCAATCATAGGCCTTCAAAACTTGCACTAACCATACCATAAGATGACCGCAAAAAGCAGGGTCACATACCTATTAATACCACCATATTTTAACACCAGTCAACAATACATCGTTGGAGAGTCGACACAGCCTCAGTATGGTGTGGTGACATCACCACATACCTACTTACCTTATAAGTTGCTATAGGTGAAACAAAAACGTTGTACGATTTTACCAAAATATGTATTTTTTGTTGGTGCAATGTCTAGGTAGTCAGTTTTTTTCTTCGGGGACAATTTCACGACTTGATAAAGTAAATGGTAGGCAATTTAACACTTCCTGATGGATATTTGCAAATGTTTGTCAGTTTAACTGGCCGATAAACTAAACAAAATAAATCCAGACGCTACAAAACAAGTGAGGTATTTAAATGTATTCAGTTGATTCATTTATATAAAAATCATAGATGAAAATTTGTACACAATGATACGAAAATAGAATATTAATAATAGTAGAGTCATAGAGAAATCTAGAATAATTGTTCAATTACTCTTCCAGGGGCCGTAGTTTCGACATTAGTCGACATCGATCTCGACCGAAATCGGTCGGTAACTAACGATTTTCAGTAACTATAGTATGGACCTAAAAAAATTAGTGTTATTTTTCCAAGAAATTTACCTTGGTTTTAGGGAATATATAGTAAATTATAATTAGTAATATTAATTTTCGCACTATTGTAATAGTTGTAAATTGCAATTGCATATGAAAAAAGCACATGTTATGCACAAAAAACATGGCAGTTAATTTAATTTTAATCAAATTCGATATTTTTTTATATCAATCGTTTAATTAATGTTCTATTTATTACATATTCATGGAATCCAAAATTCCATGTATGGCAATCTCTTTTTTCACTTTTTGACAACTGACATCAATCAATCAAAATAATATTTCTATCAAAATAAATATAAATTTTGTGTTTTCAAGAGGATAATTTTTAATTATGTTCTTAAAAATCCCATAAATCTATTGGATAACAAATATCCTAAGAAAATATCAATCAGCGCTATATTTTTATATAGTTATAGTGATTAATTTTAGTTTAGTAATATTTTGTTATTTGAAAAGTGCAATAAAATTCTAGTCAAAAGACTCTAAAAGCCCTGCAAGATAATTCTGCTCAATTGGAAGCCTTTCAGTTGTGCCATAACATAGAAACTCCGAAACCGAGAAATCTTATAGACATCATAGAAACGGACGGAACTAAAACTAAGGACGGAACGGATAATTTGTATCACTTGTATTCTTAGTTTGTATTATATTATATGTGCATCGTTGTATATTTTATTACAGTTAATAAGCAAAAGATGATTAAATACAATTGATTTAGCGGTTCACGAGTAATTATATGTATAAAATATAAACATATCTATATATTTTATATTTTACCAGATGAACAAGTTACGAGATTATGTTGGAGAGAGATGATAGTTTGGAGCCAAATTTTCAACTACGCTATTTTAGACGGTTCAATTAAATTTTTCTAATAATTTTTTTTCGTTATTGGATCGTATTTATTTTGACATGATTTGATATTGTATATGTATAATTTTATTATCCTAGAAGTTCAGAAAGAAATTAATCGAATATGAATGCAATAATTTAGGCTGAATAAATGCAGACAGTAGTACACTATTTTAATATTTATTTAATAAGGGGCTTCTTAACATTTTCAATACAATTGTGAAACCCTACATCTTAAAACAAAAAAAATATTATTTCTTTATTTTATTTTAATTGCAATAATATTGAATAAGAGAAAAAAAATATTGTATTAAAACAACTCGTGTAGCATCGGAAGTGTGAAATATCTTTTTATTATAAAATTATAATAATTTATAATTTTTCATATCGACATTATCAACCGTATCTACAAACCCACACAAACCTTAAGTTATCGAGATCTTGTCGAGATCATAAAACGTCGGCATCATAACGATTGACAATGTCAAAGAATAATTTGTTTTGACAATATTCGAATGTATTGCAAAGAAATGATTTTCCAAATCCATGAAATCTATATTTTATTTATTTTTCATATATCTACGGAATTTAAATAATGATGTTATTAATTTTGATAAAAATGCATTACTACAAGGCTATTATTCTATAAAAATTTTGACGTATTACGGAAAGTTTTGTGAATAATAAAAATTATAAACAAATTTTACCCATTGTATACTTCCACCAAATTAGGGAGAGGTATTAAGCGACATCATTTTCATTGCTGAAGACGGGACTATAAATTAGTTCGTCGATAATTACCGACTTATGTACAGACTACGGCCCCAGGAATTAATGTTTCATCAGGCAGAGTTATGTTGAATTCTAGTATTTATCGTGAATAAGACTGAAATTGCAATCTATTTTCCGAGCCATACTATTGCAAATCACCTAGAATGTTAAAGTTTACGCAAACGATAATCTACCTAATTTTAGTAGTATTAAGTTGTTTATTCATAGTATTAAGAGTTAACAGTTTTTTTTAAAGAGAATCGAACTTTAAAAGCAAACAAAATTATTCCCAAATAACTCTGTAAATAATCATATTAATTGAATAGTTGTTTATACTAGTGATTAAGAATTAATAAATTTATGAGGGTATCAAAATAATAAAATAACATTTCAGTTTACCCGTATTTTAGACTGATAGTGGATTATACGTATTTACGTGTTAATCATTTAATACCAGAGCTTGATTGATATAATATATTCAAATGATATTATAATTAACAATTAAGTATTAACTATATGGTTATTAACGTAATATGATTTAATTCTGTAAAACTTAACAAAATTTTATTTCATATTACAGACTAGTTTACCCACAGAACTTCGTCTGCTCTCATTGTTCAATTCGTACCAGTAGTTCCTAAGATAATCGTGTTCAACCAAACAATCAATTCATTCAATTTATTAAGATGTAGGCAGATAAATGCTATGGAATATGCTTGAATCTGTCTTTTCGGGTCTTAGATAGGGCCAGACCACATCTTTGCTCCATCAGGCGAGTTCGAGATTGAGCGCTTCCCTATAGGCTATAAAAAATATATGTAAACATCCAAACTATTGGAGTCACTAGCCACTACCAAAAACACCTCGTTATGTATGTCCTAATGAATTCACAAATTCCAATAAATGTACCCATTATTCAATAACAATTGCACAACCGATTCCCATAATTGCAACCGCATTCACTCACAAGGGCCAAGGGCGACCGCATTGCAAATCCGACTGCAAGATATCATCGTTCCCAAAGGGTAAATATAAATAATACATAATGGATACGTATGGTAAACATAAGTGCGTGCGTGATATACCGACGTCCTTGCGTGAAAACATGGATTAGGATGTCTTTTATTTATTTATCTTTATTGTGTCTAGCCGTTTGTAAAGAAAAACATGTTACTTACTCGGTAAATACGTAGCTTTCTAATGGTAAAATAATTTCCAAAATCGGTCGAGAAGATTTGAGTTAAATCGTAACGAGAAAAAAATTTCCAACAAGAAATCTTGCCTCTCGAATGACATGTACGTAGGTAGGCAGATATAACTTCATACGTAGACATTCAGTTAGTATTGAATGTAGTATGTATATACTACATTCAATACAGAACAATATAATTACTCTATGCTATAATACTATATTCATAAGAAGAAGAACGTGTATCAACAAATCTTTGCCATATTCAAAACACAGCATATGAAAAGTAACTAATGAAATACACGTTCGCAATGTCTCCCATTTAAACTTATATTATGAAGGACATGTTTATACGAGTTAGCGCAATAACGAGGGAAACTTGGCACGTAGTTCCCTTCCATTACCTTTACCGCTCCTTTTATATTTATCCTTAATATTTTCATAGCCTCGCGATGCTAACGCGAAGCAAAAATAGTGAGAGAGCTTTGCGAATTCTAAAATCCGGCTCAAAGGATCATTTTTGTGTTGATAAAAACAAAATACCTACATACGGTAATTGAAAATATAAATTTGGAGCAATTTTAATGAACCAGTGATTTTTTTTACAAAAGGGATAATATAATTGCGGCGATGGTATGTATAATAACAGAGAGGAATGGAAAAGTTTAAGGGTTTATATATTCACAAAAACCCGGTTAGATAAGCAATCCACGCAACTGTCATTTGGGTAGGTTTAAAAGAAAAAACACAATAAATAAAATGTATTAAATAATATTCAGAACATACTAAAATATCGTTTTTAACACGTCTAAATTACAATTTTTAGCAGTAAAAATAAAAGGCATTTTCATTTCAATTTGTATTTATTTAAACTACACATATTACGACTGATTGCTTGTGTTGACAATGAGCACAGATTTTTTGCTAGCTTCAAAGGAAAATACAACTGAAACAAAAAAGAAATCCTTGATATCTGATCGCTTAGAGATTATAGTACACGTTTGAATAGAAAAGAATTTTACATTCAAGGTTGCGTAATTCCAGAAACTTAAAACAAAGTACCCTCAGATCGGTATCAGGTTCCCGTTGTTTCGCCGCTTAAGTGGGACAAACGAACATACATGTTACGCGAATGTAAAATACAAATGTGTAACTACATACTTGTATATTGAAGAGTTTTATAAAACTTTTGTTCGTGTATTCTTGCTTTATTTTGCTGCTACTATTCTAGATGAATATTTTTATCCGTTCGAATATATGGATATTGATATTCAATTACTCGTATTTGGATTAAAATAAAATGGACTGCTACCTGTACCTGGACAATGTTACCTTGACCTTTAAACTTACCACTTCTGTTTCTTTTTTCGTTAAATAAATAAATTCGGGCTTCAATCAAACGACACGCTAATCGATTGATTTAATAATAAAAGGTGTCGCACAAATAAACAAAGTCTACTTATTTTTTCAAATTTTCTCATTCTCCTTTAAAACTAAGAAGGATTGTATTATATTTGTTTATTTAAATGTCCATATCAAATCTTTCCCACAATATTCTTGTGTAACACAGACCAACATCTAACGAATTGATTGAAGGAAGCAACATCATAGATCATAACCCTTACATCTACGACCCCTTCCTTAATCATCCAACCCAGGCTTGTAAGTAAAGAAATTATTGATCAAACGAAAATACCGTAGTTCTTCTATTGGCCAATGAACAGAAAGCGTGTCACGGTTGTTACGCTGAGACGTATGTTTCTTGTAAATTTATGGTTACTAGCTAAAGCACTAAAACCATTTGGTCACCTCACACCGTAGACTACACGATTTACTATCTATACTTATAGTTTTACTAGCCATGTGACTACGGCTTTCTCCTTGAAATTACTTGATTGTACAGAGCGTTATTCCGTATATCCATCTCCTATTTTACTTTTTAAATTTTCCCACATTTGTATGAAAAACACCTCAGTACAGATAAACTTTCGCGTTAATACTATTCAATGTGTAACTAAAACAATGATGGAATGAAACAAAAATACCAGCTAAATTGCTCGATCCTATTCCGAGTAATTTACTATCCACGGTTATCTTCAAATGTTTACCAAAGATATATATGCCAGAAAAATACTCAAGGAAATGACGTCATCAATACATATAATAAAATTCTAGAAAAGTGGTGTCTGTACAATGAAAATATGTAAAAAAAAATTAGCAGGGGTTATTATTAAATCGATCCCAAACCCAAAACTGTAGTTAAAAAATTTTTTGTCTGTTTGTCTGTTTGTCTGTTTGTCTGTATGTTTGAACACGCTAATCTCAGAAACGGCTTATCCGATTTCGATGCGGTTTTCACTAATATATTGTGGTAATCTTCATTTAACATTTAGTGTTTATTTCATGTCAATCGGTTCATAAATAAAAAAGTTATGACCATTTAAGTACTCACGGCGAACATTTGCTAAGGCATTCTATGGTACACATACAGTGTACGATAAAACGTAAGTTATCTGTTATACGCTACAGTTATGTCCAAGTGAAATCGAAAGTCCCCAAGGGTGGGGGGTTAAGCTGAGGTAGTAGGGGGGAGGGGTCAAATTAAAATTATACTTATTTCTAGGTAAATTTTATACATAAAATGTCCTTTGAATTATGTCGTATTTATAATATTACTAGCGGTCCGCCCCGGCTTCGCCCGTGGTACATATGAAAAATAGATGTTGGCCGATTCTCAGACTTACCCGATATGCACAGAAAATTTCATGAGAATCGGTCCACCCGTTTCGGAGGAGTATGCAGACTAACATTGTGACACGAGAATTTTATATATAAGAGAAGATATTTTTAACCCCCGATGCAAAAATATGGGTGATAAGTGTTTGACCGCTGTGTGTGTGTGTGTTTGTGCCACCGTAGCTCGCTAGCAGGTAATCCGAATTAGATGATGTTTTTTTGTTAGGCAGCATATTTTCCGACGCTGGTTCTTAAATAAACTGTATCAAAATCGGTTCATCCATTTATTGTGTAAAAGTGGGAATGAAAATAACTAAAGTTGTCGAATATACTTTAGTGATATATTAAATGAAAGTGAACGACCTATCAGTAAAAATAAGTCAAATTTTATCAAAATCGGTTCATCCATTTATTTGATATAGGTATAAAAGTGGTAGATAATAAAAAAAGTGAATTTTGACTCAAGTGACATATGAAATGAAAGGGCATGACGTGTAAAGTATAATTAGACATATTTAATCAAAATCGGTTCATCCATTTACTATACCTATATACAGGGTGTAATCGTTAAGTGTGCACAGGCGATTTTTCCGTAAGTATTACAGATAACAAAAAACTTTAAACTGATATCGAAAGTACTTAACCTAATGAGTAAAATGGCGGTAATAAATTTTTAAAAATAAATCGAGAAATATCAAAAAAATTATCTTTAAACCCTCCCATACATTAAGTGTGAAATATGAATATCCCATATACATTTAATATGAAAGATTTTAGCTTTCTTTTTCTTTTTTGGTTTTCTGCTTTAATTACTTCACAAATTTGAAGTGGCATTTTCCACGCTTTTTCCGGACATTTTCACGCATTTTCCGGATATTTTCCGGGGATTTTCCGAGCATTTTCCGGGCATTTTCCAGGCATTTTCCACGCTTTTTCCGGACATATCCACGCATTTTCCGGATATTTTCCAGACATTTCCCTGGCATTTTCCGGTTATTTTCCGGGATATTCCAGACATTTTCCGGGAATTTCCCAGGCATTTTCCGAGCATTTCCCGGGGATTTTCCGGATGTTTCCCAGACATTTTCCGGACATTTCCCTGGCATTTTCCGGGGATTTTCCACGCATTTCCCAGACATTTTCCGGACATTTTTCAGGCATTTTCCGGGGATTTTCCAGGCATTTTCCGGATATTTTCCGGACATTTTCACGCATTTACCGGATATTTTCCGGACATTTTCACGCATTTTCCGGATATTTTCCAGGCATTTTCCACGGTTTTTCCGGAAATTTCCACGCATTTTCCAAGCATTTCCCAGGCATTTTCCGGGAATTTCCCAGGCTTTTTCCGGGGATTTTCCGAGCATTTCCCGGGGATTTTCCGGATGTTTTCCAGACATTTTCCGGACATTTCTCAGGCATTTTCCGGCGATTTTCCAGGCATTTTCCGGATATTTTCCGGACATTTTCACGCATTTTCCGGATATTTTCCAGGCATTTTCCACGGTTTTTCCGGATGTTTTCCAGACATTTTCCGGACATTTCCCTGGCATTTTCCGGGGATTTTCCACGCATTTCCCAGACATTTTCCGGACATTTCTCAGGCATTTTCCGGCGATTTTCCAGGCATTTTCCGGACATTTTCACGCATTTTCCGGATATTTTCCAGGCATTTTCCACGGTTTTTCCGGAAATTTCCACGCATTTTCCGAGCATTTCCCAGGCATTTTCCGGGAATTTCCCAGGCTTTTTCCAGGGATTTTCCGAGCATTTCCCGGGGATTTTCCGGATGTTTTCCAGGCATTTTCCAGACATTTCCCTTGCATTTTCAGGCATTTTCCACGCTTTTTCCGGAAATTTCCACGCATTTTCCGGAAATTTTCCAGACATTTCCCTGGCATTTTCCGGTTATTTTCCGGGATTTTCCAGACATTTTCCGGGAATTTCCTAGGCATTTTCCGAGCATTTCCCGGGGATTTTCCGGATGTTTCCCAGACATTTTCCGGACATTTCCCTGGCATTTTCCGGGGATTTTCCACGCATTTACCGGATATTTTCCGGACATTTTCACGCATTTTCCGGATATCTTCCAGGCATTTTCCAGGGACTTTCCACGGTTTTTCCGGAAATTTCCACGCATTTTCCGAGCATTTCCCAGGCATTTTCCGGTTATTTTCCGGGAATTTCCCAGGCTTTTTCCGGGGATTTTCCGAGCATATCCCGGGGATTTTCCCGATGTTTTCCAGACATTTTCCGGACATTTCCCTGGCATTTTCCGGGGATTTTCCAGGCATTTTCCGGGGATTTTCCGAGCATTTCCCGGGGATTTTCCAGACATTTACAGGCTATGTCAGGGAAATGTCCGGAAAATGCCTGGAAATTTCCCGGAAAATATCCGGAAAATGCGTGAAAATGTCCGGAAAAATGTGGAAAATGTCACTTCAAATTTGCGAAGTAATTAAAGCAGAAAACCAAAAAAAAAAAAAAAGCTAAAATCTTTCATATTAAATGTAGGTATATGGGATATTCATATTTCATACTTAATGAATGGGAGGGTTTAAAGATAATTTTTTTGATATTTCTCGATTTATTTTTAAAAATTTATTACCGCCATTTTACTCATTAGGTTAAGTACTTTCGATATCAGTTTAAAGTTTTTTGTTATCTGTAATACTTACGGAAAAATCGCCTGTGCACACTTAACGATTACACCCTGTATAGGTATAGGGAATGAAAGAAACGAATGTTGTCAAATATTGTGATAGTACCTACCTAAGTGATATATCAAATGAATGTGCATAACGGGTGAATTACAATTAGTAATGTTTTATCGAAATCGGTTCATCCGTTTTTTACATATAGGGCACTTTAGGGGTGACAGTGGTTAGATAAATAAACCAAATGGAGCATCAAACGATAGGATATGACGTGTACATATAGGTACAATTAGATAATATTATTTACATCAAAATCGGTTCTGCCATTTACTAGGGATGGAAAGGGAAGGGTTGAAAGTCTGTGAAAGAAGAGGGGGACATGGGAGCGAGAGGATAGCCACACCCTGGAAATTTTGAACTCTTCTCAAAGCCACATAGGCCTGGCCCTTGGCAATTTTTTTTCTTAAATATACCACTTCTTTTGCCACTGTGGTCCATTACAATTTATGCACGGTTACGGCCCAACTTAAAAGATGTCAGATGTAGGAATGTATTATGGAGGTAGAGGTAGGTCTCGCTCACTTGAAAATATTAAATGAAAATAAGAAACCGAAGTTTAAAAATTTAAAAAAAAAACCCAATGCAACGAAGGAAAAGGAATATATATAATTTTACAAACTTCCCGACGATCTTTAAAATTAAGTACCATTATAAAAAAATATATATATAAGATATATTATTATGATAATGATGGTATGGTATGGTATCCTTAACTTTTACCAAAATTGTAGATTATAAAATTATCTTTAAAAAACTTCACATACATTTTTTTCTAGAAGCCACTGTTTCTACGAAAAATCTATTTTTTCATTCATCGTTGATCTCAAAAATAAAAATTCCAATCACCAGAACGACAGGAAATTTTAATAATTGATTTTTAATTGTGTTTTGCACAATTTTATTAAATTGCGACTGGATGAAAATTTTGTTCGTGGTCGTCGTCGTCGTTGGTAGGGTGAACAAATCCTTAGCAAAACATCATACGCTTATGTCAATTAGTATCGATAGCGGATTCTATTCCTTTACGTTTTGACGTTTGCCTCGGCACTCAGTTGCTGCACAATATATTGTCAAAAACATCCATACAAGGAAGGAAGGTAAATAAATTTGCTCCTCTCCCTCCTGGTGCCTAAAAAATAATATGCCATAATTTAAAATAAATTTTACGTAGAAAATTAATTAGGCACTTATTTTTTTTATTTTTTAGCTCAGTTTAGTAATAAATTTTACTAACTGTTCTTTTAATTATTTATGGTAGTACGTGTTTATTCAATAAAAGTTAAGTAGTAACTACTATGCAGTCACTATTCCACGCGGACGAAGTCGCGGGCACAGCTAGTAACGAATATAAATTGTCCAGGTTTAGTTTCAGACGCAAAAGTGCGTAGGCAGAAATAAACGATTGTATAAGTTCTTAATAGGCTTAATATATAACAAACGAGACTTAAGCAGTGAATATATCATTCCATAATATAATGGTAAATGTCTCGAACAAAAGGTTAATAGGAGCATTATGTAACCTAGCTTGTTATCACTTGATAAGGTTATTACATAATCTGCGACAGTAATTGGCATAATATTGGAGCATTATGCAATATAATTTGATTATTATAGGTCAAAGCGACTAATCAGATATATTGACTTACCTTTTCAGCAAAAATTACTCATATTATCATGACGTGTTTCCAATCAAGTGATGGAAAGACAAATTTTACTATAGAATTCAATTGAATACAGATTTATTCAGGTTAAATAGTAGTCCAAAATATTGAATCATAGCAGTAGGCTGTAATAGATGCCATTTATTACAAAATCAGGAACAGAATATTACAATTCAGCTAGTTACCTGCATAGCTATATCAATGTAATCAGCACACGCTTATCACACATTTCAAAATCAACTCCTGTATATCATGAATGTATAAAATATGGCCACGTTTCATTGCAGCATTACACTGAAATATACAAATGAATAATAAGTAAGTCGACCGCAAAGCGTCGCACCGGCGCGGCCAGGTACAGGTAAATTAGCTTGGAGAAATTTTTGCGTTTGTAGTAGTGTATGGTCAGCAAATAAAATAAAACTACATTTTATTTTTAGTTTTATTTTATATATAATATGTCGTGGCCATATCGTAGATTTGCTCATTTCATGATATGATTGATCATTTCACGAAATGGTCGCATTTCAGGAAATGGCCAACATAGTTTGATCAGATCGTTAAATCGTCAACGTTTCACGATTTGATCATCCACATTTGGCCAGATCGTATAAAATATAGAGAGTCCATAAAATATTAAAAAAATTCAGAATATTCTAAGAACTTGTTTAGTGTCATTTAAGTTAGTGCCGCGGCAGCGGCCGGCGAATGCCAGAAGCGAATGGTTTTTGCAATAGAAAACAGTTAGGTTAGGTTAGGTTAGACTTTGATAAACAACGCACGAGCCGAGCGAGCAAAGCGAGCGTGCCGCGGTAGCGGCCGGCGAGTGCCAGAAGCGGATCGCTTTTTAAAAAACAAACAATCATAATAATATAGTAGGATATATAAATATATATCCTAAAAGAAAAAATGCGTGTTAAATCCTTTTATTTAAGACGCATTTTTTCTTCAATACATATAAGATATCCACATTTTCCATAGTACTCAAACCTCTTCGTCGTAAATTCTTTGCTATGACTTTCTTCATATTGTTATTAAACGAATTATGAAGTTTTTAACTGCGAATAATTAAATTTTCGCCAGCGGCCGCCATATTATCAGTTATCACATAAACACAGAGCTTGCAGCGCCTCTACCAATAAATAATTAATGTAACTATTTTACGATATGATCAAATAATTTTGATCATTTCATGAAAAAACCGCGCGTTTAGTTGGCCATATCGAGAAACGATTTCTTATCATTGATCTGCCCAAACCACATCATGATGTGGCCAATAGACATTCGATCATTTCATGCAATGCGATCATTTCACGAAATGATCGATCATATCATGAAATGAGCAAATCTACGATATGGCCACGACATATATAAGGGATTTTAAATTAAACTATATGTGTTTCTCCTCTGAAAAAGATGAGACTTTATTTTAATATTTGCACATTTAACATACGTATAACTTTTACATTAACAATGTTACTAAAATGAAAAATTTACTAACCTGAAAAAGAAACGACATGTAAAGTTTAATTCTTTAGTTTGAGAAGTCAAAGGCTTGCCTCGACCATGTTTTAACACTGGAGCCATTTTGAATTAACAATATAAAGTTACAACACTTACACACAAATTAAACCCTTCAACAAATATTATAACAATAATAACAAATAATAACAACAATCAACAAATACAAAATTTAACAATTAAACTACGTAATAATTATAATTTTTGAATTAAATGTGTGCTTTATGTTCTAACGGTACCAAACGACTGCACGTGGCACCTGCGGACAGCGTAAACTGGTTTATTCTGGTTTTGTGCGTGTTTCCACTTTCCACTATCAAGTGACGATTTATTTATTTGTTTTGTTTCGTAATTATTATGGTCAAATATTAATTATGAAACAAATTATTATGGACACGATATTTTATTGTTTCACGGTAGTCGTTTGCTCAAGGACGTGAAATTGAATGATATATTTTTTTTTATAAAGTCAAAACCATTTTCTTTCAAATAAAAACTTGTTTTTATTGAAAACAAAAGTGTTGCTAGGAATAAGTATAAAATTAAATAGTAATGTTAGGATATCGAAACATTTTTGTATAGGCCAGAACGATATAGTGGAAACGCGCTCTAAGATCTGAGTAATATACACACCACTACATATGCAAAAATTTCTCCAAGCTAATTTACCTGTATAGGCTGACGTCAGTCTAGCCCTAAATAGAGTTTCGCCGCAAGCTTTTGTAGCCACGAAGGCTTCGCAAACAAAAGGAATGCATGATGTTATTTTATTAGGGCATTTCGGAAGATCAATAGCACAATGGAAACGGGAACGCAAATATTTCGAGCTCGCGAGCAAACACGGCGAAAAAAATTAAATTCCTCAGATCCGCGACTCGATCAAATATTGCGATATTTTCGTATGCAGAACGGGTAAGAGATCCGGGTTTTATGTTTTTGCGAAATTCCATTTTAAAATACGGGAATGGCGCTTAATTAGTTTCACGGTTGATATGTTCTGCTTAATTTGGAGCTTGTCTATAAATTGTTTGTTGCGCTGAAGTTATTTATATTTATTATTAAACTTGAAATTGAAGTTGTCTGTCTAGTTGTGGGTGGAATAGTTTTGTTTTTCTATATCCGAGCATGGGTAGGTTTCTTTTGTAAAAAATGATGTAATGGCGATACACCTTGTAATAATTGTGGCATACCTAGTATGCTCTTCAAAATATCATTAACCAAGATTACCTAATATTATGACATCGTTAAAATATGGCGTCAAAAATAACCTTCCATAAATTCAATAAAATATTTCGTCGAATCCACTGTGATCTACGTTGGGAATTATACAATTCTGAAAACTAGCATAAGAGTTGATCTCGTTAGAAGCCTTGTAAGGAGTTCATAATAAACGTGAAAGCTAAAAGTGAATTTGAATAAAGACGTTAATTCAAACGTTAAAAGCCCCATTGTAAATCGAGTGTCACTTGAAGGTTCTTAGTTAGAATTAAAGAAAATTCCAGAATAATTGACCGAGCGAAAAGCTCGAACAGATTTTTTTTTTTTTTTTTTTTTATTGTTGATAGGGAAGCGCTTGACCACAATCTCGCCTGATGTTAAGCTAAGATGTGGTCTAAGATGGAACGCGCTTCCCTAGTAGGTACCTGTTCACTCTACGCTTGATTAGATTAGATTCCTTATAATCGTTGTTTTTGAAAGGTTATCTCCTTATCATTCCATCAGGGTTCTATTATCTCGTTCAACTATCTCTGGGGTAAAATTGGACGAAGATAGTTGGCCTAATTGCATGGCATATAAACCGTTTATAGGTGAAGGCGACCATTGTCCATAAAACCATGGTTTTACGAGCGTGTAACAGTTCAAGGGCGACCGTTGGACAATATACAAAATAGCAGAGATAGGTTGTGAGATAGATAACTATACAAATATTATAATAGACAAGCTGACGGGTGATTTTTTTTTTCTTGTAATATTCTTTGTTTATGAAATAAGCTATGCACTTTCGTATCTGCTTGTGTATAAAATTAATTAAATAATAAATTTAATCTTCTAATTCGGTATTAGACGCGGATTATAACTGTGAAGAAGCGAAAGAAAATCACTTCTAGTAGCCAAGCGAAGAGGAAAATTCAAACTGATATTATAAATGCGAAAGTTATGATAGATGGATGTTTGTTTCACACAAGAATAGTTGAATAGTTCTGAAGGAAATTTGGCATGAAAATACAATTTTAGCTTGTGATAGAAAACTCCCTTTTGACCGTATAACACGTGAGATAAATTACTATATTTATACCAAAGAAGACTCGATTATTACCGTTTAAAGTAATCTTACATACTGCCTTGTTCGATATGTTTAGTCACCTTTGACATAAAACTATTTTAGTATTACATGAAATCATGCTATTTGAATTATTAATATGTACGGCTACTGTTTGCTTGGTCTTGTTATCATAGTTTGAATTTTTATAGTAACAAGCAATGGTAACAAGTTAATTTCTTTTTTAAGCTGCCCGCCCCGGTTTCGCTGGGTTATAGGTATTTTTTTAATAAGTCGTGTTTCTATACCGACTCTTTTATATTATATTCATTATTCAGACCACTTCATATTCTTCGTACCTGCAGTTACTTCCAAAATCTTCCAAATTTTGATAACAAGTTTTCTATGATCCAGAAATTTAATGCTACATACTATGTTTTACTAACTAAGACACATAAAAGCATTGACATGTGAAACACAAACAACAAACGCAGCGCTAATATCGTGAAAGGCTAGCGTAATAACTAGGTACTAGCGCGTAGTAATTAAACTCTAGATTAATTAGTCCACAAACACGCGACATTCGTATAAATTCAGGGTTACTGTACGTAGCGTGCTATGGGGGGCCGTGTATCAAATTTTGGGGCCCCAAAAGTTATGAGACATGTGATATATCGAAATTGACAATTGTTGATGTCAACGGACTTCAAAAGAGTAGGTTCTCAATTCTACTCTAATTTTTGCGTTTGTTACTTTACAACGTTCGACTGAACGAATTTTGATATTTTTTTTTTGTTTATTTGAAACCTGGTGCCTCTCATTTGTCCAATTTAAATTTGAGTTTTGTTTTGACAATTTAAAGGCGATTTAGTTTTCTGTTACAAAAATATTAAAGTGTCTTACTTTCAATTTATAAAGCTAGCTTTTAACACACACGTTACGGGGCCCGTTAGCCTTAGGGCTCCGCATTTTTAGGACAGCTGATACAGATGTAGATACGTGCCTGTTACTGCGATAACACATTAGTTTTATACACTGAAACCTAAATAAAACCAGATTTCGATGTTACACGCCATCGCTGTATCAAAGGCAAAGGGTTTTTATATGCCTTTCAAACGAAAGCCGTTTTGTGAAAGGGTTTTCAAAAGGAATTGATTTGAGCTTTATTTACAGGATTTCATTAAATATAATTCGATTTCTGTTTAATTTTACATTCACTTTAGCGTATTTTTATGGATGAATTCACTTACGTATGAAATTACAGATGTAAATCGTTATTTGAATAATTCTTAATTCCATCAGCTCTTTTTGTGTTTTTGACAAAGAAGTTTAAATAATTTTATTCACGTTAATTATTAAATACGTATTCTTACAAAAGCATTCACGGTGCAATTTAGTTTATTTTTTATTTTTTTGAGATTATGTTTTGTTAATTCTTAATACTATTGGATTGATTATGGATTTATCTAAAGTTAAAACTATTTTCCACTGCCTGAAACATGCTTATCCGCAACCCGTTCCATCACAATAGACTTCAAACGAGTTCCACTTTCCAAAATCAAATAATCGAATTCAAATATCGAACACGGATGACCAATCGCAACCGAGTATTGGCACGCTGGCTCGCGAATGGTCAGTCGGTTTGGAACTTTCGAGAAGTCTAGAATTTGATAAAACTGTCCATTAACTGTCACAGGCGCAGTTCCATCCCGCAGATTGCGGTTGGAAAGTTTGGGAGCTCGGACCGTCTTATTTAACTTCGATTGTAAACGTCAAAAGAAAAATCCAAATGTATTAGCATTGAACGTAATAAAGAATTGAGTGGGATTATTTTGCTAAACGTTTATTTATAACTTCTATTCTATTTAGGGAGTTACGTTTATAGACTTCGTCTTCATTGTTTGTTTTTAGTTGTGGTGTCTATGATTTTCTTTTGAGCGTCTTGAGAATATATTTTTGAACGGTTTTATTCTTTATCTAAGTTTTTATTTCGCTGTTCACCTTCTGCTTTGAATCTCGTGTAGGTAAGCAGTATGATGCTTATATCTAATTGTATTAACATAATCTTCTTTTCAATTGTATCCCATACCAATCAAAATCTGCCTTCATTAAATATCAAAACCAGTCCCATAAATTTAATTAATTTTCGGTTCATTTAATTTAACCGTTCCACTTTTCAGCTCAACAAATATCTATGAATTTTTGGTGAATTTCATATTCTAAAAAATTACGTTACCCTGAATGTTTTTTTTTTTCAAACATAGCTAATAATTTATATCAAAGCCTAAAAACACAAAAAAATGTAACAAAAATTAATTCAAAATCTATATTAATGAAGATGGATGGGTTATCAATGAAACATTGCATTTCAGTATCTTTTAATGGAGAAAAATTGTCACCATCAATTATAACGGTTATTATATTATTATGATGGAAATCATATCGCTGGACACTGCCATTAACTGGAGATAAGTTTAAAAACTGATAGTAATGGATAACCAGTTTTAAGGTTTATTTAAAAATAGGTAAAAAAATGTTTTCAATGCAATGTAAAAATAATGTCGTTTGTTTGTTACAGTTACACCTCAACTGAAGAGCGGTTTAGGATGAATTCTCAAATAAAATTGTAAAAAATCTTGGGAATGTAGAAAACTACTTGAAAGGTTACTTTAAGAAATTCATTAGGTTATACGTTATAACATTAGTATAAAAAACCAAACGACAAAGATTAATGTGAAGGTTCTAAGTACTTAGAGATAATGTTTAAAAAATGTGTAATTTTTAATATTTACCCACCTTCCAAAATATCTCCGACTTGTTCTTAATTTTATACCCGCCTTACCTGAAAATATAACAAAAAGATGAAACATGTTTGAGACAAAGCAATACGTTTCATAATACAGAATCCTTGTAGCGAACCGTTTTTGATGTTTTCTTTCGTCTACATTTTCACTAAGCGACGGTAAAGGTCATTGTAATTTGTGTTCTATTTACACTTGTATAAAGAATGTTTTCTTTTAATTTCACACTGATTAACACGAATTAGTCGCAGTATAATTAAAAAATTCTAATTACGTTTATGATTGTTTTGTGTTAAACCTAATTTAAATCAAATCATATTTTCAAACCACGAAACTTGAGATATAGAATGTTGAAAACATAAAATAACACGCAGATATTATACACAACATTGTATTATGTACGTACGGTCAGCTAAAAAATATCATTTCTGAACCTATTAGGAACGTAAATTTCATTAAAATAAACATAGATACACGAACTGTTAATTTGACTCAACACTGGCTGGGAATGTAAATTACATTCACCTCTTGTTGCAATCTCTTAGATGCAACTAAAGCTTCTTTGAATATCAGCAAATAGTATTTTGCTAGAAGAAAATTTCTAGAGAACGAAGGAAAATGAAGTACCTATACAGGATTTATGCTACAATCCACCACGCTACCGCACCGTGCAGGTTGATAGATAGAAGACAAATCCTTAAAAAAAATATTCTAATACATGTTTCTTTAGTATTGACATTTATCTTACTCATTAGAGTCATAATGGTGCATGAAAATTTTTTCTGAATATTTTTTCTATAATATTTTTCCTCCATCATACTTATCAAGAATTGATTAAATATAAAATTCGATACATTTGCTGACCGTATCTAATTCTAGGTATCATAGATTCGCGTCACATAACAACTTATAATGATTACATTGATGTCATCATTACCAGATGTAGGTAGCTAGTGCTAATGTGATTATCAAACAATGATCATCAGCAATTTGACAATGTAAAGACTGAATAATTGACAATATGTAAATTGTTAGATTTTGTTTTACAATAGATAGCAGTAAACAGTGTTGATATTCCTTAACCCCCTCAACAAAAAGACTATTAAAGGTAAACTAGTAATAGAGAACTTCATGTGTTTTCCCTACATTTTCTAATTTATTAATCGAAATTCTGCTAGAAAATCTAAAACATCAATGCACTTAAATACTCGTCTGATTGTTTTGCTAAAAATAATAATTAAGTCGACGTCATTATTTGCATATCTATCCACGTTTCTTAGAAAAAAATCTGGTAACAACCAGTTTAATTCAAACATACGCGAAACTATTAAAAAACCGCCTATTTACCGCACTTGTAGCAAAGCAAATGGAAACACCAGCTGACACATTTGCGGCGTAGTTTACGAAATATTCTGGAACAGTCCAAAATTCCTTTAATTGCAATATTTTGTACTTGAACAATATTTCACCCTTGTTAGGCAACAACGGTTAACCTTTTTCTTTCTGTTACGAACTTTGGAGAACTTATTTTTACAGGACACGGATATTCAATTTCAACGTTCGAAAACATTCGTATTTTTCGAAATGAAAACGTCGATATCGTTATACTATTTTGTTTATTTTTACATTCAATATTATAAGTTTTATGCAAGTCTAAAGTTATCGATGACACAGTTTGAATAAAAACATGTAGCTATACCAGAATACATACAGGCATAAGAAACAAGCGTAGTCTGGGAATAACTTTACCATTATACTTTTACAAGATTTCCGCCCGCGGCTTCGCCCGCGTTTTCAAAGGATAACCCGCATAGTTCCCGTTCCCGTGGGATTTCCGGGATAAAAACTATCCTATGTGTTAATCCAAGTTACCCTCTATATGTGTGCTAAATTTCATTGTAATCGGTTCAGTAGAATTTGCGTGAAAGAGTAACAAACATACACACACACATCCTCACAAACTTTCGCATTTATAATATTAGTAGGATGAACCCCATCTTTACACATCTTACACAGGACTACGCATGTTTAATCGATTGTAATACAATTGCATATAACCTATTTCCGTCTTACTACAAGATCATAAAGACCCACAATACCCGTGTTACTTTACGATGGGAAAGGTATCACTAATTTACGATAATCGAGTAATAAAATCGATTTCTCGATACAAAGATGTCTGATTGATCGACTCCCAGTGGGCTATCTGTTATCGTTACTTAAACCAACAGGAGCATATTGTTATTCCGTTTTGATTGTGACCCATATTGTAGGACTATGATTGTATGAGGAATATACAGCACTATGTATTTGTTTATTGATATTTGAAGAGGAATAGATCTATTCAGTTACCAAAACAAATTTATTTACTTAATAATTTAAAGTTAAAGAATTTTCCATCTCAAAGTGTATTATTAGAAAATTTTAATCTGGAGGAGACACGTATTTACCAGATCACCACATACAAAATTTGAAATAAAATATATTATAGATCCTTAATAAGATAATCACCCGTAGTAGGCATAATATCAATTACATGGGTCATTTCCAATCCTTACTATATCTTATACTCACACAAACACAAACCCATCACATACACATACATACATCTCTACACATCAATACCACGCACACATACCTCTATCCAACACACACACCTCAAACTAAACTAACTAACACACTTATAACGGTCTCATTAACTCCTTCAATAAGGATCGAGGATTTTCTTTGATGTGTACCGATTAAAGGGATTCGATTATCTGATATCGTAGTTTCAATCGTGAAAAAGATCTTTGTACGTGTATTAAGTTGCAAGCATTGATATGGAAATTGGATATTTTATAACTTACTAGTTTTAAGAGGATTTATAGCAAAATTATATTTATAATGTTTAGTTAATTTATTTACCTTATAGTTTATACAATCTTTTTAATCTTTTAAAATGTTAAAACTCGACCGTTTGTTTTTCTTGCAAATAATACTATATTCTAGCAATCTTTAAGATCTGAATTAAGAATAACATAGGTATATATCTATTTACGTATACTATTCATAGAAAAATATTTACCTACCTACGCAATAACGCAACTTAAGAAAATCCTACACTAGGTACCGCGCACCTACACTAATTTTCTATTTACAATGATTTCAAATTTTCAACGTTTTCTTTCGCACAGGTACAAGCTTTTAAAACGTATAATAAAAGTTACGAATCAACCTCCAGGAATTTACAATTTTCTTGATTCTATTCTTGATTCTAATTCAATTTATTATGTAATCTCGTTTTTAGTAACATTAATAGATTTAAGTCTTACATCTTTAAGTCTTACAGCATTTATTTTTAGCAACCATTTCCTTGTTTCCTATTTCATACAAGAAAATGTATTTCTTCGCAATCTCTTACACATTGCAATTAATTATAAAGCCAGATACGTCTCTAGATGTGAGGCTTCAATTACGAGGGACTAATTAACTGAAAAGTATCAACTTCAGTGTGTTGGGGCTTCAGGCGTACTTGCTTACTGAATTATATTAATATAATAAAGTAATGTAATGAAAATGAATGTGTGACATTAATTGTTTAAACTTACACATTGTAAAAAAAATATCAAGCCGAATTATACGAATTATTGAACATTTTGTTTTCGTTTGTCAAGGAAGACGGTATTAACTGTGCATTCTTCTTTCCAATCGTTTTTAAATGAATTTTAACAATAAAATAATGTTCGAGTGTTTCAATCATTATAATCATAATAACATAAGTAAAATAATATTTATTTATATTAGTGATAGAGATGCAAGTAAGTTATAAGTAGGTATGTATCTAATTATATCCATCTGTAGTTCTAATTTAAGTAGATCACGTTTCTGAAAAGCACGACCATAATGTAGGTATATAGATATATGTTTATAACAGTTCCAGAGAACATATTTTACAATATTCACAAGGATATCGCAACATGATGTTCGCACTTCGGAGTATCATGTTTATTTCTGCACGTGTATTTCATAGGAAACCGCATTCATGATCATGCAGTACATATTGTCTGAATTATGTAATAAACTAGCTGACCCACACAGCTTTATCTGCACTCAAGATGGATATTCTTTCACAATATTATGTCGTTATATAACCTATATAGGCAACAGACATGTATAATACATTTTCTCAACACGTATGAACAGCATTTTTAACAAATTTCTTTTTTTTACGTACGAGTAGTAAGTAGGTCATAAATAGCATTCAGCTACATCAATTCTCTCTTCCAACACTATTAACAAGCATTACATAAAAAATAGACATATTTTAAATAGATTTTGATTTTGTGTAAAAATCTTTAAAAAAAAACCATATTATCATACAAGAACACACTCAAAATTGGCAATTAGAAAAGCTTCCGAAAAGGTCCCTTTCCATTGATTGGCCCTAAACACGAGTTATGAGCCGCGGGGGAAATTAAACGGCTCACTTATCCGAAGTCCCTACACCAAAAAATTCGCTTTACAATAATTTGTAAAGTTTTTTATAACTGATGAATGAGTTCACACGTTAGAAAAATCGCAGTCGAATTTTCGAGTTTTGGTTTATGTTGTGTGTGATAAATCTTTCTGACAGCTTTTTTATTATTTTATACTGAACTAGCGGTTCGCCCTGGATTCACATGTGGTACATATATTATAGGCTATAGCACTCAGAGATAACATACATATCCAACAGTGAAGCAATTTTTGACATCGATAGAGTAGTTTCTGAACGCGCGTTCATACAAACGAACGAACCAACTCTACAGTTTTATATCATTAGTATATAAATATAGATTTTAGTGCTATGTATTCATTTAATTATTTATTGAAATACTTACAAAATTTACCAGATGAAGAGGAATTATAGAAAATTACAACATAATAGGTACGTTTTTAAATGAAACGTGCAAAATTATCAAACAGTCACCGGGAAATATAGAAAATTATTAATTATTTCAAATTAATTCCATTTAATGAGGCAATTCAATTACGAAAATGAGTAAAGACAAACACTTCATTACTATTTTCAAAAGGGGCTTAATTTTGTTCCTACCTACATGTATTTATAATTTCAAATTATTAATTCTTAAATTATTTAAAAACATATGCTCCTTTCGATTTTATTTTAAAATACATAGGAATGCATTATATTATAGTACTCAAGTATACTTATATTACCTATATAAGTAGACGGAAGTTAAATCTCTTTTCCAGCAATTTTCTAGTCCGATGGGAAATAAAAAGATTAGGAAAAGGATCTTCCAATATAGCTTTATAATGCCTTTCTACAGAATTGGATTGCTAAATAAAAATTACACATAGTATATAGTATTCGTGACCCAAATAAACAGAAATCTAATTAACTACGATTAAATACATTTATTACGACATAATATTTTAATTTAAACGCCATTCAATATTCTTCTTAATTAATAAGTAGGTACTGAATTAGGTATTTCACGAGACTAGAAACAAGATTACCAGAAAAATGTGTTCTATCAATCATAATAGAGAAAATACTTCGTCATCATCAATCTATTAATAGTCCATTGAAATGTTACATTTTTTAGGCCTGACCTTGCGTTTTCTAGAGGACGCAATTTTATTTTTTTGATGTGTAGGGGGGGTCAGTGTGAAGCTAAAACCAAGTTTGTGGGGTCGCCACCCTTGTCCCATGGCCGCCATCTTGAAAATAGCGGTTGAAATGGTTTTAACGATATATCTCTTAAACTATTTATCTGATAATAAAACAATGTTAACATTATTTGTTGCAAATTAAATTCTCTACAACTTTGATTCAGTAACTTTTCGTCGTAGAACTATAAATAAAAAAGTTATAAGCGAAAATGTTCAGAAATTAGAGCTATTTATATTTTTCAATAAAACTTTTTTTTTATAAGTTTACGAAGAAATTATATCAGACCATTTTTGTAGATTGTTTTTCGAAGAACAACTTTTATTTACAACATTTTTTCATTAAGTAAATAGCTAAGGTTTTACAGCCCTCCGAAGTGAGTACTATTTTAAGTACTCTTTACTATACAGAATACGATATATTATGTGTGTACTAATAATAATTTGTCACCAGTAATTATTTTATTTTTGTTATTATACAGTGGTTGACGCGTGGTCCTGGGTTCGATTCCCGGTGGAGACGAAGAAAAAAAAATGTCTTGGTCTGGTAGGACACAGAAGGCTGATCACCTACTTGTCCCTAAAGAAAATCGATCAGTGAAACAGATGTATAATGCATCTGCCCCTTACCCCACTAGGGGACATGGGACTTCACTTCACACTACACAGCAAAGTTCAATAATATCAAACAACTTTACATTAACAGAAGCAAACATTTAAAAAGTAACACTTGAAATTACCACAAAAATTCTTAACATACCGTTCAAAGTGTGCCAGAGTCGTTCAAAAGCTGTTATAAGATCAACATTAACGACACCTTTCAAAAACATAAAATACATTGCTCGCTACATAGAATATTCCTATACATAACTTAAGAAGTACGCCTACAAAGGAAGCAATAGGTAATGTATGTTGTAAAATTTCATACATGAATCGAGTCTTGAAAAAGCCTATACCACGGTGGTTATGGCATTCATCTCTACCTATTCATGCGTTTTATTACATACCGAGAAATAAAATTATATAATTTCAGCTTTTACCAGAGACTGTGTAAGTTCAATTTACGACATGTCACTTATTCTGTGACATTTTCATTTACAAAAGTTAACGATTCGCGTGATTCGTTCAAAATGTAAGGTTTTATAATTACGTTTTATAAGCTTTTAGCTTCAACGTTTAAAATGTAATGGTTTTAAATGCAAATAAAATAATTCCTTTTATGAGTTTCAATCGTCCGAAGCACACTGTTATAAGGCTAGGTACTATTCTGTGCTAGAAGGACCATCTTTGTAACGGCAAAAATTTTAAAATTGTATTTTAAACTTATTTGAGCAATTTAAATCCATAAATAATAAAGACAAATATTCGTGAGTTCGGATTATAGATGGTCTGATTGATAAAAGCTTCATTTGAAACAGATTCGAATTTCGCATCACGACTAATTTATTCCCGTTCATTTCTTTGAAAACTATAATAAGAATGATTAAACCATTTTCCTAGTAATATACTATAAATGGACCAACAATTCTCGATACAAAACTGAAATTCGTAAAAAAGAGAATTACTCCTAGGAAAAATTAATAGCACAAACAAATTATTAAGCCTTTTTAATATACAAACAATATTACCTGAATAAAAAAATATAATAATTCAACATACACACACAATAAAATGAACGTATAACATACAATTTAGTACATACAATACGCAATAAACCCCTCAATTCGTTACTAAAATAATGCAATGCAAATGTATTTAGCGATACTCAAGTAATTTACGCTCAAACATTCACATCACGCACAAGACAGACGCAGGATATGCTTCGACGCGTGTAAGTCTGTTCACAATTGGGTTGTGTGTGTGTCATATATTTGGTGACGGGGTGACGTCATTGTTTAATTCACTAGCCGTATTTCCCGGGGTTACCCGGTATGTCTTGAGAAAAAAATATAGCTGTTTTTAATGTGAAATGTATACTAAGACCATGAACAGCTTAAAATCGCTCTTGATGATATAGGTCATAGAAATTAAGAAAGGATTTATATTCATAAAAATCAATACAACAGACAATCACAATTACTTGTACGTTCAATATATTGCTATAACACTAACATTGCTCATAATAAATGATAGCTATGTTACAGAATCTGGCTCATAAGCAATTCAAAGTCACTTTAAGACAAATACCTCAAGTTCCTCGAGTATCTTCATATATCTCAAGTTACAACTTGAACAAGTAGCGATTCGAAATGCTTCATATCCTAATAGAAATGTAAACTTTTCCCTGCAACATGACACTATAAGGACAGATACCTACAAAATCAGTTTTACATCACCTTACAGGTGGATATAATTAAACAAGTGAAGATAGTCTTATATTTGAAATGTCCTCACACGTGAACGCGAACGTGATAAACAAAACAAAAAAACGTATTTTACAACTCCATAATTATCCTATAATAACTTTTGCACCAACCCTAATTACTAGAGAAAATTGAAAACTGCTATTTAACACAAAATACATTATACAAATCAATCTGAATTCTAAAAGGAATTCAAGCTGAGAGATTATTCACAGCAAGTAATATCTGAAAGATCGAAAAAAAGCGTAATAAGAACCAAGATTAAAAAAGTGCCGCAAAAACTAGATGAAACCCGTTCGAAGCAGACAGCTCGGGTTTTTGTGGCCTTTTCTACAATTAATCGCAAAGTTGTCTATTATTCGAGATTTAAAAGGACTCGACTTAGCTGCAGTGCCATTATTCACTAGAGAATCATCAATTTACTTCTGAAAATATGAAATTGTGATTCAATTATTTGTGAACTATTTTTTAAATATTTTTAAGGTACTTAATAAAAACCTACGCATTATTGACCGCGTTGTGGCTAACCGTATACTGCGTAGAAGCCTATACAGGCTCCTGTCAACAAATACAAAATTGACATCCGAAACCAAAGCAATATAAAGTCGTGTAATTAGTTCTGCACATGTGTAAGAGTACATAGAGACATCGGTAACGTATTTTGTCTGTATAATCATCATCATTATCTCATTGTATTGATTATTGTCTGAACTTTTGCAATATTGATGCTCCTTTGTGAATGTCACATCGTGAAATGCGATCAAAAACACCGCGTCCTTTAAAATTTCCCTTACTTATAATGACGACGTAAATAATATCAAGGAAAATTTATTGTATCAAGGAGTTTAATAATTGGGTCGCATAGGTCGCCTTTTACCTTTTCAGTTACACAACCCACACAGAGACATCAATCATAACGAGATGATATCGAATAGATTAGAATATAAACGAACAGCATTCGCAAATGGCATTATGGTTCATTACGCATATTTGCAGGCTATTAAAGCGCATTGAACCGATATAGACTGGTAGTGAGCTGTATTTACTGGAATATACTGGATTGAACCGGATTAAGCTGTGTCTGTCTCCTTATATTAACGTCAGACGAATAGACGATCGCTCAGGTACGGTTCGAAATCCAATTCCGTTCACAATATGGTTTAATTTTGAAACATTCCCGTAATCAATGGCCATTAGGGATATATTTGGTCAAATATATGAGAGATACGAATGGAATATGGCACTTGATTTGGAGAATTTAATAGTGACAGTCGAAATTGAATCGCGTATCCCGATGCAGGGAGATTATTAAATTTTAACGTTATATTCGAAATGCACAACATTTGGGACCATCGAGTTTGAATTTGTCCTTTTGTAGCCAGGTAACTTTATTGTGCCCTGCTTTGCATATCAAAACGTTTTAAGAGTAAATATATTTGAAATGCGCTTTGCTATTTAAACTCTGTATGACGTAGGTACTACTTCGTATTTGTATGATTTTGTACTTGCATTTACTTGCATTGCATTTCTACTTGCATTGATAATTTTTACGTATTATTACGTCACCACAAAAATGATCTTTGAAAAAAGGCGTAATGTTAAAGGTCAGGACTTTTATGGACAGAATTTCCTCAAAAAAACTCGGATACAAAACAAATTCTTTACTTTAATCCGCCCTCAGATAAATAAAAAGTTATTAACAGAAAATGTTAAGGATCTCAAGGGTTCCTAAATGTGCTCGACGTCGTCGTTGCCTTGTTAGATATCAGCAAAGAGTCATTGAGTTCTGACGCTCTTACCGACGGAGCTTCACACGAATCGGCTCATTCAATCCACACAGATACTTGCAATTTACGCCTATATACCCTTTATTTAAGGTGCAAAATCATGTGGCCAAAATTCTGCCAATATAATTAATATGTGTGAAGTGGGTAAACGCACGTGATGTTTCGCGGAACGCGTACCATAGGCTTTATCGTGATTTCTTATAAATATGCGAGAGCGTATAATATCATGCCAAACAAATTGCCGTAATTTTTGATGCGTCTCCTTGGTTCCATGGTTAATCTTGTTTGTCATTCTAGACGATAGTATATCAATATTTTGCTCGAAAACATTAAGTCCGTGAATGAAAACAGTCTTCGATTTATTTTTTAAATACTCCGTTAACTCCGTCACATTAGCCTTCCTGCTAAATGGGTGACATGAGTGAACCATTACGTCGACAATGATAAGAACGTGAATAAAACAGGCTAGCTCCCTTTATTCCTGCCCTGAAGTTAAAAGGGTTACACAAAGCGTTCTAAATGGTCAAAGAAACGAGAAATGTTTAATTGGAGCCTTACGAAGGACAATAAATTTCAGCGGACCTTTATCTCCAGGACAAAAGGGACTTAGTTCAGGGCAAACTGTATGAAGAATGTCTAGGTGGGGCATCATTAAAACAGAAAAAATAAGGATCTCATTCATGAGTAATTTATTGTTGCCTACTTTTCATATTTTTGTCATTATCTCGCTGGGCATATTCTAGAACATTTAGCGCGGGAGGATTGTTAAATTAATTAGAACTCCACTCGTATTTGGCAATTTAATAAAGGGTAGTATTTAAACGAGTGACTGTAAATTAAAGTTTTAGTTATCAAAAATAATTAATTGGGGTAACAGAATTACTAAGTGAGCGACTGACTGCGAGCGATGAAAAATTAATAGATCAGCAACTAACAAACATTAATTTGCGTTACATAAAATACAAAATGAGCAGCTTCATAATATTTGAGCGACCTAATATTAATCGTTTGAGTGACAAAATTACGTTTTGTATTATTTTCATTATTTGGCATATGATTTATTTATACTGAGTGGCATTTTATCTTAATCGAGGTATTTCGAATAGAAAAATCACTTTGAAAAATACTATAATGGACAGAGTAGGTACTATCAGTTCAATTTGTTTTTGAAAGTTTTATCAAATAACTATTTGAACAATTTATTTTAGTGTTTTTAGTCGCTCTAGATGAGCGTAATTTAGTCGCTCACTTAGTAATCTATTCGCTCAACTAGTAATTTAGTCGCTCATATAGTAATGTAATCACACAGTTAGAATTCTAATATATCAAATGGATTAATCACAACCCTCCTTTAGTACGCTCAATCTGTATTTTATTATCAACCAATATTCGTTGCTTGTTCAGTTTATTTGTCGATTACTCAAATTCATACCGCTCAAGTTATTAAATCAGTATCTCATAATCAGTCGCTCACTTTATTTTCAGTCGCTCGTTTTATTATTCCCCTTTAATAAATACTGTTTTCAAAATTAAACTAAATGATGCCTGGATTATCTAATGACTGAATTGGGGATAAATGTGTTGAAATTTATGTAGCCTAATGAAATTTTAATACTAGGGTAGCTGAAATATCAACATACATGTACAAAAAACGACCAAACATTAATAGTAATCGTCCATTCGTACATTTCCAGGTTAATGTATAAAGCCATTTCATTTTGCAAACATCAGATAATGGCATTTACAAATGCTTTGAAACAGATCATAAACTGAGCCAAACCAAATATTAGGGGTAATTTGGAATTCAATTTGCGAGCTGAATCAAGAGATCAGTGTAAAGCAGTTATGGGCGTCGTAAAGTGTCGACGGAGGACAAATAAGATCGGACATTCGCAGTCTATGTGATAATAAAACATAATAAGTATCTTAAAGCGTAATAATTCTACTTGGGTATGAACATTTTGTATGAACTATTAGCGTATTTTTAGCAGAAGAAAAGGTGAGGAACCTGAAATTTCTTTAAGTAAGCCATCGTTATATTCTGCTACCATTATTTGATTACAAAATAGGTTAGAATCATTAGGAATACTTCAAAAGAAACAATATTCAATTACCTGCACTGTTAAAGTTTAATTCGAGTACACTTTTCTGAATCAACAGTCGATTGATCTCATCAAGCCCGTTGGGAATTTAAACACCAATAGAATATTTATTTACTTCTCAAAATCCACTATCTGACTTTAATTAAGTTATTGCTCTCGTTATTTATGCAACTAATTGGCGAACACACTTCGATACAGGCCATGTCAGAGTAATGACTAAAACTAATTAGGCCCGTTCGAGACCAGCGAGCAATGTTTACTCGAAACGTTTCATTTAAATAGAGCCGTCCATTTGGAACAAAAACTAATTACATTTAGACAAAAATCAGCAGCTTGGCTCGCTACGAGATTGCTTCGCTAACACGTATCGTGAGCTGGTATTGTGCCAACCTAACACAGAAAACGAATCGGCACTACGATGATCACACATGTGCCCAGATGCGATGTGAAAAATTGAGGAAATTCAATAGAATGTCGTCTACGGATAGCATCTTGTTATTATTGTATTGTACACGATACACGTTATATATTTTGCTTTGTATTCGTATATTGCATTGATAAATTGATGGGAATTTTAATGGAAGTGCCAGTGAATTTTAGAATAGATGATTAAAGACTGATGATGAAATACAAGTAACTGTGTTGAATTAGATCACTATTTTCTCATTTGAGAGTGCGATATATTTCTCTTGATGTCCTGCTATTAAGAATTGATACTTCGGTATATCTCTTAGAAAATGGAACAAATGTCAATTAGGGTCTTTCAAATGAAATAAGCGGAGAAGATAGCAGAAATAATAGAAGATATGAAATTTACTTTTCTAAATCCACCAAGTCTTCCCTTAAACAAAGGGAGAGAGATACAGATGACAACAACTTATGATGGTTAAAATTAAGTTCCGTTGGAGAATTTCTCGCAACAAAAGGCAGTGAAAATAAAAACACAACAACACAAAACTTTAAAAGAACTGTATCTATTATATTTGCTAGTTTAAAATGTCACAACTTTTTCCTTCTCAACTCACGGAGATAACAGTTTCACTGCAATATAAATAAATAACGTTACTGTAAATTCATTCACACAAAAGTTGGTACGTACAAAGTAAATTTATCGCTAACAACAAATTGACACATTTCAATGACTGCATTGAGCTGTTAAAAAATAACGCGACAGATGTGAAAAGCGACAAACAAGAATCTTTCTTGTTGTGATTTGAAAAGGTATTCAAACGCCGACGTGTATAGAGTTTAGAGAGCGCTTGGCTATAGCCTATATTGCCTCTGCTCTTCTAATCTATACTTCTATACTAATATTAAAGCTGAAGAGTTTGTTTGAACGCGCTAATCTCGGGAACTACTGGTCCGATTTGAAAAATTCTTTCGGTGTTAGATAGCCCATTTATCGAGGAAGGTTATAGGCTATATATCATCACGCTACGACCAACAGGGGTGGAGCCACGGGGGTGAAACCGCGCGGAGCAGCTAGTTGTAGATAACACCGGGCTGGTTTTATCGTAAATGTAATTTATGAAACTATAATTACACTCTGTTTAACATAATTAATATATCACCCAAACTAATTGCGCGCTCATTTCGGGATAAGCTGGTCTAGACGAATTTCCCAGAATTTATGGAGCCTGTATAGACCTTAAATTATAAAAAACTAAACGAAAAATAACGGATTCTATTACGTGAAAACGTGATCCTCTTTAAATACAAGCACATATATGTACCTAAACTCTTTAAAACGAGCTAGTAGCTTTGGGCTCAGTTATTAAAAATGGAGATAATCCTTGCGATGAAAAACAAACAATTTACTGTAGTCCCGAGTTGTATTTTCAGTTCGAATTAATTTACAGGAATGGCCTTTTTTAAATATCCCAAAATCGCGATTAGCTCCTGGTAAATTTAGGTTAAATAAAAATAGCATGGCCGCTTTTTTTTATTTAATCTGCTGTAAATAATTCTGGAGTAGGCTCAGGAAAAATCTCAAGATTATTTTGAGATTACCTATAGGTATAGAGAATATTTCTCCCTTTCTTAATTCGAATTATTATCAGTAACTCTGAAGAATTGGTCTTTATTCTAATTACTTAATAAAATGATCCCCTTTGTTAACACATATCCAAATGTTACTCAATCAACAAACATAATATATTCTATATAATAAATTAATATAATTAATATATAAATAAATTAATTATATTCCCTCTATCATCTCTCATATTTAGAAATTAAAGACTTTTTAACGGATTTTAAACGCGATTTATTCATTCTATTATTTTCCCGACGTTTCGAACACTTTACAGCGAGCGTGGTCACGGGGAGACTGAGATGTTATACGTCTTGACAGTCATTCAAAAATTGCTGTTTGTAAACTACCTCCACCTATTCCTCCGTAGTTGGTATGTGGAGTATTTTTCCGGATGTTGGCAGTATTGGCTGATCGTGTCTTCTAGAACATACCAAAAGACTAGAAGACACGATCAGCCAATACTGCCAACATCCGGAAAAATACTCCACATACCAACTGTATACATAATATAATATATTATTAATTTCAGGCGTTACTGGTCTAATAGGTTTATTATAGCCTTTGCCTATGATCTGATTACATAGATTTCTTCGCTCACTGTCACTTTTAAGTAATTCCACCCACGAAAGAAGACAAGCATCGTTGAGTGTAAACAACGCTAAAGTTTATAAACCTTTTCTATTCTCTTCAAGTAAACAATAAGAATAAATTATTTACTAGCCTAATTAAGAGTTTATAGGTAATAAAAGTAAACATATCATACTACAGGTAAACGCCTACACATATTTAACGATCCGACGCCTACACATTCAAATGAGCTAATCTTTTTTACACACGACTTGATTTATTGTTTTACTAATGAATAAAACACGCAATTTGCATTTTAGGTTGAATGAATCGTAAAGGTATTGTTTCGAATTAATCATTTTTAAGAAAACAAAAACTAGCTCGCGTGTTTTTTTTGGAGGTGAATAATTTGGCGTCACCTATTCTATTTTTTTTTTTTTATAATTTTTATATAACGGGCATTTTCGCAATCAAGGCGAATATAAGGAAAACTCTCAAGGTTAAAAATAAATACTAAACCGATTCGTAAATCGACAATCTATCCCTTTACGTGATTATGTAACGATTATCTATCTTTACTTAAAACAAATTAATTTCAAATAGATATTAAAAATTAAACGAAAACCATAATGTATTAAAGAAAACTACTGCTAATTAGCTAACCGAGATAAAGTTTTCGTAAGTTTTTGTTTCTCTACCATTGAAACAAAAGAACACTCACATAATATCAGCACTTTTATTAACTTTTATAACGTTAAAGAAAATAATGTAATTTAGAAACTTTCTTACAAATTAATAAATTACAGAAAATATAAGTTCTATTTTTAAGATAATATTTTTATAAGGAAAAATTTAATTTCTTGTTTGTTTGAAAGTTTCATCTCGTAGAACAATTATTATGAACAATGAAAAATAATACAGATCTGTGAAGATGTTAATATTTAATAAAATAACAGCGTGGGTATCTTCTATAGCTTTATCTTTTCTCACTATAGTTTTCTTAGGGCTGATTTTTCAATTCTTGGTTAAAACTTATTCATCGAATAACGTATTATACTACCATTTCAAAAATGTATTGTAATTGTCCGTATTTGACAGTTTACAGGTGACATTTTAATATGTTCATTGTTCGTGTAATACTTTATTGGACGGATAAATTTTAACCAAGAGATTGAAAAAATCGGCTCTTACATAAAAATATATTATTTTTAACTACCACGCGGATAGAGGCTTTTGTTTTGTCCTACTTCAAAAACGAGAGTTGGTGGGTTCTTTTATTAATATTATTGTGCCATATATTTATTTATTTACATCAGGCAGCATATATTGTTAGTAGTACTTATTCTAGTGTTAGTAAAACTACATATTCTACTTATTTTTAGATTTAAGAGTTACACTGTTTTACCTGTATGTTTATTAGGTACCCAATACTGTAGTTATTAGTAAACTGATTTGGAACATACTATTAATAAATTGGTTAATCATAGTTAATGCTAAGCCGTAGTAAGTAGGTTGAAACCGCAGTATAAAATAAAATAAGCAAGCTTTTTCAGTACCAACAAAATAGGCTTATAAGTCCAGTGTTAATATACTGAAAATAACAAAAAGGTTTCACATTAGCCAAACGTTTATTACTCCACACTAGTAAGTTTTCAAACCACTTTAACCAGAGCACATTAACTGCCAACAGTATGGTAACCTAATCTAGGCTTTTTAAACTCCGTTGAGTTTTATTAATTTTTCTACGAGTAAGTTTCAATGAGATGTGTGAAACTTTGCAATTCAAATTTTATCTTATTCCTTGTTGTAACCTTATAGTTAGTATCTACGCATTCTCAAATACCACGTGGAAAGATGCCTGAAAGATCTTCCAACAATAAGTACTTACATTATACCTTAGTTACATTCAATATAAACTAGAACTAGGTACTTACCTAATTACAGCTTGTATTCGATAAAAATTAACAACTACCGTCTTTAACCTAAGATAAAAAAATCTTCAAATTCTGACGTCACACTTACAAAACCATTAACTGGCGTTAATTTTTCAAGTGTCAAGACGCAAAACGACGATGACGAAGTGCGCAACGCCGAGATTCATATTTAAGAGGCTTGTCTTTTTGATAACACGAGAAAATAGAGTTAAGCAAGTTGCCAACTTGGTATAAACAAAGAGGTGTAATTTAGAAGCGAAATAATAATAAAATAAGGAAGAAAACAATAAGGTACTCTACAAAATTATAAAACATGTACATTATACTCTTCAACATCAGTAAAAGTAGGTGGGTAGGTAGTAGTACCTACCATCGTCCCCGTAGGTATAGTTTTTAAGCTATTGCATAGCTTTCATCTCAGACTGAGCGCGGCGACCGAATGTAAAAATTCCGTAACGAAGTGTCCTCGAGTGCCACACGTATTTTTTTTTGTCAAGTTATGAATCATTGGAAATCATTTAACCGATCTAATCGTATGCATATTTAATAAATAAATGCTGTAACTTTCGGAATAATAATAATGAATAGATTCAGTGGGTACAATATAATACCAAAAATGCCTACCAATAAATATTATGTTATATGTACAAACATACAAGTGAATCTTATTACTTATAACTTGGTGAATTTACATCGATCCAAATCAAACATAACATTCGGCACAAAGCTTGTTCAAATATCAATAGTGAATAGACGATACAATGGTCGGGTGAAAATATGTATTTAGTGTCTATGGGATTTTACCGAGAATACATAGCTTCGGGTTGGCAAATAAACTAAATTCTACAAATCGCAAAGGCCATATGAATTTTCATTAGATATTTTTTTTACCTGTTAGCATTAAATAATATTTATACCTAGACTTCTCTATTAGGTAATAGACATAATTTTTTTTTCTTTACGGACTTTGAAGTGATTGAACCCGCAACTTTTGCTTAACCGCTCAACCACCCACGATCCTATTTTAGTAGTTTTAAATCGATTTATAATTATTAATTTTTCAAATATCTGCTAGTACCTATTACCATGTAGTTAGAGTCATAGCAAAAAGCTCTGACCTGATTGCAATTTCTAGATACGAAAATACCTTTCAATCAGATCAATTTAATTTTTCTAAGCTTCTTATCAAAAGGACCTTTGATTCTTCATACTTTGCAGGTAAAGTACTTACCTGCACTACGCTTGCGGAAGGCAATTACTAGGAGCTAGCAAAAAATTGCAATTACTTTAACATTACATCATATTTTACATTAAATACATCTGCTTTTTCCAGAACCTTCTCCAGAATTAAGATGAAGATATTTCCTTCTAGAAAAACTATTTAACCATATTTCCTGCATTTGATTTTATAAATTAACAAATTAGATACTATAGGTACTATTACTTAAAACGATATAGGAAATTTATTTATCTCTATACAGGGTGTAATCGTTAAGTGTGCACAGGCGATTTTTCCGTAAGTATTACAGATAACAAAAAACTTTAAACTGATATCGAAAGTACTTAACCTAATGAGTAAAATGGCGGTAATAAATTTTTAAAAATAAATCGAGAAATATCAAAAAAATTATCTTTAAACCCTCCCATACATTAAGTATGAAATATGAATATCCCATATACATTTAATATGAAAGATTTTAGCTTTCTTTTTCTTGTTTGGTTTTCTGCTTTAATTACTTCGCAAATTTGAAGTGGCATTTTCCACGCTTTTTCCGGACATTTTCACGCATTTTCCGGATATTTTCCGGGGATTTTCCGAGCATTTTCCGGGCATTTTCCAGGCATTTTCCACGCTTTTTCCGGATATATCCACGCATTTTCCGGATATTTTCCAGACATTTCCCTGGCATTTTCCGGTTATTTTCCGGGATATTCCAGACATTTTCCGGGAATTTCTTTTTTTTTTTTTTTTATTTATTTAAGTAACACCACATCATACATTATAATATAAAGTTTTATAAAAATACATATTGAACATATTATCTATAATATATGACAATAACGGTTTACATAAATTCAGCTATGACAAAACTTTTACACTAACATACTCTAAAACATGGTTTAAAAAAAAAGTCACATGAAACATGATGCGTTGATTTAAAATATTGAAGCAGATTAAAAATAATAGTAAGATAAAAAAAAGATAATATAAGACACTATTTCTTAATACTGTGGGTACGTAAATAATTGAAAACAATTCTTTTAAATTGGGATAGCTGGCTACCGAATACATCAAGACCCGTGATGGTACTGTTAAGTTTGTTGTATTCCTTAAGAATTCGAATGAGAGGAGCCTGTGCACCCAAATTAGTATTGACAAGAGGAATATGGAAGATTCTGTTTATTCGTGTCCTTGGAAATGAATGAGGTACTTGAATACGAATAAGTTTCAAAATATCTTTGCATTGAATATGTCCATTTAATAGCTTATGCAGGAACAAGACATCAGTAAAACATCTTCGATTATGTAAAGATATCATGTTGAATTTGTTAAGACGCTGTTCGTATGGCTGTCTATGAGAGAATCCACTACTTATAAACGCTAGGTGCCTTGTAAAGGTTCTTTGAATACTCTCAATGCGTTGTGAGTGAACTGTATAAAATGGATTCCATATAAGGCTACCATATTCGAGATGACTGCGCACTAAGGCGTTATACAAAATTGTTTTAGTTTTTACACCAAAGCAACCCGTGTTTCGCTTGAGAAATCCTAACATCTGGGCAGCTTTAGTGACTGATTTGTTTATTTGAGAAATAAATGTTATCTTTTTATCGATGGTCAAACCGAGATCGCGAATTTCGCTAACTTCTTTTAAAGGTGCGCCGTCAAGCTCGTACATGGCAGCAAGTGGTTTTTTCTTCCTGGTATACCTTATATGAAAACACTTAGATGCATTGAGAGTCATACCATTTACAAGACACCACTCTTTAATTTTATTGAGATCGTTTTGAACAAGAATGGTGTCAGAAGGTGAGTTTACAGTTTTGTAGATTTTTAAATCGTCAGCGAACATGGACACATTACAGTATTTTATATGGTAATTTATATCGTTCACGAATATGAGAAAAAGCAAGGGTCCTAGGTGAGAGCCCTGAGGGACACCGGTTCGCGCAACGTATGATGCAGAGGAAGAGTTACCGACAGCTACCGACTGTGGCCGATTGTGAAGATACGATTCTAGCCATTTCAGTAAGGGTTCTCCAATCCCGTAATTCACGAGTTTCTGAAGAAGTAGAGTGTGGTTGACTTTATCAAAGGCGTTGCTAAAGTCGGTATATATTGCATCGACCTCACGTCCCTGGTCCAATTCCAGACAAATCTCAGTTACAAAAGGAATTAAATTAGTTTGAGTTGAGTGACCCCTCCGGAAGCCATGTTGACTATCTGAAATAAAATTGTCAATATTTTTGGAGATCATGGGATATATAACGGATTCGAAGAGCTTTGAAAAACAAGATAGGATACATATCGGGCGGTAGTTCTTTACATCCATGATATCCCCTTTTTTATAAACGGGTATTACACGAGACTTTTTCCATTCTTCGGGGAAAACTCCATCTTTGAGCGATTTATTAAAAATAATAGTTAGAGGTAATGTTATTCCAGATCTACATCGCTTTATGAAAAGTGGAGGAATGGAGTCAGGCCCAGCTCCCTTGTTTATGTCCAGCTTCTGTATTTTTTTCGATATATCAAGCTCAGATAATTTTATAGATGTCACAAATTGATCACTACCTTCTTGAAGCGATATTTTATTCATATCAAGGGATTGTTGGCATGAGTAAATAGAAGAGAAGTGTCTAGAGAATAGATTAGCGATTTCAGGTTCAGAATTCACCACGTAGTCATCCAATTTCATACAAGAAGGAAGCTGCGAATGGCCACCTCTTTTGTGTTTAATAAAACTCCAAAAACGTTTAGGGTTTTCATTAATATTTGATTCAATGTTCTTTTTGTAATTAGTATAACAATCATCGTACTGTTTATGACATCGCTTCCTAATAAGTTTGTACTCTATCTCATCACGTGGATTTCTATATATACGATATCGTCTGTGAATCTTGTCCTTTTCGCGAAGTGATTTTATGAGAATTGAACTAAACCATATCGGGTATTTGGATTTAGTGTAGGACGTTTTAGGTACAAATCTGCTTATTATAATGTTCAGGATATCATAAAACTCAGATACCATACTATTAACGTTTTCAAAGACACAAAGCTTTTGGGCCCAATCTATACTCCGAAGCTCTTTCAATATGGCAGTGTAGTCGGCTTTGTAAAAATTTAATTTGGGGGCACCCCTCGTTCGTAAAAAGGACAAATTAGGAAACTGAATATTTAATAATAAACTAGGATGGTTAGGGTAACTTTTGCTTAATGATTCGGGAGCAGCCATTACATGGATATGAGATAAATTGCTTAAAATTATATCCAAAAAACGGTTATCGCTATTACTGACACAGTTATATTGTTTTAAGTTATTAATAGACATGAAATCAATCAAGGCATGACCTAAATTAATATTGTAATTGAAGGGTGTCATAAAGGTGTCGTTACTGAGCAACCTCCAATCAATAAATCCCAGATTAAAATCGCCAAGAATTATTAAGTCGTCACTCAGATTTGCCGCTCTATCAATATTGTCCAAGAAACTCTTTAGTGTCTCAGTTTTGACTGGAGGAGGCATATAAACAACACAAATAGAAAGCTTTTTTACTATCTGACCAACATTGAAGTGTATGGTGACCCATAAATCTTCAACATCTGATTCCCAAGACTGAATTCGATACGATGAAAATTCATGAGATACAGCCAACAACACCCCACCCCCATCCAATTTAGTATTACTAGAGCTGGCACGGTCCCTACGATATACGGCGTATCTGCTATCAAATAGTTCGTTATTTGATATACCAGAGTTCAACCAAGTTTCAGTAAGAGCGATCACCTTATAGTCAGACGTAGACAAGTTCTTTTGGAAATTAACAGTTTTAGTTCGTAGGCCCTGCACATTTTGGTAATACAAGTCGATCATAATAACTCAAAGCACCCACAGATTTTTGGAAAAAAGAATAAAACCTTAATATAAAATTAAAAACTAACTATTTAGCTTAGATTAGCTTATTTAAAGTGTCTTTATTTCTGATAAGCAAGGCTTGGCAGTTTTCATTTTTTCTTACGAAAATGCGCCCATTACGAATCCAGACAAACTTATAATGAGCTTCTTTTACTTTGGCACGGGCAGCTGCGTATAGAGTATTATTTTCTGGAGTCAGATGTTCAGCAACAAATATTGTTTTTTTTGCTCCCCCTATACCAATGTGGTGTGAGTTTAATTTATCATTGGAATTCTTTTTGTTAAACTTACTTACAGCAGCCAGAACAACGTCGCGTAATCGCGGACTTCGAAGCTTAGCAACCACAGCACGCGGTCTATTGCTGTCATTAGATACCTTTGCAACCCTGGTCACGTGCTGTATATCTTCTTGAGTTAGGGGAGTATCTATCACTTTAGCTATTTGAAGGACAGTTTCAAATAAGTTCTCAGACCGGTGCTCAGGGATTCCGCTAATCAGAATGTTGTTCTCCCTCATGTGCAGTTCAACGGATCCGAGTCTATTCGACAAGTTAGTAATAGTGGACTTTAATATGTCGTTGTCCTTCTTCAGATTTTCAATAACAGATGTTTTTTCTTCTAGAGAGGATTTCAAAACTTCGAACTGCTGGTTTAGAAAGGTGATCGTGTCCTGAAATCCAGTAATCTTTTCAAGAAGGTTGTTTAGCTCTGACGTGACCAGTCTTTTTATTGTTACAGTAAGAGCAGATGATAATTCTTGTTGCAGAATGTCTCGTAACCTTTCTTCGGTGACAAAGGAATCCTGTTTATTAGGTTGTGGGGGTTGGTAGGTGGGCTTCATGCGCTGTGTCACACCATCGATGAACATAGATTCACTTTCAGGGCTAGTCTCATGGGAGCTTAATTCGCGGCAGCTGCTTTCGGAATCCATACATGTACTTGAAGCTTTCGTGTTACCAACAATTATCGGCTGTTTACCTGAGCAAGTTAGACATTTAAATGAAGCCCTTTGCCTTGTGGCCATTTCTACAAACCGCTTGCGAGGTATATTAGCACAGTCAAGGTCATATTTTAGTTTGCAGACATGACAACACAAATAATCTTTTTTCGGTAACTCCTTACGACAGCCAGCACATGAATTTGAGGGTGCCATTTTTTTTTTTTTTCTTTTTCCCTCCTCTCTCTCTCTCCCTTCCTCCTCCCTTACACTACTCTTGCAAAATTTATGAGTGAGAAGAAAAAAAATAAAAAAATAAAAAAAAAAATTTTTTTACGAAACGGTGGGACTTGAACTTGCAACTCTCGAGACTTCGTTTTAAGCCCAGCGGTTAACTGAATACGCTAAGAGATCATTGACGTTTGTGTCGAATAAATGCTATGTATTTTTCTTGTTCTTAACAAATGTACAAATGAAGGACTATTTCAAGGTTAAATTTAATGTTCGGGAACAACGAATTCACAAAAACATAGAATTCACACCGTCTTTATGATTACTTTAGCACTTCACTTCGTTATCAGTATAAATATGGACTAATAGGATAATTTAAGACTATACTTTGTTCCAATTCACATCGATATTCAAAACTAAGTTATCTTTCCTACGGGATGACACAGCAACTTGCAAACATTCACACACTGCTATTAGGCCTTACTTATCACATTTAGCACAACATATTTGGGAATTATTCACTTTTTGTAATTAATTTTATTGTTTTATACGGAGCTGTTACGTACAACGCGCACGGCGGTAGGCGATCCCCAGGCATTTTCCGAGCATTTCCCGGGGATTTTCCGGATGTTTCCCAGACATTTTCCGGACATTTCCCTGGCATTTTCCGGGAATTTTCCACGCATTTCCCAGACATTTTCCGGACATTTTCAGGCATTTTCCGGGGATTTTCCAGGCATTTTCCGGATATTTTCCGGACATTTTCACGCATTTACCGGATATTTTCCGGACATTTTCACGCATTTTCCGGATATTTTCCAGGCATTTTCCACGGTTTTTCCGGAAATTTCCACGCATTTTCCAAGCATTTCCCAGGCATTTTCCGGTTATTTTCCGGGAATTTCCCAGGCTTTTTACGGGGATTTTCCGAGCATTTCCCGGGGATTTTCCGGATGTTTTCCAGACATTTTCCGGACATTTCCCTGGCATTTTCCGGGGATTTTCCACGCATTTCCCAGACATTTTCCGGACATTTCTCAGGCATTTTCCAGGCATTTTCCGGATATCTTCCGGACATTTTCACGCATTTTCCGGATATTTTCCAGGCATTTTCCACGGTTTTTCCGGAAATTTCCACGCATTTTCCGAGCATTTCCCAGGCATTTTCCGGTTATTTTCCGGGAATTTCCCAGGCTTTTTCCGGGGATTTTCCGAGCATTTCCCGGGGATTTTCCGGATGTTTTCCAGACATTTTCCAGACATTTCCCTGGCATTTTCAGGCATTTTCCACGCTTTTTCCGGAAATTTCCACGCATTTTCCGGATATTTTCCAGACATTTCCCTGGCATTTTCCGGTTATTTTTCGGGATTTTCCAGACATTTTCCGGGAATTTCCCAGGCATTTTCCGAGCATTTCCCGGGGATTTTCCGGATGTTTCCCAGACATTTTCCGGACATTTCCCTGGCATTTTCCGGGGATTTTCCACGCATTTACCGGATATTTTCCGGACATTTTCACGCATTTTCCGGATATCTTCCAGGCATTTTCCAGGGACTTTCCACGGTTTTTCCGGAAATTTCCACGCATTTTCCGAGCATTTCCCAGGCATTTTCCGGTTATTTTCCGGGAATTTCCCAGGCTTTTTCCGGGGATTTTCCGAGCATATCCCGGGGATTTTCCCGATGTTTTCCAGACATTTTCCGGACATTTCCCTGGCATTTTCCGGGGATTTTCCAGACATTTTCCGGGGATTTTCCGAGCATTTCCCGGGGATTTTCCAGACATTTACAGGCTATGTCAGGGAAATGTCCGGAAAATGCCTGGAAAATTCCCGGAAAATATCCGGAAAATGCGTGAAAATGTCCGGAAAAATGTGGAAAATGTCACTTCAAATTTGCGAAGTAATTAAAGCAGAAAACCAAAAAAAGAAAAAAAAAGCTAAAATCTTTCATATTAAATGTAGGTATATGGGATATTCATATTTCATACTTAATGAATGGGAGGGTTTAAAGATATTTTTTTTGATATTTCTCGATTTATTTTTAAAAATTTATTACCGCCATTTTACTCATTGGGTTAAGTACTTTCGATATCAGTTTAAAGTTTTTTGTTATCTGTAATACTTACGGAAAAATCGCCTGTGCACACTTAACGATTACACCCTGTATATTCACAAAATAGCTGCAACTCATTTAGATCAAGCATTCCAAAAACAGACCAACCAAATGTATTAATACACCAAATTGTAATAAAATGAACACTTCTCACTACACACGAATAAAGAATATGATTCACATGGACCAAATCTCTTAAGTATTTAAATTTTAAACAAACAGCAGGTGGTGTCACACCTGTTCGTAGTATCACGTAGTATCATGTTCATACAGGCTCCGGTAATGACATATAAGCTTTAGTCCAGTTTTAAATTAAGCAGAAACTTCCTTGTTATAGAGTTAATAGAATGTGTGTTAAAATGGCAATGATTGTGTGTACATCAATTAAAAACTAGCGGTCCGCCCCGGCTTCGCCCGTGGTACATATTTACGTTTTCTCTACATAAGAACCATCCTCGTACTTCATCACTACATAGTATAAAACAAAGTCGCTTTCCCTGTCCCTATGTCCCTTTGTACGCTTAAATCTTTGAAACTACGCAACGGATTTTGATGCGGTTTTTTTTAATAGATAGAGTGATTCAAGAGGAAGGTTTATATGTATAATAACATCCATCAAATAGTGGAGAAGTACTGTTATTTTTGAGGTTTCTAATGTGATGTCGTAAAAAATTACATTTTTTTCCGCTTACATTGCAAACGCAGGCTGAACCCTACGAGTTTTATCAAAATAATGTACTAAGTATTATACACATTGAAAAGGTCTACAGAAAAGTCCGCGGTGGTATATGTCTATCTCTTATGGATAACCCACAATAACTTTTTTTTGTCATTTACTTTTTACGACAAATAATGGCTAATTTTCGAAGCGATTTTAACCAATACAGCATTAATCCTTAACCAATTAAATACCTTGAATACAATGTTCATTTAATATAGATCTATATGGCCCTTTACACCGTATGATTTAAGTGAATATTTTCGAAGATATTACAGATTTAAAAATTGCGGGACGTAGCGTTTGCGGCGGTACCGGCCGGCCGCCCGGCTATCTATTTTATACCCGTGCGAAGCCGGGGCGGAAGCTATGTTTTTATATACAACGTTCACAGTTTTTCTGTAGGGTATTTAGTATCAGCATTGCACCCGTGCGAAGCCGGGGCGGGTCGCTAGTCAAGGAATATAATAAAAAAAGAATTATCGAAATCGGTTCAGCCGTTCTCGAGTTATGCGCTTACCAACACATTTTGCGATTCATTTTTATATATAAGATAGATTGTATCTATTCCCGTTTTGTTTGAATTAAATTTTTCTGTCTTTATGCGTTTTCTATTTAATTCAAACTAGCATTGCAAGTATGCTTTCTAGTAAAATAGGTATGATTATTCTTGTAGTTTGAGAACGTAATGTTTTACTCATTTTATTAAAGAATTTTAATTTTGCTAAAGAGTTCCTATACAAATAGAGCTCAATAATTTATTTATTTTTTTAATTTATTAAAAAAAAATAAGCACCGCAAACCCCACGTGGTGGAAGTTGATGGTGATAAATACTGAAGTAATACCTTTGATAAGTTTATCTATTACTAGCTGCTCCCCGCGGTTTTACCCCCGTGGCTCCACTCCTGTTGGTCATAGGGTGATGATATATAGCCTATAAGCCTTCCTCGATAAATGGGCTATCTAACACCGAAAGAATTTTTCAAATCGGACTAGTAGTTCTTGAGATTAGCGCGTTCAAACAAACTCTTCAGCTTTATAATATTAGTATAAATGAAATATTCCTACAATTCTCAAATGGAACACTCGATCTATCTAAAGCTACCGTTGTGTACAAATATTTATTTTTCTTGTAAATATCGTTTTTCGCATGCCGCTTGTAAACAGATCAGAGGGCGCGTGGGTGTATCGAAGGTTTCCCTTTTCGTGTGTTATTCGAACGATGTTTATATAATTGATGACGAATAATCTTATAACTAGAAGGTAACAATGTAGGAGGAAATTGGTATAATTGATCGACTAATCGCGTGAGAATTATTACGGTAAAATCAAAGAAAATAAGAAAAAACTTAGCTCAGAACGTCGAGCTAGCGTAACATTTAATTTTATTGATGTATGATCCATGTATGACCAAAGCATACGTGGTGTGCTTAGAAACTTAACTTTCTCTTTATTGTTTTTTCTATAGTTGAAATTTATTCTTGCCTACAATGAACTAGAGGACGCTGGTAGCTTTTCTGTAGATGTGCATACCTGAAACAATAAAATGTATGGTTATTATTAAGGAATTATATCACTTTCAACTTATGTACCAGATTTATAGGTGCAAATTCATACCATAGGGATATGAATTAAACGCGCTACAGTTCGATATAAAACTTATAAAATTTGTTTATGCTTAGGTGTTTTAATAGCAATATTGTTAATTCTATCGTTTAATAAATTATTTATGAGTAACACTTAAAAAAATACGTCTACATTTTATATTTTTTTTGCGTCTATAAAATCAAAATTCACATATTATAAACATAAGTGTATATTTAATCTAGTCTACGGCGACAACACAAAATCATCCCCTACAAATACAATAACATAAATGAATAAAGCTTTGTAAAAGCTCGTACAATTGTTTGAAATCGCATACAAATGATATTTAACAATATTTTGGTGTCTCTCATAAACAGCTGGCGCCGGGTCAACGCTATTGTTCATATAGCACATTGAAACTAGTATTTGGGTCGCAAAGTTTCAAACGGTTTTAGGCTTTACCAGAGAAAGGATTAAACGCTCCTTGTGTTGAAAAATGAAAACTGATAAACTTTGTATACCTACACACTTTTATACAAAAGAGAACATTATAAAAGAGGATATTTTGACAATATAGAGATGAAATTTTTTGCACATCATCATCTTCATAAGTCTTCATAATATTTTTTCCCACTGCAAAGTTTGGCAAATGTCACGTTTCGATTTTTTGCTGTCGAATATCTGACTTTTTAATTCTTAGTTAATCAGCAAGTCAAATCATTAAAAGATTTTAACAATATTTTCCAGGAAGACAGTTAAAGAACCGAGTTGTATCTAGAGTATTTTTAATCAACCAAAGTAGGTGAGAAAGGTCAAACGCGATTGCTAACCTTTAAAAAATCCTTCATTTTCCTTAAAAATAAACTTCCAAGACATGAAATGAAAACAAACAATTTGTAACAAAACCGTATATAAAGCCTACACATATTTTATTTGAATTTTCCTTGTAAACCTCAGCTCGCTCGAACCTTTGTGCGTAAGGCGTAAGCCACGGGCGTTACAAAGATACTAATTTATAAGCCAGAGATTTTGCTAAAGACATTTTGTATTTATAACGATTTTATGCTATTTACTTACATATTAAAAATAATGCTATATTTTTTCTATCCAATAAATGTAATAAAAAACGACATTCACAGACATAAAATCACAAAAATAAATGGACAGTTCTCGTCCGCTGTAAATTTGAACATGTTACATTCACTATTGTACCTAAGGGAATCGTAAAGTATTTATTTGTAATTTGAGCACAATCTACGATTCAACTTTTAATCAATTATTATTAGTAGTAGATTTTCTTGACACACCCTTTATTCAACATTGTAATATTATACTTACCTAGTAGTTATATTAATAACAACACTAACCACATAAAAGTGCATAGAAAAACTAGTAATCTGTTTGTCCATACCAGATAAGGTAATCGTGGATTGCATATAGGCTATCATTTATCGACGGTGCGCCGGCGCATAATACAAGTACAGAAGTATATACAATTATATGTAGGAAATAATTACTTGTTTATAATGTTTTTATTGAAGGTGAACTATGATACGTTCTATACATATCAGATAAAGAATGGGCTAGAAGATGGCGTCGCTCAACTGTCAAACTGTTTTTTTTTCACCGTGCGTATGTGTAAGCAAAGACGGAAATATTAAGTGAGCGAAAGACAAACAGGAAAGTCGCCATTTTCAATCATTTTCTTTATCCGTAGTAAGTTTGAACTAGAATAAAGAAAATATAACGCATTACTTGCAATTAGAATCGAATATGTACCTACTTCTTATAGTATTGTTTTAACGTGATGTATATTTAGTAATATTTTAACTTGATACTTATCAAATCAAATAAGGCAGTGATGACACTCAATCTTCATATAAGTTTACAATTTAAATGTAAATTCCTTTGCACTTAGTGACTTATCCAGTCTCATAGCTTATACCTTCTATGGCAGTGGCTTGCATTAGCAACAGAGGTTAGGTACTTATGCAATTGCATACATACCTGAGCGATACAAAGAAAACAAACATAAAAATATAGGACAAGTCCTCTAAATTTTTTATTAAACTATTAATAAAATGTAAGTAGGTACTATAAATAATATCCATTCGCAAATATCTTTATAGAATTCATACAAAAGGCGAACTTATTGTCGTAAAATTATATCATCTAGTCAAAGCGTGAAGCCTCGTTTTTAATTATTAGGTAGTTTACTTTTTGTAAAACATGTTTTACATTAAGATAATTTCATTTTTCCAGAGCACAATGCAGTCGTTTTATTAAATTTCATAACATATTTTTAACTTGTTCTACGTATAGAAATCTCTCAACATTAGCTCGTATTGCCAACATTGTCACAGTGTACATGAATATTCAATTACTTAATTAGCGCTATGTAATACGCACAATCGTTAATATTGATTTGCTAGCGGTCGGGCTTTTACAATAACTTCCAATCTGTTCCGTGTTTACCTTGCCAATAGGGTTGTCAATCATATTTTAGAATGCTTTAAAATATTTTATTTTATAGGTATCTTTTGTCGTAAGTTTTCAAAATCAAAATCTTTTATTATACCTAATATCATTCTGAGACTGTATGAATGATGAGTACATAATTTATTTAAACTTTAAATAAATTCCTCTTTTAAATTTTAAAGGTATGTGTTATTAACCAAATTTCTAAGTATATAGGTACAAAAATTATATGCATTTGTATGATAAACAAATTACTGTTAGTCACTGATATTCTTAAAAATGATAGTAATTTAGTCCTGATGAATTAGGATCATTTTAAGCTTCATTAAATTATAGATTAAAAGTAGAAGGTGACAACCCTATTTCCAAGTATGTAACGATATCAATGTAGGTCATTCACCGATAACACCTCTACGTTGATAACGAATTAGGCATTGTTAGGAGAAATCTACGATTATCTTGATAGGAAATATATAAAAACAATTTTAAACCGAATCATTTTCTAATTGAAGCGTACTAAAACAATAATAACGAAGATTTATGTATAAAAACAATCCATCAACATTATTTAGGTAATTAATTCTCCAGTAAAATGTATTACAAGAAAACATGAAACAGTTTTTAAACAATAAAAATAGGTACAATTTACAGGACTGTTTCATCACGTAGTAGGTACTAGGTAGTGACCGTAATATTAAGTAAAAACTGATTTTGTTGAATTTAATACGGATCTTGTATTATATCTATGATGTATGATATGATTATGGTATGATTTCAATCCATTTATACGTTACACGTTCATAACGCACATTTATGAATCATATATCAAATTAAAGCTATTTATTTTCTTTTAATTATCATATATGGTTGCCTAATTAAATCCAGCCGCAAATGAGGGTTGCTGGCTGTTAAAGATGATGAATATTAATTAAAAATGCTTGCGGTCAAATTTTGACTGGAAATCTAGTCGATATATTATATTCTCCTAATTATAAATATTCATAAAATTTTGGTTTCATCGATAAATGAGCTATCTAACACTGAAAGAATTTTTCAAATCGGACCAGCAGTTCCCGAGATTAGCGCGTTCAAACAAACAAACACACAAACTCTTCAGCTTTATAATATTAGTATAGATATTTGCAATGGGCCTCCCCATTATTAATAAGTATACCTACCTTATATCTATACACTGATATGATATCCTGTGACGAATTTCGTGCTGCATCACTACACTTACAAAAAGACATACCTACATATAGATCTAAGAACATACCTTTTGGATACGTTTCAATGGCATACGTGACTGGGACTTAATATTCATATATCCGCTAGTTAATTCATCCTGCTTCACTCAAACTCATACATATGCTACCTAAGTACCTACACGCGGGTTTCAGATAAAATATATAATATCTGACTGTCATATATCGTAAGCTATCGCAAATTTATTATTTAAATGCAGATGTATCAAGATTAAATACTTACCATATTATTATCATACCCAAAATACATATACACTATCTTTTTTCAACTAAATAATAAAGTACATAACTATATAATTAAACCTAATTAATTCCAAAGTTCATTAATTATGAAAGTTAAAGCGTTTCTCCGTAAGAAAATGGCGGAATGAGAGTGGGCTGATGTTAATTAGTGGTTATTTATTAAACCCTCGACTATTCTTTCTTAATTTTAGGCTTTAGGTACATTGTGCTTTTATTTTAATACTTACTATTTTTTCGCTATCGCAGATTTTTAAAAGACCTTTAGCGGTGTAAATATAAAGATTCGTTTATTTATGAGTAAAAATCTAAGCAATTTAATATATCACCAACACAAAATTCGATCTTAACACTGACACTAACGCACACACACGATTAAACGTCAAAGTAAGATGGCATGATTCAACTATTGCGAGCGAAAAAGAGACGACCGAATTAAAATGTGGCTAGTTGGCTACATTTCGACGTGCCATTCCCGGAGCGCTCATAACTTGTCTTTGTACATAAATAACAGAATTAACCCGAAACAACAAATTCCAGTATAGCGTTGATTCCAGTAGCCATACTGTTCAAAATCTCCTCTCACCTAAAAGCACCTACGTAATCTCATACAAAATCCAACTCCGCTTCATCACGATAACATAAAATTTCCTGGCAAGAGAAAATATTCTCGAGATAAATTGTGTCTCGCCCGATACAGCTTCTTATAGGTAACCTAGAAAGCATATAAGGAGCCGGGTATTATAAAAATGAAAGCTTAGCTCTTGAGATATATCGACCGTGCGCATCGTACTCGACGGGTCTATAGAATGCAGAACTGTATTATTTGTATAGAAATTCAATTTATAGGGATGATTTATTTTTTTATCTGTACTTTACTGTATAAATGGTATCATTTCCTTATAAAGCAGAAAGTAAAAAGTATATTTCACAACTTCGCGTGTTAGCTACAATAGAAACTACCTAATAATCACTACATAGTATAAAACAAAGTCGCTATGCGTCTATGTCTGCTTAAATCTTTAAAACTACGCAACGGATTTTGATGCGGTTTTTTTTAATAGATAAGAGTGATTCCAGAGGAAGTTTTTAGTAAACAAAGCGGGCGAAGAGGCGGACGGAAAGCTAGTAATATTATAAGTAGGCTGCTTATTTAGTCTATAGCCTAGGTTTAATAGATGGATTGATTGATTGATGAACATTATTGAGAATTTGGCTCAAATATACACATCTTTGTTCCAAATGTAATTCAGATCCGATCAGCATTTTTTTCGTTAATTACTCTCCTTTTCGTCATGTAATGATTACTCTTGAGTCTAGACTAAAATAATTCTTCCAGCACAGCAAAGAAAAATTTTTTATGTTTAAAATAGATCAAATCTAGAAATTAAAATTTAAATTAAAAAAAAAACACTTTACAGTCTCCCCGTGACCACGCTCGCTGTAAAGTGTTCGAAACGTCGGGAAAATAATATAATGAATAAATCGCGTTTAAAATCCGTTAAAAAGTCTTTAATTTCTAAATGTATAATACTCGCGTATAATCAAACACTAGAAAATACTATATAGATCAAATCTTCATCCAGAATGAACCTATCAATTAAAATCAATCAAAAACCAACCACTAGATATTTACAAATACCCACGAATCCTCAACTTTTCACCAAACTTTAAACTCAAAGCTTATTAAACCTACGCAACATAATTGCTGAAAATTACGTCAATCAAATTCAATGACTATAGGTCTACCAGAATCTGATGGCATATTTATATTTAAAAAATAAAAGATTTTCATGTGGCAACTTTATTTGACAACTATCAAATTGGTTGTCAAATTAGTGTTGATGATTAATTTTTAGGATTTTATCTTCAAAATCTTCGAAATGTCGATAAAACCGCTGCGATCACAAGCAAGAGGTGTTGTTTACAATGTGTATAGAAAAATATTCGATGAAGAAGGGTCAAACACATCACAATTTTCAATTTTAAAGCGCGTGAAAGATTTTATTGCTAAATTGGACTTACCCGTTTTGATACTTTAAATTAAAAATGTTATAAATAGGTAGCTATAATATTGTTTCTTGATTAAAATATAATTTTATGAAAACTTATTATACATCAGTCAGAATCGACATTCGAAATCGAAAATTTAACAATAATTCCAAAAGTTTTCAAACTTCGGTCAAGTGAATGGTTCATTGGGACGACAATAAATCTCATTTTGCAACCTTGTCCGCAGTCCGGAACATTGTTAAAATTGCAATTAAATTATTTTTTTGCTGTATGGTCGTGAAAAAAATTCCAAAAGTTCTGCAAACTTGGGGAAGTTTTCGATATAATATTTCATATCACGTATTAAATTTGCAATCAATCTAAGTGTACGGAACATTGTTAAAATTGCAATTAAATTATTTTTTGCTGTATGGTCGTGAAAAAAATTCCAAAAGTTCTGCAAACTTGACACAGATATCAGAAATATATACCGAACGGTTGTATAAATTTGCAACCTTTTTCGTTGACCGAAACATGTTTATTTATAATTATTTTTAATTCGTGGTCATTTTTTCGAGTAAGGTGGTCTCGGAATAATTACAAAAGTTTTGGAACTTGGTTGCAAACTTCGAAAACATCTATTCTGATGCATTTACAAATTTGCAACCTCATTCAGTTTAATAAAAAAAAAAAATAATAATAATATTCAAAATTAAAAGATGTTCCGTACACTGAGATTGGTTGCAAATTTAATACGTGATATGAAATATTATATCGAAAACTTCCCCAAGTTTGCAGAACTTTTGGAATTTTTTTCACGACCATACAGCAAAAAATAATTTAATTGCAGTTCCGGACTGCGGACAAGGTTGCAAAATGAGATTTATTGTCGTCCCAATGTACCATTCACTTGACCCAAGTTTGAAAACTTTTGGAATTATTGTGAATTGAATGTCTTGACTGACTGGAGTATTACAGGAGTTTCCAATTCGGCTATTTGTCAAGTCCAAGGTGTACAAGTCAATTTTATAATGTGTTAATACTTACGAAAATAAACATGATTTTATTTTATTGTTTTATTTTATAAAAAATTATAAACAATCGTTAAATATAGTAAATAAGTTTTGATCTGCATTATCATTACATCCATATTTTCACCTGCCATAATGATATATATTCAAATATAGGTATGTGTAAATACATAATATTATGTATTACCTTTAGAAAAGTAATATGTATATTATACATGTAATAAATACCTACATAATATTACGTGGATATCTCATTATTAAATACAGTATTATCCACTTGTGTAATGTGACTAATGATATTGAGGACAAAATATAAAATACGCAGTATCAAGATCGTTCAGTCCATTTTCCCTAGGGTTGCACACTCAAAATTTTGATTTCCCTAATTGCCATCAGATTCTGGTTTACCTATAAATAAATGAACAATACAAAGTACCAACTGTATCGAGTGTGCCTGACACAACAAGCTAAATAAATTCAAACTGATTTTACATTAATTAACGCTTGCTTTTCCTTTTTAGTTCGATTAAATTATGACGATTGATTACAAAATTAATGCTGTTCATTCAGAATGATAACTACTTATTTGCTTATTGGAACCATCTATTATTTTTATTTAAATTTAATTGTAAGAAAGCTAGCGAAAATATAAGAAAGCTTCTAAAATACCTTCACCAGATTGTAAAAATACTTTTGAAGTGAAACTTCTTTAGGCGCGGCGCGTCATGGTAATACCGTCACGTCATGGAGTATGGCGACGGTATCTTTGAATCATGCCAAAGAAGTTTCACTTCTGAGACGTGTACTCGGCACACACGCTCTTTTTTATTATTTACTGCGACAATAAAATATCGCTTAGCCATACAAATATAAAAGCACCGTCTGTATTTGAAATAGGTATAATATTTTTTGTATCATCAAGTATCAGCTTTCCAATATTCTCATTAAATTGTTTAGAATCATGTTACTGTTCAAGTAAACAACTTACAGTTAACGTTTCATTTTGTTTTGTAAATGTATAATCGAATATCGTGTGTCAAATATTAATGAATATTATTTTACTCGAGTTTAATTAGATTAATCTTCTTCTTATATATAAAAATGAATCGCAAAATGTGTTGGTAAGCGCATAACTCGAGAACGGCTGAACCGATTTCGATAATTCTTTTTTTATTATATTCCTTGAAGTACGAGGATGGTTCTTACGTAGAGAAAACGTAAATATGTACCACGGGCGAAGCCGGGGCGGACCGCTAGTTTACTATACGTCTCGTCTGTATCGTTATATAACTCAAGAAAACATCAAGTTTTGTATTTCATTCACATTTATTCTAGACTAGCTGCTCCGCGCGGTTTCACCCCCGTGGCTCCACTCCTGTTGGCCGTAGCGTGATGATATATAGCCTTCCTCGATAAATGAGCTATCTAACACCGAAAGAATTTTTCAAATCGGACCAGTAGTTCCCGAGATTAGCGCGTTCAAACAAACAAACAAACAAACTCTTCAGCTTTATAATATTAGTATAGATTAGAATTCGTAGCAAAAAATCGCTTATGCATCGTTAAGTTGAAACATTCATTGTTTTAGACACAATTATTTCTAATATTCAATTGTTTTCCGTTTCACTCACACACACACATACATAACTTATTTTTAAAAAAGGAACAAAGACGTCGAAACACGAGAACATCCTTCTAGAAAGTTCGAGAAAAAGTTGCGTTCTACGCGCCCTCGAGCGTTCCATACAACACGTTTTCAATATCCTCCCCATGCTGAATATCACAACTCAACTTTGACACATCTCATCAACGCGATATTGCTCTGTGCCGCGATATAAATTAAACCTAGAGAATTTCTCGTTAACGACACAATATCTTATACACTTGAGCGTTCCACGTTTTATTACAAACAGTTAGCTGCCGTGTTTTCCAGGTAATACGTGTGCTAGGTTTCATCAAATTCACCCGGAGGATTAAGCTTAAAGGAAACAAACATACTGTAAAAGTAGATCGTGCTCGACAACGTAAATTTTCCTCTATATAACATGTTTATGCACAAAATTTTAAGCAATTTACGACGCGAAGACGCGAAATAATTTAAGATGATTTAAATAGTTATATAAGATGGATCTTTCAATGTAATAAGCGAAAGCACTAAATAATTCAAGTCTCTAAGTTTATGTAAAAGTCGCAAATCTATTATAACTAGGAAATTGTATCGATAAAATAATATTTTTCAACATAGAGAGTATTAACAAAAGGCTTCAAGACACGACGACATCAAAAAGGGCTAAAAGAGAATTCTTTTTTGAGTAAAAATATCGGCAACAATCAAAAACATTGGCAGATGTAACACAATAACCATTATTTGGTACACCGAGCAATAACCAATAGGGCTGCCAATCGAACAATTCATAAAACGTGTTACATTTAATGTTTCTAACATCAGACAAATATTATACAACACAGATTATTAATAATACCCACCCTATAATAAACAACGATAAAAGCTTATCCCCAAAGAAATAAACTTCAAAATCAACTACTCTTTATCATTAGCAACAAACTCAGCAAGTCCTAAAACATTTGATCGAACTACAACATAAACGAAGCATCTTTTATTTCAATATGTTCACATTTGCCACCCCTACAATCTCCATTGATACAAGCTCATCAACACAATATTGGAGATCCAATCTAAATGAAATTCCGTCGCAGCTTCAGAATATCCTGCACATATTTTCCGACACGTCTCCTATCGGCATGAAGTGATAGTTAGGATTATTGCTCGTTTGACATCTATAGATGTGAGGTGATCTGGTTTCATTTGATACATTTTTCCTTCGAAATTTCATATAAATTTATCGGAAACTACAAGTAGACTGTTACACGAGTTGTGAGTTATTTTCAGATGTACAAATTGATACGGGTTAGAATGTTCGCAATATATTGTTTAGCGTAGATATTTGCAATAAGCAAACCTATCAGAGGAATGAAATATGATCATTTTTAAGATTGGGGATAGCAATAAAAAGGACCATCACCTTTTTTGCTTGAAGTAGTAAACGTGCAGGTGATAGATATTAGATAACAATATATCTATTCTTATATTATAAAAAGGAAAGATGTGTATGTAAGTATGTTTCTCCGTAAGTATGAAACTTTACAAAGGGAAGGCCTAGGCACAGAACGGCACAACAAGTATAAAATGCGGCGTTCACAACAATAGGTCAACTCAAAATCTGAATGGCAAAAGACCTGTTAAATACAACAGCACATTAACATTTACTTTAATTAGAGAATAATTATTTTATTCCTAGTCAATGACAATAACAATATTAATTGGAATTTCAACAGGCGATAATACCATATGTATGCATTGTATTGACAATGTATCTCAGCAGTCAGCACTTACATAACATTATATTAGTTCCACCATTACTGATTGCAATCTAAATTAAATAGAATATTGCAAATATTCAATATATTTTAGATTTATGGAAAATAATTAAATTTTAGAACATAATAGATACTGCCAATTTACCAGTTGACTGACTTACTATATTTATCCTTAACCCTAATATGATTATGAGAATACAAGCTTACTTCTTCGGTTTCGCTCGCATAACTGTCAGAATTTCTCATAAAAACTCAAATTTATACAAGCGAGCGAAATATTATAAAGCAGCATGAGTTTGTCGCAGTCACCTGGTTGAATCTGCTTTTTGATTGAATGACTAGCGCGTTCATTGACAACATATTATACATAATAGTCTTTATCTATTTAATTCCATCTTTAAAGAGACGTATAAAGGTAAAGACATAACAAGTGTTATCTACATTATAAAAGACTAGCTTTCCGCCCGCGGCTTCGCCCGCGCTTTCTAAGAAAAACCCGCATAGTTCCCGTTCCCGTGGGATTTCCGGGATAAAACCTATCCTATGTGTTAATCCAAGTTACCCTCTATATGTGTGCTTAATTACATTGTAATCGGTTCAGTAGTTTTTGCGTGAAAGAGTAACAAACAAACACACACACACATCCTCACAAACTTTCGCATTTATAATATTAGTAGGATCTATTTACAACCAATTGTTTAAAGCTTTACCAGAATATAATAAACGCTTTTTCAATGCTTGGTTAAAACTTATCCGTCCAATAAAGTATTACACGATAATATTAAAATGTCACGTAAACTGTCAAATACGGGCAATTAGAATACGTTTTTAAAATGGTAGTTTTATACATTATTCGACGAATAAGTTTTAACCAAGGATTGAAAAATCAGCCCTTAATCATAAAGAAGATCTTCCCAGTAAAAGAGAACTGAAGGTAAACCAATATCGTTCTAAGGTGGAAAACTAATTTATCTGTGTCAGAAGCACTTTGATCTTTTCAATTCAAAATAATACTACAATATAAGACTACAACAATGTAATCGATTCAGTTTGTTGATATTGAATTAAATCCAGAGAGAGCGGATGGCTCGTCTATAAACAATACATCTAACACTTATGAAAATGTTATGTTTGAGAAAAGTTCGTTACCATAAGATGAATTTGATAAAATGAGAGAAGCTGTAAACTGTTTTGTTGACAGTCCTACTTGGTATAAGCAGCTTCTCAAACTTAAAAAAGAAATCTGTCTTAATTATGATTGAAGACATATACCTAGAATAACATTTCTTTTTTATCATTTCTATGCAATAAAGCTTCCATGAGGTCTAGTCGAAAAATATAAACGTCCCGATTTTGGGTATGAAGAAGATAAAAGGATTTTTCGTCAAGAAGACTAATCTAAGCTTAATACAACGCGAGCGCACGTACGCTCTCGGCTCATCAGTTCCCCCTACATTATGTACATACAATGTTAAAGATAAGCCACACATAACAAAATGAATAAAACCTCCTAAATCAGGAGCCGCACCAATGAAACCGTGCTAAAAGCGCCAACGAGAATTTCGTCACGCGTTAAAATTGTTTTCGCTACAAAAATAAAAACGGCAGAACAGCTGGAATATTCGAGAAATTTCCATTAACCTGTGTTATTTCGTTAACGAGTTGCGCCCCGTAATTCCTCGCGCTGATGGGGCCAGGAATTTGCGACGCAAAGTGTAACAAAATCCCTTTGTTTAAAGTGTAAGTATTCCGTGACATTCCCGCTAATTCGAGTGTTTTTTTATTACGGGAGCTAGTGATAAATTACTGCCACCTGATTGATATGCGAGTAAATGTAACACAAGTAAACAGCATTAATACTTAAAATTCTACCTGAAAAAACCCAGTTTTACATACGGCTTTGACCATGAGTCTGGAGTTAGAATAATCCATATAAAACAGATTAGAAACCATTATTAGTCGAAAATAATATTTTTATACAAAATATCCAATATGTAGGTCATCAGACAAACGCGCCTCTGTCAGAGAATATTTCATCATTCCATGTTTTCAGTTAGATCGAAGATAATCTAGAATTCGGGCAAACATCAAAGCTCAAAGAAATTCAGTTATAGTATGTTTTATCGCAAATACCTTCTCTTTTGTATACCTATTGCAAAATTACTTTAACACCTTTTTATCTTTATCAAGAACTGCTTCAAAATTATTTCATTTAAACTTAACCTCACAACAGATATGATTGGTATTATGTATTATTACAAGTGCTAATCAATTCTCATTTTCTATCCAACTACCCGCATTTGGCTTCAAATATCAATCCTTCGCACATTATTATCTAGCTTAGTGATTTAACATACCCAGTTCCAATAAACGTAGTTTACAATAACAGACGGTTATTGCGGTAGAGTGGGTGGTCTGGGCTTGGCTTATTAGAGTTAAATCAGACCTTCAGGATTTTTTTCTAGATTTTTTATATCTATGTTTGATTGTAAAGTAATATAAAAGATATTCAGATGTTATTCTACTCAATACTACTATGAGTTATAGGCTAGCTTTGGTAACGTTATCTTAATTCGTTTTTGTATTTTTAAAACAGGTAATTTAGGGAGTGTGTTCATACATGACAGTACAGTTCAGTGTAGGTACATACATGACAAAAAATACTTATGGTACGAATCGAATACAAGACAACAACATTCCACCCCGTGCAAATGTATCAGTAACTTATGTACTTAACTATAACATATCTCACAATGTTTCACTTAGGCCGAGATTCACAGATCGCACTTTAACTTTACTTTGATGGAAAGATCTACTTTCACAGAAAAATATATTTCTTAGTCGTGTCAAGCTCATCTTTACTTTCCGAAAACTATACTTTACTTAGTAAAGGCGAAGGAGTCGATAATCATGACTTTGGTCTCAAAGTAAACTTTACATGACTATGCGTATAAATCATGTAGGCCTTCATTTTAAACTAATTTCCTAGAACAGAAACGCATTTTAATATGGTTGGATTATAGCTCGAAACGTCATGTCGATTTGAGTGACATTTTTTCGTTGATTTGTTGATCGTTGCATTGCATCGTTTGTCTTATAGCATTATAATATTTTTCTGACGAATTTTGCTGTGGCTACCGGTTTTTGATATTTCTACAACAATCTTCCCGACCCTGGCTTGTTATAACGGATTTGAAACTGCTACCTGACTGACAATTATTATTGCAAATCCACGTAATACCTACATTGTGTTTTTTTTTCTAATCAATTAATTTTTGATATAAAATAATAATGTTATTATTATATATGGAAATATAACTTAATTCAATAATATGTTCCCAAAAACATAAAATATGCGTATAACGTAACAGTCACACGTCTTTCCCTGTACTTTACTTTGAGGCCGTACTTTTCTAAGGAAAGTCAAGCAATTGTCTCTGAAATTAAATATGTTGAAAGTAAATTTCGGTCATACAAAGTTTACTTTGTGAAGACTCTTTTGCGGTAAAGTAAAGTCACGACTGTGAATCTGGGCCTTAGTCATACGGCAGGAACAATAGAGGGCAAAGTTAAACAGTTAAAGTTTGTTCACATTATCGATACCTTGTAAGTTGTAAGTAATACCTGTACGAGCCTAACTTCTCATTCCGGTTTACTTTCATCAAGTTTAACGTTGCTTTGATTTTGTTGAATTAATTTTGCTTCAATTTCTTCTTTAGGTACTTATATAGGTAATATTATTTTTTATTCGTTAAAACACTCAATTTATTCATGCAAACATTGCAATTAAATTTAAAAAGAAAACAGGGTACGAACAAACAATTTCTTTAAATTTAATTTTTCTTCTAAAGTTTGTTCAGATTATTGATACCTTGTAAGTAAGTAATACCTATACGAGCCTTACTTCTCATTTTAGCGTTGCTTTAATATTCTTAATTTAATATATCAAAATTGACTTCATTCTATACTAATACTAGCGGTCCGCCCCGGCTTCGCCCGTGGTACATATGAAAAATAGATGTTGGCCGATTCTCAGACTTACCCGATATGCACAGAAAATTTCATGAGAATCGGTCCACCCGTTTCGGAGGAGTATGCAGACTAACATTGTGACACGAGAATTTTATATATAAGAAGATATTTTGTTTTGATAAAACATACAATCTAATTTTTTCGAGACCTGGACTATAAACAATACCTCATGAATAATTATCAATAAATTATTACATTTTTCACTCTATATTTCAAAAATTGCAATTTAATTTAAAAAAAGAAAACAGGGTACGATCAAAATTAAATTTTTCTACTTCATACTAAAAATTAATTTTCTCAAACAGGCGTCAACATTTTTAAGCTACGTCCCCAATATTATTAAGATGTAACAAGCGATAATTAATGCGGCGGCCATTTTTAATTAATTGTTCCCAATTAGGGGAATCAAATTCAATGAATCCGTATAATTTTCGGGGAAAATATTCCGTCAAGAATAAACAGTTTGAGAATTTTAAACGTAACAAAAGACGCCGTCTGATACCTACCTAACTAAATTAATGCAATTTGATCTAAAATTGAATATTTTAATAATTTAAATAAATCACGTATTAATAACAAATAAAGCATGTATTTTTCTAATTCGGGCATTGGCAATGCCAATTTGGCATCCTCATTCTTGATTCAGAGTCTGAGCAAAACCTTGTTTTATGTAATGAATGTTAATAGTTAATACCTACATATAAATAAAAAGAGAGACAAGAGATGCAGAATTAAAATTGTACATACGTATTAAAATAATAGTCCGGGATACATCGCCCATTTTTGCAAGTGATTACTATCAAGCTAATTTTTCGTGAGTAGCTTTATTTTGATGAGATGCCCAATAATTTCATGTACAAAACTCTCGATTGTGGTAGCTACCAGAGGAAACAAGGATAAAATATTTTGATTTGATGGTTCTCAAATATTAATTACTAACTGAATGTTTTTTTTTGTTCAATCTCAAGATAATTATCTAAATTATTCGAAAAAATATTTGTCCTACAAAATCTATGGTTTGATCAAAGAGTCCCCCATTCCAATGTGTATCGATAACGAAATCATCTTAAATGATTACTAACCAGCTGATTTTTTTATTTTCACTTATTTAATACTTATATAATTCAACAGACATATTGTCCTACAAATTGCGTAATAAATATTTGAGAACCGTCAAATCAAAAATTTTTATCCTTGTTACCTCTGTAAGCTACCACAATCGAGAGTTTCGTACATGAAATTATTGGGCATCTCATCAAAATAAAGCTACTCACGAAAAATTAGCTTGATAGTAATCACTTGCAAAAATGGGCGATGTATCCCGGACTATAACAGTCGGTACCCATTTATTAAAAAATACATATAAGTACACTATTACAGTAACAGGTAACTGAAAATATATTTTCATTCAAAATGAAACACATTTCCTACAAAATGTGTAGTTTCAATTTTACATTAATGCTATACCATCGAAACTGAATAAAACCGCAATATATGAAAACACATAATTAATGAAATTGAATGTTCAATACTTGAAACATTATTTACCTAATGAGACTCGACGTTGCGATAATTAAAATTTAAAATATCGACATTGATTACGAAATACAATACCTATTGAAAATTAAAAGTTTCCACAATATTAATTTGTTACATATAAGTAAATTAACCAAAAAATAGAAAACTAATAATTAAAATCAGATTACTATTTGAGTCTGAATTAAGCGTTTATGTTTATCTGCATTGCATGCCCAGATTGCAACTTTTAGAAATTAACGATACTACAAATATGAGCTAGCCAAATTATATAAAAACATCGATTGCAATATTCCCTCACAATAAGGTAATCTAAACACTCCTACAATTCGATCAATAATAACCAAGCCATTTACCTAACAAACTAACGCATATCTAGTATCTAATGCAGCAAGCACCGTTACACTGGGGTCAACGATGACTCAGACGCGCTCCGATTCACAGATTTATAAAATAGTTTTTTGGTCGCCCGCCAACTCCTTCATTCTCCGTTCTTCATTCAAAACGTTCACGCAACTCTTTAGTTCATGATCAAAGTTTCGAACGTGATTTACGAAAATTCTTTTTAAAAATGGAACGATTTATGGCGGCGTACTTTTTCTTTTTTTTCCTCTGCGGTTTTTCTAGGTTAGGACGTGTAATAAATTGCAGAGGGAGGGAAATTTTTTACGTACTCTCGTATAATGTGAAGAGGGTGCTGCTTAGTTATTTGTTTGAAATCTCCGTAATAGTTATGCATTTTCAAAGATAATCTTGCTAAAATATATAATTATCTAACTTTAATCATAATGTACCTATGTGAGAATACATATAAAAAGTTGCAGATTTTTCGGCTGGCGAATCATTTTGAAACATGTCAGTTTCAGATAAATAAGTTAAGAACTATGTTAAAAACAAAAACAGGACGCTAAGTAATCTGTTGTTTTAAATTACTTTCTAATAAAAGTTTCTTATTTAAGACCGTACCTAAAAGCGAGTTAGTTAACTATATTAGCGCTTAAATAAATTGATGTCTCCGTTTGATGGGCATTTTATGATAATCTGCGAATGTATAAATACCTGCGCCAACGTTGGGCTGCAGCTGGGCTAAAATAAAACACAGACGAACCTAAAGCGGTCGAATACCTGCATAGTTCGGGGAATTAGCGCCCGCGTTACCATGGTAACGGATGTCGACATCAACTCGAAAACGCGCCTACTAGTACTACGTTGCGTATGCTAGAAAGAAATTTTTGTCTGAGACATAGGTGTGAAGTAGTTACATACAGTCAATAATTAATAAAAAAAATCTGCAATTTTGAAATTGAAGTTTTACTTTATTTATATATACTTTGTTATTTATCAATAACTAACAAATTTTGGACGACTACAGCATTATTACTATTTATTATAGACGGCAAAGCATTAAATAATTAATATTTTAATTGAAATATCCCCGTACATAATATGTAATAAAAATAAACAATTCGAGAAACCGTAGTAGCGTGCTTGGTGTCACATTCACAAGTTTCTGGAACGTCTGGATGTTCGAGTGAGTATTTAATTTCATTAATAGCGGTATGCAATTACATACGTATTTTTATTTTACACTAGCTTTCGAATGCGGATTTACTCGCTTTAGTGAGTTTTCAATTTAGCTGTATTAATTTAATAATAGAACACATATTTCTCTTTATGCTAACTTAAATCTGAGTACCCACAGACATCGTATCGCTACAAACTTGCTTTTTTCCAAAAGAGGAAAGTTTCAAAATCTGCTCAGCCGTTACGGACAAACAAGAACCAAGATTCTAAACTGAAATCTAGTTGGAAAACACAAACAGTATACCTTTAAACGAGGTTTTAAGTTCAAGCAGGCGATTGGTTCTTGAAGCGCTGAATTCCAAGACTTAAGTTAAACTCAACTTTAACTTAAGTTTCACCATATTAAACCGAATAGTTGAGAGTAAACTTGGATAGGGCTAAGTTCTGAACTAGAATTTTAATGGAATAGAGCTCTTTCCGCATAAGCACCACTACGGGGAGCTTAATCGCATTTTTGTAGAAAATCGGGAAGAGAAATTAATTATGATAAGTTTTTCGAGCGATCTGCAGTTTTATCGAGTTGGGAGTGAGGTTAATTTGTAAGTTAAAGTTAATATTTCTTTGCTCATATTAGACTTATACCTAGAGGACCAACATAAGTGGATATTACACAAAATTTAAGAAGTTTCATGTTTCTACATAGGTAGTTATTGTAGGTAAGTACATTTACCTACATGCGTGTATGTTTGCCAAACACTTCTCCGAACAATGTAAGTTACCTACTACAATCCGATTAAAATGTATTGGAACACTATAAATCTATCAAAATCGGTTCGTACCTTGAACCAACCAAACCTACATGTAACTAGGGACTATTTATACATCTATCTATATGTACATATCGGGCACACAGGCACTGATTACCTTGTTATACAAGTACGGCATTGGTAATGCGATTTACAACGAATGTCAATTATGCTTGCGTTTGTTTGACGCGTCGGATTATTGTATCGATATGATTGACTAGCTGATTACCGCTGTTTTGTCCGTAATTAAGTTTTATGGTCACAGCTCCAATTCGTTATTATCCTAATTATAATTTTGGTGATATACAAAATCTCATCACTTTTGAAGCAAAATTCATAGAAAGATAGTGCAGACCACACAATCGAAGTCACGGGCAGAAAGCTAGTTATAAAATTGACCAATCTTTTTTTTTTATTATTCATTAAACATATAAAAGACCAAGATAATACTTGGCCATCAGCCCTCACCAATCAGCATCTTACCTGTAAAGAAAAACATTCACGAGAATACATATAAAAAAATAACCATGACCTACATAATTATTATTCATTATATTTAAAGACAAGTAAACCGCATTTATATATTTTATTCATTCATAAAATCTTTATTTTCAAGATAACATTCTGGAAAAGGTCAGGTTTATTCGCACGTGCAGCTTTTTTAACTTGGACATGTTTAAGTTACCTTAGGAAATATATATTTCTTATTTCTTTACAATTTATTATACTACTTACTTACTTACTCCTCTGGCGCTGAAACCCCAAAGTGGGTCTTGGCCTCTGAGACGAGAACTCTCCATCTTCCCCGGTCCTGAGCGGTCTCTTGCCAATTATTATTGGCTCGTAGCACGCGCAGGTCCGCCTCTACTCGATCGCGCCAGCGATACCTAGGTCGTCCAACCGGCCGTCGGCCCAGGGGTCGCCCCAAGTATGCCCTCTTCAGTCCTCGTTCCTCACCCATTCTTTCTACATGACCGAGCCAACGGAGCCGTTGTGCTTTTATTTCTCCAAGTATATTTGGCTCGGCCATTAGTTTTTCTAGATCGGCATTTGTTCGGACTCTCCAGCTTCCATCCTCTCGTCTGGTGGGACCAAAGATCTTGCGAAGAAGCTTTCTTTCGGTGACTAAAAGCTTGCGTTCTTCAATCTGGGTCAGGGTCCAGGCTTTGCTGCTGCCCCCGAAACAGTCGGTATTCATGAGAATTTCCTCACGTAAAAAAAAAAAAAAAAAAAAAAAAAGGGTCCAGGCTTCACACCCATACATAAGTATTGGTCTTATGACCGTTTTGTATATACGCAATTTGGTGTTTTTGCTCAGAAGCCTGGACGCGAGCACCTTATGCAAGGCTGCACCACATTTCAGGGTATTTTGGATACGGATATTAATTTCTTCCTCCCTGGAATGTGAGTCAGTTATAGTGCAACCCAGATATCTGAAACTAGCAACTCCTTTGTACGTCGTATCTCCAGCCTGTAGGTCTTGGCGTTGAGCTCGTGTATCTCTATACCGCTTCATGTGGAGATATTCCGTTTTGTTGGCATTGATTTTTAGTCCAACCTTTTCCGCTTCTTCTTTCAAGATACTCGCGGCTTCGCTCACTTCATCGCGGGTTTCACCTAACAATGCGAGGTCATCAGCATACCCAATCACCTTATGCTTTCCATTCAGTGACACTCCCCAATCCAATGCAAGCATTTTACGCAGGATATATTCCAGTACTAAATTGAATAGCACAGGTGACAGGGAATCACCTTGTTTTAATCCGGTGAACACCGCGAAGCCTTCTGTCAGTTCTTTACCTACCCTTACATGCATGCTACTCTCCCCAATAGCCACCTTTATTAGATCCACCAGTTTGATTGGGATACCAAGCTCCTTTAAGATAGCAAACAGGGCGCCCCTATCAATGCTATCGTATGCCTTCTCGAAGTCCACAAATAGCGCGTGCATGCTCTGAGAATATTCCCACCTCTTTTCCATTATCTGTTTGATAAGGAAAATCTGGTCGATCGTACTTCAGTTCCGACGAAACCCACACTGATAATCGCTGAGAATTCTTTCCGCGTCAGGTTCCAGTCGATCTAGCAGTATGTACGAAAAGATCTTATACGCTGTTGGCAACAGAGCAATCCCGCGGTAGTTGCTACACTTTTTCTTGCTACCCTTCTTGTGGACTGGGCATATTATTCCCGTATTCCAATCTTTCGGCTGTATCTGTTCATCCCATATCTTTCTGAGGACTTCATATAACTTGGATTGCACCACCGCTCCACTTTGCTTCCACACTTCAGAAGGCACGCCGTCAATACCTGGTGCTTTGTTGTTTTTCAGCCGCATAATTGCCTTGTGCACTTCTGCGAAAGTGGGAGGAGGTACATCTTCGTAATTGTCATCCTTATCCCTGATGATTTCGGCTTGAGGAGGTGGGCAGTTGAGTAGGCTCTGGAAGTAATCTCGCCATGCCATCTTAATATCCTCGCTGTCGGTGATGAGGTCCCCATTGACGTCCTCCAGCATTTGTGTAGTGGGTTGATAACCTTTTTTTTGTGGTTTTCACTTCCTTGTAAAATTTCCTCGATTCACCAGCGCGTATAAAAGTCTCCATATTTTGTATGAGGCCATCGAGATGCTGTCTTTTGGCTCTGCGGATCGCTTTCTTTAGCTGTGAGCCGCATTCCATGTACTTTACGTTCCATTGCCTGTCCTGCTCTGCCAAGATCTTATAATGTCTTTTTTCTACCAATTTGCCTTCACACTCTTGGTTCCACCACTTCCTTCGCTTACACACTACAATTTATTATGATAAATATTTTTATTTTATGTACGTAAGCACAGTTTGTAGTATCATTTGCATTTTAGAATTGACAATTCAAACCGTTTCAAAGTAATTAAAACCTTTTATAAATAAGTATAGGAAACAATATCAAGTATCTCATAAGTTCATATAACCACGATGACAATATAGACGAATACCTAATAGAAAAGGTATAATATAACACTTTGTACAACAAATTCCAATTACCATTTTCAAGACACCTAACCACTTCATCTTTAGGCTTACCATCCTTGAAATAAACATTTTTACTTTCTCCTAAACATACTCTAATTACTGAACGCGTTACCTCCATACTTACAACCCTTCACGTAAAACACTCAGTGGCTTTATAAACAAGAGGTCCTAAACCAACACGCATCAGGTACCCTGAGCCCAGAGGTCACCTTATCGCCCATCTAGTAAATATTCCACAGATTTCCATTTAGATAGGTCAAAATAATATAAATGTTAAACTTCCAGATTGTTCCACGATAGGGAATGGAACTGTAGTTTTATCTTGACTTATAAAAATAATAAGCTTCGCATACCTACGAGAAACGTTTAAATGGAATATAATGGCGTATTGCTTTTTAATACTTATCTATATTTTATAAAGCTGAAGAGTATGTTTGTTTTGTTGAACGCGCTAATCTTAGGATATCTATCGGTATTTATTAAAAAACATTACGACCAATAGAAGGAGATCATAAAAGAGCAGAAAATAATGTTGAATTTATTATTTTTGAGAAGACATCGCGTGGGTCCAACTAGTTTATCACAGACCTATATCCAGAGCATAGTAAAGTCTAGTAAGCATAGTAATTATTTCGTAATTTGCCAGAGTAATCACTCAAAGTTACTAATATGCTGAACCAAACTACCTATATTATGTTTAATCATAAAACATATTACGCTGTTTAATCTCGTCAGAGACGCAGATGCGAATGTGTTTGTACGATATCATCTCTTGTTAGTTCTGTTAAGTTTGTTTGAGGAACGCTTATTAAACTAACACACATATATCGTTAATTTACGCTAGAGTAATAATCACGGTAAACAAATATATTCCAGGAACAGTATCACTACATAGTATAAAACAAAGTCGCTTTCTCTGTCCCTATGTCCCTTTTTATGCTGAAGCCTTTCAATCTACGCAACGGGTTTTGATGCGGATTTTTTAACGTGATAACGTTTTTAAAATCGTTTTAGTCGGGTGACATGTTCAGAAACTTGTGTCACACCAAAACCTCACGAGCGCGATCGCAGGTATAACGAGAGAGAGACGGACCGATCTCCCGTCTCATCTCGAGCGCTGCCACCAATAAGACGTTATCACGTAAACATCTCGATCGTAAACCTACTTTACAAACAACCAATTTTTTTTTTAATAGATAGAGCGATTCAAGAGGAAGGTTTAATATATAATTTATTAGGTTTCAGACAAAGCGGGCAAAGCCGCGGGCGGTGAGCTAGTTCAAATATATTCCCGGGAACCATAACAAAAGAAAAACGTTACAGACGAAGCCATGCATTTAAAAGGTAGAAAACATCTGAGATGATAATTTATATTCGGGCAGCAGACCAATCTGCGGAGGCAATCAAAGTTGCCAAATGAAAAAGTTTCACAAAAGCGATCCCGTCCACGCTATGTTTGCTTATTTCGAATCGTTTGCGTTTCTTTTTATTGTTTGTATCGGTTCCCTCCTCCCCCCAGAGTGAAATTTATTCCGCACCGCCTTTGAGAATGTGTAAAAAGCATTTTAATGAGAAAAGTCGGAATTTATAGACAGCGTGTTACACAAAATAACGTCACAACTCACAGCCCACACTTAAGAGTATATCTTTAGATAATAAATTGAATTATTTAAAGTTTATATTTAAGTACCTAAATATAGAAAAGGATTTATCACAGTGAAAGCATTTTCAGGTATTCGTATTACAAATGCAGACATCTTTAAAATTAACGAAGCCTCAAAACGAACGTGAAAAGGGTAAATGATCGAGATCACATTTCGCTTTACAATTTTATATTAAGTTTTTGTATTTATAATTCTACTCTTTATTATAAGTACAAAAGTTTCGATGTTCTTACTCAATCACAGTATGGTTTCGCAGATCTTAATTAAATTTGATAGGGATAAATTATAATACTAATTACACGAGCGAAGCCACGCAAAAGTTTACTAAGGTTACTTAGTTAGGTATTATTTATTGTCGATTTATCAAGATACTTTCTACGTAGGTAAATGTCACATAAAATGTAAACATTTCAAAATTTTATCAGGAAGTATCTAACACAAAATATACCCTTAATATATCCTGTGAGGTAGTTGACTATCTTTTAAATATTATATGTATTATATATGAATAAAATTTGAATGAATTGTAATGAATTTAATTGGACTAAAATATTTAAGCACTTTGACATTCAAAATATTATTATATTAAAATTTAAAATTATTATTATATAAAAAAATTAGTTTAAAATTATATATTATTTTTCAGCAAATTGACATATTGAATTTAATGTAATGTTGTATTTTCCTGTTATTGAAAGTGCAGTAGACCATATTGTATTCAATTGTAAGCTATGTAAAATAATATAGACTGTATCCTTTGTTGGAAAATCATAACTATAAATATATATATAAAACCTCGTACATACATTTTACTATGAATCGGGAAAACTAAATGGCATTTTGAAAGACTCCAATTTTGCATCTATGTAAATCCATTTTAGATGCAAATTGAATTTGGCTTTCACAGGAAAATCATTTTATTGTTGCTTTCATCTGAAACATCAAATTTTAATCTATTTTTCCTATCTACTCTGTCCTTTGTATTTTACCTTTGTAAGGAAATTTAGAGCACATTTATAACAAATACGATCATTTAGAGACAATAATCAGATTTTGACACGTTTTAACTTTAGCTATTATTTTATGTTATTTGCCTTATTGGAAACTTCAGGAGATATTACTGTTTTTGTTATTTTTATAGCACTAAATGTAAACTACAACTCTCCAGCTATTTAAAACACCATTAATTTTGATTAATATTATAAATGCGAAAGTTTGTGAGGATGAATGTATGTGTATGTATGTACATATTATGTTTGCTACTCTTTCACGCAAATATTACAGAACCGATTCCAATGAAATTTAGCACACATATAGAAGGTAACTTGGCTTAACACATAGGATAGGTTTTATCCCGGAAATCCCAAGGGAACGGGAACTATGCGGATTTTTCTTTGTAAACGCGGACGAAGCCGCGGGCGGAATGCTAGTTAATTTTAAATCAAGTTCTTACATTCTCAATGTATTTGCATAATTCTGAAGAAACTACCATAAGACATTCACACAGATATCTGACCGATATTCCGCTGACCTAATTCTACATTCCTTCCCAGTAAACCTCATAAAAGGGGACACATAAGCCACTAAGCCACATTGTAGCCTCGTTCCATCCCATTATACTCCTGGTACCTGAACGCCATCTCAGTAAAAAGCCTGCCCGCTATTGTCCAGGATTTTTATACCATTGACCTAAAAATATAACGCTATAGACACATTTTGGGTTCCTTCCTGCTTCTATAGAATAGTGTTATAGGTCGCGTCATGTAAAAAGAACGCTGACGGTTAAGCTGCGCATTGGCGATTTATTGGTCTATTTGGTGTTATGAGGTGGTATAAGAATAACAAATATGTAGTTGCGAAGCCACGACTCGAGAGCCTACTTCAAAAATAAAATAAGCAGCAAATAACTTTCGTGCTAAACTCGATACATGCCAAAACACACCCCATCACTTTCATCCAGCGTTCTTTTTACATGATTCGCGTTATACAATAGTATTAGAAACAGATTTGTTTATATTCGAGAGATTTATCGTACCATTCGTTTTTATATTATTGCCTTCTGAATTGGGACATTAGCATAAATTATTTTGATTCTTAAACGTTTTAAACCACTTAATTTCTGAATAGATCAGAGTGGCAAAAAACAAACAGAAGAAAATATAGTTTTTATTGTAATGTGTACATGTATACACTTACCTACTACTTAAAATAATTATATGAACCCAAAATTAGGTTTATAATAAAAAATAGATTTTTACGTTCCTCATGAATAACCACCAACGTAGCAAGACTAATGTCAAATCTATTCACAATCTAAACTCAAACATAGATCAACTTTCTCAAGTTACTGTTATCGTACAAACTTTGAATAATACATATTTCTAGTTAAATCATCACAATGCCGGTATAGTCGAATAGCGAAAGGTCAGTTAAATCTGCAGTTTGCAAATGTTACTTATAAATGACTAACAAACATAAAGCTATCGCACATTTTTCAAAGTAGTACCTTATTTGGTGAATTTTAAGTTTTTTATGGAGTTGAGATTGATATCTTCATTTTAGCTTACAATATAATTTTGTTTAAAATCGTCTTCCTACTGCATCATTGAAAAATAAATACACATAATTACTAATATAATAATATGATAGTTACTTTTAAAAAAATCAGAATGGAGGGTAGATGTATAAACTGTTTTTTTCCGTTTATACAATCTGTTTCGCTTCTGTCAAACATGGAACGTCAGTGTTGTCACTTTATTTTCCTTTTTTTACAATATCGTTTTACGTGACTTTTTAATTTAGTAACTCAGGCCCCGGAACCACAGACACAATAGAAAATCTATTGTGTCTGGGACCGATCGGGCCGCTTGGGGCTCAATGGGTTAAGCACTCTCTTGTTCGACTTTTTCGATAACTCAATGTATATCGAAATAAATATATATTCCCTCCTGACAATAACAGCTAAAGCATCGAAACTGGAATAACTACTTTCCGCCCGCAGTTTTGTTCTGTTTAAGATTTAACGAATTGTACACTTACTAATACAACCTTCGACGAGAACCACTATATTCATTAGGGCATTAAAATACGTTCCGTGGTTTTAAAGATTTAAGCACATATAGAGACGACAGCGGGAAGTGTCTTTGTTTTATACAATGTATAGAGGCCACAATACCTATATAACCATACACATAAAACCATTCAATAATGTATTACGACAACATGGTTAATTAACACCAGTATCAGCAAAGATAAAGTTTAATGGACCGGACCGAGGCTGGATTTATTCCAACTGAAACACATGTGGAGGCTTCAAAAGTTTTAACATGTGATGGAGTTGTATACAGGACAAAATAACCCCAGAGGGATCGAATATTCTTTGGGTTTTTATTTATTGTGTGTCGCACGTACCCTCGCTGCCTTGTCTCTGATCTGTATGTGTTTTGTTTCTGTTTACTGTTTTTTTTACTCCATCTTTGAATGTAGAATTCTTTTCAATTTATATTGACATTGTTTTGAGTTGAATTATTCGAAAACGTACTGTATCGTTGTGTAAAATTGTGTAATATTGCGGTTCCAATAAAATTGGTTCGTTTTATTCATGTTTAATTATAATGAAATGTAGGTATTTTTAAATTGAATGCACCACTATCTACTGAAAGCAAAGATCAAAAATGTTCAGATTTTTTTTTAAATACCTGTTTAGTGTTTACACAAATAGTTGTATTTGCTCTTTGTTACGATAAGTCTCAATTGATCCAGTCAGACGATTATTGCAATTAGATCGAATACACTTAAAGTGGATAAACGAAAACTATTTTATCTTAACAGCTATCACCATCTACTGATTTTCTTCTTCATTAATCATATCATCAATGCATATAATGATACATATATGCTTTTCAAATTCCCTTATTACAGATATCTCTATAGAATTGGATTCGAAGAAACATTCACGCGTCACGTTTCAAACTTTTGACACGGGACGCAGAATCCCCGGAATATTAACATGGGATTATGTGCACAAAGTTACAAATAACATTAATTTGAAGCCAACCCTTTAATTAGACCACTCTCAATACACGAGAGACATAAAGGCGCAACTCTCATTTTCTAGTAATTTTATTAGTTTGTGTAATTTTGTTACTGTGACGTGACGACTATCATCCTATCCTTTTTACCTATAATCACTACATAGTATAAAACAAAGTCGCTTTCTCTGTCCCTATGTCCCTTTGTATGCTTAAATCTTTAAACTACGCAACGGATTTTGATGCGGTTTTTTTTAATAGATAAAGTGATTCAAGAGGAAGGTTTTAGTATATAATTTATTAGGTTTTAGACAAAGCGGGCGAAGCCGCGGGCGGTAAGCTAGTAATATTATAAATGCGAAAGTTTGTAAAGATGGACTTATGTTTGTTACTCTTTTACAGAAAAACCACTGAACAACTGTGATATAAATATAATCCTAAAAGGTTATTAATGATTGTACATTTATAGGTACCTATGTAATGTCCAACAGGTAAGTAAGTCCTGTACCTATGTTAAAGCTAGTATCTAATCTGTGGTTTAGGTAAGTAGGTACTATTTCATAATTCACAAATTCTCCATACAAGAATCATCCAAACCTTATTCACGCCATACCTCCTAAACACCATCCACGCCAGTTTTCGCCGGTTCCATAAAGTGGGTCATCCCACACCGCTAGTGCAGTCTGCAATCGATAACTACACTTTCGATATCGATAATATTGCCGTACCCATAACTTGTTATCGATATAGGTATGTATGTAGGTACCTATTGCTTGGTAATAATGTTGGTGAAACTACCTGTAAATTTCATTCGTGTTATGTAATATAGAAGAGCTTTAGCTTTAATGGAAGAAGGTCTTAAATTATTTAAAAATACATATTCCAAGTCAAAAGCCTAACATATAGCGCAAGAAACTTAGTCACTCCTTTCTATAGGTATTGTTGTCTCTTAACTTTTTAAATTTAAATACAGTTTGTAAAATAAACCTAAAAATCCGCAAACACTTGGCAAATATCGTAAAAATAACTGGAAACCATAGCTTCTGTAAACCGCTGGTAAATCTGAGCTTAACTTATCTTCCAATTGTATTAAGCTAAGATTAACAGCTTAATTATTATTAAGCTCACTTTATATTACATAGCTAATATTAGCGCGATTTAAGAAAACACACGAAGGCAAAATATAGCTGTGGGAGTAGAAATATATTATAATACTAGTGGTCCGCCCCGGCTTCGCCCGTGGTACATACCTACATGTTTAAACTATCCTATCTCTCAAGTTGGATCGAACTGCACATGGTGTGCGAATTTTATTATAATCGGTTAAGTGGTTTAGGAGTCCATTGAGGACAAACATTGTGACACGAGATTTATATATATTACTAGCTTTCCGCCTGCGGCTTCGCCCGCTTGGTCAAAAACCTAATAAAATATATACTAAAACCTTCCTCATAAATCTCTCTATCTATTAAAAAAAACCGCATCAAAATCCGTTGCGTAGTTTTAAAGATTTATACATACATAGGGACATAGGGACAGAGAAAGCGACTTTGTTTTATACTATGTAGTGAAGATTATAATATATAATATGTCAATATCATTAAATGACCAAAAACATATTCAAGTATAATATTATAACATGGTACAATAACCTTCCTAAACAAAAAACCACACAAATCTTCAAAAACATCTCAAAAACTGGCCTCAAAGTGCAAGTCAAAGATGCAATTTTTTTATAAAATGCACTGGCACTCAAATCGTTTTGTAATTCCCACTTTTCATTCAGTCCTTTATAAACGATGCAAGCAATTACGTAACCTACTTTACCGTTTAAAGCGATTTCAAAATAGAGAAAGCACTTGCGAAGCCCTTGAGATGAGACTGGTTGTTTCGCGTTGCATTCCACGATGGAAGGTTTTTATTTCTTTTAATAGATATTTAATTGTCCCAATATATTCTAAGGTCAAGAAATTTACTTATCAGCCAACTGTTTCGAATATAAGTTGGCTGATAATTTCTCACCAAAGAATTTGTGGGTACTAAAAAAATTAAAAATATGTTCTAAAGTTGAAAAAGGAAGAATATCTAGCTAGCTAGCTATTATGGTATGGTATAGCTTATGGTTCAAAATTCAAATATACGCCTAATAGCTGATAAGTTGATATCTTTCTCGTCTTTGAAATTGTGGGTAGAAAGAGAAAATTTTAAAGAGACGTCACGTTGCGCAAATATACATATAACAATGCTGTCACGCGAATGTTGCGTACAGAAGCACTTGATAGTGAGCATTAGCGTAAGTATCCTTGAAAATAATTATTTTCGTGTGCTTAAACAAAGAGAAATTTAGTTTAGTACGATGAAAGTAGAAAAGTAAAAGTTGAACAGATTTAGATACATGTTACTACATAGATAGATAGATAGAACCTTCAAACAAAGGCAACCTAATGTCTATAAAAAATGAAGAGGTTAACGTTAATTACCTATAAGAAACCTTATTTGGTAACAATCAATCGAAAAGCATGCGACACTTATCAAGTCAATTAGATAGAACCTAAGATCTTCAATTATTACCTGCGCTATAGGTAATTCACTCAATTATCATCTAATTATAGTCCTAAGTCACAAGTCTATAAAATAAGCATTCAAACTCTAAACACAGCCTTTAACTTGCATAAAGATTTCTTAATTTACTGGTCTGAAAGAGAACGCTACAGAGCAATAAGGTTTCCATCATTTTTTTACTGATAGATTATTTACTAGGTAGATTTGTTGTCGTAATAACAAAAAACCGGCCAAGTGCGAGTCGGACTCGCGCACCGAGGGTTCCGTAAAATTTAAGGTTTTCGGAATTTTTCCTTTATGTGTGCTATAAAACGTTGCTTCATGCCAAATTTCAAGATTCTAGGTCGACTGGAAGTACCCTTTAGGTTTTGATTCCCTTGCGAGTACTTGCGAGTTTCAAAATATGCAGCTTAAATTGCTGTTTCTTTTGATTGCGTTGACATAGAAGTTTGATTTGGTTACAGCTTAAAGGTATTACCTACCTACCGTTCAGTATTATTAGTATGTCGCCGCAACCCCCTCCCCCGGACGCGGCTGAACATCTTATTATTGAAGTTTCCTTAGCTCATAAAAAACTCCTCTTGGGTGTGTTTTATAGTCCTTCCCTTTCCATTAATTATTTCCACTCCTTCGAAACCATCCTTGAAAAACTTGTCCCTATCTATGAACATTCCATCCTTATGGGGGATTTTAACACTTGCCTCCTTAAAAACGACTCCCGAGCCAAGACTCTTCTTTCTATTACTGAATCCAATAACCTTCATCTTCTTTCCCTTAAACCTACTCACTCCCTTCCAAATTGCTCTCCTTCTCTCCTCGATTTAATGTTTGTTTCCTCTCCCAATCTGGTCTTGAAACATGGTCAGTGTGATGCTAGTGCATTCTCTCATCACGACCTAATTTTCCTGTCATACAGTGTGCGGCCTCCTAAACCTAAACCCAAACTTGTGATGCGACGCAGTTTTGCTGGGATAGACACTGAGAGTCTTCACCGTGATGCTAGTAAGATTGACTGGTCTGTCATCCTTTCTGCCGATAATACTGACTCCAAAGTCGATTTATTTACTTCGCTTCTGACACAACTATACGACCAACACGCACCCCTCAAACCAGTCAAACTTAAGCATCTACCAGCTCCCTGGCTCACGGATGACCTCAAGTCACTGTTAATTTTAAAATCGAAAGCAAAAGCCAAATATAAAGCGAATAATAGTGACTTGAACAGGGAAAAGTATGTCAGGATTCGGAATCGTTGCAATACATGTTGTAGAGACGCACAACGACGCCATATTCACTCATCTGTCGAGAACGGCGACTCCAGTAAAATCTGGAAATTCTTAAAATCCATAGGAATTGGTAATAAAAGTAGTAACTCTCTTCCTGATAACTTAAATATAGAACTTTTAAATCAACATTTCACCGATTCTCCACCCACTTTAGATAATAATACAAAATTAAACACACTTTATAATCTTTCTTCTTTATCAATTCCTAATTTTCCACCGTTTCATCTGAGCCAATTCGCTGATGGAGATGTTAAGAAGAGCGTATTGTCAGTGTCGTCTAATGCAGTCGGTAGTGATGGCATCAGTCGTAACATGATCATCCCTATCCTTGACCTTATTATCCCAATCTTAACTCATATTTTAAACTGCTCCATTTCCTCGGGTTCTTTTCCCTCCGCCTGGAAAAGTGCTCAGGTTATTCCTTTACCAAAAAAGCCCAAACCCTCTTCCCACAGTGACTTCCGACCAATTTCTATTTTACCTTTCCTCTCCAAAGTCCTTGAAAAATTAGTCCATCAACAACTCAGTAGTTTCCTTAATAGACATAATTTATTGAACCCTTTCCAATCCGGTTTCCGTCCTGGTCATGGGACGACTACTGCGCTCACCAAAATCACTGACGATATTAGACTCGGCATGGACAACAAGCAGCTCACAGTGCTCACGTTACTCGATTTCAGCAACGCCTTTAGCTCTGTAGACTTCGACTTACTGCTGGGTTTGCTACGCTCGCTTAACCTATCTCCATCTGCGTGTAATTGGTTCCATAGTTATTTACATGGACGCCGGCAGCGAATTTCGCTTGATGACATTTCCTCGTCTTGGCGCAATATCAATGCCGGCGTGCCACAAGGATGCGTCTTGTCACCTCTCCTTTTTGCAATTTTTATTAATACCTTAACTCAATCTTTAACTTCTCTCTACCATATGTATGCTGACGATGTCCAAATCTACACCCAAGCGACTCTGGAAGACTTGCCCAATGCAATCAGTAAGGTCAACAATGATTTGTCTACCATTGTAAACTGGAGCAGGAATTTTGGACTATTATTAAATCCAGCTAAAACACAGACAATCATCATTGGGAGTGCGTCATACGTGTCAAGGATTGATTGGGCAGCTCTTCCGGATGTTTTGTTGGACGGCATACAGATCGGTTACAGTACCCACGTTAAAAACTTGGGTATTTTAATGGATCAAACCCTGTCGTGGGATGTTCACCTGAAGGAGGTCAGCAGGAGGATGTTTGCTTCCGCTGGCTCACTTCGGCGCCTGCGCAACTTTCTGCCTATCCCTACAAAAATAATGCTAGCTCATTCCCTTCTCCTTTCCCATCTTGATTATGCAGATACCTCCTACCTTGACCTTTCCGAAGCCCAGTTGAGTCGACTTGAACGCCTTCAGAATTTTTGCATTCGCTTCATCTTTGGCTTGCGTAAGTTTGACCACGTGTCAGACTATCGCAAAAAACTCAACTGGCTTCCCATCCGCCTCCGTCGTAACTCCCACATCCTTCATCTTCTCTTCTCCGTCCTGTTTGATCCTAAAGCTCCTCACTATCTCAAAGATAAATTTGATTACTTTACCTCTCCTTTCCCTCGCCCTTCCAAAACTTTACTTTTGCGTGTCCCTGTCACGAACACCAAATTTTATGGTCATTCCTTTGCTGTTCGTGCTGCCAAACTCTGGAATGAACTTCCACTAGAAGTACGTCAAGCGCAATCCTTAAGGAGTTTTAAACACCTTCTTAAGTCACACTATCTTTCTCTTGCTTAGCTTCTTCCTTTATTTCCTTACTGTTACCTTATTTTCTTCTTTGTTATATACCTACTACTATATTATATTTGTTCTTTATGATATACTTATTAAATATTTATAATTATGTTTTCTCTTGCTATTTATTACTATATGGTTGTTGTATATGATATTATACATATATTTATAATATATATTGAATATTTATAATTATATTTTTATTTTTTCCTAAAACCTTATTTTTTGCTCACCCACCTCCTTTTAACGTCTCTCCTTACTTATTACATACGGTGGCCTGGAAGAGATCGCTACTTAGCGATAAGGCCACCGTTTGTACACATTATTTCCTATTAGCTGTACTTTGTGTGTCTCTATGTCTTTTGTGTGTGCAATAAATAATTAAATAAATAAATTAAATAAATATTATAGACCTGAGTATTTGGTATGAATTTAAATTTAATACCTCTACGCGTTTATGAGGAAATGGGTAGTAAGTTTAAAATTATTAAAAAAAAATATATTATGTGATGTAACTAAAAATTTATGGTTTTCGTAATTTTTCCTTTATCTATGCTATAAAACGTTGCTTCGTACCAAATTTCAAGATTCTGAGTTCACGGGAAGCACCCTGTAGGTTTTGATTCCCTTGCAAGTGTCGAAAATTTGCGGCATAAACGGCTGTATCTTTTGATTGCGTTGGCTTAGAAGTTTGATTTTTTCACAGCTTCAAGGGACAGTAGACCTGAGTAATTGATATAAATTTCAGCTTCATACCTCCACGCGTTCCTGAGAAAAAGGGTCTTGACAGACGGACGGACGGACGGACAACAAAGTGATCCTATAAGGGTTCCGTTTTTTTCCTTTTGAGGTACGGAACCCTAAAAATGAAAGAAAGATTTATTTAATGTTGATGTGTTTTAAAGCTCCGTATCACTAACAGAAAATACTTATTTAAATAAATCCTTTTCACATTGCTTTTTATTTTACCATATTTTTCACATCACGTTAAAGGTATATTTTAGTGGTGTCTATAATAATGTATTTACCTATCAGATAATCCACTAGTTACCCTGCTACACCCATATCTAAAATACCCATGTAATATACGTAAAACAGTATCATAAGGATATCGTCATTTAGCAGGTCGGACACAGATGCGGAAATGGGTAGAAAAAACTGCCACCTGCCACCGGCAAGTTGAACAAAAAATGAGACAAGCTGCGCTTGTAGGGTTGCCACCACTGAAAATGTTATATTATTTAGCTCTTTGTTTATTTTATTCAGCTATAGTAATAGTCTGCGATAAATGAGAACTCAGAAGTTTTTATGAGAGTGATTTTTAACTTAGATCTTACAAACTATTTAGGTATATGAAAATCTTGATAAGTTTATGTCAAAACTACTAAAAAGGGATTTCATTATGTTTCATATTTTCCATAAATAAGCTATAATATAGTAATCATTGTATTGTAACTATTATAAACGATAAAACTAAAAAACATCAAAACATGGTAATCTTTCATCGGCATAGGAAAGATATTTTGGTATGCAAATATGAATAAATAATACAAAAATAGTTTTGCTGACAGCCCTGATCCCAGATGTGGGTCTTTATTGAGAGATTTGTAAACAAATCACGCCATTTTTGCGGAGCCATTTGTAAAAAGGGAAGTAGCGTGTATTATTTAAGATTCTGCTGCAGACAATATGGAATTTAATATAGAAATAATATTACAATACAATATGAATACAGAATAATACAATAAATATTATTTACATTTATATTTTGCTTTACTATATTCTTTAAAAACAAACGCACAGCAACATATATTATGTCCGTAAAAAGTATTTGATTAAATTCACATTAATCAATCAATAACGAAAAAATGCTTTTAGCAACGCCTCTCAATATTCAGATCAAATGCAATTTTAATTCGATACATCAAGATAACATTTAATAGTCTCTATAACCTACAAAACCATAACATTTACCTTCATTAAATTATTCTACCCCAAGTACATACTACGTATATCTACTACGTATGTATCAAAATACAGCTTTGAATTTGTAGTCTTAAGACCTCTGCAGTAACAATGTTTTAGTAATTTATTCACGCCCGAATCACCGCAGAGTAGCAAAGCGGTAGCATATAATAATGTGGAGTACCTAGAGCACTTACAAAAACGTTGTTATACCAATAAAACTTGTGTACCTACTGCGTTGAGTGCATATTATATACCTGGTGCCATGTTGAATACATGTAACTCAAATGTAGGTTACAAATATATTAAAACGTATTAAATTTAGCTCTTTGTATCATGATATCGCATAGTTATGAAATAATATTATTACTTTAATACAACAAATCAAAATACCTACACAATATCTGTATATTAATAACACGAAATGAAAAAATACTTCAACATAATTTTCTGCGAATTATTACGATGCATTCTTGATAATTCTTTACGATAACAATTAGGTCAACGACTTAACACTTTTATCTATATTCGTGACATTAAAAATACTAAACTATCATGTTTACGTTTAATTCGAAAGGAGAGCATTAATTAAACTTATTCCAGTCCAAAATCGAGTAAGGATAATGAACATGTTGATATATATTTACGACGGCAACTAATTGATTTACGTAATTAAACATTTACAGAATATCACATTTCGGTCTTAAATTAAACCCTTATAGAATGATAGGTTTCATAAAATGATAAACCTGAGTCAAACACGTTTTTGCACCGCTTGCGAGACATTTACAACCTACTTTTTTCAATTATTTAAAATTTAATTTATAATCGCAAATATATTGCATGTGTTTCATAAATCGTATGTTGTATCGCGTTGCAATACCATACGAAAAAAAAATATTTGATTTTTTTTTCTAGAACGTAAGAAATAAGTCTTTATACAGGGTGTAATCGTTAAGTGTGCACAGGCGATTATTCCGTAACTATTACAGATATCAAAAAACTTTAAACTGATATCGAAAGAGCTTAACCTAATGAGTAAAATGGTCATAATAAATTTTTAAAAATAAAACGAGAAATATCTAAAAAATTAACTTGAAACCCTCCCATACATTTAGTATGAGATACGAATATCCCATGTACATTTAATATGAAAGATTTTAGCTTTTTCTTTCTTTTTTTGGTTTTCTGCTTTAATTACTTCGCAAATTTGAAGGGAAGTTCATTTAGAAACTGTAAATAGAGCAAGAGTAATGAGGACATTGTATTGCACGATGAGGACATCACTTCGAAAATCTGCTATGAATACAAAATGTATGGGAAATAAAATGTATGGGAGCGTTTAATGTAACATTTTTGGATATTTCTCGTTTTATTTTTTAAATTTATTATGGCCATTTTACTCATTAGGTTAAGTACTTTCGATATCAGTTTAATTTTTTTTTATATCTGCAATAGTTACGGAATGTGCACACTTAACGATTACACCCTGTATAATGAACGTAACGAACGGAACGTGAGAAATAATTTATTGTAAGCGCTTATTTAACAAAAACTAGAGTTGTTTGTTTAAAAGTCTTTTTAAAATGCATTAATAGAGGTGGAATCCTATAAATCTATTATTATCCTTAAAGGCTAAGGCATTCACAAAAACCTTACAAAGGAAACTGGAACACATTTCAGCTTTTACGACGCTTATCCTTAGCATCCTTATTACGTAAATTTATCAAGAGATATCGCCCAACAATTCGAACATCGGTAATGCGCCATAAAATATTCAAAGCGTCGATTATATTTTTAGAAAAGCTAATCCATAGGAAGCCATCGGTGTTTTATAGCCTCTTCCGTCGGACATCATCTGGAGAGGTTAATTATGCTAATACGCCATTAATTCACAATGCGCATACTGGCAGCACCAAATATGAAAAGCTGGATTGCGAATTTAAGCGCGAAAAATAATAGAATGACCACAATGACGACATCGCGTGAATCATAGGCATTCATTATTATGATCTAGCAGTCAGCAGATTGAATAAACGTTTGGCCATGACTATTGTACAATTAGATATATCAATATTATGCATATTGTCTCATGAGGGCTCTTTGATACATGTATAACATTGAGGTAATGATTTACATGCAATTTATACTTTGCTTCACTTAGTACCTGTTATTATTACATATTGTAATTGTAAAATTGTATGCTAAATTAAATAAATATTATCTATTTAGTTGATAATGTATTTTTCTTTCGTTACTGAATTTATAGTCTGTAAAAGTACCTAGGTATGTAGGTAATATTTCTTGTAACTTGGATTTTATACTTAAAAATTGTTTATTTTAGTTTGCTTGCATATAAACCAGTTGTTTACAATACATATTACCTACTAGGTATTTGATAACCAAAATCTTTAAAAACACCATCTCAAAGTATACAATGACATCATTTTATCTACAGCACCTTGTTGTTTTAATTACTTGTTTCAAAACAAAACATTGTATATTATACTTTCCATGTTTTACATTAAAACTGATACATAGTAATTAATTTGTAATTGCTGAATTTTAATCAAAGCAAAATCTTATTTGTGTAATAAATTTCATGATTTTATACATAATGGATTCTTTACAAATTAGGCTTTTAGCATACCTACTAATAAAATATTATAAATCTATTGTTAATTCTATATGTTCTTAAGACTTCACATTGGCTTTAAATATTTTTTTAACTCTCTATTTTATAACAAAATGTTTTCTTAAGCCTTTTAAACACAAAAGAACACATTTCTCATTAGACAATACAAAATATGTACACAGAATTCATCTTGAGGTGTTAAAATGTTACAAACACACATTTCTTTTTACATGGAAATGTTAATTGATTTTCCATAACTTCATTCAACTTCAATATCTTGGATCTTTTAAAAAATAATGTAAACTTAAGAATGTTTTCATTGTTCATGTCTTCAATAAATTGGGCCTATGAGAAAATCTTTCATTTAGTTACAGTAATTAATATCTTTTGTTTAGTTATGATTTAACCTTATTATAGACTGAAATCAGGAGTATAAGAAAATATAATTAAATATAATGATGCATTCCATTCACTGTGTTTGAGATTAGTTCTTTAATAAGTCCCTTATTCTGTGTGAAAAATAATGTGAAAGGTATTCAATGTTTTGGTGACCTACTATGTAAATGACTGCCAGATAAATTAACAGGCCTCTTATTCACCTCTTGCGAATACTATAATATCGAAAATGAATCAACTGCAAAAGGCGTACGCCCACAGGCTCACCGGGTCACCGTCGTCAATGTATATGTGCAGTATCACAAGAAGTGGTCAATCCGGTTCACCTAACACCCACACGACCAGTTTCTTCAGAAATCCATACACACCATAGACATATTTTCGAAAGCCGGGAAACAAAAATTTATGCAAGATTTCATTATCGTCTTTTTACCATCGATACATATTCCAATGTATAGCGGGAATTTTAAAATATATTCTTTAAATATCATTTATGACATCACCACAATAACTCTACGTTGACATGGAATATAAATAAAAAATATGCAAATTATATCCTCATCAGGTGAAGGCGAAGCTTAAAAGAAAAACAAATAGAAGGGTTAGAATTACCTTCATTGTCGTTGTTTCCTCCACCGTTGTGTGCCGAAGCCAGGAAAACTCCGACCCACAGAAGGCTCAAAAACCTCACAATCATTTTAACTTATTTTATGTGCACTCAGTTCACAGTTTAATCGAAAAAAACAAATTATGCACTCGACATAGTCAAACCAACGACACTTGCGCTGCACCTCAAGGCAGCGATCAACCTTCCTTTGGCAAATGGCGGCGGATGACGGATGTGTTCATCGATTGCGTTCGAGCCTGCGCTGTTGTGTTCTTGTTAATACATTTTAGCGTATGGCAACACATTAAAATTAAAGACACGTCTACACGACCATATTTTATTTGTCAGATAAAAATGTTCTGCTAATATTACGTCGTAATTTTATTTAAACTATTAACCTCTTCTCATAAAATGTTCATAAACTCAAGCTATAAAACAATAATTTTTGACCAATTCTATGTATTGCAATTTGTTCAAACTGATCTAGGTACACTAGAACTTTAAAATTCTATTGTCTTATTGGCTGTCCATTATCCCCATTATCCTTATACCATTATCATAATATTATTATCTCCATTAAAATTTAAAATATTCTTATTTTCTTAATCAAAGTTCAAACTCAAACGTTTCGATTCTACGTTTTATTAATTACAATCATTTATCATATAGCAGGGAAATATACATAATATGTTATGCATTATTTATTAAGCGTTCATAATTTAACCTGATATCAATCACAACTATAAAATTATAGCTGCACTGAAACTCGCGGTGTCATTCGTGTACGTGTGGTATTCGGGTAAAGTAGCATTATGCTATGTGCTATGGATTGTACTTTATAATAATTGTGGATTAGAATATTATATATCTATACAAAATTGAGTGTGTCAGTATTCGATAAACTATTTTTGCTTATAAGAGTAACAAACCTGTATCCAAACTTTCTTACCATCAATACTCATCTAGACAATTCAGACAATTAGACATGAATCTATACAATAGAAAGAATGCGAGGCCAAAGTTCGAACTGTCACATCTTCTCAGTGAAATGTGAAAAAATGTATAAATTCTAAGGTAAGACGAATTCACTTCACTTGCCCTAACGTTTTGCTCACTTATTATTTTGTACTCTCACGTTTACAATATATTATGTGGGTTCCTCCGTCCTCGTAATATTTTTTTGTGTAAATATTTAATTGCGCCATGCTACCTCATATTAATATTTTATCTGTATTTTGTACAACAAATAGGTCGATGTGTTGACTCATTGAAAAATATACAAATTTTCTACTGGCAATACTAGAGTTTCGAAAGTTCAATTTTGCATGGCGGACGTGCAAGTGGGTTCTGTTATTTGTTGGTGATAATTTCAATTATTACCTATTTCTTTGAGATTCCTTATGGAAAGGCAAATTTTCATGTTACTTTTTCTTTGTGGACGTGCTTTATTCATCCCTTAACGTTGGATAATGTTAAAGTGTTAGTTTTTGTTAAAATAGTGAGAACTGCATAGGTTTTTCTCAAAAATGGGAAAATGTGACGAAGCTAATGTCGAAGTTAGTATGGGGGACTCGGCGTCCCCCATGAAACCAGATAATTTTACATTCACCGTGCCTCCAGAAGCCCCTGTCTTCGAACCAACACCAGAAGAGTTCTTGGATCCTCTGGCGTACATCAGTAAAATAAGACCAATAGCTGAAAAGTCGGGGATTTGTAAAATAAAACCCCCCGCGGTAAGTTATTTTCTTTGTGTTTAATCGTAAGCTTTTGAGTCATTTTATTAGTTTTCAGTGCAATTTAGCATACAGCTTAGTTTTATAACCCTATTCGTGCACGTTAAAAACATCTTATGATGCAACCGTGGTAACAGGTCTTCTAGTTTTTTGTGTTATCGGAGATATCAATTCTTTAATTTATTATCTGAAATGCATCTTTGTCTCAAATTATGTTTTGATACAAAGTTTTAAATGCATAAAATTGTCGTCAAATGCACTTGCATATTGTTGGTATATGCTGGTTGCCATTTTGTATTGTGCCCTCTTCCTACGATAGTTTTGTTAAAAAAAGAACCATTCGACCACTTTCGTCGCAAATAACTGTAATGCCAACTCAGTTTTCATGAAAAAGCATCTTTAATAGCATTTATATGTTCTTTTGTAGAAAATAATTTTATAAATATTTATTAACTATGTGTCTATGTAATGCAATGCAAAATGGTTTCTTTATATTTATAAAGCAATTTGAATAATAAAAGACATACTTGGACCTAATTCAGAACTGCATGTTAGATAGAATATTTTTCCTATATGACCAAGTTTTGTAAGACTTGATGTGTGCCATATGCCCTGCTTAAGATTTCAGTTCAAGTGCTCCTTTGTATATATATATATGTAAATGTATACATACATTATATAAGTCCTTTTAAGTGATTACATTGCTTGCATACAGTTAGTGAAGGATAATTATAAAATAATTATTGTCATGAAATAAATTTTATACTTTCTATATATTTTTTTAATTTATATAAATTTTGACATCCATTGTGCAATAGGGCGAAAAAATTTAATGCTGCAGTTATAATTTTATGTTTTCATTAAAAAGAAAGTTCACCAGAAACATAAGGAAGCTAACTAAAATACTAACCGTACTCAAATAAATAAATGATATATTTTTTATTGACAAAAGAATGTAAAGATTTAAATTTTTTGTAGCAAATCATTCCTTGTAAAAATAATATTTAATCATAATAATTACACAGGGACAAAATTATTAATTAATTTTGGTTTAATAATAATTGTTTTAAGAAACTAACCTTGTGGCTACATGTCGTATAATAATTTGTAAGTAAAAGGTTACATAAGTAGAATATTGATTTAAACATGAATTACTAATTTTTGTAATGAAATATTATGTACTTTATAATATATGTATCAAAATTTTCACCTTGAATATATTGTGAGCGCAAAACCTAAAAATTGTTTGGTTATATTTATAGCAAAATTTGTGATATAATAATATGTGCCTATTGCATAAACTAATCATTATATTGTGTCCTGTTTCAAATCGCTGACCCACTTTCAATTGAATCCCACGTTTTTCAGCCTCAGAAGTAACGATGAAGTGGAAGAACATTTTGGAATGTATAAATATCCTTTTCTTTATAATTTTGTTGTTTAGATGTAATTTTCACAGTTCACATGAATTATTGTGATAGTTAATTGGGTAATTCTATGATAAGAGGTGACTACTACGGAAATCTATGTAAAAGTGATTTTTTGATCTATGCATTGCTTTTTTGTGCAATGAATCACACCACTTCAATGCCCTTTATTAAATAACATTACAATTAAATATCCAATTAAAGCATATTTTTGTAAAATTCGTTATAAAATGTAAAAAAGTCCCTACCCTGGCCTGTCCCCTTATCGGTTTCAGCTTAACTAACATACAATACATTCACTCTTTATATTATTTGATAAAGCAAACTATGTTTACCTCAAATTTAAGTAAATACACTTAAATGTTATTAAAGAAAAATTCAACAATATTTGTTTATTTTCAATAATTTTTAAACTTTATTTTTGTCCCGCTCTTTTTGTGTATCTACCCTGGCAATATTCGCACCGCCGCTGTAATATAAAATATCAGACGGCCATATTCCCTAACGCGCTGAGCGACATGTAACGACGTGAAGTTAGCAATACTAAGCACAGAAACGGTAAGATCAACGCCATTTGACAGTTGTTCCGACGCGTTCGTGCGGTGTAACGGTTTCGCAAGGTCATTGTGTCTCTCCACTGGTAAGTAATAAAAGTTATAATAATCACTTAATTTATTTGCATTTCCTGTCCGAACTTAGTAATACTGTAATAGTCAAAGCTTGCTTTATTATTAACTAAAACATTTGTTGTGTGAATCAAAATAATTCATTATGTCATGAAAACGTCTTTCCCCTGGCGTATTTCCCCTGGTGAGATTATTGCCAGGGAAGAGACTTACTGACCAGGGGAGATAATATGCATCGTATTTATACTGTTATCATTATTTGGGAATCTTCGTTTATTCTCGGTTTAAAACCGTTAGAGTGAAATGACAGATACGGGCTTTTTAGCCAAGTAACTGCCATTTGAGACTTATTTAAGTAGGTGTGTTGTGAGGTGTTTCGTCACTCTGCATAAACTTTCGCACAATCCTGCAAGTGTTTAAAATGGCTGCTTTTTGTAGATTAATATATGTGTTATGTGGTAATTCTATTAACTTCAAACTGTGGTGTTAGTATTTAGGGACTATTCCTGTAGTGGAAATAGCTATACGTACTATGTATTCTTTACTAACATTCCATATTCTGTTTATTTCTTCCTGTAACTCTGTGTATTTATTTATTTTTTCAGTGATGGTTTTAAGTAGGTAATGTGAATTAGGGACTGCAATATCAATAATGAATGCTGGTTTTTTGTTTTTATCATGAATTGTAATATTGGGTCTGTTGTAGTGTATCGTTTTATCTGTTAAAATTGTTCGATCGTAGTACATTTTGTGTGTGTTATTTTCTAATACTTGTAGTTTTCATTATTATTATTATTGTTTTAGATTATGGCACCACCGAAAAAGTTAACACGTGAAGAAAAATTACAGAAGAAACGTGAAGCAGAGAAAATACGATATCAAAAGATTAAAAATGATCCAGAAAAGTATGAATTGCAAAAGCAAAAAGAAAAAGAAAAATATTTAAAAAAGAAGGAGAAAGGAATTATAAAAACTGTCGATCAAATGACTCCTAGAGAGCAACGTAAAGCACGAAAGATATGGAAGAAGAAAGCAAGAGAGCGCAGACAACGACTTGCTCTTCAAAATCTACCCAATATTCCGGTAGCGCCACCGATTTCAGATTTTGATGATCAAATACCGCAAAGAAATTCTTCGAGAAGAGTTATAGCTGCCAAACTTCAATCAGACCGAGCCAGAAGGCAAAGATATGTAATTAATAAAAAAAAAGATAACACTATAAAAAAACTTAAGGCCAAATTAGCATGTTACAAAAAAAGGTTACAAAGATTACGAAAGCCTGACAAACTGACGCCTAACAGTAAAGTTGAACAAGTAATAAATTCTCCAAGTGCCAGAGATACAGTGAAGAAAAATTTGTTGTTTGCAGAAGTGATCAATCAACAATTAAAAGAAAATTATGCTGCACTACCAAACGAAAAAGAAAAAAGAATTTTTAAAAGAATGATAAGCGGAAAACTGGTGAAAAAATATGGCATACTAAAGAATGAAAAAAATATGAAACCTTTGAAAAAAATTGGCAAAGTAGGATTAATGGAAAGTAAAAGGAAAGCCAAAGCAAGTTATGAATTGATGAAGAAGAAAATTATAAATTTTCTCGAAGATGACTCAAATACGAGGTTATGTGCTGGAAAACGAGATTACATTACGAAGAAAGGAGACCGCAAACAAAAAAGAGTTCTTTTGGATACTCTAAGAAATCTCCACAAATGTTTCATGAAGAAGTCCAATATCAAGATCTCATATTCTCTATTTTGTCGCCTAAAGCCATTTTGGATAGTACAACCTAATTGTGACAAACGTGATACTTGTCTGTGTGTTACACACGCCAATGTGGATCTGATTCTTACGGCACTATTCCAAGCCAAAGTTACATCAATATCAAACCATCAAAACCTTCTTCGTATAATTTGTTGCAATAGGTACAACGAGCAGTGTCTTTCGCGTGAATCAACACAAGCGATGCGAGACATGCTTTGACGCAATACACTTGTAAAAATAACGGACTTAAATACAAAGAATTTGATAATAGTAATCAAATTCTCTACAGAAAGTGGGTATCCAAGGCTATCAATATAACTGATCCTAAAACGCATAAGACTAGAAAGGTGACTAAATATTTGAAAGAGGTGATTCAGATTCATCCACGTGATTTGATTTTGCAGTTCGAAGATAACTTGAAGTCTTTTCTTCACCATGAACTTAATATAGTCCACCAACATTCTGCTTTTAAAATTAAGAAGACAAATTTGACAGTAAGAGAAGCTGTGATTCACATGGACTTTAGTGAGAATTATTTAACAAAATACGCAGAAGAGATTCAAGCATTCCATTTTGGAGGTTCACGTCAACAGATAAGTCTGCACACAGTTGTAACTTACACGAAAGAAGAGGCATCAGGTGAAGTAAAGACTACATGCTATTGTTCGATGTCACAAAATTTGTTACATTCGCCTCCAGCTATATGGGCACACTTACAGCCGATATTGAACAGCTTGCCACCAGAAGTAGAGATTCTTCATTTTTGGAGCGATGGACCCGTAACACAATATCGCAACAAATACATGTTTTATTTCCTTGTCACTCATTTAATAGCATTTTATCCAGGTCTTACACACTTTACCTGGAATTACCACGAAGCTGGACACGGTAAGGGAGCTCCAGATGGTGTCGGTGCTGTTTGCAAAAGATCAGCAGACAGATTGGTAGCTAGTGGCAAGGATATAGCATGCCTGAGCGATTTGTCCGATGCTATTCAAAAAAACTGTCCTAGCATAAATGTTTTCCTTATCAATGACAAAGATATTATAGACAAAGAAGTTTTACTTACCAGTGCTAAAACAGACATAAAGACTTTTGTTGGTACTTTGCGCGTCCATCAGGTTTCATGGAACATTGAAGATCCAAAAACATTAAAAATGAAGTCTTTAAGCTGCTTTTGCAATGAAGATGAACATTGCAATCATTTTAAGCTTGGTGTTATGACATACTCTGTTAATAAAGAATATCGTCTCCAATATTTACGGACCGGATACAGAGTCCGAAAATGAGACTCCATTTGACATTCAAAAAACAATTACTCCAAAAAATGGCAAACACCAAATAATAGATACTCAACAACCGTCGACATCCAAAAAAATACTAAAGAACGGTGACTTTATTCTAGTCAAATTATTAACCAAAGAAACAGAGTACCGTTATGTGGCCATGTGTACGGGTTTGGAAGAAGATGACGAGATACAGGTCGTTTTTTGTAAAATTGCAGATAACACTGGAAAATTATTCAAAGTTGACGAAAAAGATGTATCATTCATCTCAGAAAGTCAGGTTGTTGAGACACTACCTACGCCAAATATTGTTTTGAAAGGGCAGAGGATGTTCTACTCCTTCAAAAAGTCTGTCAATGTGTTTGAGAAAGCTTAACAATTTTATTTTTTGTTCATATAGGCAAGAGGATGCCTTTAATTTGTTATATTATATTTATATTTTATAATTAAAACATATTCATTTATTTTCGTTTTAGATTTGAAAAAAAGGCAAGGAAAGGATTTTTTGTTCATATAGGCAAGAGAATGCCTTCAATTTGCTATATTATAACTGTATTTTATAATTAAAACATGTTCATTTATTTATTTATTTATTTATTACTTTATTGCTCTTAAAAATTACAAATTGAGACTTAATCTAGGATACATTGTAACAAACGGCGGCCTTATCGCTAAATAGCGATTTCTTCCAGACAACCGGTTGTACAGAGAGAAATTAAGTAAAGGATAGGAGTAGGGCAGAGCATAAATAAATATATGTACAAAAATAAAAAGAAGAAGAGTTATAAAAAAATGAAATAAAATAAAAACAGCATAATATACAAGCCACAAAATTAAGAGATTAAATAAAATACATACACACAAATAGATTACATGCATATGAGAAGAGATAAAAATAATATAATATACTAATAAAATATATAAATATATAATATATTACACATAATATATATATACTAGGGTAACTGAGAAAAATAATGATCACGAACCATATTTTTTAAAATATTCAAAGATTGCGCCTTCTTGATTGGTTCCGGCAATGCGTTCCATAATTTAATCGCACGAACAGTGAAGGAGTTACCCAGAAAGCCTGTATGATGAGCTGGCATTCTTAACCGGAGCATTTCCGATGAGCGGACAGAGTCTCCGTTTTCTCCTCTGAACACAAAATTTTCCTTGAGATATTTTGGTGTTTTGGGGTTAAACAAAACTTGATATAGTAGTTGCAGCACATGAACATCCCGGCGAAAACGAATGGGTAGCCACTTGAGCTGAGAACGAAACTCAGACACGTGGTCATATTTCCGCAGACCAAATATGAAGCGGATACAAAGATTTTGGAGACGTTCGAGCTTGTTTAATTGGTCTACGGAAATATCAACATAACTTACATCGGCGTAGTCAAGTATGGGTAAAAGGAGGGATTGTGCTAGCAGAATTTTGGTTGGGATGGGAAGAAAATTTTGAAGACGACGGAGTGAACCAGCAGTTGCGTAGACTTTCTTACATACCTCCTTAATATGACAGCCCCACGAGAGAGTGTTGTCTAAGTAGACTCCAAGGTTCCTTACAGCTTCACTATAAGGAATAGGTGTGCCGTCGACTAAAATAGGAGGGAGATTCACCCAGTTAACCCTTGCAATCAAGGAAGGGCTGCCAACAATGATAACTTGAGTTTTTAAGGGATTCACATGAAGACCGTAATCCGAACTCCAAGTTACAATGCTGCTCAAGTCCTTGTTGACCGAAACGATTGCCTGGGGTAAATCATCAAGGGCAGATTGTGTATAGATTTGGAGATCGTCGGCATACATGTGGTAGTCGCACGTTAACCTGTTTGAGATAGTGTTAATAAATATTGAAAATAACAACGGAGACAGGACTCCGCCTTGCGGGACACCAGCACCAACATCACACCATGACGACTCAACCTCGTCTATACGTATACGCTGACGACGCCCATGTAAGTAACTGTAGAACCAGTCATTTACTGAAGCCGACACATTTAAAGAACTTAATATGCTCAGCAGTATATCAAAGTCGACAGTGTTAAATGCATTGCTGAAGTCCAATAATGTTAGAACCGTGAGCTTTTTATTATCCATTCCATGACGAATATCGTCGGTTATTTTAACAAGTGCAGTGGCCGTACTATGACCGGATCGGAAACCGGACTGGAAGGGATTAAGGAGATCGTGTAGGTTTAAGAATCTATGCAGTTGTTCATGTACTAACTTTTCAAGGATTTTAGATAGGAAAGGCAGGATAGAAATAGGACGATAATCGGAAAAGGAAGATGGATTTATTTTCTTAGGTAAAGGGATAAGATGGGAGTCTTTCCAGGACTTAGGAAAAGTACTAGTGGATAGGGAATGGTTAAGGATGTGAGTTATAACCGGGATTATGAGATCTAGGATGGGTAGAATCATTTTACGGCCAATACAATCGCTGCCAACAGCATTCGATGCAATGGATAATACACCCCGCCTAACATCATTCTCGCTAAAACATTTAAACACAAAAGGAGGATAGTTTGGTGCAGGTGTTTCTGAAACCGATTTTAATGTAAGTTGCTTATTTAAGTTATTAAGAACGGATGGGGAATTCGAAAAATGCTGATTCAGTAGTTCAAGATTTAAAGAAGCATTGTTGGATATATTACGCTGTTTACCAATCCCCAACGTTTTCAGAAATTTCCATATTATGGGAGGATCACCACTCTCTACAGAAGCATGGAAGTATCGTCTTTGTGCGTCTCTACAACATGTATTACAACGATTCCTTATCTTGTGGTACCTTTCACGACTCTCGTCAGACTTTGTCCGCTTAAACTTGCTCTTGGCTCTAGCCTTAGCTTTGAGAAGACATTTTAAATCTTCAGAAAGCCATGGAGCAGGTAAATGTTTTACTTTAATCCGCCGAAGTGGAGCGTGTACATCGTAGAGATTCGACAAACAGTTGTTAAAAAAGGCCACTTTTTCATTTACACAAGCGGAAGATAAGAGCGGAGACCAATCAATATTACGGGCATCGTGTTGGAGTGCATCTATATCAACAGCGTTAAAATTTCGACGAAGGATGAATTTAGGTTTTTCTTTAGGAGGACGGATATTACAGGACAGGTACAGGAGATCGTGATGTGAAAACGCGTCAGCAGGGAGCTGTCCGTGTTGATACACCAGATCAGGACAGGATGTAATTATAAGGTCGAGGAGCGACGGTACGCAGTTCGGGACATGATGTGTGGAGTTAAGAGGAAGGAAGCTGAGGTTGTGCGAGTCCACAATAGACAACAATCTACGAGAACGGCTATCCTTCTTAAGGAGGCATGTATTAAAGTCTCCCATAAATATGCAATGCTTGTATAAAGGAATTAATTTATCGAATATAGAATCTAAAGAGGAAAAATAATCAATTAACAAGGAGGGACTATAGAAAACGCCAAGGAGTACTTTACAATGGGACAGGATGATTTCAAGGATAAGGTGTTCTGTAGCATCAGAAGGAGGAGGCTGGGGTGATTGAGATATAACAGAATAGGGAATGTGGGATCGAAGGTAAATCGCAACGCCCCCACCAGTTTTACCAGTGCGGTCGTTGCGAATAAGATGATAGCCTGGAAGAGAATAGGAGGACGAGGATAAGCAGGGCTTAAACCAGGATTCAGAAATTAGGATTGCATGGATGTTACTTGACTCGAACGATATAAGCATGTCTGAATAGTGAGCCGGGATGCTTTGCGCGCTAATATGTACTACGTTGAAAGTTTTTGGGCTATCAGAGAATACATTGGAAAGTGCATCATTAAGAGGGACAAAGCTTGTGCTAAAATAACTACCTTCACTGTCAGAATCCGTGCTAAGTGACACAAAGCTATCACTGGATGTATCAGCAACAATCGACATTAACACAAAACAAACGAATATATTATAAAGTAAATATATGTATGTAATTAAAATAGACTAAATAAATATTTTATAGGGCTTATAATTGAATATACTAAACACTAAATTTAAAATAATGTTAGTTTGTACAGACCAGCATCTGAAAGAAATAAATTTTTAACATTGTGCAAAAAGACTTGTATCTATGACAGTAAATTTGAATGACAGATGAAAGAAAGTAATGCTTATTGCTTGTCAGTGGCAAATGTAAACAAAAATATTCTAATAATTGTAAGGTGAAATTAATATTTAACTACCAACATAAAACTAAAAGCAATATTATATATATACTATATAGAAGACATAAAAGAGAATTTAGTGATAAGTTACATTATATATTACAAGTGACATAATCCGATACAAAATATGTTTATTACTGACAAGCAGCTATTTTATCAAATGGTGGGCAAATATAATTAAACTAAGTTTGTTATACTAATTTTATAAATGAAAAGATAAGAAGAATAAACAAGGTTACTTTCTTTGGACTCGGCGTGTACGAACATTTGGTGCCGTGGAATCCTTTGTATTATCTGGCTGTGCACCACGAGAAGGGCCTGCAGGAGCAGAATCAGATACAGGACCAGGGATTGCTTCAAGTTCTGTTTGAGAAGAGATTATATACCGCTTTCCTTGACTAGTAATGAAAATGATTCCATCCTTGGTCCAGCAGTTAGCAATTCCAAACCGTTGACGGGCTGCCATGAATGTATCATGTCTGGGTTTTGTTAAAAACTCAGAGATGGTTATGCCAGACCCTTTAAGGTTACTTTTAGAAAACCAGATCCGGTTCCTCTCTCCAAGGACCTTAAACTTCATTAATACAGGCCTGGGTTTGTTGTTGTCGGTGCGACCAATTCTGTGACATTCACTTAAAACTTCAGAGATGTCCCCAATGTCTCCGTGCTCAGCGAGTGCCTTAGTCACAACATTGGCAGTATTCTCCTTTTGCGTCTCAGGAACACCATGAACAAGAAGAATTTTGCGCCTGCTTCTCATTTCTTGTTTGTCATAAAGTTTAGAGAGCATGTCAACTTGAGATTGTATACAGTGGAGAGACGTCATAACAAGACCGCGGAACATGTAAAACTCGGATGAAATATTAGCATTGGGGTTTCCTGGATTTTGTGAGGACATATCTAATTGGCGTTGGAAATCTTCCATTCTGTCCTTAAACATTTGAGACATCTGCGCAACTGATTGTTTAATGTCATCCATATTGTGTGCTTCAGAATTTGTGTAATAAAGTTTTCAAAAAGTGATGTGATATTATATAGGATATTTATACTGGTATGTACAAACTTTTAAATCAGCATAATACAACTTTTAACATTAAAATCAAAATAAATACTTAATTTAAACTTTTGAGTCTTAACAAAAACGTGTGCTCTTTTTGACAATCTACCCCCGAAGTTCATTTATTTTCGTTTTAGTTTTGAAAAAAGGCTGTAATTAGATAGTATAAAATTAGTGATAAATAATTATTAAAAGTCTGATTTATGATTAATACGATACCTAGCCTGATTAATAAATAAATACATGTGATAAAAAATGTTACCTGATTATAAGTTTCAAGTACAATCTTTAATAAAAGTTGATTATTTATATTGTATTCTTTGTTTTATTGCTTCTAATTCTCTCCCCTGGTCAAATACGTATCTACCCTGATCTTCATGTCTCTACCCTGCCTGATGTATTTACCCTGGCCATCAAAAAAGTGACAAAATATCTATAAATTAACTTGCCCTTACGTGAATAGATACATAAACGGGCCAAAAGTCATGATATATATGTTTGATGGAAAAACTCCAACTTTTCTCCTTAGCCGTCTCCTCAATAGATGTAAAACCTCTTATTATAGAACTACCCAATTATCAAAATGTATCCCAAGGATTACAACTGTGTTTATCATCAACTGCAATTATACAAATAATTTGAGTCCATAACTATTAAGTAATTTGAAAATTACCATTCAACTTCTAGTAAAACAACATATTGCGCTTTGTTTGCCTTTCTCCCCGTGGTTGCCTGGCAGAGATCACTGCATAATGATAAGGCCGCCCTTTGTGCTTTTTAAACTTATTATTGTAACCTTTATGTATATTTTGTTTCTTGCATAATAAATTGTTCAATAATGATAAAACATATGAACAAACAGGTATATAAATTAAATAGCTAACATAGGCCATAACACGAAATAGTTGACTTAGGCAGAAGTCCTGTTTTGTAGTAAAATTGACTATTTAGTATTGCACAATACATTTAAAATCATTCTAGCAGTATTTTATTGCAATGGCCCTGATCATTTAACAATAAATTGACAGTAGCAGTGCTCCCTGCGTTTATAGGTGATGGTGACAATTGTTAGAAACCGAATATTCTTACCAAAGTTTGTGATAAAATGTTATTTGTGAATCAAGTGGATTCTACACTGAAATATTTGAACACTCCTCATTGAAAGGCTTTCTAACCTCCGATAAATCATTGTTTATGTAAAGATTAGATAATCAGGGACACATGAAATTAGCGAATCAATTCCAAGTTCCTACAGTATGTATTCTCTCAAATTTATGCCATACTCTCACCTACGATATAGCTTTGAAATCCAAATATTATAAAGCTCACTAACAATCTGAGGCTAAAAGCTACATAAAGTGTAGTTCTATGTTGAGAATTAGTTTATAATTTTTTGTCAAGCTCTATTTAATTATTTATTAAGTATCTTAATTGTTTTTATTATCTTTATCATGAAATATGTTATTGTTTTGGGTGTTAATTCAAACTCACACCTATGGTTATTAATCTTAATTTTTGTAAGTGTTTAAATTACTATTTATTAAAAAAAAACTCCTACTGATGCAAATCTATACCATGTGTATTTGTTTTTGTTCTTATATAGGTATAAATCTCATTTTGTTGTGTGCTTATTACTGTAATAATTTTCATTTTTAACTGTAATATAAGGGTAGGCTTAAATTCAAAATTGTGATTAACATGATTGATTTATATCTATTATACTTTTTCAAATCACAATGTTCTATAATTTGTAATGTGTAAGTATTTTTTATTAAGATAAGTAATTTTTTTACACATTTGGAAATACATTTTTAGGTCTCTATTTATTAATGTACTAGCTTCCGCCCACGACTTTGTACGTGCATCCCCGTTTTTCCCCGTTCCCGCAAGAATTTTGGGAAATCCTTTCTTAGCAGATGCCTACGTTCTAACATCTACCTGCATGCCAAATTTCAGCCCGATACGTCCAGTGGTTTGGGCTGTGCATTGATAGATCACTATATCAGTCACCTTTGAGTTTTATATACAGTGTGTCCGGACATGACATACCGATATTTGAAGGGGCTATTCTCCAGGTATTTTTATCGACAATTCAACCCCTCTACAGTCCCCTACCTCACCCCCCTCAAAATGGCAAACCTATCAATTCGGATAGTGAATTTATGAAAATTGTAATAACTTCGAAAGTGAGTGTCACAAAATACTAAATTTGGTTTTATTTGAACAATAACAAGTTATTCTAGGGACCACTAAACAAATTTAATTGATAAGAGTGATGAAACATACTTTAAAAAATTCGAAAACCATTTTGAGGGGGGTGAGGTAGGGGACTGTAGAGGGCTTGAATTGTCGATAAAAATACCTGGAGAATAGCCCCTTCAAATATCGGTATGTCATGTCCGGACACACTGTATATACGTATAGATTGTTATGATTTTTATGTGGTTTTTATTTAAGTAGTCTAGTTATATTAGCTTCTGCAGCTCTTGATCGCCTGATGACCTCTATAAAAATAATTTCTTATGTTTTAATATATCATTTTTCTATTGTATTACATTTTTAATGTCAAATTGTTATTATTTTACTAATAGTTGGGAAAACTTACACTCAAATATCAACAAGACAATATGATGTTTACAGCATTGGCAGCCACCATTTGCGGTTGATGTCGACAGGCTACGGTTTACACCCAGGATTCAAAGATTAAATGAATTAGAGGTAAGAATATAATAATAACCTTTGCCTTTGCCCTTTTAGTTTCATTTATAGATTTCGTTTGAATGTTTTATTACATTACATCACTATTTGAAAAGTTGTTTTATTTACGATAATGTTACAATTCATACTGAATCTTGGAATATGAACTTTTTCTGTGATTTTCGAACTGCTTTACACTAGCAGAATTCTAACTGAATTATGACTAATGAAGTTTTCGTAAAATACATATTTCATGCTGCAAGTCATGAAACCATATAATTGTACTCATAATCTCAAGTCATAACACTACTCATTTAAAAGGAAATCTGCTAAGTGTACTGTGTCTTTGTAATCTCGCAAGAGTTATGAGCTGCATTTATAGGTATAACTATATATAGGTCATTTATGTATAGTTTAAACTATTTTTAATATTTCTAAATATAGATAGCCTGTTTTTGAGATATGCTCTTGAATAATTAACTGTTTTTGTTGTTGATTAGAACAACGTAACACTTTTATTTTTCTTGTGTATTTACATAAGAAAAATATTTGTTGATTATAATCGATGTGTATTACAATTTTTTATGGAAATTATTCTTTGAAATATTTAAATGTATTTTTTACAATACATCAATTGTCGAATATAAATTTGATTATTTTTCCGACCCAAATATCGACCAATAGAATTGCACCATTCGACGTCACGTGGTACAACCTACATGGTATTATACTGATAATTTTTTGAAAATTTTCTCTGGTAGTTGACGTCAAACTGACAGGTTGAATTCAATTGTGAAATTATTGGCCGACATTTGGGACGGAAAAATAATCCCCCGAATACCACACGAGCTTCAAAATTATCTGGCATTTCCCTCAAGGTTCCCTGCAAACAAATAAAGTCGTCAAGTTTTTCAGGAAAAATCACTCGCGCTTCGCGCTCGTGATTTTTTAACCTGAAGAACTTGACTCCTTCATTTGTTTGCAACGAACCTATCGGAAAATACCCGATAATTTCGAAGCTCTTGTGGTATTATAAGTGAAAATTTGCATAATTTTCATTTTTTATAGTTTTTACATGTATTAGATTAGTTTGTACAAATTGGTATAATAATTTAAATTTAAACCATTCCTTAACAGGCTATTACACGGGTGAAGTTAAATTTCCTGGATCAAATCATCAAATTCTGGGAACTACAGGGCTCAGTATTGAAGATACCAACGGTTGAGAGGAAGCCGTTGGACTTATATGCATTACATAAAATTGTTAAAGAGGCTGGTAAGTAAAGACATATTAAATTTATTAGTTGTAACAATTAATAAATACTTTCACTTATAGTTTTCTTCCAATGTCATCACCATGTCATCACACTACTTTTCTTGAGTTTTTATATTAAACAAAGCTTTATTTGCATTAGTTTAAAGACAGACAGACAGATAAACTACTCTTATTAAAGCAATTCACCAACTCGTTATCAACATTTAATAACAGTTATTAGAATTAATAAATTAGCAATTATTCTCCATTATAAAATACATTTGTTCCCCAGGTGGTTTTGAAGTATGTTCAGCGGAACGCAAATGGTCGAAGATAGCTCGCCGCATGGGTCACCCCCAGGGCAAAGGCATCGGCTCGATACTCAAAAGCCACTACGAACGGATCCTGTATCCGTACGATGTTTTCAAGAAAAATGGAGCAGTCGGTGATAATAAGGAGACTGTGAGTTGATTGTTTGTTTGTGTGTTTTAGGTGGTGATACTTTGATATATATATTATGTACTAGGTTTCCGCCCGCGGCTTCGCCCGCGCAGTCAAAGAAAAACCCGCATAGTTCCCGATCCCGTGGGATTTCCGGGATTGCATCATTTTCCCGGGATAAAAAGTAGCCTATGTCCTTTCTCGGGTATCAAAATATCTCCATACCAAATTTAATGAAAATTGGTTCAGTAGTTTAGGCGTGTTTGAGTAACAGACAGACAGAGTTACTTTCGCATTTATAATATTAGTATGGATGTATAGTTACCATGTGTGTTTCAGGAGGCAGTTAATTGCTCTTTTAAATACAAGCGCTGATACTAATAATATCTGTTGTTAAACTTGATAAAAATCTCTGAGGATTTGTTTTGCCTTATGTTCATGTGAAACAGACAGACATACCTTCGGGCATGAGTTTATTATTATTTTGTTAAAGCTTCAATCATGGACGTATAAAAAAAGACGGACGCCGTTTTACGAACAAACAACGTGAAGCCACCGTAGTAAGCTAGCGATCGTGTAAAGACAATGAACACGCACACACTCTCACCATAGTAAGCTAGTCGGCCGCCATTACGTCGTGAACTACCGACTGATTAACTGCGTCACTGTTTCACAAAAAAATATTGAAAATGCCGTATTGCGTGGTTAAATGGTGTCGCAACAGTACAATTTTAAATAACAAAACACAAGGGATTACATTCCACAGGGAAGCAAGTTATTTCTTTTATGTTTTAATTACAAAATTATTACGGCAAAATTTATAGAAAAAAATACAGCCGCCATTGTCATCAGGACAGCTGTTGTCATAGTGTTGCCATTATTTCAAAATTTCATTCTCCCAAAAGTCGGGGAGTTGATGTAAAGTTAATTAATTTTAAAATTACGATAAAATAATTTCATACAAAATTCAAATTTGTTTTTGCATTTTCTTCTCACAAAAACATGTATAATATGCTAATCCTTATATAACAACCATATTTAAAAAAATATCACAGCCAATTAATACTGTCTACGACATCTGATAAAAGACATTTAATTTGAAAATTTCAAGTGTATGTATACTGAAATCATATGAAGCATGTTTCCTAATTGTTTGGTTATAAACTGACATTTTATTTATTTTATTTTATTTATTTTAATAATAATTAAGGAGACATTACCTCTCCTCCCCCCAATATTGGTTGAACAAGTTTTCATACATTTTCCTTTGGTTTCGCGTCCAGTGGTTGATTCGTCAAAGCTAAATAGTAATTGTATTTATGCATAGGTTCTAATAGTTAGAGTACACATAAAAAGTATAACAAATTGAAAAATAAAAATACTAGTGTGGGGTAATTTTATTGCATCTGGTAATTAACCTGACACACACATGGATGTGTCGCCGCCATTACTAGGCTTCACTCCATGTTTAGGCGATATACCGTCCGTCTTTTTTTATACGTCCATGGCTTCAATATACTAATATATTATTTTTATTTAACTGTTTACTGTTATTTATTTTTGTTCAATCAAATGTTCTAATTTTATATATTTGTACAAACTATTTACAGTATAGTAATTTTAAAAGCTAATAAATTTCTAACGGTTGTTTATATTGTTCATAACGTTTTATTTATAATACTGCATCTTTGCAGATTTATTTACGATAATTTATCGAAGCTAGTAGGGATATGAAAATCATAATTAGTATGTTACAAGGTGACTTGGGACATAAATTTCTGTGATTATAATAAATACTACAAGTTGCGTATATATACTTATTGTTTATATTTACTTTCATTGAACTTTTGACAGATAATCTTTTTAATTACAATTTATTTATAATCTGATTGGTAGTTTAAAAAAAATACTGAATATTAAATGCCTCAATTTTCTGAATGTCAATACATAACAAACATTATTATCAATGCCAATTGCGTATGCTATTTTATTGTTTAAATTACGACAATACTGGCACATCGGCTGTGTTGTCTTTGTTTCTGTAGAAACAGAAAATAATAAAGTAATTATTATTATTATTTATATTCGTATATAGTAGAACATTTTGTTATATACATACATAAATAACGACTATACAGTTTTATAATATGCCAATTCTGTTTTCACACAGAGTGACGAGGCTATTTTGGAGAATTTAAATATTACTTTATAATAAAGATAAAATGGTAGTAATTTATCATATTTGTAATAGACTGTGATGTGTATGTGTGAACATATGGAACAAATAAGTATTTGTCTTACAGGATTACGCTTATAATCTATAACTAATATTATAAATGCGAAAGTAACTCTGTCTGTCTGTCTGTTACTCAATCACGCGGCACGCCTAAACTACTGAACCAATTTTCATGAAATTTGGTATGGAGATATTTTGATACCCGAGAAAGGACATAGGCTACTTTTTATCCCGGGAAAATGACGCAATCCCGGAAATCCCACGGGAACGGGAACTATGCGGGTTTTTCTTTGACTGCGCGGGCGAAGCCGCGCGCGGAAACCTAGTCACCAATAAACATAATATTATTATTATGGATATAAGTGTGTTTAACTTGTCTTTGTATGTCTTATTAATGTATGACATATAAAACTTATACATATCTATAGCAATAATATAAAGCTGCTGTTTGTTTGTTTGAACCTGCTAATCTCAGGAATTACTAGATAATATTTCACTGTTAGTAACCCCTAAGTGCTATAGACTATAACAAATATAGGACGGACGTCAGCTAGTCATGTATAAAACACTAAAAACGAGTGTTATATAAATTGCTTCAGATATTTTTAACTAGCTGTGCCCTGCGGTTTTACCCGCAGTGCTCCGCTCCTGTTGGTCTTAGCGTGATGATATATAGCCTATAGCCTTCCTAGATAAATGGGCTATCTAACACCGAAAGAATTTTTCAAATCGGACAAGTAGTTCCTGCGATTAGCGCGTTCAAACAAACAAACAAACTCTTCAGCTTTATAATATTAGTATAGATACATATAATATGTAGATACATGATTTCTGTATTATTTTAACACCGAAATTAATCCAATCATCGTTACTAACCAGAAAATCGAAGTGAAAACTGAACAAACACCGGAAAAGGTGAACGCTCGCAGTCGCTCCGCGAGCAAGGGCCCCGCGGCGACTCCGCCCCCCGGCCGCCGGTACAAGAGCTCGGAGCCCGAGCCCGCGGAGGGCAGCCACACGGAGGGCGCTCTGCCCGGTGCTGATGATAAGAAGATACCAATCAAGGAGGAACCAATTGAAACTAGGCGGAGTAAGTTTTTCTTTGACAGATTTTTTGTTTATAATTCAATCATCGTTTTCAGATGTAAGACTTCATTATCATTAAAAAGTTATTCCCATTTTACAAATATTTTCAGATATATATTTTATTTTTCGCCTTTTTGCGTATAACAGTATTTTGAAAGCTATTTTTGAATCTAATGTCTTAGCCTTAGTTACATAATGCGAGAAATACGGAACAGTTTATAGAATTATCTGTTTCATAGTGTTCACGTCTGCAATTATCAACTTGCAACTTATCTTTAACAAAGGATTGTCACTTTATTCTTTTTCTATACTCATTCAAAAACCAACCCTATACCCCATACAATAAAGTTCAAAATCCTCCAGGCCCGCGCGAGAACAAATGGATGTCCAGCGCTGCGAGTTGCGGCGCCCGCGCACGTGTGCTCCGTTCCACGCGTTTGCGGGAACATCGCCTGAGCAATATGACGGTGTCGGTGACGCCTGCACCGCCCTGCGCTACTTTGAGACCGGATGATCCGGTGAGAATATTTATTTATTAAGCTATTGCATAGCTTCTATCGCGGGCCTTGAGCGCGGGGACCGAATCCAGAAATTGCGTAACAAAAAACCTCACGCTCCCCACGGGGACGGGCGCGGAGGTGTGGCTTGAAGGCATAGCTTGCAATAGCTTTACCGCGGCAGTCCCCGAGTGCCACACGTCTTTTTTTATTTATATAAATTATTATGTCGTTTTAGTGTTTTAGTGCTAGAGAGATGAGGAAAGAGGCGAGGGGCAGGAAGAAATTAAATTTTATTTTGTTAAGTTTTTTAGCGGTGGCAAGACTTGAAAGAAGTGCAGGGGCTGGATGAACGTACTACATAAAACATGTGATTTCTTTAACTTTTCTTTTTTTTTATTAGTAGTTAGTGTTGGAAAAAAAAATAGGGGCTTGATGAATATTTTATATAGTGAATATAATATTGGTTATTTACTATTGTTTATCAATAATACTTGTTTATTGTTATTCTACGAATTACAAACTTATTAAAATTTGAATTAACATTAAAAACTAATTTAATTAAACATTAACTTGTCTGCAATCTGCATGATGCCGTCCGGAGTTCTATTCTAACATAAAATACTTAATAAAAAAGCAAAACCGATCCCACATTCCGTTCTCGAGCGAACGGCTTCTTAAGCAGTTTGCCGTGAAGGCACGGCCGTAACATACGTCTTAATAAACTTTATTTGATTATTTTTGACGTGATAACGTTTTTAAAATCGTTTTAGTCGGGTGACATGTTCAGAAACTTGTGTCACACCAATACCTCACGAGCGCGATCGCATGTATAACGAGAGAGAGACGGACCGATCACGTAAACATCTCGATCGTAAACCTACTTTACAAACAACCAATTTTTTTATATCCAGCTTGCAAAATACATGTGCCACATATGCGGGCGTGGTGACATAGAGGAGCAGATGCTTCTATGCGACGGCTGCGACGACTCGTACCACACGTTCTGCCTGGTGCCGCCGCTCGCGGACGTGCCGAAGGGCGACTGGCGCTGTCCCGTGTGCTTGGCTGAGGAGGTGGGTGGCATCAACATCATCATCATCATTATTATAGTCATCATCATCATCACCATCATCATTATAAATTATAATAGTCATCATCATCATCACCATCATCATTATAAATTATAATAGTCATCATCATCATCACCATCATCATTATAAATTATAATAGTCATCATCATCATCACCATCATCATTATAAGTTATAATAGTCATCATCATCATCACCATCATCATTATAAATTATAATAGTCATCATCATCATCACCATCATCATTATAAATTATTATAGTCATCATCATCATCATCACCATCATTTCTCTTATACTCATTCCTATTATTTCCCTTTTAACACTTAAAAATAAATCTTAACAATCGTAGTAGGTACATAGTACATACATAAATTACCACCGCAAACAAATTTTTCAATTTTTTTAGTTGTCTATTTAAATAAAAATGAAACCAGTTTCGCGTTGTCACGGCATCACGTGTGAACGGCTGAACCGATTTCGATAATTTTTTTTTTATTATATTCCTTGAAGTACGAGGACGGTTCTTATGTAGAGAAAACTTAAATATGTACCACGAGCGAAGCCGGGGCGGACCGCTAGTTTATAATAAAATTCAAACTTTATTCAGCAAATTCTTATAAAATGTCATTTTATTACACAGGTATCAAAACCGACGGAGGCGTTCGGTTTCGAGCAAGCGTCGCGCGAATATACGCTGCAGCAGTTTGGGGAAATGGCTGATCAGTTCAAATCGGATTATTTCAACATGCCTGTACATGTAAGTATTTATAATATAAAGTACTTATTTAACGATGAGAATTAGTGTTAAACTGTTTGTTAGATTGTGAGACGATAACGTGAACAATTATTATTTGAAATGTTACAATTATTCATTTAATAAAATCGTTGATTTTGTTAACTCGAAACACCTGTTTGAACGATCTTGTACAAGAAAAACTCTAAATAAAACATTAAACTAAAAATCAAATACTTATTTGTGCAACCTGCTTTCTTTTAAAAGTAACTTTGATTTGCCATATTGTAAAGATATAAGGTATCATCAGTTGGAACAGCAGTTAAAAAAAAAAGTCTGCAAGATGCCCTGTATTAATTTTAATTATGTTTCATTTAATAATTAATTCATTATTTGTATTTATTTAATAGATGGTCCCAACATCAACGGTCGAAAGGGAGTTCTGGCGGGTGGTGTCATCGCTAGAGGAAGACGTGACTGTCGAATACGGTGCCGATCTGCATTCTATGGATCATGGATCAGGTAAAATTATTAAACATAATAATATGTTATAGAATATGAAAACGAATGCATTTGATGTTTTAAGTAGACCTATAAAATTTTATATGGCTGCTGATGTGCGATTGTAAAAGCAAATTAATTTTTAAAATTAAATCTATTAACTAATATACTACTGCTACGTAATCTTACGTAATATAACCAATTATTTATCAAAATTTCTCTTCTACTGATTATTGTCATATTTATTACTTATTACCTATTACACAGGTTTCCCGACAAAATCAAGCGCACACTTATATCCCGGCGAGCAGCAGTACGCCGAGTCCAGTTGGAATTTAAATAACCTGCCCGTTCTGGAAGGTTCTGTGCTCGGTCACATCAATGCTGACATCTCTGGCATGAAGGTAAGAATGCATATTATAATGGTAAATAATTACCTAAAATTGCAAATGTCCTGTCTACCTTCCTTTATCCCAAGATCGAATCCATCCAATATTTTATAGCAGTGTTATTTCCAGGAAAGTGATGGTACTAGACAACCAATATTTAACACTAAGTGAATTATTTGTTTACACTGGAAATAATACTGTTTTAACGCATTATGGTAAGGTTGCAGGTCCTCTTTAATTTGCAACCTCATCAACCATTTTTCAAAAGATGTAGTACAAATACATTTTTTTACATTTTCAGAATGAATAATAATATAACTGTAAACTGTATAGAATATTTATTATAATATATGTTTCTTGTTCAGGTCCCATGGCTATACGTCGGTATGTGCTTCGCCACGTTTTGCTGGCACAATGAAGATCACTGGAGCTATTCTATAAATTACTTGCATTGGGGAGAACCTAAAACATGGTATGTTACATCTCATTACATTTTATGTAACAAATGTAATCTTTTGTAAAAATGTATTTTTTTGTAAAAATGTATTTTTTTATGTAATTTTTTGTAAAAATGTAAATTTTTGTCATAAATTATTTAGGTCTCATTTTCATCGGTAGGATTATATTGCTTCCTATATGAGTATAGGGCTTATTTAAAAGTTTGCCTTACCTCATGATTATAATTTCAATATGCATGATAATTTTAACTATGTAGCTTAGTAAATTCCCTTATATTATGTTCCCTCATGTATCATTCATTAAAATTATTAATCACAGGTATGGAGTACCCAGCTCAAAAGCTGAACAATTCGAAGCGGTCATGAAAGCAGAAGCCCCTGAGCTGTTCCAACTGCAACCAGATCTACTGCATCAGCTCGTCACCATCATGAACCCCAATGTGCTGATGAAGGCTGGAGTACCCGTGTATAGGTATGTATTGTGGTTGTAAAAGTTTGGAGAAGACAGGTTTTGTTCGATAATGTAGTTTTTTGTTGATGTTTACCGTGTTGGTGATTAGCGGCTCAGAAAGTTTGGAAGTATTCATATTTAAATCGGGTTCTTTTATGTTAAAAAAATCTTGTCTTTTCATTGCCATTATAATATTTTTTAACAATATGAATACAATTATCTTCAACCGGTATTATGTTATAGCTACTGCTTGAGATTCTAATGTTGGTATTATTAATTTTATTTTACTTTTTGCATTTTGGCATCACATTAGCTTCAAACAGATTTTCAGATTTAAAAAATTACACCGTTGTTTTTTTTGGATAAAACGCAATATTTTTTACAGAACGGACCAGCACGCCGGCGAGTTTGTGATCACATTCCCGCGCGCGTATCACGCCGGCTTCAATCAAGGGTACAATTTCGCTGAGGCTGTCAACTTTACACCAGCTGATTGGGTGAGTTATAGTTTAAGTTGAAATTGGGGCATTTTATATTGTCTTTATTAATTTAGCATTTTAGAGTTGCTTATGTAAATGATTAAAAAAATTGAAATGTTTGTCTATTTGTAATGCTAGTTGATTATTGTATAGATTTGTTCACGAAGCGATTGGCATACTGCCCACATTACGCAGAGTAGCGTATTAAAATTTCGCCGTATACATGACAAACATACACATATGTGCTTGTATAAGTGGAACTCATTTGCGAGGTTGTATGAACTATTGTCTCTGTACTATTTATTTACTCACTAGCTTTCCGCCCGCGGCTTCGCCCGCTTTGTCTAAAACATAATAAATTATATACTAAAACCTTCCTCTTGAATCATTCTATCTATTAAAAAAACCCCATTAAAATCCGTTGCGTAGTTTTAAAGATTTAAGCATACATAGGGACGTAGGGACAGAGAAAGCGACTTTGTTTTATACTATGTAGTGATGTGGTCTAACACAGCGAGGGCGTATCACGCGCGTTCCTGTGGATGCGTGTGGTGCTAACTTATGTTGTTTGGATGTCAAACAACGTATTAATTACCTGTTTTTGACGTGACAACGTCTTATAATTCGATAGAGCCGGCTGCACGCACGAAAAAACATGACTCATGTGGCGTTACCTCGCTCTGAGGCGTTCCGTGCAAGCGAGAGCGCGGAACGAGCGATAAAGAAGCTTAAAACGTTGTCACGTTCAACTATCGTCAGTAAACCGACTTTATAGACAACCAATTTTTTTTGTCAGCTAAAAATGGGGCGCGAGTGCATAGCCCACTATTCGACATTGCGCCGCTACTGCGTGTTCTCGCACGACGAGCTCGTGTGCAAGATGGCGCTCGAGGCGGACTCGCTCAGCCTCACCGTGGCGCTCGCCGCATACAGGGACATGCGCACCATGCTGCACGACGAGCGCAAGCTAAGGAAGGCGCTTTTGGATTGGGTACGTGAACGGCAAAAAATAATAATAAAAAAGTGAAAAAATGTCGTCAAAATGGTAAAAATAAAACGAATTTTAATGTGGTAAAGCAGCTTTCAAAGGAAAAAGATTTAAATCGGTACAAAAAATTGAAAGGGACGAGGTAACAAACGCAAACAAAATTAGGGAAAATACAATCGAAATCGATGAAAATATTTTATTTGAATCGATTATATCTAAAAATCTTTATTGTGCATTACGGAAACTAGTGTAAAAACAAATATTCTGTCATTGAGCACAACAGAGGATCGTATCGCTTAATCACAAAATTTTAATTAATGAAAAAGCGTACTCGTACTTGTACAATGCCATATACGTTTAAAGAAAAAAAGACGTGTGGCACTCGGGGACTGCCGCGGTAAAGCTATTGCATGCTATGCCTTCAAGCCACACCTCCGCGCCCGTCCCCGTGGGGAGCGTGAGGTTTTTTTTCGTTGCGGAATTTCTGGATTCGGTCCCCGCGCTCAAGGCCCGCGATAGAAGCTATGCAATAGCTTAATAATAATAAAAAAGTGAAAATAGTCGTCAAAATGGCAGAAGTAAAACAAATTTTAATGAGCTTAAGCAGCTTTCAAATAAAAAAAAAAGAATAAATCGTTTCAGGCAGTCCGAAGTTGTAAAGTAATTCATGGAAGGAAAATATTTTTGTGAAGTCAGTTAAAAGATCTATCGATATCAAATATTCTGTCATTATAACAGCGCAACAGACGATCTTATTGCTTAATCACAAAAATTTAATCAATGAAAAAGCATACTTGCTCAATTGAAGAAAAAAAATTCAAGTGAAATTAAAATTAAGTATAACGCAATAATTGTACTCAATTATTATGTATATCTAATATTTCTAAATAACCTTAAATACAGTACTAAATGCAATTCTTTTTCCACTATACAGGGTGTAACAGAAGCTGAGCGGGAGGCGTTTGAACTATTACCCGACGACGAGCGTCAATGCCACCTGTGCAAGACCACGTGCTTCTTGTCGTGCGTCACGTGCTCGTGCACGCAGCTGGTCGCGTGCCTGCGTCATTTTCACCAGCTGTGCGCATGCGCACCCGCTGCGCATAAACTTAGGTGCGTGTAAGGAAACACTCTGTGTAATGTTGGGGAACATGTTCGGTTTAAAGATATTTATTTATCTCGTAAAAAAAACAAGACCAATACATGATCTTTTTATACGAGACAACAACTTTATTAAATAGCCGGATCGGACAATTTATTTGGGTTATGTTGTAATTATTAAATTAAATTATTGTGAAAAACAACAATGTTGAAGCCACCCCGGCATAAATATGCTTGAAATGTAAGAAAGTAATTTTAGTGTTGTTTTGAGATATTTTACAAAAATAAATAATCATGAGAATGGAATTAAATAGTATCATAACTCTCAATAAAGAATTTTCATTAATTCATTCACGTTACACCTTTATCTTCTAAGTTTTATTGTAATATTTATCATTATTCTACTGTTTGTTAGTAAAAGAAAATAAAATAAACATAAAACAAATACCTAACTCACACTTCTACAATATATATCACGATTCAGATACCGCTACACGCTCGACGAGCTACCCGCAATGCTGGACAAGCTGAAGCGCAAGTCGGAACAGTTCCGCGAATGGGCGGAGGCCGTGCAGAACGCGCTGGACCCGGACACGCCCAAAACTTGTGATTTAGATGGCCTGCGTGCGCATTTGAAACGGGCGCACGATCTAAAGGTATGCGCACACACACACACAAACAACCACACACACACGAAAATATACATGCGGACAAACACTCCTGCATCACGCAAGAAAAAAACTAAAAAAAAAAAAAAACACGTGGTATCAGCATGCAAACGAGCACGCGTAAACGAGATATAAAGACACGAAGACTTAACTACGTGTACTTAACCACACATGCACGTATCTTTGCGCACACACACGTGATGACATATCATGTACATACCCATTTTTCTACGCACGCAGAACACACGTTAATTCACACATGGATAAACACGCATCCACGTGCATATTTATAATACTCAAACACACACCGTGCATATTTATAATACTCAAACACACACTGTAACACGCACGTAAGCAAGCACACGCACTTGCACACACGCACGCAGATACATGGACGCATCCATTTACAGACATCTTCGAATAATAACAATTTATAACTTACTAGCTGCGCTTCGTGGTTTCACCCGTGTGGCTCCGCTCCTGTTGCTTTTAGCGTAATGATATATAGCCAATAGCCTTCCTCGATAAATGGGCTATCTAACACCGAAAGAATTTTTCAAATCGGACCAGTAGTTCCTGAGATTAGCGCGTTCAAACAAACAAACAAATAAACTCTTCAGCTTTATAATATTAGTATAGATTATAAACTAATTAAGTAATGAATTAATACAGATGCACAAAACGGAACTTGTCCGCGCGCTGGAAACGGCCATAGAGGACGCGGAGAAGTGCGCGTCAGTGATACAGCAGCTGGACCTGAACAAGATGCGCACACGCACCCGCCACCACGACCCCAAGTACAAGCTGACCATACACGAGCTGACGCTGTTCGCGGCGGAGATCGACGGGCTGGCCTGCGTGCTGCCAGAAGGTGCGTATTTAATGCATATAATAGGCAAATAAAAATAAAGAAGAAGAAAGAATCAAAATATTTGAAGAAACAGTGTGACAAAAAATAGACAACCAATGAAAAAGACCGTGTGTGCCGAGCACACGTGTCAGAAGTGAAAATTCTTTGGTAAGATACCAAAATTTTCGCGTGACGCAACCTTGAAGTTTTACTCTCAACGCGCCTAAAGAAAGTTCACTTCAATAGAAGAAAAAAAAACATTTATTTGAAGAAAAAATGTGACACATGAAATAGACAACCAGTAAAAAAAACCCCCAATAAAGAGTATATATTTCTAGTAAAATGCATATATTGTGAGATAGTGTATTGTATTTCTTGTGATTCATTGTATTTTTAACTTGTTTTTTACCTACAGGCTCAGCGGTGAAAGAAGTATTGCGACAAACTGCCGAGTTTGAGGATCGAGCTACGGAACTACTTAACGGTGATCTGGAGGAGTGTGATTCATCGTCAGTTAGGGAGTTGGAAGAGGTAAGTTTAAATCTATATCAAATTGATTAAAAAGTATATCATAATTACATTTTATGCAACTTATGTAAGTAATTATCTGATCTTGAAAATTGTTTTGGAGCTAGTAGCTTGTATTATATAAATTGGTAATGTTTATTATTACTTAGAATATAATATTTGATGCTTTCTAGAATAAATGATCCTTTATTCTGTTATAAACTTTTTTATTCAATTAATTGTTTAATGTATTCTCTTCCTTTTGCTAGAATATTAGAAAATTTCCTACGTAATTTTCTTTAGAAATCAGGTTTATCCTGTTCTCATATTTTCTAGGTGGTAGAACTGGGCTCCCGTCTCTGCATAGTGCTGCCACAATTACCAGCGTTACAAGCGAGACTCCAACAAGAGAAGTTCATCGTATCGGCGCGTGAACATCGTGACGATTGCGCATCACTAACGCCGGATCTTATCGATAAACTGCTGCAAGAGGCGGCTAGTGTTGTGCCGCATCGACGCGTCGAGGTGGAACGCGCTACGCTGTATAAGCTTAAATGTAAGTGGGAGTATTTGGTAAATTTGTTTTAGGAATGTTTGATGCTATATTAGGTTCAATAGAGAGAAAATAATAGAAATCTGTATTGATGTTTAAATAAATTTCATAAGAAATTCAGCAATTATAGTGGCAAATTATTTTGTTATCTTATCACAGAAAATCTTTCAAATAATTATTTACAAATTACACAATTTGTATTAAGTAATTTGTCCTGAGAAGCAGGTTATAATACCTATTTATTTTATATTTGTCACAGTGCAAGTAGAAGACTGGGAGCGTCGCGCCAAAGCAGTCCTTATCGATACGACCCCGCCCAAAGGCAGAGAATCTATCGATGATTTCGACAAGACGCACACAACACTAGCAGAATTAGATGCTCTTTTGGCGGAAGGCGATGATATAGAGGCGGCGTTGCCATCGCAACACGCGCTCAAAACTGCCGCCACGCACGCTAAGGATTGGTTGTCCAAGGTAATTTAGAGGAATAATGATAATAATTACGTGTTTATTACTTTATTGGCACTTGATGTTACTAGAGAAAAGATTGTTATATTAAAAAAAACCTATTTGCGCACGTATAATTAAAAAAAAAACATTTATAGTCACATAGATACTTTATTTGCGTAGAATGTTTGCAAGAGAACATATTAATAAGAAAAGGCAGAAAGCTCAGTGTGGCTACAGGATTTTTGTATGGATATAATAAGTTTTCAATATGGTGATTTATGTTAAATCAAAACACTTTGATGATAATCTTAATGATGTATGTTATTCCAAATAACAATTAATAACTATAATTATTAAAATTCATGATGTTTTTTTTTTTTCATTCGTTACTGTTGTCCTTATAGTGTCGTCTTGGAAATTGAAATTTTCCTCGAACCTTCAGTACTATACTATTCAACACTAATTAATTACCTACCAATTCACTTATTAACTTATTTATAACTCAATATACGCCAACAGGTGGAAGAAATGCAATCAAAAGAACTATACCCATACATGCACAGCGTGGAGGCGTTAGTTAAACGCGCTATGCAGATACCAATATCGCTATACGAAAAAGATCAGCTAGCAGCCGCCTTGCAGTCCGCTAAGGAGTGGAAACGTGGCGCTGCCGAGATGTTTATGAAAAAGGTATTTATTTAGTTTTGTTCTAAAGTAAAAATATTAATTAACTTATTAATAAAAGGGCGCAGCGCTTTTGAATGTGAATGTTGCAGCTTAGTTGATTACAACTCTGTATAAAGGTATTTTTGTGTTAAAGGTATTTTTGACATATTTATGTTTCTGCGTATACAAGTGATGTATGCATTCAAATACCGAGCAGTTATTATTGATGAGAAAGTATAAATTAGAAATGGGATAAAAATAAATGTTATAAACGTTACAAATTGTTTCAAGTTGCTTCGTCTTCAATAATAAAGACAATGTTTCTTTTTTTTTATTTATAATTAATTAATTTATTGTTTCTACATTCTTTCAGTAGAATTGGTAGTTAACACAACTACCATTACAATGACTTGTTGAATAAAATCAAAATCGAGCATATTTTACTTTAAAAAAATTGGTTGTTTGTAAAGTAGGTTTACGATCGAGATGTTTACGTGATAACATAATGCAGTGGCAGCGCTCGAGATGAGACGGGAGATCGGTCCGTCTCTCTCTCGTAACTCGTTATACCTGCGATCGCGCTCGTGAGGTTTTGGTGTGACACAAGTTTCTGAACATGTCACCCGACTAAAACGATTTTAAAGACGTTATCACGTCAAAACTATAATGTTCCAAAATTGTTTCCCACAGAACTGGCCGTACACGCTCCTAGAAGCATTATCACCTCGCACAGAAAGCACGCCAACGAGCACGAGCCGCAAGCGAGCACGTGACGCGTCAGAAGAGCCGCCATTGTTGAAGCACTTTAGCGAAGACGCCACGCCCACTGAGATTGTGGCCGCTTTTAAACAGGCGGAGTTAAGAGAGCTGGCTGCTATTAAGGAGCTGAGGTAAATAAATTAATTTATTTCACAAGAAAACCCAAGAAATATAAGTATGTGGCTAGCCAATCCACTTGCTACTAATTTTGCTTCCGTGACACAAGGCTCTTGTACTGCGTGGCGAAATTTGGAACTAATGCCGTCATCTTGTAAAAGATCATTCGATGATACATTGTTGAGAGTGATATTCAATGCGGTTAAGATGTTTCTGATTTACATAAATTCAACGTTTACGCACTGAACTAACCGACAAAAATAGGTAGTTTGCTAAAAACTTCTAATATTCCTTAATTCCCTGAGACAAGGGAGTTATTTTCTACAATGTCAGCCCTTATTACACATCCACACTATCTTAATCTTAATATTATTATAAAGGCGAAAGTTTGTAAGTATGGATGTATGGATGTTTGTTACTCTTTCACGTAAAAACTACTGAACCGATTACAATGAAATTTAGCACACATAATATAGAGGGTAACTTGGATTAACACATAGAATAGGTTTTATCCCGGAAATCCCACGGGAACGGGAACTATGCGGGTTTTCCTTTGAAAACGCGGGCGAAGCCGCGGGCGGAAATCTAGTATCTTATATTTTATTTATTACGATTTCAGAGCAAAAAACATGCGCAAAGAAGTCCGTTCACCACCAACCGCTGGCGTCACGTTCTGCACGTGCCAGAAGCGGCAGTACGGGCTGATGACGCAGTGCGAACTGTGCAAGGACTGGTTTCATGGTATGTTTGTGTGTGTGTGCTTTTTGTGAAGTACCCGCATTTTGGTGGGATTGGTTGATTGGTTGTTTTTGAGGTTTGAGATGAAATGTAATTGAGTAATTCAGTAAGTAAACCACTACATAGTTAAAACAAAGTCGCTTTCTCTGTCCCTATGTCCCTTTGTAATCTTTAAAACTACGCAACGGATTTTGATGCGGTTTTTTTTAATAGATAGAGTGATTAAAGAGGAAGGTTTTAGTATATATTTTATTAGGTTTTAGACAAAGCGGGCGAAGCCGCGGGCGGTAAGCTAGTTTATACTAAAACATATCACGTTTTAAAAAGTTTATCGTTTATACTTTATATTTTGTTTGTGTAGAAAAAATTCGATGATATTTTTCTTTTCTTTTTGCTACCTATCTACTTGTCTTGTTGTAATATCATGCGAATTTTCAAACCACATTATTGAATAGGCATGACGACAGTATCTATAAATGATCGTATTAGTGTTTTTAAGGGAAAATGTATAATAAATAAATTAAATATAGTGACTTAGAAATCTTAAAAACATTAAGATTAATGAGATTATCAATAAACTAAAACATTGAAATTCTGCAGTTGGCCATTTTGACTAAAACACGCGTGACGTCACGCTTAAGTAAACAACTCACGTCAGATGTGTTTTGTTGTTATGAATAAGTTGAGAATACGCATTTTTATTTATTTTCTATTGTTTCACGTATGCTTTATCGACTCAGAACAGAAATATAATTGCGAATTCACGAATACGTGGTTCGGGGTTCTCTGCGCCAACTTTATCATCAATCATTTCTTATTATTTTCTCGCTTGAAATAATTACTAACACATTTTTGAGCATTATTTTTATGTGGATTCACACTGCAATACTGCACACCACTTATAAACTTTGAAATTCGTTTCTATAACACATATTAAATAAATATTTTTTTAATTTTCTTCGCAATGCGTACAAATAATTAGGTATTTACTAAAGAGTGACGTCACGCCTACGCCATGACACCTGCGAGCTGTTTTGGCACAGTTAATAAATATTTTTTGAAAAATGGCTTTTATCTTCGTTAAATTTAAGTATATTACCGAAATATAGGGTTTTTCTTGTATAGTAAACGTATACACACATTATGGAAGATGATTTCAAAATCTTTCGTCATGCCTATTATCTTGAATTTCTTCTAGATATTGTGTCGATCACTATCGCTATTTTTCTTAACCATAATACTTGATTGATATAAACTCTGCCAATATAACCTCCGTATTTTTTCTATAGCTTCGTGCATAACAACTTCACGCGATGATCGCGAGGAACGTGACGAATCACCGGAACGAGTTGAACTGCCGTTCCCGTGCGCGGACGCTAAGTTCCTGTGCTCAGACTGTACGCGCACTAAACGTCCGCGTTTACACCGTATACTGGCGCTGCTGGTAAGTTTTTTTAAGACCATGAGAAGATCTGTAATCCAAATGTATTATCTGGCTAGAAAACTGATGTTTTCAATTAATTCGGTCGCCTGTTCTCTCGAGAAGGTTTGGAATCGAAATATTATATTATCATTATTTGGGTAAGTAGATGAACAGAAATAAAGATAGATGAAACATAAGCTTTGTTTAGCAATAAGTTTTAACGGGAATTGGAATCAAACGTTTTAGTATCTTACCTTTTAGTAACGATCTTCTCAAAACGATTGAATATATTTCTCTGGTTGATATTTTGTATCCATAATAAGCCAAACCTCGCAAACAGGTGTGGCTACAAAAACTACCCGTGCGTCTCGCGGAGGGCGAAGCCCTACAGTGCGTCACGGAGCGTGCTATGGCCTGGCAGGACGCGGCACGGGCTGTACTAGCGAGCCCCCAGCTGGCGGCCTATAGGACGGATAGACGGGATGGGACTGCGCCACGGTAACAATAGCAGCCTATATCTACACTAATATTATAAAGAGGAAAACTTTGTTTGTTTGATTGTAATGAATAGGCTCATAAACTACTGGACCGATTTTAAAAATTCTTTCACCATTCGAAAGCTACATTATCCACGAGTAATACAGGCTATATATCATCATGCGAAGACCAACAGGAGCGGAGTAATGCGGGTGAAACCGCGCGGCACAGCTAGTGTTGCAATATAATGATTAAAATTCTTTTAATTGTATAGTTTCTGTGCTGTATTTATTGTTGGTGCTTTACTTTGTGAATAATTGTTATAAGTAGGTATTCACAGTTTTACTGATGATTTTTTTTGTGATCATCGAGGAAATATCACTAGAATGATAGCGAAATTAATGCTAAGTTGTTAATAACGATGTCCTCATTTATAAAGCATTTTTGCGCAAAACATCATATAATAAGATAAAATTCTTATTCTAATTTTTGTATTACTGAAATTTTTGTATTTACATTTTAGATCATCAGCGAGCGTAGAGCACGCGTATAGCGCGTCGCCGCGCTCACCGAGCAATAGAGCCACGCCTTGCATTCTGCAGAAATTGGAAGACATCATGTTAGAGGGAGATTTACTGGAGGTAAGATGATGTTTTCATATCTGTAATTTTAGTAATAATAACTTAAAAATTCGACTACATAATGAAGCATCTTTAATATACCATATTTACTTATATTTTACTTCTGTCTTATACGAAACGTGCTTATCAAGCTACTAATACATTTATTGGTCCTTCGAGCCGGATTCAATTGTAATTTTGACTCTATACGACACTACTATGATAACACCATTTGTGATCTCTATTTTCACATGGATTTTAGTAAACCCAATACGATTTCTTCTCCATAGTAGTGCTTTCCGACTCAGTGGTAAATGTTAAATGTTATGACGATTCAAAAGTGCTTTTATAAGAAGTCTAATTGAATAAATACATGTTTGAGTTTGATTCCAGCCTATATATTTTAACATAAATATGTTGATTGTTGTATATAAAAATAAAAAAGACGTGTGGCACTCGGGGACTGCCGCGGTAAAGCTATTGCATGCTATGCCTTCAAGCCACACCTCCGCGCCCGTCCCCGTGGGGAGCGTGAGGTTTTTACGTTACGGATTTTCTGGATTCGGTCTCCGCCCTCAAGGCCCGCGATAGAAGCTATGCAATAGCTTAATAAAAATGTTTGTTTGTGTGCAGGTGCGGCTAGAAGAGCAGGCGCAGATCTGGAGCGCCGTTTCTGCAGTGCGGGGCGCGGAAGGGCGCCGTGGGGGGCGCGTGCTGGAAGCAGGGCGCCGAAAGAGGCCGCATCAGCCGCGACATCATCAGCAGCTCAAACGGAGCCGCCCGCACGGTGAGGGGTGGGGGCGCGGTTTCAGGGGGGAAGGGCTAGCTATACTCGGATTTTAACGTGATAACGTTTTTAAAATCGTTTTAGTCGGGTGACATGTTCAGAAACTTGTGTCACACCAAAACCTCACGAGCGCGATCGCAGGTATAACGAGAGAGAGACGGACCGATCTCCCGTCTCATCTCGAGCGCTGCCACTGCATTATGTTATCACGTAAACATCTCGATCGTAAACCTACTTTACAAACAACCAATTTTTTTTAACTAGACAAAGTAAACTGACAGCAGCTAATGTCACTTTGTAAAATAATGTTGCCATATTCAAAGTAATAGTGAGGAATTCAGTTCTCATTCAATCAGATGAATGAACAATGAGTGTGAATAGTTCATCATTTCCATCTATAAAATAACATTATTTCTAATTATAATATATAAAGCTTTATAAGTTATAAGTTACTAGTAGAATGTAATTATAATCATTTTTTTATTTTTATTGTTACGCTGTTTACGTTGTTGTTTTTGTAATTTTTTTCGTTAATTGTAACTAATTACGTTGTGTTTGTTGTCATTGTTGTGTTTATTTGATGTTATATTGTTACACGCTAAATATTCACTAGACGATCGATGCAATTTCATTCATTCCCGATTTTCAATCATTCACTTTGTGACAACGCTATTTTTATTTCATCAAAAACTGACAACACAGTAAACGTCAGTTTACTTTGTCTAATTAAAAATCCGAGTATAGAGGCTTGATAGGAGCTGATCCTATAGTAATAGGTGTAGCTTGAGTAGGCGAACGCAGGGGGGCACAGTGCTGGTACCGGCTGGAAACATCCTACTACTATTATAAAGGCGAAAGTTTGTATGTATGGATGTTTGTTACTCTTTCACGTAAAAACTACTGAACCGATTACAATGAAATTTAGCACAAATATAGAGGGTAACTTGGATTAACACATAGGATAGGTTTTATCCCGAAAGTCCCACGGGAACGGGAACTACGCGGGCGAAGCCGCGGGCGGAAAGCTAGTGACAGCATAATGCTATCGAGTTAGGAGACGACGCAGGGCACGGTTTTGATGGATTGCGAAGGGACACTACTTTATAGGTGTAGAACTGCTTAAATACAGCAAGCAACAATTCAAGTAGGTCGACGGTAGCTCAACTGGTAAAAATACAGGCTACATTCATAGAAGAGTTGAGCGGATCTTCAAAGACAGGTAACGTAGATGATATATAAATAAGTAGAAATTTCTAATTTAAAACCATTGAGATAATATTACTACGTATGGAGGAGACACCACGAACAAAATCTGTGCGCCATTTTTTTGCTCTAAGTTTTAAAAATTATTATCTAGTTAAGTATTTACCGATGAAAGTTATTCCTTTGCACTTTTCCGTATTATTTGTATTATTTGTGCACTATCGTAACACACACGAAGGCGTATTTGATGCGTTTCACTTTAAAAACAAATAAAAAATGAGCGTGCAGTTACGCCATATGGCGTATGTTGAGCGGAACATAAGTGATGTAGGCGGTGTCGTCTCCATATGTATATCTCAATGTTTAAAACATCTCCACTCGCAGGCACGTCAACAACGAAGACGAGCATAAAGCGCGGCTCCACAACAACAACCAACTACCTGAACAGGAAGCAGGCGCTGTCAGCTGCATCTGGGCTGATGATGCGCAAGCACTACATGGCGCGTCAAGAGAGGAGGAAACGCGGCAAACATCCACGGCATACGAGATTAGGTGAGATTAATTGTCTATAGTAATGAGGATACTTTTGGTAGAAAAGGAAAAGATACGATACAGGTAGGGTAGAAAAGTTAACTAGAGAATTCAGGATAGTGTTTAACCACTACATGACTCGGTAAAAGAGGAGGAATCGCGGCAAGCATCCACGACATAGGATATTAGGCGAGATTATTTGTGAAGATAGATCATATAATAGAAACAACTTAATAATTAAAATTATACAATTTCTGTGAAGTGTTGTGTAGTGTAAGAGGAGAATTTATAGGCAAGTTACTAATCTATGTCTACACTATGTCCATCTACAATAATAGTTTTAAGAGGAAAGATAACTAACAACAGTCAGGTTCTAAGAACGTGTGTAGAAATGCCTGACCAACTTATATAGACAGACATAAATTAACGAATCTTTAATCTTCAATTTTGACGTGATAACGTCTTTAAAATCGTTTTAGTCGGGTGACATGTTCAGAAACTTGTGTCACACCAAAACCTCACGAGCGCGATCGCAGGTATAACGAGAGAGAGACGGACCGATCTCCCGTCTCATCTCGAGCGCTGCCACTGCATTATGTTATCACGTAAACATCTCGATCGTAAACCTACTTTACAAACAACCAATTTTTTTTGTTTTTAATACTCGTCATATTTGCTAACATATAAAATTAATTTATGTATCAGGACAAGCGCGCGGCGGATCAAGTGCGGGTAACAGCCGAGGTCGGGCGGAAACAGCGTCTCGACGCAGCAGCACGTCATCACCATCATCCGCTGATGATGATGAGGATTGCGCGGCCGCTGACTGCTTGAGACCTACTGGTATGTTATATTACAGTGAAACCTGGTTAAGTGAGACATCAAGGGACCGGCAATGTCGTTTCACTTATAGAGGTATTCCACTTACCCAGTGTCTCAGATATACAGGTATAAATAAATATCTGTCTCATTTACAGAGAATTCCAATAATAATTTGACATTTTTCAAATAAACATCTGTATGATAGTAAAGCGAAACTAAAACTGAAGGTAATTGAAGCTCAAAATTTGTACTTACGTACTTGGAATTACTTGTGGAATTTGTGGGTAGAATAAGAATGAGTAAACAAACAATGTTATCTCAGTTACAGAGGTTTATGCATATAAAATTTACTCGCTGTCTCAGTTATAGAGGTAACTATGATGATAAATCGAAAGAACAAATCCCAGATATAGAGGTTTACCTCCTCCCACTAACAGAGGTAATTCAGTGCCAAAGTGTTGGGACCTCAGCATGAGTTCCAGTTATGGAGGTTTCTCACTTATCCAGGTCCCACTTAACCAAGTTTCACTGTAATTAATTCTTGGTCACTAATATTTTAAGTAATTTTATTTATTTTTTTTCGTTGCTTAGTATTATAATTTTGATTGCTTTCTCCCACAGGCAAAGTTGACTGGGTACAATGCGACGGCGGTTGCGATCAATGGTTCCACATGCACTGCGTGGGGCTCAGCCGGGGAGCTCTCCGGGAGGACGACGACTACGTGTGCGGCTCTTGTGCGCAGCGCAGAGGCGACCGTTCCGACCGACAGCCGGAGCGGCACTGAGCGCGCGCGGTCACCCCCCACTCTTATATACCTACCGTGTTGACGTTCTAGAATGGAACAGCGCATGCGTGATGACGTCATCTCGCCATTTGAAAACGTTCTAGAACATTCGGTGCGACGCACGCAGAATATTATATGATCTTGATCTCAGTGAGCGCCACTGAATGTGTTAACATCGTGTATATAGATTTATATATGACCTATTATGAAATTTTAAGAGTTGCGCATGCGCAGTTAAAGCTCTTATATGGATATGATATTCTACAGATATTGACAATCATCTGGATTCTAGTTAATGATCCAGATTCAATCAATTTGATATTCTACAACTATGTCATCTTTACTTAATTAAAATTTATATGGAACCCAAATTCATGTTTATATAAACAATACAGGGATCCGAATTACAAGTATTTTTAATACTGGAAATATCTTAATAGATGTCGCTAATAAGCAAGCGATCAAAGACCAACGCATTTTCTACTAGAATTTTTGACATTTTCTAGAACGTTCATTGATAAATTACTTAAAATTATCATTAAAAGATTGTGTCTACGCACACAATAATTTACACGGCCTAGATTCACAGCTCTATACAATAAATTACGAATTCTTATGCAAAATTTGTTTTCTAAAATTTAAAAATACGTCTTTGTGAATGGCTGAATCACTAGGCTAATGATAAACATCTGAATTAAATATTAAACTTATTATTCTACATCGATATTATGTATCATAATATATTGTGAGTTCAATGTACAATGTGTTTACATTTATTAAAAGTTTGGATAGAGACATACATCTATTTTTGTAATCGCATTTTTGATAAAACTATCTCTTTCTATCGCTTACGAATATCATAAACTAAAGCGAGATGCACAGCGTCAGTATTTTGACAAAATAGTTTTGTCTCGCTCTAGTGTATGGAGTTTTTGGGTGTTGGAAAGAGATAGCGTTATATGCGATGTCTGAATAGCTTGGCTGTCTACTCTCAAGGTAGAAAACAGGAATATGTGTAAGGACTTAACACTGTGATTATAAATTCTAACGAACACATAAATGCATCACAACTTAAAAAAAAAAAATATTATAAATTAATTTTTTGTGTGTTCGATAGAGTTCACACGGCATGTGTAAAGATAATAATAATAAATGTATTTTTAAATATATTTTTAATTTAAGTACGCGTTAGTGTTGATCATGAACAAATAAACGAATTGATTCTGCTTTTTATATAATTAAATTCGTTTTTCATTTTACAATGTAGCATTCGCTTGGATGCGAGCACAAATTTATGTGTCGTTTATTAGTTTTGTATCAAGTATGTTTAATGCTTATTTATTAAACGGATTACAGTTTTTAATGCCCTTCTAACGTTTTTATTTTTCTCTCAAAACATTTATCGATAAAACACAATCGTCTTGTATTTATTGGTTGATGGATAGAGGACCAAAGTCAAGAGATTACGTTATGGAGTCGTTAAAAGCTGATGTCTGTTTTCGTAAATACATAATTTCGACTTCCATTCAAAATATATATTTATTTTGCTACAAATTTGTACCTGGAGAGAAAATTCCAGAATATTTATATATAACAACGTTAAAAACTCGCAGTCATCAATTTCTCATCAAACTCATTTTAATATTTATCACTTTGTCAAAGTATATCGCAAATGTCACAGCCAATCCATACCATTATATCGTTATTTATTGTGATGAATTTATTTTTTTCATATTATTATCATCATTTTTTTTGTTAAAGAACCCAATTTGCAAACTTTATTTAATATTAATATATTAAGCTTCGAATAAATAAACAAATTGAATTATACAACTATCTCATTCGCACATATACCTGTGAGTGAGATATAATACGAAGGTTTCATAAGCGAGATAGCATGATCTCGATTGTGTTTTTCACTGCATATGAATTTTACTTTTTCAACATAAAACTGGGATATAAAAATATATTAAACTTATTTATTCGTGACCAAACCCCCCTTTTTTTATTTTTTGCATGCATATTTTAATGTTATTAGAACAATTTTATAGAAATGATCATAAAATAGACGTTTTTTGATAGGTAAATAAAATAATCAAATAAATTAATCAATTTTTATCTATATTGGTGTTTAGTCGTTGAAGCTTTTATTCGTTACATTGATGTTAGTAGCCGTGTCCCATAGAGAGATTCAATAGACACATTTTGAACTCTATTCTCTATGAAATAAAGTCTTTTTGTCTCAAAAATATGTAATTTTTAATCTTTGTGTCTGACTAAGGGTGGGTTTGGAATAATGGAGATTTTCTTATTAGGTCTTTTACCACGCAAAAGCGATTCTTTCAAGTTAAATAAATTAAAAATAAATAAATATTGCGTATACGTACAGTCTGAACTCACCCTTATATCATCGTTTTTGAGATGAATCCAAGCGTTTTCAAATATTGCGTGGAAAAATGAACTTTATTGTCAAGTGATAAAGTTCGGTATTGGCTTTAGCGGACGTGATTTATTGATAAAATTGTAAAAATTCGTCCAAATGTTTAGGATTAAAGACATTGGACTTGGGTGGTGGTCGGAGCCAAATTATTGAAAGTGTTCAAAATTTTGTAAAGAAAACAAAAAATAACGACTTGAAAACGCTTTTAGTGAAACCTTATGAAGTTAAAAAAAATTGTAAATATTTTTCAAATGTTAGATGCAAATATTTTATGTGTATTTTAGAATTGGACTTGTGAATTTGAGTGTGTGATCATTGTCTGATATGCCGATATACATCTTCATAGGAAATCTTCATCAGTGATACGTGGATAATTATTATTATTTTGTTATGGAGTGTACGCCGAGACTTTGTCATATTGTTAAATGTAAAAACGATGAAATTGTCCGATCTTTTAATCTTATCTTTATGTATTATTTGTAAGGCTTTTAAGATTTATTTTACTAAGGCCCAATTTTTCAATCCTTGGTTAAAACTTATCCGTCCAATAAAGTATTACACGATAATATTAAAATGTCACCATTAAACTGTCAAATCCGAACAACTAAAATGCATTTTTGAAATGTTAGTTTAACCCATTGAGCCCCGAACGGCCAGATCCGACCGCGACACAATAGATTTTCTATTGTGTCTGTGATTCCGGGGCCTGATGGATTAATACGTTATCCGAAGAATAAGTTTTAACCAACGATTGAAAAATCAGCCCTTAAATGCTTATATGAATTAAGCTGTGACTTTAAATTATTTTTCTAGCCCGTTAGTTAACGTTTTGGACTGTGACTAGATTATCTTTCACAATTAGTTTTCGGTTGTTTTTAAATATATGTGTCGTTGCCATGGTTCGTGAAATTGGGGAATTTGTTTTACCTGAGTTTTACGAATGTGTGAGAGGACAAAGTTTGATACAATTTCAAAATGTGGCATATCATAAAGGAAAACAGGATTCGATGTTATTGGTCTAACAGATATTGTGATCAAACTGGGCCTTATTCTACTTCGTATTGATAATGCTTTTCTCTAAAGCATAGCGTAAAGTTGCGTTGTATTTTCAGACATTATTGTTGACTGACTGTGGATATTTGTGCTAAATGCATACTTATGTATTGCGTTCAATGTTTATTTTTATTGTTTCCAATTCTGCGTATTAACATCGATTGCGTAATCGCACCGCAGATATTTTTATTCATTTCACAAATTGACTTATTTATAATATATGTAATAATTTTTATAAATTGTACACTTGTAGTTTTGTTCCTTATTTATATATAAACTAGTGGTCAGCCCCGGCTTCGCCCGTGGTACCTACATGTTTAAACTATCCTATCTCTCAAGTTGGATCGAACTGCACATGGTGTGCGAATTTTATTATAATCGGTTAAGTGGTTTAGGAGTCCATTGAGGACAAACATTGTGACACGAGATTTATATATATTAAAGATAAATATCAAGCGAATGTGAACTTTATGCTATGCACGTTATTAACAAATTGTAAAAGTTTCTGATCTGATGTTAAACTTTATATTAGGGTGCGAATGGCGTTGTACAGAACTACAGTAGTTAAGTGTCGTGTGTGCAACTATACGGGGAGGGGCGTGTAACATATGTCTATAAGTGATTTAGTAAATGGTAAGATGTTAGATGTGATTATAATAGGCCCATTCGCCGAGTATGGTTGGACACGGCGACGGTTATTGTGTACCAAATAATATAGAAAATTATTAAATATTTGTGTGTTTTATTGTTTCCCTATGTTGTTTTTTAGTTTGATATTGAACTGGCAATAAAAGGCAGGCTTAACGATAAACTTATTTATTATACATATTTACACTTAACTATATAATTACTAATTCTAATACCTAGTGAATTAAAAGTTCTAGAAGCAGCAAAAGTTAAACTTTTCAAACTATTGGTGATCACAGAACTGAGAACTTAAATACCTACTCTAAAATAATTAGACACTGTATTGACTGCTTAACTGCATTGAATCTTCATTGAATATTTAAATGATTAATATTTTAAAGAATAGAAAAAAATAGATCATGAGGCGGGGTTCGAACGCACCGCACAACGCACGCCTAGCCTGTTGACCTCCCGTGACTGCTATAATTATTATACAAAGAATTATACTCAATACTCGTTCACATCATTTTCTTCAAGAACCTTTGATAGTAGCAGCTATTGCTATGACTAATTCCGCATTCAATCTAATAATATAAAAAAATGCGAAAGTAACACTGTCTGTCTGTGTGTTACGCTTTCCCGCTTAAACCTCTCAAACTGATTTTGATGAAATTTGGCACAGACAATCTTTAGACCCTGAGAAAGAACATGGCTTCCTTTTATTGCGAAAAAATACCACGCGGGCGGAAACTAGTTCCATATAAATGAAGAATGAACTCATGTTTTTTGAACATTGTTTTCATTGTTATTTGTATTTATTATTATTTGTATTTATTAGAGTATATATTGTGTGGGGTTTTCGCAGTTACCTACAAATTTAAAAATATTGTGCACATTCGTAGTTAATCTCTATTTTAAATTAGATACATCACAAATAGAAAAATCTATTAGGTTCGTTCTTATAAATTTAATTTCTTCCTTTTGTCACTTTATATTTCACAAATGCCTCTCAGTATTTTGCAAATTCATGCTTAATAATCGGAAGTGGTATTCCATGACGATTTTTGTTATTTAGTATATAAAAAAAAAATAACTACAACCACAGACTAATAATAATATACTACCACAGAATACATAATAGTAGCTAATACTACGTATACAACTTATATTGTAAGAGTACTGCTACACCTTCGTTCCGACACTCTTCGTTTGTAAATTTCTACTGGATTGCTTTGGAGTGAAAGTCTTGCTTCAATCTCCTCAAGTTTCAAAGGTTTTCCCCGTAATTCATCTTCAATTTCCTGTAACGTTTTTCCCTTTGTCTCAGGCAGTAGCACCCATATCACTATAAGGTTCAGACTCATGATTATAGCATACAAGAAATAAGTGCCGTGTAAACCCACTGTGTCCATTAATCCTGGGAAAGTTTTTAGCACGAGGAATGTGAAGATCCCACCAAACGTCAAACTTATTGTTCCACATACGCTTCTGTATTCTAAAGGAAATATTTCCCCAGCTATTATACTTGGCAGGGGAACTGTGCCAGTCGCTACACTAAAGTACTGCAAATTAACCAAGAGAGCTGGTAACCAAATTGCGTCGTAGCTCCATCCTTTCAATCTACACAAAACATACACAGCTATCGCGATATGACTCGCAATGCACAAACCGAATGTACTGAACATCATAGTCCGTCTTTTAACATTGTTTATCACATACACGGCGATAAGGTTGCAAATTATTCTTTGCGTATCCAAAAATAACATCCAAAAAGCGACATCCGCTTTCGGGCCCATCAAATTGCTAATTATAACAGGAGCAAACGCGGCCATCGTGGTCCCACCAGAGAATTGCTGGATCACATTAGCGTGGAACATTAAAATAGTGGGTTTGTAGAATTCTTTCTTTTGTATTGTTTCAGATAGACTCTTGAATTTGTTTTTGGTTTGTACTGCCCCCGTTCGAAATTTGTCGAATGCAATTCTGGCTTTGATCATAGCGTTGAGTTCATCGTCTTCTTCGTCTCCTCTCAGCCAGTGGAAGACATCACGGCATTCATCAAAGCGACCTTGAGTTAGCAGCCAGCTGGGTGACTCGGGGGTATACATGATCAATATCAGGCTAATATATTGAAGGAGCACGCATACGAGAGCTGTTTGCTGCCAGCTTAACACCGAGCCAACAAGGTGGACGAAGAAAATTCCAAAGGCTTGTGAGAAGGACACTGTTGTGAGGAATGCACCTCGATTCTTTGGGCTGGTGTACTCTCCAATGAGCGCGGATCGGAGAATAGTTAGAATCCCCACTGACACTCCTTGTAAGAATCTGGCTATTATTATTTCCTGAAATTAAAACTACTTTTAGTTACGATTATAATTTAACTATGGTACGACAAAACTAATTACCCAAGATTTTTTAACAGATTCGTGCACGCTATGTCAATTGCCCGACTAGTGCAAATGAGCGAGCGATATGTAAGAGCTGTTTCATTAATGAGGATGAAAGAGCAGGACATAAACGGACATTGCCGTTTTAGTGTATAATAATCTGCCTATCTCTTTTGTTACCTCATTGAGTATAATAATTCACTTGATATATATTTAATTAATCTTACAGCAACACTCGTCGCCATGATGATAAGAAACCAGCCAACCAGCGAGGGGACAGTCAATATGATGTGTGTGGCCCTTCGTCCCAGCTTGTCCATAAGTGGTGGGGTCACAATGAACCCTAGGAGCATAGACAACGGTAGCATGCCAGCTGAAAAATGAAAAGATCATTTCAAACCTTTTTGAAACCAAATTGTAAATTGTTTCGTTGTTTTTTTTTTCTGTAATAAACGTTGAAAATTATTTGAGTATTTTATTTTCATCCCTATTTGTAGATTTAATAGCTACTTAAGCAGATTCTAGATTTTTTATATAATTATTCAGTTGAAACTTTAAAGTTAAAGCCGTCTTAAATTGATGACTATAATTTTGTCTAAACCCTAACATTTTGAAAGGACAATATTTTATGCTTGGGTGGACAATGCTCCAAAAATAATGAATCGATTTAAATAATTCTTTTACAACTATAAATCTACATCTTTTGTTCTGTCAACATATTTAACAATCTGTTAGAGGCTATTTAGTTATGTATTTATAAGATTAATTTCTTGTATTGCTAGTTAGATATAAACGCACTTATAATATACTGTAATACTGTACTTGTATGAAGACTACGTCAAAATCACGTAATAGCACAATACACTGCAAATAAGATCTTATCTTGTACGCATGTAACAATCTGATGAAATGCGATTTTTAGTTCAAAATATTAAAATATTATGTAAATAAGTAATATCATTGAAAATATTCGTATAAAAACTTTGCGAAAAAATATGAAATATCACGATTGAATCAAAGAAAATTAAGTTAGTTATGTAGAGACTTTGACTGCTAAGTTCAAAGTCGCTTATTTAGTTTTTGAGTTTTATATCCTCAAGTCTATGTTTATCTGGGGGCACGGTAGTGCCCCCGCCAAGACGAGCCAAGCGAGGCGCACGGGCACTACCTACCTTTTCTCGAAGCGCTTCGACGTTTTTTTGAACCCTCATAACTTGGGTTTGGATTATGCTAGATCAACAAAATTTTCGGGATATATTGTCCATAGCGGACTTATTGAACATATTAAGTTTTAATTACATTAGCTTTTATACTTCAGATTTTATTTATATCTAAAAAACGCTAATTTCGTCACTGACTCACTGATGATCATCAAAATTCTTAAGGTATTTCCTAATGTCCTAGAAAGCTGAAATTTTGTATGTAAGCTAGTATTAGCACACAAACAACAAAAAAATTATAAAACTTGTAACTTTCATCCCCCAACCCCTTAAACTAGGGTATGAGACCTGTAATTTCAAATTAAATTTTGATGACGCTAGAGGTCTAATCTAATAATCTAAAACTTGGTTCCCCTAGATATATATATGTATAGGTACTCCTTGTTAAAAAAAAAATTGTTACAAACAACCTACAAAAAGAAATGAAATCCCACCAAAAACATTTTCATGTAAAATGTTGCCAAGACGAACCCATATGACTCGCACTGTCAAAAAGTTATCAGATCTCATGTAGAGCCAAGCTTCTAACACTACACGCCCTAACTCTACAAGGCCTAACTTCACAAACTCTACACCTTAGTCAAAATATGTGGCTTGGCCGTTCGTTACTACAAGAACTATTGTATAACACAAAAGTAATGAACAATGAATTAATTTTTCACCTTACGCCGATGTGAATGTAGCGAAATGGCCAAGCCACATATTTTGACTAAGGTGTAGAGTTTGTGAAGTTAGGCCTTGTAGAGTTAGGGCGTGTAGTGTTAGAAGCTTGGCTCTACATGAGATCTGATAACTTTTTGACAGTGCGAGTCATATGGGTTCGTCTTGGCAACATTTTACATGAAAATGTTTTTGGTGGGATTTTTTTAATACAATAAATGAAAGCAGATAAAGATGATATGGTAAAGAGGTGTAAATATAAATATAAAAAATGTTTATACATATAGTTAGATAGTGTGGCGTTATTTAAGATATAGAGTAAGAATACGATAAGAATTTGTGTATTTTTACACGCTTTTTATTAGCTTCACCTGTATGTTTGTATATTTGTTTGTAACCGACTTCCTTGGGCGCGATTTTGACCCACTTTAAACGGCCAGATTTCGTTCAAACTTTGTAGATTTATTGAGGACCGATGACAATACACTAATTTGATAAAATTATTCCATTTTTCAATTTGAAAAATATGATTTTTGTTAATTTATATAATTTTCATCTATAGTCGATAAGGTAAGAAAACAATTAAAATTTTCTATAATTTTTTTCTACAGTCGATAAGGTAGGACTCGATGTTAATTTTTATTTCCAATAACACGAACACGAACACGAACACGAACACGAACACGAACACGAACACGAACACGAACACGAACACGAACACGAACACGAACACGAACACGAACACGAACACGAACACGAACACGAACACGAACACGAACACGAACACGAACACGAACACGAACACGAACACGAACACGAACACGAACACGAACACGAACACGAACACGAACACGAACACGAACACGAACACGAACACGAACACGAACACGAACACGAACACGTACACGAACACGAACACGAACACGAACACGAACACGAACACGAACACGAACTCAAACACAAACTCAAACTCAAACACAAACACAAACAAACACAAACACGAACTCAAACTCAAACACGAACACGAACACGAACACGAACACGAACACGAACACGAACTCAAACTCAAACTCAAACTCAAACTCAAACTCAAACAAACTCTAACTCAAACACAAACACATATTGATAGTGAGGATGACTTCGACGAATTTCGGATGAGTTTTCTTCTCTTTCAAATGAATTTACTCCAAATGAAGTTTACTTTTTATTAAAAATAGATATATTTAAATAAAATCAAACCTACCAACCCATGATTCCTTTAGTTCACTTAGTGGTATGGGAGATTCTTCTGATTTTAGCGCGGGAAGCAGTACAGCGGGGTAGCCGAATGACGCTCCTTGTCCTATGATGTTGAAACACACTGCTGTTGTTACAAAGCACTGAAATATATACAATTTAGATTTAATATTAAAAGGTTTAGTACTTAATTCACATATATAACCTCAGTTTATATATTATGTATTCTAAACTTATTAGAATTGAATAGAATAAAATGATGGTAAATTCAAGTTCTTTCTTAAATACTGCTTATTTAACTATTTATTTCAAAAATATCAATATTTGTCTGAAAATAAAACAATAAATAAAAAAACCTAGTTTTCTATGTACTTACTTGTTTTAAAAATGGCGATCTCGATTTTTTATTAGACATTTCAACGCTCACACTACCTACTGAGATTGACTAAAGTTATGATAATAATATAAATGATAAATGATTACATTTGAGTGGACTCTCAAGCAAAATAAAAGTAGGTACCTACCTACGTGAAGATAATATTGACTTTTATCTAAAATCTTAAGATATTGAATTATCGTAGAAAATAGACTGCATATATGCAATATGCGTGTAAGATACAGTTGATATTTATGCAGGTTATTGTTTTATATCTATACTAATATTATAAAGCTGAAGAGTTTGTTTGTTTGTTTGTTTGAACGCGCTAATCTGGGAACTACTGGTCCGATTTGAAAAATTCTTTCGCTGTTAGATAGCCCATTTATCGAGGAAGGTTATATGCTATGTATATACTATGTATATGCTATGTATATATATGTATGCTAATTTAATAGCTATGTACCTACGTCTTAGAGAGTGTTGTACAAGCAGATACTGCAGCGGTAAAATATATTATTCCCTTGATCCTTTGATTACGCTTGCGAAACCAAGGGCGAAAAGCCTGTGGGATATGATGTACCCAATATTAGATATTCTATAACCAATAGAAGCAGACCATGAAAATGATGCAGAAATCTCTACATAGCATAAAACAAATTCGCTTTCCACTGTCTGTGTGTCTGTATAGCTGCAGACCATCAATGAAAATGATGGAGAAATAAAACAAAGTCGCTTTCTTCTGTATGCTTAGATCTTTAAAATTACGAAACAATTTTGTTGGGATTTTTGTAATAGATAGAGTTCTCTAGGAAGGTTTATGTAGTATAATTTGATAAGCTTTAGACCAAGCGGGCCAGCCGCGGTCGGTCGAGAGCTAGTGGGATATAATATTACCTACATTACCTAAAAGTTGCAACTAGTGAGTAGTTTTACACATCAATAAATACTGTGAAGTTTAAAATCTAACACGGTACCTATATGCACACATTTTTTACGTACATTTGCTTTATCAGTTTTTCTTTTGTTTACTTACTTATGATCAAGTCAATTTTATCTCAGATAAATATAAATTACATAATATAAAGCATGTATTTTGCGTAAGAAAGTACCTATTATACATACGACGTAATAAAACACAAATTTCGACTTATTTTATATTAAATATTTTGCAAAGGTTCCGGGTAAAAAGGACTTGATAGATGTTATTTTGCAAATAGATTTAAAAATATTGAATTTAGACCAGGGGCCTTAGACAAAGTAACAATTAAAAAACGATAACGAAGTTAGAAAAGGCAAAAATGTATGGGATTGACATACGCCGCGTTAGATCACGTGGTCTATCTAATGTCAATCCCATACATTTTTCCTTTTCTAACTTCGTTATCGTTTTTTAATTGTTACTTTGTCTACAGGGCCTGTTTCGTTATAAAGATTTTCGTAGTCAGTAAGCGCGCATTTATGCACGAAAACTGCAATTGGATAATATGGTTATACTTCTACAGTTCTACATTAAAGTAACGTACTTATATCTAAAAAAATTAATTTAACATTCTAGCATGTCGATTCCTAGATAAATGATCCCGTTAGATAATGGATGATTCTTAGAGATTTCCTGTAATAAAAATTTGTTCAAAATGTATAGAGTCGCCCTTAACATTACCTACTTCTGATTATGGACACGATTATATTATTTATTATATATATTTTGTCCTTAATCTCATTTGTTGTACTCAATTTAAATCACGGATAAGTCATTATATAATTAATAGAAAGGTATAAAAATAGTATTTAATTTGCCCAATAATGGAGATGTCAGATATGTTAAATTAAAGTCGTTAATGCAGAATTATCTAAATAGATTTGGCCATCTTCATACCGAAAAGGAATCGATTGAGAAATCATCTTATCTAGATAAGAAACAAAAATGAAATCAAAATGCTTCACTGATCCTACCTAGTAAAAGCTAGTATGTATTTTGATACCTATCAGCTTATCCTAGCTAAAAAGGATATAATGTAGGTATGCACTTACGCCTAGCTCCAGACGTAATAAATTCTTGTAAAATGTTATAGAAATATGTACTGAGATAATACATAGGAGGTACCTACGTAAAAAATACGTACATGGCTTGTACGAACACATTAATCGTATGGAACTTTTGATTATTTAAACAGTATCTGTTGTATTATATTCAGTATATATTGATATTCAAATGCAAGAAATTTTTGTATTCTATCTTTATATGAATTGAAATTGATAAAAATATTATTAGCAATTAATTTACATGATTAGTTACAAATAATCTGTAAAATATCAATTAACCATGGATACGTACATTATCACACTAAATTACGCAACACGTGATTTCAGAACTCATGAAAAAACCTTACCATATTTAGCACTTCCTAAAACTAAAATACAAGTAAATTAAACCCATATATTCCACCCACTATAAAATAATAGCGACTCCATGGCTCTGAGCTTTAAGGCGCGGTGCCACGGTTGATCGCGGTCACTGGAGCAAAAGCAGTCGCTGGCGCTTGTTCCTCTCAGTCCGAAGACCATGTCCTTAGCAGAAGGTGCGTCGGACACCGAACATAGGCAGGAAGACGAGAAGGTCAAAAATTCGGATAAGCGCGGTTCGGTAAGTGCATCACTATCACTACAACATAGTAAAAACAAAGTCGCTTTCTCTGTCCCTATGTCCCTTTGTATGCTTAAATCTTTAAAACTACGCAACGGATTTTGATGCGGTTTTTTTAATAGATAGAGTGATTCAAGAGGAAGGTTTTAGTATATAATTTATTAGGTTTTAGACAAAGCGGGCGAAGCCGCGGGCGGTAAGCTAGTTAACAATAAGAAATTGTTGTTTGAATCGTGTAAAGGTGAAAATTGAATTGTGTGTACATTTCAATAATAATTAACTTTCTATTATTGCACACCCAAATCCCAATCGATGGGTATAATGTATTAGCCACAAAATATTGTAATTAAAACATATTCTATAATTTGTAACTAACTACATTATTGCAAATAAATATAATCTGAATTTTGAATTTGAAAAGAGTCTTATATTTAGTTTTATAGCTTTCAAATGCTACTTACATGATTTTTTTTCCAATTTTCCAAGTTTTTCTATGCAAACTAAATACAAGATTCTGACTCCTTTAGTAATTAAATGATTGATCATATTAAAAGCTCTGAAGTAACAAATGATAGACTTTTTTCTTTTAGGGTTCGATAAATAAAGCTTTTTTAACAAAAGCTCTGTGATTAGATAAGAAGAAAGACTAGGCTTTTTTTTGTCTCTTTCGCTTGTTAATTTGGAATTTGGAAACTGTTATTCGTATCTTGCTTAAAATTGTTGTTATTTAGATACTTCTTCAATAAATGAAAAATTAGAATTATGATAATGATTCATTCACCAAATAAATCAAATGATTTATATTATCATTGACGCTTTTACCGTTGTCATTTACCTAAACTTATATTTTGTAAGGCATTTTGAAATTGTTCATTAACATTTGTTTTCGAATAGTGTCGAATCAGTATTGAACATACATCCTTTAACATCATCTTAGTACCTATTAACTTCAGTTCTCACAGTACCAAACAAAAATCGAGCATTTGGTACTATCAAAATAATTGCCAATAAAACTTAAAAGGAGTTAAGAATTACTACTTCTTCGTTTTGGCCTTGTTTAATTGTTAAATTAGCCAATTACAGTGACAATTCATGACTCCATATTTGGAAATTTAATTCGACATCTGTATCCAATTTATATCAAATAGTGTCATTTATCTTGTCCGCCTACAAGCTATTCTAATTATTTGATATAGTATAATTTTAATCTATTTTCCCAGGCTTTGTTTCAGTTCGAAATTTCTTGTGAATGGAAAGAAATAGATTTTTATTTATTATTTTATTTTACTTCCATTTTATATAAATTTTACAATGATGAAGTATTTAACTGTTGCAATATGATATCGATCTACTTAATTGTATTTCTAATGACAGAAATATACAATCTTTTTCATTGATATTAAATAATTATTTTCTCTCATTATTTAATAGAAAATTTTCAGTTAATAGAACAGTCTGGAATATTATCTTAAAAATAAGGGATGCATACAGATATGAATAATAAGATATAAGGTAATTGACTTATTGTTGGAAGACAGATTTGTCTCTTTATAATATGGTATCAACCAGCTTGTAATAAAAAAATATAACAATATGGTCATTAAAACTTCAAAAAATAATCGATCCATACAACAAATTGTCGAAGACAATACTCTAATTAAGTACAGTGACATGCGCAGGCGCAGATGAACCGTAACGATCATTAACTATTGTATTCTTATTAGATGCTTTCTGAAGAAACAATTTTATGAATGATTATCTATAAAAATGGGTATGTCGAGGTCGTAGTATTTTCTAGTGAATGGTTACGAAATATGCTTTATAAGGTAAAGGGTGTTCGAAGAAAATGCTTTCTTGGTATTGTAATAAGAAGAAAATAAATTAAAATTTATGTTATAAAATTTTTGCCGAATAAATATTATATCTGTGGCTGCCACTTTAAACTTGTATATTTTGCCGCGTTTTTTACCTTCTAATTTTATAACGAAGTACCTTCAACAAACTTTACTAAATCATGTAGAGTTAGACTTTACATAGGTGAGAAAATTAATAAAAGCAAGTCTCTTGCAATGAAGTATTTTCCAATAGCAATAAATCAAAATCGGTCACACTGTTTTCATGTTTTTTTTTTAATGAATATACAGATTAGTTTTTTAGTCAAATACGTGATCTATTGATTTTCCCAATTAACGGAAACCATCATTTTTACAACACCATGTCTTGAAATTATGTAAACTACGAATCTAAGACAATCAGTTCAAAACAATTATTTCATAATTACATAGTAACTATTGTCTCTCCAGATGTCAGACCAATACTTGTGGAAGGAACAAATCCACACAATGATGAAGGGCGGAGAGAGCGAGTCAGATATATCCGACTCCGAACACTTTCTCACAAAGGGCGCTTTTCTTCTCACTCCATCCCACGGCCTGAGTATGGAAAAGGCATCGACAATTTGCGAAAAAATGGAGTTCAAAGGATGCTTCTCGCTGACGAAAACAGCTACGGGAATATTGTTTAAATTCTCCAGTGTGGATGACTACCAGATGGTCTTTAAGAAGGGCTTCCACAAGGTTACCGGATCGAGGTTTTATAGAAAGGTAATTTATCTCTTTACGTATGAATGTTACTTCCATGCTTATGTACCTCATTAGGTAAACTTTGCTTGGTAAATTGTGAAAATATTGTTTGAATCTCTTCGCCCTTCATCGTAAATTGCTATTACTTTTGGTTTTGATACAATGGCAGGTACTAAAGGTATGCGAATGCGAGTACCTTAAAAAAACTAATATCACATATTATGTAGAAATTAAGAAAATATATTCTGTAATCTTATTAATAAAAGCAAAAGTTTTGACTTAATTTAACATAAAGAGGTAGCAAAAGTGCTCCTATATTGTAATTTCGGCGACATAGTATTTTTTTTTAAACTTAGCTCTACCGAGCATTATATATATTTTTGCAGTCTGAAAATTTTTTACGACATATTCCAATTATATATTATATATGTTCTATGTAGTAAGTATTTACTAAGTATACTCACTCTAAAATTGCTTAGCACAGAACTTTAAGAATTATCCAATTAAAAATAAACTCCCTTCTTCCAGATCGCCATACCTTGCCGGCCACAAAAAACGTTCACGATCTACGTCTACGACATCCCGGATGAGATCCCGGAGGAGGATGTCCGACACGCTCTGTACAAATACACTTCGGTGGTAGAAGTTGTACGTTTGCACTATGCTGGCTCACCGAGAGAAGGGAATACGGGTATATTATGTTTGGTTCTTAATTACTAGAGCAGTTTTGTTTTTATTTTGTGAAGACGCATTTTAGAAAGACGGTTAAAGCTTCATAATACTGCTATCGTTGTGAATGCTTTTACCTCATCATGCAACCTATCTGATGAGTTGCCCCCTCTTTTAGTGTATTATAATTTATAAAAGACAAATAAAGTTTTTAGTTGAAACTACACATTATATTATTAAAATATTATATCTACTAGTATCTATTAGTTTTATCAACAACGATGAAGAACAAAATCTTCAGATCAATAATTCTTCTAGTCGTCGTCTTAGTTTCCATTATACCGTGAAATAATAAGCAAATGGGAAATATATTTAACATTTGCATAATATAGAACTGCATTTAAATAATTACACCACCTTTATTAGATATTATAAATTATAATGAGTTTTAATAACTGTAATTGTTACGGAAGGATCAGTCAATCTACGACATCAGTTCATGCAGAAAGTAGGCAATTAATGCTATTTTATTAATTACTACCTTCTATTGTCAACGTTACAAGCAATCATGAGTGAATTAAAAAAATATTTCAGTATAATTTTCCTTATACTACATTGTTACGTTTTGAAAATTGTGAAAATTACTTCGAGATTTTCCGATATTGAGATAGGTCCAATCTACTTTAATTAAAGATCTTATTAAAGATGTTAACAGTAAATGTTAATTAGAGCTTGTATTTCCGTGCTCAGATTTCTTATCTTTGTAATGAATGCAGACAAAATAATATAAAAGTTAAAAGAAAATATAATATACTGTGAAAACTGGAGTATTTCAGTCTTTCCTTATAAAGCGATTTTGTTTATTATGTAGATAAGGAAGAATGACTGATGTAATTGTATCTATGTTTTCCTATACTATGTAAATTAAGTTAATATCTAAACAAATTTCCGAGGTTTCGAAATTTGTATATATGATAGGTACCTAGTTTATATAATATTGTGTTAGTAATCAGCTGTAGGTAATAAAACTATGTAGGTACCTAAATTTTAAATACGTTCAAATTTTCCGAAAATTACCCTGTAGAGTGTACACAATAACGCTATTAAACACTTCTCTATTCTCTTCATAAGTTCTCCAGTTGTTACCGGAACCGGCTTGATCGATTTAAAATTAGGTAGGTCTTAAACTTATTTTTTACTAGCTTCCGTAATATTTATTTTTTTTCTACGTATTTTTCCAGGATAAAAAGTATCCTATTTTACGCCCAGGATAATAAGGTATAATTATACCAAGTTTCATCGAAATCGAACCGTTAGTTTTCACGTGATGTCTTCACATACAGACAGACAGACAGACAAAAATTTTTTTAATCACATATTTGGGTTTGGTATCGATCCAGTAACAAATTTATTTTTTATTTATTTATTTTTTCAATATTTTCAATGTACAGAATTGACCCTTCTTCAGATTTATTATATTTATATAGATATTCCTAAGGAAATACACCACCAACATTAGGTACGTTTTAAAAAATTGATGTAGAGAAAGGTGCTGGCATTTTAAAATATTAGATGATTCTTTAAAATTAGCTTCATGAATTGATTCAAAAATATTTCCCGATGTTTCCGATGCTTTTCTCTTAATATTTATTTTTTCTACATTCAGCTGTTTTTCAGTTTAAACAGTGTAAATATATTTCGGTTATGAATCGACAAAAAATTTTTGGTAATTAATTAAATTAATTAATTCGACTGCATCTTTTTATTTTTATATCTGGTACTTTTCGTGTAGTCTTCATGTTTCATCCATCTTCATCCTAAGGTATGAAACTGACTAGTGGTTTTTGAATAATTATCCTTATAAATGCGTATTGAATTGACGTCAATTGCACTTTTCCCATTTGAATAACTCGATGTAAGAGAACGTTTAGTGTTGAAATTGTTGATTTTTCCTTAAATTCATTATGCACATAGATTAGCCATTATAGCTTCCGAATCAGTGGTAATTTGAAAAAATAATAAATATACTTAGGGCCGATTTTTCAATGCTTGGATAAAACTTATCCATCCAATAAAGTATTACACGATAATATTAAAATGTCACGTAAACTGTCAAATACGGGCAATTAGAATACAATTTTAAAATGGTAGTTTTATACATTATTCGACGAATAAGTTTTATCCAAACATTGAAAAATCGGCCCTTAGTTAAAAAACACGCTAGGATAATCTCCTGAAATTGTTGTATTGTCACCGATCCTTGATAAGTGTTCAAAGTTTGTCTGTCTGTCAAATCCAGTCTGAAGGAGTCGGTTTACTAACAAACATAGAAACTTACATACTTACTTAACTTACTTATAAACATACAGGGGAAGCTAAAAAGCGTGTGCAACATTACATGTAAATGTTTACATGACATCATATTACAGGAACATCAACCCCAAAACCCTCGGAGAAGTCACCTCGTGCCATCACCACAATCGATGGCGAGCTGGTGAGCAGCATGGTGCCGAAGGAAGCCTCTAGCGTGATTCGTGTGACGCTCGCCAATATAGAGGAGGCGAATATACTGCTGCAGAATGGTCTGGACTTCTATGGCGCTACGTACTTCCCGACGGAGCTGGGTACTCCAGCCCAGGCAGCTAAAATGATTAAACCTAGCAGGTAATGTACTCACTATAATGTCATCAGTAAAAACTCGAGTTAATCTCAGAAGTCAGTAGACACCATTGTCTATCTAGTAGGTACCTATTATCTAGTATCTATTTTCAGCACGCTATCTTTGATTAAATACACCTATAATGAATTAGATACATTAACAAACAGTGGAAATATTCATGACATAGATTTAACAAGCAACTACTTTTCCAATGGTATTTTGTATACTTTTAGTTTTAACTAAGGTTTTATCTTAGTAAGTTAGACACTTTTCCAATCTAAGATACTATAATAGGTATTATTAAGCAGAAGAGTTTGTTGGTTTGTTTGAACGCGCTAATCTCAGGAACTACTGACCCGATTTGAAAAGTTCTTTCGGTGTTAGATAGCCCATTTATCGAGAAAGGCTATAATCATCACGCTAACTACAATAGGAGCAGAGCAACGCGGATAAAACCGCGGGGCACAGCTAGTATGTAATATTTTTGATGCTTTTAGTGTTAACTAACGTTTTACTTTAGTGATAGATTTTTTCACACATCACACTTCGTAGTCACAAAGCAGTCAATAGTTTCTGAGTACTTTGTAAACCTACACGTATTTAGAGCTTATCACACAGCACCCTCACTTAATAGCAAAAATTCTTCTTTCACAGAATCTATACTTCCAGGGTGATTGGAGGTACGGTATCTGCGCGTGTGAGGGACCTCTTACCAGTTTTCGACCAACAGGGCTTCGCTAAATTTTCCCCCCCAGCGTCTAGATTAGTGAAGCCTAGATCTAAGTAAAACGACCAAAACGACATTGCATTTTTTTTCTGATCGAAGGAAAGTTTTCTTTAACAAGATTTTTTTAACCACGTGTCATTAATAATAAAGAAATTTTAATAAAAACATTTTTTTCTGTATTAATAATTAATATCCCTTTATATTTATTTTTTTATATGTTTGTACCAGGATGCATTTAATTGTTATCAACAAAAATGCTTATTGATTGTTACTAATATGTGCCATTTTGTAATAATTTAATAAACTCATTGAATTTAGTGGGTGTTTTATTTAAATTAAAGGAGGAGTAATAAAAGAGGAATAACATAAAATATTTTTAATATTTGTCTAAACATAATAATATCACAGATATTTAAATTATTCGCGCTTTGAGCATCTTTTAACTTAACAATATTTATGCTATACTTTCTTTTGGTTTCTTGAACTTATCTTCGATTTCCTGTAAGCTTTTGCCTTTCGTTTCTGGTAGGATGAAGTATAATACGCCCGTTCCTAGGAGTGCTATCAGACCATATGAGAGGAATGTAATAACTTCACCGAAATTCGACATCATGCCTGGAGCAGTCTTAACAACTACGAAGAATGCTACGAACGTTGTCGCAGAACTGATTCCTGAGCCCAAACCTCTTACTTTTGTGGGGAAAAGTTCTCCGCACATCATCCAAGGAATCGGTACTAGACCAATAGATATTGCGCAGATATACGCCATCAGACACGTCAATGGCAGCCAAGTCATGTTCGTTTGTTTGCCATCCGTGAAATACAGATACATCGATAGCCCAACCATGGATAACGCTGTGAATATTCCACTTATCATCGTCAATGGTCTACGGCCATATTTCTTGCAAATTACACAAGCTACAACCGACATAACTGTCCGGAGTGAATCAATCACTAACATGGCTAAGTAGTGATCTATACCTTTGCCTACAGCTTTTTCTATGATTTCTATAGAGTAAAATGCAACAGCGTTTACACCAGAGAACTGGCAAGTCACGAAGAAGATAATCATAATCATGAGTGGTTTTATTAGCTCTGGGCTCTTAAGGCTAACAATTTTCTGCTGCAATGTCATTACTGGCTTGCATTCTTCTGCTTTCTTCCTCTCTAAAATGGCTTTCAACTCAGCTTTCGCCTCATCGCTGTAACCTCTCAACCATCCGAATGCATTTACGCCATCTTCGATTTCTCCCTTGTTAATCAACCAGGTAGGACTTTCTGGGACCATTGTTAGTAAAATAACCGATAATACTGGGAATATGCAGCAGATTAAAGCGGTCCATTGCCAATGTACCCAAGTACCAATGAGATGGGATACGAAAATGCCCACAGCGATCGCTAGGGATATTCCAGCTAAGAATATGCCTCTATATTTTGGGTCTGTGGTTTCACTGATGAACACAGGCGCGAGTGGGCCTAGTAAACCAACGCAGAGACCTGTAAAGAATCTTCCTAAGAGCATAAGGGCTAGGTTATTCGAGCACGCGATGAGAACCCAGCCAAGTAGGAAAGGACCGCTAACTATGAAGTGTGCGTTGCGTCTTCCGAACTTCTCCATCAGCCAGCCAGAAATGAGACAGCCCGGTGCCATTGGTAGTGCAGCCATTGCCGCTGTAAAAGAAAAATTGGGTCAATAAGTGGATTGTATATTAATTACCATCAGGTCATGGGTCTGCCCGTGACATATTAAACTTAGATGTATTACAATTTACATGCTATATTTAGCATCAGATAGTTACAGAATTACTATAAACACAATAATAAACGAGTTTCAAATGCATCATTATATTCTAATATTTGCAGAAAAAATAATTTAAACTCCTTTTATTCTTCTAATTAAAAAAAAAAAACGAATATTATGAATGAGAAAGTTTGTAAGAATAGATTTTGATGAAACTTGGAGGTTCTGTAGCTTAGGTAGGTACCGCTATAGAAATACTTGCTTATGCCCGTGATTTCGTCAGCAGGTAAATTCGCGCGGCACAGCTAGCATATTTTGAAAATAAAGCCATCGTGTGTATATATAACCTTTTGTACTATAAATTATACTAAATTATAATAGTTGATGAAGTTAAGTGTGAATTAATTGATGGGTACAATCTTAGGTACAATATAATTACTTTGTCTCACAGACATTTTGTCTATTGTTTCAGTATTATAAAAATATTGTTTACTAGATAGTATTTCCATAAATGAAGGCGGAATTATTTTTTTAGTATCTATGTAAATACATAATACAATGCGGGTAAAACTTTATAAGGTGGCTCTTTGTGATTCATAATTCGAGTTATTTTTTCTGTATTATGAAGTTTTACTTTAAACAGAAGAAAACAAAGACAAGTTAGTTTTGCAATTTGGAGCTCTAGAAAGGTTGGAGCAATTTTAATGTTATTTTACACTTTATTATCAGATGATCTATGTAGTCTCATGTCAGTAATCTAATTGAACTGTTTTATTGATATTCAAATCAATGTGTTGGATTTGTGCGCGTGGATTAAACACATTGGAAAACGATTAAAAATGTACAGAAAAGGTTAGGAAGATTTACAAATTAGCTGTGCGATAATTATCATGAGAGTGAAATATACCATTATAAGGTATTACGAAGATTTATCTATCTACCTATTTACTACCTACTCTATCATATAATTATTAATTATAGTTTAATTCTACAGTACCTAAAGTTTTACAATTGTTTGCTACATTGAATATAACATCAAGTTTTATTTATTTTATTTTATTAAAATTTATAAGTATGTATCGTGTTTCATATAACCATAAACACATGCATTTTTTTTTCATTTAAAAACTCAATAATATTAGCTTACGTGTCGATTCCAATCGACCTAGTTTATGTTTATTTATTTAATCTTCCGATATGCTACAAGTAGTGGCAATGACCGCAAATGTCAGTCAATTGTCAATACAGACGCAAAATGACACAATGTTTCCACAGATAAGAAATCAGAGCATTTGAGATAATCCGTATTATAGAGCACTCGACTTCCTTGTATTACCCACTTATTAATGTTTTGATTATAGATTTGGGATATTTTAGTGAAATAAGTATGCGTTATTTATTTTAATTAAAATATCGCATATATCTCAAAATACTGCAAGGATAAATAAATTCGTATATGGACGTAAAAAAAAAATAGGCGTATTTTTAAATATTTTTTAAATTTTTTATTTTTTAAATATTTTTTAATTTACAAAATAATTAAGCCAGCTTGTCGATCAAATAAAAAATATAAAAGAAAAATATCTTAAGTATTTTAAGGAAAGTTGTTGAAAATATAAAATCACAAAGGTTAATCTGTATGAGAATCAATTAATAGGAAAACACGTGTATAATTGTTTTTCATTTACACGTTGTGACAAGTACTTAAACAACAACAAAGTTGTTAGCATCTGGTTTTTTTTATTCAATACATATTATAAGTAATAATAATAATTATTATTAATTATCATATCTGCGTCACTTAATATTTGAACGCAATAAACTAAAAAAAAAACTATTAACTAGATGACTGAATGACTTGAATTTTTCGTCAATATTTGATGTAATTTCGTATAAAAATTCATATTATATTACATAATTATTATGGAAGTTGGAAAAAAAATTGACCTAATTTCAAAATTCTGGATACGGTCTATTTAGCTTATCTGTCAGATAAAAGGCTATTGTGTGAAAATGTAAAAAAAAATAGTGACTTTATCAGCCGGCCATGATACTGACCCTTAAATATTATATTCTCTCAAGGTAATAATTTTGAGGTATGCAATTCGGGAAATACTGAAATATGATTTATTTCGAGTCGCTGGACAACCTGACTGGTTGTCCAGCGACTCGTCGACAGGAGGACCGTTGATATTTATATGCTCAATAATTAATATTTATGAATGCTTCTGCTATTGTTTTTGAGTTCGTTAATGTTTTATGAGATTATTTTTGTGCAGAACCTTAATTTGAATAAATCCCGAGTTTGTAGTAAAATAAGAAATTTTAGAGATATTCCATTGAAATCAGACTAGCCGTTTCGATGATGTTGAATAAAGGGCCAAACAGTTTCTTGGAAATAATTCTGTGTAATCATGCATTATGCTATAAGCTAGGTACATTATTTTGAAAGTACCATAATTACTATTACTATATTTTGTGGTAAGAGTTATTAATGTACTAAATATTTAGTACATACCTAATATTTACTCGTACTGATTTCATAGAACAATGAACTTTACAATCTGTGATGTTACGTGAACAAAGCGCAATATTTATTTAATAAGGTTGTCTATGCATGGAACGAGTTTGTTCTTTTTGGGTTATGATTTAGAAATGAACCCTTCAAGTTCATGACCTACGCATTACATGATCGATTTCACTGGTAAGTAGGTGATCCTTGTTAGAAATTTTAAAACATTTTCTTATTAAGCTTTTTAAAACGAAGGAAAATAAAAATATCTTATGTTTAGTTTTAAGATAAATCTACAGATACTTTTCCAAGTACCACAAATCATCTTTCTATTCTAGTCATTAAAGTCCTTTAAAGTCCGATCAACCGTGCTTACACATATAGACTACAAGCCGGTATAGGAAAAAAATATGGGTCATTTGAACCACCAGGTGACCTATCTAGAACGATAGAAGAGCATAAAATAATAAGATTCAGCACTATGCCGTCACTTGTAAGCTGTCCAACTGAGTGCAGATGAGAATTCGAAAGTACAGGTAGACTCGGTAAATTTTGGTCATATATTTTTGTACGGCATTCTTAACCACCGATAGATCCATTAAAAATAATAAGAAAACGCTCAGTGCCGTACAAAAATGGTGGTCCACAAAGTCGGAATTTTTATTTAATTTCCGAGAGTTACCGGGGTAAATTTGGTCATTTGACCATGTACGGCATTTGTGTCATACTATTTCAATACTGCTTTTAATCCATTATTCCGCAACGCCGTACAAAAATCATGGGGACAAGGGGAAAAAATCGAGAGTTGCAATTCCCTCTCTTTCCCCACTCCAGGGGGTCATTTGACAAAGTACGGCTTCGGTTCCAAAATATTATCTAGCACTCAAAAGTACTATTAAAAGCAATGCCGTCAAAAAATAATTGTTCTTTTAAATGTATACCAATAATCATCTTTCATCATTTCATCGTATTCTTGATAAAAGAGCTGTAAGGTCATTTGACCCTGTACGGGAACTTTTTTTTAACATGATATTGTAAAATTCAATTGTTGTATAGTATTGCCGTTCAAAAGAAACCGTTCTAAAAAAAGTTATAGAGAAATGCAAAAACTGAAATTTTGTAAAAGTTTAAACATCGTAGATTAATGAAATATAATAGTTTTCTACACTTTATTCGTTGTTTTAAATAGTATTAACATAGATAAATTAAGAAAAAACGATGCCGTACATTTTTGTGCAGACCACATCTTTTAGGCTGATGAAAGCGACGAAAGCTACAATTTTAAGGGTGCTTTATGGCCATCTGATACAGTACGGCATTAACATATTTTTACCCGACTACGGCAAAGCAAAAGGAGGGTTATGATTTTGACAGGCCATGTATGTATGTTCATCTATTCCCTCACTTCTAAACTACTTATCAGAATTCGACAAATGACATATCATTAGAAGCGTCTGAATTGTTCGCTGGATAACCAGCGACCAGCTAGCTAAAGGCTATATGGGGTTTCACAAAATCTAATGTGGCGCCCTCTAGCGGACAAAACATAAAAAGTAAAAAAATTAAGTTCAGATAAATATGCCGTGTTTGGTATCATTTGAAAGCGCTTTACTTGTATATTTTGAATATGTATATATTACTAGCATTTGCTTGTGACTTTACCTGTATTCATGGGCTGATTGCATATAATTCACATCTTTTCGTTCATAGCTTCTTTATTAGTTCATCAATTTAACGGAGTCCATTCCACCTGACTCCGACTTTCCAAGGTGATAATTAACCACCTCGAGCTCCTTAATATTAATGTTTATTTATATTTTATTATCAAAATATAAAGCAAAATTCACCTTACATTTCGTTATATGGATTTTTTCTTTTTCAGTTTTTTCCCCTTTGAACCAACGAAAATGTACGGCATATGAAAAAATATTATCTATGCATAAAATACTTTAAAAATAAATTTATTTCGTGTTGTGTCAAATGACCCCCTGGAGTGGGGAAAGAGAGGGGATTGCAACTCTCGATTTTTTCCCCTTGTCCCCATGATTTTTGTACGGCGTTGCGGAATAATGGATTAAAAACAGTATTGAAATAGTATGACACAGATGCCGAACATGGTCAAATGACCAAATTTACCCCGGTAACTCTCGGAAATTAAATAAAAATTCCGACTTTGTGGACCACCATTTTTGTACGGCACTGAGCGTTTTCTTATTATTTTTAATGGATCTATCGGTGGTTAAGAATGCCGTACAAAAATATGTGACCAAAATTTACCGAGTCTACCTGTACTTTCGAATTCTCATCTGCACTCAGTTGGACAGCTTACAAGTGACGGCATAGTGCTGAATCTTATTATTTTATGCTCTTCTATCGTTCTAGATAGGTCACCTGGTGGTTCAAATGACCCATATTTTTTTCCTATACCGGCTTGTAGTCTAATACAATTTATTTTATGTCGCAGCCTGATTCATTAGTAGCCTAGGCTCTTAATTAACTGCCGTTTACTCACCAATCCAAGAAGCCGTGCTTTCATCAGTGGGTATAGAGCTGCCGGAATCCTTGAGTTGCGGCAAAAGAATTGCTGAATAGCCAGATGTTAGACCTGATGTGAAGGTCAGTAAAATGGCTGCCATGGACGCGAGACTCTGCAACAATGATAATGTAGTTTGTAAATGAAATTAAATACTAAGTAAAGATTTATTCATCATTCATCTATCTATTAAATACTAATATAAAGATTTATTCATCATTGATGATATTTATTTTTTACAAGCGTGTGGAACTTTAGCTTGATATAGGTTTCGTTAGATTCGTCTTTGTTGTGAGATAGGTAATAATATCAATTTATACTATCAATTATTAATGTATTGGAATTTCACTTACATATAACTTAATCTTTTCATCAAATTTATTGGTGCATCAATTTGATTTAGGTAGAAATTTACCATTGCGTATTTTTATTTATTTTCTTTAAAGTTTAGAAGCAATATCTTATAAACTCTACAAATTATCGTAAAGCATAACCAATACTACTTCTCCATATATATATGTATAATAGTAACGTAATTTATCGTCAATTTATTGAACAAAGACAAAGGAACAATCTAGAAGATTACCAAAGTTCAAACATAGCGTGCCACCCAAGTGCCACCTCATTGAGATTATATCTTGCACAACGAACTGTTAGTTTGTGGTGTATTTGTGTTTTAAAAAAAAACACAAAATTAGTAAAAATTATTTATTTTCACAACACAACTTTTATACACACACAATATATATATTTCACTTTACGATTCACAATATAGAACTTAACGAATTCTATAATATAGAATAGGGATTCGTCCCCTGCACCCCGCGCGGTTACTGGTACTGGTGCTCCTCTCAGGCTAAGCCGGTGAAACCGTAGCTTAGGTGGTTATGCGACCATTAAGAGAGAAGCCCCTAAACTAAGAAATCAACGCGTTATATACATACAATATTGCTGATACCGCGATATAGGCCGGTGGGGTTTATAGCCCAAGTCAGCAATATTGGACAATGTAACACAATGTAACAACAATGTAACACCTCCCTCCTTTAAAACGGAACATCCTACAATAAAAGGATGTGAGTAGAAATAGTAAACAAGAAATAGTAAATAAGAGGAGGTAGGGTATTGAAATTGAAACAAAATAATCTCGAAAGATCTAAAGTACTGAAATTGAAATTAAAGCAAAATTGAAATAGTAAATATAAAAGAAAAATAAAATTTGAATAATGATGTGGGGATGCAGAGAAGAATACGTGACACAAAAAAAATAATCAAAATTTAATAAAATAATACAGAACAATAGTAATTTTATGATGTAGGAACTAGCATAATAATAAAAATAAAAACAACAATGTAGAATTGAAATAGCACAACATCTATATACAAGAATTGAAATGGCATAACATTAATTTACGATGTAGAAATTAAATCATTAATGTAAGATTTAGTAATAAAATTAAACAATTGAAATAAAACATTTTACAATTAAAACAATTTATGATTAAGAAATTAAAATAAGAATAACATTATTCTAGGATTTAGTAGTAAAAAATTGAAATAGTATAACATAAATTTACGATATAGAAATTGAATTAAGATAATATTAATCTAGGATTTAGTAATAAAATAAAAATAAATTGAAATAGTATAGCATCGACTTACGATTTAGAAATTGAATTAGGATAATAATAATCTAGGGTTTAGTAGTAAAATAAAATAAAAAATTTGAAATAGTAATAACACATCGATATTGGGTCTAGAAATAAGATTTAGAAATTAATATAAGCTAACATTTATATAAGAAATAGGAATAAAAATTAAGGCACATAAAAATAATATGAAACTGGATGTAACAAGATTTAGAATGGCAATACAATGATATTTAATTAAATTCTAAATTTCTCCTTATAGATCTAGGAGAAGAAGAGTCATCAGATACTTCATTCATTTCAAAATGTGTTGTTCTTGATCTGTGCTCTATGGCTGTTGTCGATCTTGTATGAACACGATTGAAGATTTGTACACAACAATTAGAATTTTGTCGACTTCGAGAAACAGCGATAAAGTTTATATGAAATGAATGAAAATACTGTTATTGATAATAAGGTAGTTATAATGCTAAAGTAATAGCCGTAACGAATGTGATACGGTTGGTTTTCTATCTTTGTTAATTCGTCGCTATTCTGATCTAATCTGTGAGAAACATATTGTAAAGAATCAAGATTGATGTGAGATAACTTTATATGAGTAAGATGAGGGATGCTGTTATTGATTCTAGTTTTGGAACAGCAATCATCTTCTATAATATTAAAAGTAGGAGTTTGTATATGAATTTTAAGTTCAAATTCACTAGAAGGCGTGAATTGTAATAATTTATGAAATGCTTTACAATTTTTAGGCACTTTAAGAATACCGGATCCAACTATATCATAATCGTTAATAATATCATCACAATTCATTGTTAACTTAGAAATATCTGATTGTACATATATCCATCTATTATTACTAATTTTCTGCCATATATCTATACTACCAAGAATTAATTTATAGTCACAATTAGTGGGGAGTTCATGAATGTACTCTGTAAGGATAGACACTTCACACGTGGGGTTAGAAACACTGGACTCAATATTACTGAGTTTACACACATAAGATTTGCTCGTTATCACTTTACACTCACTTAGATTGTCAAACGCAAAGTAAGTTAACTTGTCCGTGGTTATTGCCAAGTATTTAGCGTTAGGTTTTATCATTGCAAAAGAGTGCGGGTTATTGATGTCATGAGGAGTTGGTAGAGCGTAGACATGAAATAGATTGTACTCTGTAAGTGTAACTAAAGGAATCTTAACAACAAAAATAAGCTTACTGTCGCTCATAAATGAGGAAATGTCGGCAATATCAAGAAGGACGTGTATATTATTTAATGCGATAGGTACTGGAAAGTTGACATTAATTTTATTTAAGCTAGATGTTAATTCTTGAAAAAGTTGAACTGGACTTAAAATCGAAGGATGAACTACATTCAATTTGCCAAAAAGAATAGCATCAAGTAAGTTTCTAAGATTGGAATTTAAAATCATAAGGGAACTTTCGAGAGCACTAAACGTCATAGCGAGATGAGAATTGACTTGGAGTTTATTTGTATTCTCAGAAACTGATTCGAATATTTTGTTTAGCTTTTCCATATTTTCATTTAAAGTTAGTTCATTGTCATTGAGTCTGTGAATAGTTTGATTAAATGTGGAAATAGTAGAAGAGACGGTATGTATTCATCAAAGTTGCCAAGTGTCTTTGAATAGTCTTAGATGATGTCATGATTCCTGGCGCGATGGCCCTGGAAGAGAATTTTCATGAGCTAGTTTAATTTCGTCAACGTGAAATCTAGTATGTTTGCGATTGATAAGAATAGTAACGTTGTTGTTGTTATGAATTTTGACGATTCTGTACGGGCCTTTCCAGATGGGAGACAGTGCTTTACGTAACCTATGATGATGTTTGATATATACCATATCCCCGACATTATAAGACACTACTCGTGAATGCTTATCATAATACTGTTTCGATCTTTCTTTACTTCTAAGAATATTTTCACGAGCTAAGTTTCGAGATATAGAAAATTTATGCTTAAGTGTTTTAATATAGTCAGGATAAGTAAAGTCAGGTGAAATGTCATAAATTGAACTTGGAATATGAGGCTTGCAACCAAATAAAAGTTCGTGAGGAGTAAAGTTAGTGGATGAATGGACAGCGGAGTTATAAGATATTAGAGCGGTAGGAAGATATTTATGCCAGTCATCTTGATTTTCACTAACATATGATTTGAGATATTCTTTGAGAGTTGCATGACTCCGTTCGAGAGCACCATTAGTTTGCGGATGATACGGAGAAGAAAAGAGATGTTTAATCTTAAAAAGGGAAACAACATTTTTATAAACTTCAGCGATAAAATGGACACCTTGATCAGACAAAATCGTCTTAGGAATACCGAAATGAGAGATAAACTGAATAAGACATTGAGATGTTTGTTCTGCCGTAGAATTCTTTATAGGATACGCCATAGAATACTTAGTTAAATCGTCTTGAAAAGTGACAATGTAGCGATAATTCTCAGGACCAGATTCTGGTAATGGACCAACGATGTCAGTCGCAATTCTCTGAAGAGGCTCATGGGAAGTAGAAGTTATTTCCATGGGAGCACGATTAGTAGCACGTAACGCTTTGTTTTGTTGACATTGAGGGCAATTTCTAACATAAGACTCGATTTCGGATCTCATATTTTTCCAGTAATATAGTTCTTTCAATTTACTATACATGCGTGCAAAACCAGAATGTCCGCCTACAGGTGAGTCATGATTGTCTTTTAGGATAGTTGGGACTTCAGTAGGGGTAGGATAGATCATTTTGTTATGATAAATATTAATCTTAATTCCAGTTTGATTAAAAACGTAAATAATCATCTCATAAATTAATGGAAATCTTAGTTTGTCAAAAGGATTTGAGAAATCAGATATAGAAATTTCTTTTACATTAGGATGATATATAAATAATTGTTTACGTAATTCTTTTAAGACTAAAATATATATTTATAAGATGCAGATTCAAAATGATGGACTTTTGTAAAAAGATGGAAGTAAATCTTGTTATTAACTGTTGAAATTTTGATTTTATGCAGTTCCTTTTCTGATAGTATAAAGGACTGTTTGTCATCTAATAATTCTAAGATATCATTGCAATAAGGGTTTGAGTCATCTAGATCGATTGATGTTGGATAAGCTATAACTGAACAAGTTGTCTTTAAAAGATTTTCATTATGTTCAACAACTTCGGTATCACACATTGTGGGACTAGAACGGTTTCTAATAAAGGATTCATAGGATAGGTTGGTGATAAGTCTTGTACCGTCAGTGTCGTTGATATCGTTAATAGCGTTGATAGGAGGTCGAGATAAGGCATCAGCGTTGGAATTTACTCTACCAGGTTTGTAAATAATTTCGTAATCATATTCTTCTAACTTTAATCTCCAGCGCACCAGTTTACTGCTGGGATCTTTGCAATTAAAAAGCCAGACTAATGGGCGATGGTCGGTGACAATTTTAAATTTCCGACCGTAAAGATAGGGTCTGAAGGTTTTAACACCAAAAAGAATTCCTAACAGTTCTTTCTCAGTTGTACTGTAATTACCTTCGGCTTTATTAAGTGTTCTAGAGGCATACGCGATTGGGAGATCTTTACCAATATCACCTTGAGATAAGATTGCGCCTAATGCATAATTAGAAGCATCTGTGGTGAGTATAAAATCTTTAGAAAAATCAGGATATTGGAGAATGGGAGCATTAGTCAACATGGATTTAAGGGATTCAAATGCTTGAGTTTGGGATTGAGACCAATTGAATTCAACATCTTTTCGAAGTAAGGAAGTAAGTGGCTTTGTGATTTTGGAAAAGTCTTTAATAAACTTTCGATAATAGCCTACAAGGCCGAGAAAGGATTTTATATCTTTAGGATTTTTAGGAATAGGATATGAGATAACAGCTTTTACTTTATCGGGATTAGGAGATACACCTTTATCAGTAATAGTATGACCGAGATAAGCGACTTCACGACGAAGAAATTCGCACTTATCTGGTTGCAACTTTAGATTATGTTCTCTAAGTGCTTCGAATATGAGTCGGAGTTTGTGGATATGGGAAGACAGATCGTGGCTGTAAATTATGACGTCATCTAAATAAATAAAGCAGTGGAGACCTTGAAGACCTGATAGGACTTGGTTCATTAACCTTTGAAATGTAGCGGGAGCATTTTTCAAACCAAATGGCATTCTTGTGTATTCAAAATGACCATTGGGAACTGAAAAGGCTGTTTTTGCAGCGTCACTATCACTCATACATATCTGGTGGAATCCAGATGCTAAGTCCAGGGTACTGAAGTATTTGCTATGTCCTAATTGGTCAAGAATATCAGTTATATTAGGAATAGGATAGGCGTCACCGATTGTAATGTCATTGAGTTTCCTGTAATCAATTACGATGCGCCATTTCTTTTGGCCAGAAGCATCTTGCTTCTTAGGAACTACCCAGATGGGTGAAGACCAGGGAGAATTAGAAGGCCTAATGATTTTTTGATTAAGCATTTTGTTAATTTGATTATTAACTTCCTCTTTGTGGCATTCAGGGTATCTATATGTTTTTACATGAATGGGTTGAGAGCTAGTAGTTTTGATCTCATGCTTAAGAGTATTTGTACAAGTTAAAGCATCACCTTCAAGATGGAACAGATCAGAAAACTCGGTACACAGATCAAAAAGAACTCGAGTTTCTTCAGGATTAAGATGTGATGATCTTATTTGTTCGTGCACCCTATTTACTCTCTCTAAAGATGTTTCGGAAACCACATTCGTGTTTGAAATTTGGAATTGATCAAGTAAATCACATGGATTCAACTCAACTGAAATAGACTTAATTATTACGTCAGAGCTAGTAGTATTCAGGACAGACACATTAACGTGATTATTACTTTTAAGTGAAACTAGACAACCGGAGATGAAAATTCCATTCTGAATTTCGGTTTTTTCTACGAAACCAGTGGTTACTTTAGGATTTGTGACATTACACTCAATAATCATTTCGGATCGAGCCGGAACAGTGTATTCAGGTTTGGTAAAGTGGAGAGGAATTGAGAAATTATCTATCTTCAGGATATTGGTCTCATAATCGATCTTAGCATTTTTAGACTTAAGAAAATCATTGCCAATAATTCCATCAAAATTAATATCAATGGAATCAGGAATTAAATTAAAATCAGTGATAATAGAATGATCTGGGAATTTAAAATCGAATTTAATTTGACCAAGACTTTCAGTATACTCAGATTGTTTATCGATACCTTTGAATTTTATAATTTTAGGTATCAATTCAGGTTCATATTGCAAAGATGATTTTTTCAAAAGTGAAATAGCTGCACCAGAATCAACAAGAAGTACTAAAGCCTTGTCTGAGTATGAGGATTTAACATAAACATGAGGTAAGTGAATTTTACTATTATAATTAATTTCATAAATAGCTTCAAGAGATTCTGAATTAGTACTGTTCTGAGTTACTCTATTTGGAAAATTAGTAGTAGAATTGCAAGTTGTCTTAACTGATTTATTAGACCGATAACCTTTCGATATAAGAGGATTAGGAAATGTAGAATAGGTAGATTTAGTACGGGACTTTTTCGTGTTAAATGATTTAGGAGTTACATTTGACTTAGGAGATTGAATTGATATACGTGATTGAGTTGATTTACGAAATTGAGTAGATACACGAGATTGAGTCGATTTACGAGATATAGGAGATTGAGACGATTGAGTCGATATGGGAGATTGAGTCGATATAGTAGATTGAGGCGATTGAGCCGATATAGTAGATTGAGGCGATTGAGCCGATATAGTAGATTGAGACGATTGAGTCGATATAGTAGATTGAGACGATTGAGTCGATATAGTAGATTGAGGCGATTGAGCCGATATAGTAGGTTGAGACGATTGAGTCGATATAGTAGATTGAGACGATATAGTAGATTGAGACGATATAGGAGATTGAGTCGATATAGGAGATTGAGACGATTGAGCCGATATAGGAGATTGAGACGATATAGGAGATTGAGACGATATAGGAGATTGAGTCGATATAGGAGATTGAGTCGATATAGGAGATTGAGCCGATGTAGGAGATTGAGCCGATATAGTAGATTGAGCCGATATAGGAGATTGAGCCGTAAAATAAGATTTAGTATAAGATAAGTCATAAGTCACGTCGGTTTGAGTCGATGATTCCGTACGACGCGGAAACGGAATCCTTCTTAGTTTAAAAACGAGTCATTGCTATTATTACTATCTTCACAAATCTCATGAACTTTATGTTCAGAGTGATTTGGTTGAAATTGTCGCCGAGAATTGTTATACTGGCGCTTACGACATTCCGTAATATTATGGCCTGCATGCTTACAATATCTACAAATTTGAGAATTAGAAAATGGTGCAGTAGTATTTGAGCTAGTATTTGCATTGTTGAGTCACCAATGTAGGGGCTTGTTATGTGCGGGTGTAATAAAAGATGAATAACTACGCAAAGGTTATATTTCGTTAACTACATATATTTATTCGTATGTAATTAATATTCGACCTAATGCGACCCACCCGCGTCCCGACAAGCCCGTGACTGTTCATGCATAGCGCACGAACTGTTTATATACGAGTTACCGTGTGAACCGATGGTGTGAACTTTCTTAGTAGGTACTACACTTGAAATTCGGTAACTCGTAAATTGGCTTGTCGTCGCTACATCATTCCCCCCTTAAAATAAAAAGAGTATACAAGTAAAAAATCTTACAATAAAATTAAACAATAAACAGATGGGTGTATATAAATGTCGCTGTATAAGGTTACAAAATGTTTACAATATAAAGTATAAAAAATGTTCACAATATAAATCAATCAATACGTATCGTATGCAAGTGGTTAACAGTTAACACCTAATTTCGTTAAACTATTTATGTTATTACAAAAACTTGGTTGGTTCTTCTAAGTGGCGTGCGATAATTGTTACACGTCATCTAACACCTAGTAACATTAACATTTCAAATCTCAATACGTTCTTTACACTTGTATCGTTTAATATTACAAAGGCTATTACTATACATTCATAAGCCATAAATCAAAAGTAGGTACTTAAATTTCTAATTAGTAAACATTTCAATCAAAACTCAACACAAACATAAATTTGAAATACCATACTTAAAACGTTAAACAATGAACTCGTTTCAAAATTACTTAAGTTCTATTATTTATTAAATACGATGTGTTGATTACTTAGTATTTATTATACATTTCTATGAAGTCTTATGAATACTTATAATCATCGTAATTCTAATAAATTTAAAATAGTTGAAACAATTACAAATACAATACTATTACCTAAATCGTACCGGTAATCGTATAGCTCTTCCACTACGCGTGGTATGTGTATTAGGCAATTCGCTACTTGGAATTTGTAACGGAACCTTAGTATCTGCCCCATATGTCGTATCACTATCATCACATCATTCAAATAATATGCAGGTTTTAGACGGTCTACTGATATTCTAACTTTCCTGCCAGTCATTTGAATGTAATATACCTTTTCCTCTCGACTCAACACACGATAAGGACCGTCGTATGTTGGTTATAAAGGCTTACGTAATGCGTCGTTTCTTACAAAAACATAATCGCACTTTTCTAAATCGGGGTGAATAAATATGTTCCGTCTTTCATTCTGCCTAATAGCTACTGACTGATATTTCCTAATAGAGTCTCGTAATTTACTTACATACTCAAGACTGCTATCTATTTCAAAACTCGACTTTTTATCGTAATAATCACCTGGTAATCGTAAGGTTGTTCCGTACGTAATTTCTGCTGCGCTTATGCCGGTATCACTTCTTACTGCTGTTCTAAGTCCTAGCAACACAGTTGGTAATTCCGTAACCCAAGATGATGATATATTGCATAAACGAGCCGTTAATGCCGCTTTAAGCGACCTATGCCAACGCTCTACCGCCCCGTTACTCTGTGGGTGGTAAGGTGTCGTACGTAACTTATTAATACCTAATAACTTCATTAGTGTAGCAAATAATTGACTTTCGAATTGGCGTCCTTGATCGCTTGATAGCTTTTCGGACAACCAAAACGAGAGATCCATCCTTCATATATTACACGCGAAACCGTTTCAGCAGTTATATCTCTCGTAGGAAAACATTCTGGCCATCGCGTCCCCCTGTCACTATGGTTAGGCAATACGTCCTAAAACCTTCGGGTGAAGTGGGTAAAGGTCCAATTAAATCAACATGAATATGTTCAAACCTATCGCACTGCAGAAACGATCCTAAACCTGACATTGTATGTCGATTAACCTTCGATCGTTGACATTCAATGCATGTTTTAACTTTTAACCCATTGGCCAACGTGACGAATCATATTTGGCCAATAAAAACGATTTTGAATCAATTTGCGTGTAGTCCTTATTCCGGGATGACATAAATTATGTACACTATCAAAAGCAATACGTCGAAATTTATCAGTCAAATAATATATACATGAGTATCCGATGCGTCCGTCATAAGTGCGAGCGATGCATCGGCCCTAGGGTGCTAAAAAATCTGCACTTTATAAACCAAAACATAGTTTGAGTTACCTCGGCGATAAAAAATAATGACCATTTATACGGTCGCCGTAAACTAATATATAAAGTCATTAACTTACTACCAAATGTCTTAATTACACTACCGTTTGCCGCGTATGGCTTATAATCACTACACAGTACACTCACTCGCGGATCGGTTATTTTTCGACACTGGTAAAATTATTAAAAGTCGGCTCTCCTGCTGCTTCTGCCACGCACAACAAGGTTGAATAAACTTGCTGGCGTTATGCTTAAAGCAGTAATGAAAAAACATAACCAATTTGGTTTTCTCTGTTTTGAGCTTCCTGCACGATTGCGACTTTGCGATGCGGAACGATGCGTGCTATTTCCATACTTTCGACTGCTAAACGATTTGCCTCTCGAGCCTGCACATTCCAGCTGGTTTATCCGCTGCTTTAGTTGTGCTAACTGCTCGAGGTTTAACGGTACCGACGAAACTGCTCTAACTGGAACTGCCGGATTCATTTTTAATTGTTAACAAACGATATCTATGCAATTCACTATAATAATGTTCACTTTTCGTCGGGAGTCACCAATGTAGGGTCTTGTTATGTGCGGGTGTAATAAAAAGATGGATAACTACGCAAAGGTTATATTTCGTTAACTACATAAATATATTCGTATGTAATTAATATTCGACCTAATGCGACCCACCCGCGTCCCGACAAGCCCGTGACTGTTCATGCATAGCGCACGAACTGTTTATATACGAGTTACCGTGTGAACCGATGGTGTGAACTTTCTTAGTAGGTACTACACTTGAAATTCGGTAACTCGTAAATTGGCTTGTCGTCGCTACAGCATCATGCGAAACAGTGTGAATATTACGTCGACGATTGAGGAAACAGGACCTTTCTGAGTGACCTAGTTTCCCACAAGAACTACATTTGGGCCTCTGTTCAATAGTCTTTGATGACTGAACGTAGTTGTACAATTTTTCTTCTTGCACCGCGAGATTTATAGCATCGCATAATGTCGTAGGGTTACGACATCGAACAATTGTGGAAATATAGGACGGCAACCCTAACAAAAAGGTATGTAAAGCAAGGTCTTCCGTGCTAGCTATGCGCCCTTTTAATTCGTCTGGATTTTTAGTTGAATGCGCGATATCAGTCTGTAGTCGAGTAAGGAATGTCTCCAGTCGTAAGCTATATTGCGAAACAGTTTCAGTTTGTTTTTGTTTGCAATTCTGAAGGTCTAACAAAAGGTGATCTCTGTGTTTAGTCTCACCGAAAGTGGCCTTTAAAAATAATTTTAAGTCCTGCCAACTATCAAAAATTTTCAGTGAACACGCTAATTCAGCTTTTCCCTCTAACTGTGATATAATAAAACGATATAGTATGTCTTTCTGCCTACTGGATGCAAGGCTTATTGCGCTCTCGCAATTCTTAATAAACGACGATAATTTTTGTCTATCGCCGTCGAAAGGTTTTATAAATTTAAGTAAGACATTAAGAGGAATATTTTCGGTTTCAGACATAACGGAACACTCAGACTTAATCTCGTTTTTGGACATCTTTTACAATGATAAAATATATTATAACGTAATAAAATAAATGGCAATAAAAAGTAACGAAACACTCACAGGAATGCGGCGATGACGACACGCAGCGACATATGACACCCTATTGTGTATTGTGTCGGTGGCGCGATGTATTCTTGTTACCGGGCTTCGTAATACACCGGTATAATAGCCTTTATGACTCGATGGCGAGCTATGAGGCTTGATGATGGTTGGCTGGCTAGCTGGCTGGCTAGCTGGCTAGCTGGCTGGTTGGCTGGCTGGCTGGCTCGGTGGCTGGCTGGCTGACTCGGTGCCTGATAGTGAATCAGACACAGTGGAGTCCTGGCAGCGACGGCAGCAGCTGGTAGCGGCGGAGGTACAGGTGCCGGGCAGTGAACCCTCGGCACAGGGAGAATCCTTCTTCAATTGGCAGCGGGCGGTACTAGTACCCTCGTGAAGGGCGTCGTAGTGGGCCCACCGTGTGAATCAGGTCGACCTTGTCAGGGATGGGCGACCAAGGGATGAAAAAATCCCCTTTACTTCTGACACCAATGTTAGTTTGTGGTGTATTTGTGTTTTAAAAAAAAACACAAAATTAGTAAAAATTATTTATTTTCACAACACAACTTTTATACACACACAATATATATATTTCACTTTACGATTCACAATATAGAACTTAACGAATTCTATAATATAGAATAGGGATTCGTCCCCTGCACCCCGCGCGGTTACTGGTACTGGTGCTCCTCTCAGGCTAAGCCGGTGAAACCGTAGCTTAGGTGGTTATGCGACCATTAAGAGAGAAGCCCCTAAACTAAGAAATCAACGCGTTATATACATACAATATTGCTGATACCGCGATATAGGCCGGTGGGGTTTATAGCCCAAGTCAGCAATATTGGACAATGTAACACAATGTAACAACAATGTAACAGAACGTCAATATACTATATTGTGTCCTTTGTGTACTATGTAAATGTTACGAAACGCTAGGAAAACCTAGCATACTTATTGTACACTAGGAGGAACCTACGGCTTTGCTCATAGTTTTTAAGAAGTAGAATTTGGGCTAATCAAGATTATATCAAATATTTCAAATGCTCAAATTGATTCGTGAATCTTCAAAAACACAATATCCTACTAATATTATAAATGCGAAAGTTTGTGAGGATGGATGGATGTTTGTAACTTTTTCACGCAAATACTACTGAACCGATTACAAGGAAAATTGGTATGTAGGTAACTGAAGACCCAGAATAAGACTAACTTTTCATCCCGGAAATCCCACAGGAACGGGAACTATGCTTGTGAAAACGCAGGCGCAGCCACGGACGGAAATCTAGTTTAATATAAATAGGTACATTACCTTCACTCAAAACTATTATATACCTACTTCATAGCGATTTATTCATAGTAAAAAATCAAGCATCAAGACACATAATTCATTAATCATTAATAAATAATTAATAGGTACATCAAATTACATTATTTTTAGGAATGCTATCTAGATCTAGGACATCGGACTTTAACCTAGATTGAGATACTCTGAATACATTCCTAATAAATACCTTCCCTTTTACAATCTATTGAATTATTCATACTGTTAATTCAATTGTTATTTAATTAGGTATTTTCTCACAAAAAAATATTTATTAATTCATCATTCATTTTGTTGGTAATAAATTGTTCGCAGAAATTCTTCAATATTATTAAATCTTCTATAATAATAGTTTTTATATCTAATCATTATCAGATCGATACAAAGACAAATAATAATTATTATCCAATAAATTGTTCCTTGATCCAATAAATAATTATTGTACTTAAATGAGGTATTAACAATGTAATTTTAATTTCAAGATAAAATATAAATTATCAAAGAATTCATTCATAGACCGGACTCTCAGTGGAGTTTCGTTTGCAAAAATAGCGGACCTAAATCTGACTTCTGATATATATTGTATAGATCCCAGACATCCTATACACAGATGTTGCCAACCAGTTTTGTGGTCCCCCTCTCCCCACCCCGGTAATTAAATATGGCATACAAAGAAAAAAATAAAAATTTCCAAAACATGCCGTGTGGGGTATCAAATGAAAGAGCTTTTTGAGTAGATCACGAATATATAGCATACTATAACATTTCTTACACTTTCTCTAAGATTTTTTAGAAAATTTACGAAAATGCTCCATTTTTGAGTTAACTTTAAACCACTATAGATTGAAAACTCATGAATATATTTTTTAAATTATTATTTTAAATAATTAACAATAGTCCATTGTTTACGATTCAATAGTTCGTACAGTGAAATAGTTGCATGGGGGAGTGGGGGGAGCATTCAAAGATGGCGAGTATATTTTCAAGTTTATGCCAGAAATAAAGGCCTAATACAAAAATATCGGTGTCAGGGCTTACATCACATTAATCATAATGAACATTCTTGAATCAGCCTCTGTGTGATTAGATTTCAAATCGGTAACTTCAGTGAAAGTTGCGCCTTGTAATTTAAAACATTTTGTGGGGTCATCAAATCCACCACATACATATAGCTCACTTATATTATATTACGAACTATTGAATCGTAAACAATGGACTATTGTTAATTATTTAAAATAATAATTTAAAAAATATATTCATGAGTTTTCAATCTATAGTGGTTTAAAGTTAACTCAAAAATGGAGCATTTTCGTAAATTTTCTAAAAAATCTTAGAGAAAGTGTAAGAAATGTTATAGTATGCTATATATTCGTGATCTACTCAATAAGCTCTTTCATTTGATACCCCACACGGCATGTTTTGGAAATTTTTATTTTTTTCTTTGTATGCCATATTTAATTACCGGGGTGGGGGGAGGGGGACCACAAAACTGGTTGGCAACATCTGTCTATAGGATGTCTGGGATCTATACAATATATATCAGAAGTCAGATTTAGGTACGCTATTTTTGCAAACGAACATCTCCTTGGAGCCTGCTCTATCATGTATTGTTTAAATTATTATCGCAAAAAACAATAACCCTTCTACGTCATATTGTGAAGTTACTAAAATATCATTTCATTTTCTTTGCATCAAAAATTCATAATATCCTTTATTAAAAAAAAAATGGCACGCGCGATATTTCTCTTTCAATTGAGACGAATTTAATTCTTATAATTTCATTGAATTATATTTCCCACATAGTATAAAACAAAGTCGCTTTCTCTGTCCCTATGTCCCTATGTATGCTTAAATCTTTAAAACTACGCAACGGATTTTGATGCGGTTTTTTTTAATAGATAGATCATAGAGTGATTCAAGAGGAAGGTTTTAGTATATAATTTATTATGTTTTAGACAAAGCGGGCGAAGCCGCGGGCGGAAAGCTAGTTTCAATATTATGCACGTTTTAATTTCGTTTAACACGTGCATAATATTTATACATAAGATTGTTTTACATAAGATAAATTAATACACTATCTTGTATCGGAAATGAGTTACAATAGTAGGTATAATTATATTACAATATATTAAAACAGCTGTTCTTCTTTCGTACGTAAAATAATCGTAAAGTTCAAGGTAGTTAAGAGTTCACTGATATTAATTTTATGTAAAATCATCATAAAAAGTATCTTTTTGAGTAAACTCGTTATGATATGATTGATAATGATAAATAGGCATAAATAAAGATAAGCATTTTTTTGAAATTCATAAAGAAAATTACGATATATAATATAATATTATAAGAAAATTTTAACTGAAAAGGAAGAATTTAATTGAAAATCTCGAACTCTAAAAGTATGAAGTGACCTATGTACCGGTTAAAGAGAAAAACCTGTTCAAAATTTTAAAAATTCTTTCAAATATTTGTAGTAAGTATTGAGCGTGGAATAATCGACCCGCCCCGGCTTCGCACGGGTGCAATGGCGGCCGGCCGGTACCGCCGCAAACGCTACGTCCCGCAATTTTTAAAACTGTAATATCTTCGAAAATATTCACTTAAATCATACGGTGTAAAGGGCCATATAGATCTATATTAAATTAACAATATGTATTCAAGGTATTTAATTGGTTAAGGATTAATGCTGTATTGGTTAAAATCGCTTCGAAAATTAACCATTATTTGTCGTAAAAAGTAAATGACAAAAAAAAGTTATTGTGGGTTATCCATAAGAGATAGACATATACCATCATGGACTTTTCTGTAGACCTTTTCAATGTGTACAATACTTAGTACATTATTTTGATAAAACTCGTAGGATTCAGCCTGCGTTTGCAATGTAAGCGGAAAAAATGTAATTATTTACGACATCACATTAGAAACCTCAAAAATAACAGTACTTCTCCACTATTTAATGGATGTTATTATACATATAAACCTTTCTCTTGAATCACTCTATCTATTAAAAAAAACCGCATCAAAATCCGTTGCGTAGTTTTAAAGATTTAAGCATACAAAGGGACATAGGGAAATAGGGACAGAAAAAGCGACTTTGTTTTATATTATGTAGTGATAATGCGTCCGATAACAAATTTCAGTAAATCCGTTTGTTTTTGTCTTCCCAAATAATTTCCCAAAATATAAGATTATTATTACAAGGTATGAAGTATATCATGAAAAGGTATATTAAATAGATAAATTCTTACCTGTTTCCATATTGGAGAGAATCTAGCTACAGTCTTTGAATCAGGCAATAGCATTTCGTCCTTAATATTGTTACTATGCAGGGAAAGTCCGGAGTGCATTATATTCTGAACATAATTAGATTTTTCCTTTTCATTCTTTTTCTCTGTGTGCTTCTGTGTGTTTGTGTCTGTGTTTGATATGTTTGTGTCTGTGTTAGTCTCTATATTTGTGTCTTCTTCGGCTTTTGTATCTTCAGCTATAGGTTCCTTGGTCTCGTTTCTGTCTTCTCCCATTCTTATCTGTAAAGAGAGAAATAGTTTCAATTATTTTACATAAATAAGTATCATTAGGAAAAAATTGTGTTTGTTTGTTATGATTTATTAAAAACCTACGCGATCGGTCTTAAATATAGTTTAACCATTATTTTTTAATATGAAAAAATGTACATATGTTGCCGTTTATAGCAAAGATACCCAAACTAAAATTAGATTTTTAAAGTGCTTATATAGGTACATAAAAACCGACCTACAAGTAATATGTGAATTTGCCAGCAAACTATGACAAATAAGGGGTGGTAACCGTAATAATTATAGTAACTGATACACATGATGAAGATATAAAATTATATAATAACATGCATGTTTATAAGCGTTGTCTGGTTACAAATTTATATTTATTATTTATATTATTTTCCATATTTCTTTCAAATTAAAATAAATCCCTTCTTAATGGTTAGTAACACTTAGTAACCTAATAGTTGCATAGTAAAATAATTGTCTAACCTTGCCTAGTTAACCTTAAGAATATCTAATAATAATTATTGTGCATTGTTTTTAAATTTACTACATAATGAATCGGAACGTTACAGAAATAATAAAATATATAATAATTTTGATGAATGCATAGTATAAAACAAAGTTGCTTTCTCTATCCCTATGTACCTATGTATGCTTAAATCTTTAAAACTAGGTAGGTACGCAACAGATATGGATACGGTTAAAAGAATATGATGTAAATATATGCACACTGAATAAAATGTTGTCCAACCACATTTTTACTATGTCTGGACTGCGACAGTATTATTAAATAGTTATTTTTAGACATAATTATAATTTGTCTGAAATGTTACGGGTTTTCCCAATTTGATAAGAATTTGCAACGAAAGTCGACTGAAGGTCGTGTGTAATAAATTACTAGTTCGTAATATTCAAATTTTATTTATGTAACACTTTAATATGTCATAACTATATCTACAGTAGTGTTTCGGGTTTCACTAGATAGAAATTATAAACATTGATACTTATTTACAGAGAATTTTCAATTTAAAACAATATTTCCAAACGAAGTACCTATCTAGTAAGCATTAATTTGCGAAGAATATTGTTAGTAAAATGGTTAAAAATTGAGGAAAATGTTCCTATATGTAGTTGAGCTATAACATCTATCTATATGATTCTTCAGGTATTTAATAGGGCGGGCGGTTTTCTTATTTGCTAAACTAGTTACATATTTTATTAAAATATCTGAATACACAGACTAATAAAGTAAATAACACAGAAATTATTTCTTGATATACAAGTTTTAACCTAGGTCAGAAGTCAAGGTTCTCTATCTAAATACTACGATCACTATTTACACATTATTAAGTACTAGCTGTGCCCCGCGGTTTAACCGCAGTGCTCCGCTCCAGTTGGTCTTAGCGTGATGATATATTTATAGCCAGCCTTCGTCGATAAATGGGCTATCTAACACCGAAAGAATTTTTCAAATCGGAATAGTAGTTCCTGAGATTAGCGCGTTCAAACAAACAAGCAAACTTTTCAGCTTTTAAGTAAGTAATAGATTTGTCTTATTAAAGCATACCTTATAACGTGTCGATTATGCTAGATCAAAACAAACACAAATTTTCACAATTTTTTTTTCTATTTTTCGTAAGTTTCTTAGCACCGGGGTAACGATTTTGATCTTACAATAATACTAAATTGAAAGGAGTTGTGAGCCTCGGATACCGCGTAATACACACTTTTACTTTTAAACCGGTTTCCAATTTGGGCAACATTTATACAATAATTTCGTACGAGTTAAGGTCTTGATTTTGACGGTCATAATTATGGTCATAATTTATTAATAAGATCAAGAGTTATGGCAGATCAATGAAGGTTTGGATGTTCGCGAACTGCGAAGGTGTCTATAGCGGACGGCTGACAGCTACATTGCATTATTTGACTGTAAAAGAAACCGCGGTGAATGTTGTCTTTTTCCTTATCAAAATTGAATGAATTATAGAAAAAATAGCAATGTAAATACATAGTAGAAAGACAGTTCTTTGGCATCTTACTATAATATATAATTATGATGTTACATATGTAATTTGTAAAATTAAATTGTAAAACTGACATGATTAAAAATTGCAACTATGGAGTTTCTTGCCGATTCTTCTCCGTAGATACTGCTTTGCGAATCGGTGGTAAATGTTAAAAATATGTACCTAATGACGTTACAAAAGTGCTTCTAGAAGAAGTCTAATTAAATAAATAAATGTTTGAGTTTGAGTTTGAGTTTGAAAGGATTAAGAAATAACTATTAAGATAAAACGAAGCATTATAATTTATATGAATGTTGCGTATGTTTTGTACCCGACTGTGCAAGAAGGAGTATAATGTTTCTTGAGAGTAGTTATGTGTCATTAATAACGCAAGAATATTTTTGCTCGTTCTAGACAGGGGTGTTGAAACATTTGTTCGTAGGTTACGAGTGTGTAATTTTAACTTGTCATCGTGATTAATTCAAAATATGTCTTTGTGTGTCTTATCAATTATATACTCTGTGCCATCACAATAACCGCATTCAATTTAAAGGTTTTCATAGAATTTTAAATAATTTTTTTTCCAATACTATTTATTTATTGCCAACCAGCACTTGGCCAGCGTGGTGGATTTTAGCCAGTACCCTCATAGGACGACCGTGTCCCAGCAGTGGGTACGTATGTGAGCTGATGATAATGATGATCATCAGCACATAGATATATTATGTTCCCACAGATGTCACATGTCGTTGAACTTTTTGATTCTTCGACAGTCGGTATCCTTCGGTTCCTTCACCGTTCGAGAAGTTAACAACATGCTTATATAAATTAAAGAATCAATTTATTTAATGCACGCTCGCACGGTCTCGAACACAGGTCTCGAACCTCGGCTTATTGATTTGAAGTCCGAGGTTGTTACCACTGAGCCACCATAGCATGCCTCCATGCATGGACTGATGTTGATAAGCTTCTAATTGCAATTTTACATATATAGGTTACATAAATCATTAATTTAATTGTTAATTGATCTTTTAAATGCAGACAATAAGATTGACGGAAAAACAACAGCAATTACTGGCACAATTCATTCAAACAAAATGAGTCATCTCATGCGTATTGTTTGTTCATTTATAAACGCGTAATAAATATTTGTAATAATCTTTATTAATTATTAATTTATTATCTATAGGTATACTGGAAGATTCCCTAAATATTTTACCTAGTTTTCTACAATAAGTTCCTTACTAATAAAATTTGTAAAAGAACATCTTATTCCCTTGTAAAAATCCTTTACTACCTACACGGACGAAGCTGCGGGTAGAAAGCTAGTATGAACAGTTTTATCAGGAGTTATGTCTTAATGTGGACAAGACGGTGTACGTAAGTGACAATCATATTGTGATATTTAACCTTAAAAAATTAACATACATACAAAAAGCTTTCGCTCTTACATAATAGTGTGGGAATTTAGTTAAATTGTTATCAATTTAAAACTATATCTTTTAACCGATATTTATGAGGAGGTTAATAACCGGCTTCTTGTCACTATGGTAAAATATAAGAGCCTTGAATCAAAGAGTCCTGGGTTCAAAGTCCGGAGTCTAACAATTTAAATTAACAGTTTATCGAAGGCTGCTTAGGGTAAAGTTAATACAAAACGTCAAGTTTTGTTAATAATTTTTGAAAATAAATACCTTATATTATATGTACAGTAGAATATCAATATCTAACGCGTTTGAGTATTTCCATGCCACTTTTTTTTTAATTTTTAAAAATCAAAATAAAAATAAATTCTCGTTGTCGTCTAATAATTATACCGATTAAAATAGGTTCCCGTGACGCTCGAGTAAATCCACATATTTTAGGATCGTGGGCTCCCCTACTATAAGTATTAAATATGTCAGTCATAGGTATTATAATAACACAAATAGTGTATGTATTAAGACAGTATTTATCTAATAACCTCTTTAGATATGAATTATATCGTATGGAACAGGAAATTATAATTTATTACAATTATTCAATCAATATATACTGATTGTTGTTTGGTAACTATTTATTATAATAATTACATATTTTATAGCGCTTGTTAAGTTTTCTTATTGACAAATTATATTAGTTTATTAAGCAAGTGTTAATCGAAATAGATTCGGTTTTTTAAAGATTGAGTTTTTGTTAGTTTTTATATCTTAAAAACCTGTATACTTATAATGGTTACTGGCTTTTAGATTTGTTATACAATTTGTACTTCTTATAAATAAGTATCTACAGTTCACATACAATGATATTTTATGTATAGATACGTTATATACTCACAATATATCCAAAAAAAAAATGCTTCATATGCAGTGTCAGGCACACACAAATACAAGTTTCATTTTACTTAATTTATTACATTGACAGACTGTATAAGAGAGATGGCTCTAATAAAATAATACAAACAAAAAAGACAAAGATAGTTTGTCACTTCCGCGCAGGTGTAAGCAAAAGTCATAAGAATTCACCAATTAAATATAAATAAACAAATAGTTGCCATGGTAATTGGCATAGACTAACGACACAGAAGGTTCAATGTTATAGATGTTACGTTTCCTGCACAAGTAAACAAATGTGACAATTTCATTTACTATTTAATTATTATTATGATGTTGTATTAAAATGAAAAAAAAAACTTTTTTGGAGATATAACTGTATTAAGTATTTATTACTAGCTGTGGTGTTCGTTTTCGGTCATCATCATTTCACCCGATAAACACCCACTGCTGAGCATAGTCCTTATAGAACTCCATATGGACCGATCTTACGCTATTCGTTTAAAGGCAGTTCCCGAAACCCGTACAAGGTCATCACTCCAACTTGTAGGATATAATAATAGTGGTGCCTAGATGAAAAAAAAAGGATGAAATAAAAGAAAGATGAAGTATAAGCCTTTTTTATCTAAAACACAAATAAAATTTATGTTCAATAGCTATTTACAGAAAAGCAAATAGCATTTTTCGTCAGTAGCGATAATCTTTTCTTTAACCCATTGAGCCCCGAACGGCCCGATCGGTCCACGACACAATAGATTTTCTATTGTGTCTGTGATTCCGGGGCCTGAGTTATTAATGTATACGTAGGTATATTCAACATCATTTTTGCAAACAAACATTTTTGCCATCACGATTTAATTGTATATAATAAATAGATATATTTATTTGTTAATTACATGCACTGTGTGGATTTAAATATAAAAATAATCAAGTATTTACCCAAATCGAGATTAATAAAATAACCGTTCTATTTTCAATAATCGTATCTACATGATAATCTTTGAACACAGTGTACGCTAGCTTTGTCACACTAGTGATTGAAGCAATGTTTTATCCCTTTCATTATTTCAATACAAGTGTCAAGCAAGTGTCATTCATAAAGAATTGTAAATTGTTATTTTTACTCTTAAACTGTAATAATTGAATATATTTTCCTGTGATATGATATTCCTTTATCTTTCTTTATTTTTTGCACGAATACGTGCACTTTCTGAACACACAGGAAGGCATTATCGACAACTTTAATGTACCTATCGGCACGTCATGCGCTCACTGGGACCGGTCACAATCTGACTGATTTTTGACTGATTGCATTGGTCCCAAATAGGACCAATTCACGGAATCAGTTTTGGTGCGTTGATGACATATCTACCTCTTGTTTCTATATATAATATCATTGTTCACATATTTATATATTTATGCTACATGGATTTGTTGTCCAGTAACTATAAATAATATCAAGTCTTAGTTAAACTATGATCAAAGTTAATTGTCTCTACTTTAGATCATTTGCAAACAGGCGCGGTCCCAGCCTGATATTTTGGGGGGGGTCACGCGGCTGGAAAGGTATGCAACCTCCCCCCCCAATCGTACTCACTAAATATCGTATTCAATAGAAGTGATAAGCAAAAACTTGAGAAAATTTCTATACGTTTTTTTACTTATTTTTAAATTTACAAAGAAAAACTGGCCAAGTGCGAGTCGGAAGCCGTTAGCTGCAAATTTTCGCAAATTTCGACATTTGCAAGGGATTAAAAACAGGTTTAAACGGAACTTTAGATGTGCGAATGACTCCGATTCGCAATAAGCCAGTTTTTTTTGTATATTGTACAGTATAAGAATTTTTTTCTATTTTATCGAGTACGATTTTGGGGGGGTCATGTCCCCCATGACCACCCCCCTGGGACCGCGTCTGTTTGCAAACTACTAATAGTTAATACATACTGTTACTAGTTGCATTACGTGGTCCTTCGAGTCTCCACACAAAAATCATCCTTACTCCACAGCATTAGAGTCTTTTTTCAATACGTTAAACGTTTTGAACTCTTCAATATCCAGTAAAGGTAAAGACGACCCTATATTTAAGTTAGCTAAGAAATACGTAAAGTTAATTATTATTGAACCGGTCAGGAATGTGGCTCGTGGTTTTTGTTTTAAGAGAAGATCTATAAATACTAAGGTTGTGTGTCGTGAAGGCAGTTTCTGTTATATAATTATTGGTGTGGAAATAGAATGGCATTTTCTATCTTTTTGTTGTTGAAGTTACGTTTTATTATCAACCTGTTTTCAGATCTAGTGGATTGTTGTAAAAAGTAGAGTTGGACGATCTGAGAGAGATGTTTTAAAGATAAGTTTGTGCTTCTAAAGTCGTAACATAAATGATTCTCATAATATACAGTCCTGTATTTAATAGTTCTTCTATTAAATACATTATTCGAATATTTTAAATTCAGTAACTATGAAGTGAATAAACTATATGAATAATAGTGGTCTGCACCGGCATCGCCCGTGGTACATGCTTACGTTTTCTTTCTATAAAAACCATCCTCATACTCCATCATCCTCATACAAAAAATAATTAACGACGTCGGTTCAGCCGTTTTCAAGTTATGCACTTACCAACACATATAGATTTGTTATTGTTGTCTGAGTGTCTTAGATATAAATTATTTTAATACCATAGTTAGGTTTATGACTACTACACGTGTAACCTTATTCTGGAGAAGGCACGATTCTTAACATAACATATTTAGTATTTGAACATTAGTATATGTTAACATATTATAGCAATGTTAATGGTTATAGCATTACCTATGCTATAACCATTATCGTTTGATACAAAAAGGAGATTAAAATCTCTTTTAAATACTAAGTTCTACAAAAACAGGAGATTATTTTTAAACGTCTTTAAGAGCGCTTGTTCAATTTAACGCAAGTCAAAATCTACTCGATCTATCGTCACAGAATACATAATAGTAGCTAAACGCTACAGATAACAGAACGGACACTCTCCGCCTCCCGCCAAAATTAAACACTTACCTCACCCCGCACGATCAGTCTAAAAATGGTCCATATTTTTCTACAGGGACGATACGCAACGAAAATTGACAACATTAATCAAATTGACTTAAAGTAATTTTATTATTTTGGATTTGTGATTATCGTTTTTCGTAGAAAATGGTTAGATATTGTGCTGTTTACGGATGTATTTCATCAGAAAAACGCGAATTTTTTTTACGCTAGTCAAAAATGTGCCAACCATAAAGCGTTAACACACACATTTGCAGTCTCTACAGTGTGACTGTCAAAACGATAATTTTGTATGGAGTGTCCGGGGTGTGCTATCGTAGCTTGCGCTATCCTTTTACTATGAACAGCAAAGGTCAACAGGGGTCAAGGAGAGCGCCCAGCAACATGTCCTCTCTCTGGAAAGGCTCGCTGCCGACTGATTTGAATCGGGTTCGGGTCGAGCGCAGTGTTTTATAGTACTTTTCAAAAAAATTGTAGAAAAATAATAGAGATACCTTAGTTGATTTTTTAAATTTTATCTTATAAAGAAGACATTCTTTTATTGCAATATGTATAAATTATATTCAATTAAGTCAAATATCTTGGTGAAAAAAATCATTTTGTCGACTATAATTTCTAAAAAAATTCACATTGTTCGGATTTTAATTTCGTAAGTTAGGAGTCCAAAATAAAAATAAAAATATTTTAACTAACAACTTTAATAAGGATTTTTGCAGTTAGTTAAAAAAATTGTTTGTTAGATCTGTCAGCAATTTCAGATATTTTTAGCTTCGAAATTGACACTAAAAGTGAAATCAAGTAATCATCGGCTCGGTTATCTTGATGGTATTCACAAATACTGTATTAATTGAAAAAAACTCTTAACTAACAACATAGACAATAACATTTCCTAAAATTATTAGTAATTCATATGTTTGTAAGATAAGTGGTTGATGGACAATCTGGTTTGAAAAATCACATATTTGAGCCAAACAGCGCACGGACCGCGTACACGGTCTTAAGTACTAAGTAGTAGTAGTAAGTTTCTAAGTATATAATAAACTTGCAATTAAGTTTCATCATACCACAGATAAGAAAACAAAGCATGCGTCAGAGAGTCAAGAGGGAGGTTATCGTTTTACATTATTTCCAGGCAGCAGGGGTTGTTATACCGTTGATCTAAATCTATAAAGTAGGATTTTTTTTTGTATGGGATGAGCGGAAAAAACTACCGAATCGATTTGAAAATTATTTGGCTAGTAGCTAGAGTCTGGTCAGCCAAAGCTGAACCCAGTAAAAGGTGGCAAATTTAAAAAATATGAACCTGGTAACATCGGCTTAATTAGAAAAAAAAAAAAAATTCATGCTTTTGATATTCTTAGAGGTGATCATAGTATATGGGTACATTAGGTACACAACAAATCAGGATTTAAAAGTTATTAAAGGATGTGGTAGCCCTGTCAATAAAACATTTGACTTACATTATTTTTTTTTTGAATTTATTAATCATTGTAACTCTTTGTATTTACTACATTATAAATAAAAGCTGCCGCCCAGCACTCTTTATAGTTTTACCCATATTTCAACACTAAAACCAATAAATTCGCAAATAATTTAAACCGTTTTCAACAAAACTGACAAATAACTAAGCAGAAACGCCATGATGACATTCCAGATAATGTGGCCGCTACAAAAAACACTGGGTTCAGCTTTGGCTGGCCAGACTCTACATTATTCTGAATTGACATACGAAAATAATTTTTGTTACGGGTCAACCCAGATAAAGCCTCCGCAATCAGATAGCATTTGATCCTATACATTATGCAAGCATTTGAAAATTGTTTCATCAGTAAAAAGCTATATAGATTACTAACTGTGCCCCGCGGTTTTAACCGCATTCCTCCGCTTCTGTTGATCTTAGCGGGATGATAGATAGCCCATAGCCTTCTTCGATAAATAAGCTATCAAACACCGCAAGAATTTTTCAAGTCGGACCAGTAGTTCCTGAGATTTGCGCGTTCAAACAAACGAACAAACAAATTCTTCAGCTTTATAATATTAGTATAGATTATTATTAGATGTAAGTAAGTATATCCCAGTACGAATATCAAGTAAAAACTACACAAATGATGTCAACGTAAAGCATAAATTGCAATATTCCAAAATGTCAAGTGAATGTTTATCTTTGCTATTGCAGAGATTTCATCCATCTTTCATCAGCTAGGTACTTTTTCTGGGTTATTATGTCTGTGTTACTCTTATTACCATATATCAAAACTTTGCAATAAATATTTTGTGTCTTATTTTTTTCAAAATTAAACATCGCATGATTTTTTTATCTGACAGATGTAAGAAAAAGTAATTATTTGGTTTGCGATTATATTGAAATTTGAAGATAAATTCAAACATTGTTTAAGTTGTTATCAAAAATGCCTACAAAAAAAAACCTAAAAAAATAATTTCACTAGCAATTTCCGTTATACAGGGTGTCCCAAAAGGTTACGTAGCTAGGAAGAGGGGTGATAGGGGTGGTCATGAGAGTCACCAGAAAAATAAATAAAAAAATTCCCCTCTGGGTATTAAAAAAATAAAAGGCATTTATAAAAAAAAATTAAAATTTTATACCTTGTGAGGCGATTTTGCCCCCGATGACCTACAATTATTGGTATATTAAAAAAAAAAATTGCTGTTATTGTTCCCGAAAATTATCTTTACATATCCTAATAAGAATTTTTCAAGTAAGTGTTATACCATTTTGGAATTGCAATAAAATTACCTAACTTTTTAAGTTACTCGCCGGAGTTGCATAGTACTTTTTTTTTCAGTACACTTAGAGGAAGTTGAGTGAAATCGTAATTACTAAGTCCTTGATTGGACAAAAACTTAATTTTCTTTAAAATATTGGTTAGATATGTATTGTTTTTCTTATTTCAATTTGAAAAAGGGTTATTGACGATAGCATAACAGCAATTTTTTTTTAATATACCAATAATTGTAGGTCATCGGGGGCAAAATCGCCTCACAAGGTATAAAATTTTAATTTTTTTTATAAATGCCTTTTATTTTTTTAATACCCAGAGGGGAATTTTTTTTTTATTTTTCTGGTGACTCTCATGACCACCCCTATCACCCCTCTTCCTAGCTACGTAACCTTTTGGGACACCCTGTATATGCATGTGTGGATTTTTAAGCTATTGCATAGCTTCTATCGCGGGCCTTGAGTGCGGGGACCGAATCAAGAAATTCCGTAACGAAAAAACCTCACGCTCCCCACTCCGACGGGCTCGGAGGTGTGGCTTGAAGGCATGCTATGCAATAGCTTTACCGCGGCAGTCCCCGAGTGCCACACGTCTTTTTTTTTGCTCTAGGTATTTCTTATTTAGTTACATAATTAGGAAATAAAGGATTGTAAATCATACTAGAGACACAGATTAAGTTACTAGGTACGTGATCTAATATTTTGTAACAGTAGGTAAATACTAAATATTATAATTTCGCGTTGACCCGTTAATTTATACTAATCACTTCATAGTATAAAACAAAGTCGCTTTCTCTGTCTCTATATCCCTATGTATGCTTAAATCTTTAAAACTATGCAAAAGATTTTGATGTGTTTTTTTTTAACAGATTGAGTGATTCTCGAGGAAGGTTTTTTTTTTTTTTATATTAGAGTGGGCAAACGGGCTTGTGGAGCACCTGATCGTAAGCGAGTCCACCGCCCATATTCATCTACAGGGGATTCTGCAGGTGCGTTGCCGACTTTTTGAGATGGAGGTACACTCTCTTCTTGAAGACACTCAAGTTATAGACATTAGGAAATGTCGCTGCGGGGAGGCTATTCCATAATTTGGTAGTGCGTGGTAAAAAGTTACGAGAAAAACGCACTGTACTCGTACGCCAAAGATCTAAGTGGTGAGCATGAAACTTTGCCTTGTGTCGGGCAGAACGATGGTGGAATTCTGCGGCAGGTATCAGTTCAAACAACTCGTCAGAACACTCTCCATTATACAGACGATAGAATACGCATAAAGATGCGACGTCTCGTCGTAAAGCTAGTGAATCCAGCCGATCAGTAAGTGCCCGGTTGCCGATAACTCTGACGGCTCTTCGTTGCACGCTATCGAGTGGAAGGAGTTGATATTGTGGGGCGCCGGCCCAGAGGTGGGAGCAGTATTCCATATGAGGCCGTATTTGCGCTTTATAAAGTAACAAGAGATGGCCTGGCCTGAAATACTGCTTCGCTCTATTAAGGACGCCCATTTTTTTAGAAGCTATAGTAGCTTTGCCTTCCAAATGATAGCGGAACTGAACGTCATCAGATATATCGACACCGAGAATTCCGATACTAGGCTTTATTGTTAGGGGAGTGTTCTCAAATAAGGGAGCTGTGAGAAATGGGGTTTTCTTGGCTGTGAATGAACATACTTGCGTCTTGCCAGGGTTAAATTGGACAAGATTGAAGGTTTTAGTATATCATATTGTATTGGGTGCAAAGCGTGCGAAGTCGCGGACGCACGGGTCGCTAGTACAATATTTAAAATAAAAAAGTTGAAGATTTCGTTAATTTGGTTGAATCTGCTATAATATCTCAGGATTGTCATTGTGTGCTCAGTTATTAGTTCGAATTGAAACATAATTTTCGTTCTCAATAGTCCATTTACCTATCGAAGAAGGCTATGGTTTACGACAAACGCCAGCTTTTTGTGAGTAGATTTTACATGTAACAAGTTTATATATAAACTAGCTGCGCTTCGTGGATTCACCCGCGTGGCTCCGCTCCTGTTGGTCTTAGCGTAATGGTATAATATAGCCTGTATATAGCCTTCCTCGATCCGAAAGCATTTTTCAAATCGGGCTTTCAAGGATGAAAATATATTATAAGTAATTAACTGTTAATATTTCATAATTATTGCATTCAAACTATAAAGAATCAATAAAAATGAAATTAATATAATAATTTATATGCAACAATAAAAAAAATGTACGTCACTTTATTTATATTTCTAGGAATAGGTTTTATTAATTACGTATTTATATTTATACCTTTTCTTTCAGAAATACGCCAATTCGTAATTACTTTATTGAAATAGGCATTTCTCATATACATTTAAATAATTGATACAATAGTTATGTCATTACAGCTTTTAATAAATAATTAATCAACTGAAAAAAACAAACATCCTCACTGTTTACTGTATTATTACAGCATAAATAAGTATGCAAAGCGCTGATGTATTATGATAGAGAAAATACTAGAAAAGGATATTATTATCTAAAATATTTTCTAGAAAAAGAAGTAAATATGGCTAAAGATAGTAAACTGTAAAATGTAGAATAGTTTTTTTTTCGAACCAATAAATTCAGTACATATTTATATTCGGTATACCTACCGAGCTTATTAATTTAATTAAAAAAAATCACAATTTAATATCTTTTGCCTTTATTAATTAGAACTAAACTAAATTTCTTTCAAACAAAAAACACTCACCGCTTTTATATTCCAAACAAAAAAAAAACTTCAAAAATAACAAATTTTAACGTAATATATCGCACAAATTCACAACACTATTTACGCAAATTACTGAGACGTTTCGATTCGAGCGTGACAAGACACCGACTGACTCTAGCCAGAACCCAAAGGATACGTAATAACTATGCCATGGCGTAGTGACGCGCTATTTATCGATAGTTTGTCGATAAACGTCGTCACGTGTTCGCATATTTGCTGGTAAATTATTACATATATGGGCTAATAAATTCATGTTTATGGTGATGAAAGGATTTTTATGGATGTATCGTGCTATCGCTAAATATCGGTCATGGCTAGACTAATTACCTATTACAGATTAAATATGTCTCTTGGCAAAATCAGTATAATGGTATTTATTATATTTTTATATTTACCTATATTCGTAAACATTCCTAGCAATGGAGAACTGAGCAGGAAAATAGATTCTTAGAATGTGAACTGGGATGTCAGAAATTCAAAATATATATTTGATACGCAGATTTTAGGAAGACCAACAAAAGTGAAGCAATATTTTATATTAATAATTATTTAATATACATATTTTATGGGGAAAAGTTTTTGATATTATCTACGTAAATAATTTTTCTTATCGATTTTAAAACACAATTTTGGAAATAATATTTACATAGGTAATAAAGTAGATTACACTAAAAATAATATTTTTCTAGGCCATAGGTTAACGAATGACGCTCAAGTACATACATTGATATAGGTCGTGATTTCTATACATTTTTATATATTAGATATGATTTTTACAACACCCAGACTAGACTAATCATTACACAATATTTTATTTATTCATTGAATACACATACTTAGTAAAAACTATAAAAAATACTTCTATATTTACTACTCCCAAACTACAGAATTTTTTTGGTTCGAAGGCATTAAATAATTGTTTATCTTCGTTTTCGTTTATATGCAAAAAATTATAGTTACATAATAACTAGGGATGCATCGATACGCCTTTTCGCCGATACGATACCGATACCGATACTCTTATAAAAATATCGGCGATACCGATACCGATACCGATACGCTTACTGTGAATTCAAAAATAAAAATAACTACGTTAAAAACAACCGACTTCAAACCTATTTGATAAATAGCACATCTAAATAATATGTAGTAATTAATATGTAATATCAAATCTTTTTTATTTTCTACTTTTCCGTTTTTGAAGTCGATTGTTTTTAACGTAGTTATTTTTATTTTATACTTTTTAGTGTATTTTTCAACACGAATCAAACGAGCCCAAACTCGATAAAGTTGAGTCAATATATTACTGAGTTCCTATGGCCACCTTCCGATTTCATCATCAAATCAGCTCTATGTCATGATAATGTTTCATCGCTATCCAATTTACATACGTATACAAAATTTCAGCTCAATTGGTTACCGGGAAGTGAATCAAAGTTACTTGCTACATTTCAGATCAGACAAAAATGCTCATAAAATAAAAACTACTGGGCCTATCCGAATAAATTTTTTACGGGACCAATTCGACACCATCCCGCATCGAACAAAGAAAGAATCACGTAAATCGGTTCAGAAACTTCGGAGTAATCGGTGTACATACATAAAAAAAAATTATACCGGCCGAATTGATATCCTCCTCCTTTTTTTGAAGTCGGTTAAAAATGAAGGTATAATAAATAAATCACAAGTCAGATTTTCCTTTTATTAATATAAAAAGTAGAGACATAATTAGGCAATTAAAAATTTTAGTAATTAAAATTAACATTGATAAGATTTTTGTTTAAAAAACAAAGTACATAATCTTAAGTTTTGCGGAGAAAGCGATTTCGCAAGTCTGTTTGAATAACACCTACGCTGGAAAATAGTCTCTCAGATGCAACAGAACTCATTTGGAAACTAAAGTACTTCTGCGCAATTTTTTTCAAGTTTGGGTATAAAACGTCATTGCGCCAGAAAACGAATGGATCTGCATCTCTCGATATATTGGGACAACTCAACAACACCCTCACAAGCGCAGGGTTTCCCCGAGCATTGTTCATGCCTCATTTGCAACGGAATAGACGAGACAACACGCTCGTTTACACTACATTTTTAAATTAACAAGTATCGTTGTATCGGTCATAAAAATATCGTCGATACCGATATATCGGCTAACCCGAAGTATCGCCGATATATCGGTATCGGTATCGGTATCGGATGCACCCCTAATAATAACGATTAAAAATATTGCAGGATTATAAAATTATAATAAGATCCTGAAAAACGATTGTAGACGTTCAAAATATCACACATGACATGTAAAAAAATATTCGAGTGTGTATAAAAAAATATGATATAGGTAACGTAAGTACATGCCTACCTAATTACATGTAAACATTCAATATATCGCAATCTATGCCTTTATTTGCATTGTCAACATTACATATTATTTTAAATTACATTTTTGTTTTTAAATTTATATTTAACTTGAGTCATGACCTATGTCATATTCTAGACTAGCATACCGCCCGCGGCTTCACCCGCTTTGTCTAAAACCTAATAAATTATATACTAAAACCTTCCTCTTGAATCACTCTATCTATTAAAAAAACCGCATCAAAATCCGTTGCGTAGTTTTAAAAATTTAAGCATACAAAGGGACATAGGGAAATAGGGACAGAGAAAGCGACTTTGTTTTATACTATGTAGTGATTCTAGAATATAGACTTTACACATATGCTTTTTTTGCTCTTTCTTTTATTATTTTGTGGGCAATGTTAGTTAGTTCGTAAGACTAATTATTTTAAACACAATAATTACTCTTGCTAACATTATTAAACGTGATAATTTGTAAAAATGTCTACTAATGATGGATACTATTTCACTGAAAAAACACTGAACAGAATTTGATGAGAATTAGCAGTAATGTAGCTTATCTACTAGAACGACACATAATCTAGGCATATAAATACTTGTTTTTGTTCACGGGTTCGTCCGTGGATCCGCGCGGAACACCTAGATTATCAAAGTAAAATATTTAATATCTAGCTTCAAAAGTCTAGTTTGTACATATTTTATGATTGGATGATATTATATATTATATGCAAGTAGGTAAAGATTCTTTAACATGACATTATTAAATGATTGATAAGATTATTATATAGACGATGTCGCGGTCAAAGGCTAGCTTATGTAATTTTTTATTGTTGTTACTATACCACAGAATAAATAATAGTTTTACAAGTGATTTTTATAACCTACAGTAATAAACACTATTACAAAATTATGTATCTATATCTATATATAATATATGTAAATGAAATATATAATCCATACTAATATTATAAATGTGAAAGTAACTCTGTCTGTCTGTCTGTTACTCAATCACGCCTTAACTACTGAACCAATTTGCATGAAATTTGGTATAGAGATATTTTGATACCCGAGAAAGGACATAGAATAGGTTTTATCCCGGAAATCCCACGGGATCAGGAACTATGCGGGTTTTTCTTTGACTGCGCGGGCGATGCCGGCGCGGGCCGAAAGCTAGTATGTATATATAAATGAAACCCATAATACTTCAAGGAATATATAAATGATTTATTATATTCCTTGAAGTACGAGGATGGTTCTTATGTAGAGAAAACATAAATATGTACCGCGGGCGAAGCCGGGGCGGACCGCTAGTTTATTATAATAACAATAGGGATAATAACATTGAGATACAATACATATTATGGAGACGACACCGCCTACATCACTTATGTTCCGCTCAACATACGCCATATGGCGTAACTGCACGCTCATTTTTTATTTGTTTTAAAGTGAAACGCATCAAATATGCCTTCGTGTGTGTTACGATAATGCACAAATAATACAAATAATACGGAAAAGTGACTAACATAACTTTTCATCGGTAAGTACCTAACTAGATAATAATTTTTAAAAATTAGTTAGAGCAAAAAAAATGGCGCACAGATTTTGTTCGTGGTGTCTCCTCCATACGTAGTAATATTATCTCAATGGATAATAAAAATAATATTGCGTTAGGTCCTGATGTATTACTTCCTCATTTATTACTAAGAATTAAATAATAACAATTATTTGTTATATAGCACAAAAAATACTGTAGGAGGTATAAATAGGGGCTGAAAATTTTGATAACGAGATAAATTGAAATATAGGTACATAAAATAAATAAACGCAAGCAAAACCGCGGACATATAAATACATGTTACATTTTTTTCATTAAAAATCTATAAATAACTTTTTGTTTTTGCCAAAATGTAGGTTATTTTTAAATAATTCAACGCATTTATATAATGACTCTATTATACTTTATGATTTTTATGAATGAAGCTACTATGCAATACCTGCATTGATTATCAAGTTTATTAGAACTTGACATACAACGAACCAATGCCAAGCCCTTCTGTTAGGCTTTATAAATATCTGATAATAGTGCTCTTGAAATCTTTATTACCTTGTTAACGAAGTAAATAGTAAACAAGCTCTATTTAGATGTTGTTTAATTTTGAAAAATCTGTCAACAATATTTATTGGTCTTCTGTGTTGTTGTCTGTCAAAGAAAAAATGCATTTTATTTTATAACTAGCGGTCCGCCCCGGCTTCGCCCGTGGTACATATTTCGCAATAAAAGGTAGCCTATGTTCTTTCTCAGGGTCTAATGATTGTCTGTGCCAAATTTCATCAAAACCGGTTATAGACAGACAGAGTTACTTTCGCATTTATAATATTAGTAGGGATTTGTTATTCTTGTATTTTTGTAGAGCTACATTTACCGAGTAACAAACTTCTCTATTTTTCCGGATCAACATGGACAAAGCCAGGCTGGTTTTATATAATCTCTAGCTGTCCTGATGTTTCGATGACGGGCAAAATCGCCAATCATCCCTTTTTTAACCTTGACAAAAAAAACTAGGCAACTATTTTCATTCCAAATCGGTGCTTTAGTTTATCCGTGAAATCCTATGAGACAAAATTTATCATTTTTAACAGATATGTATGTTAAAACGTATTAATGGAAATTTTAAAATATTAATATAGATTATAGATATTAGAATAATATAGATATCTAACTATATTGCGGCTACGCACAATATAATATGTACCTACTGATTAATAAATATTTTACGAGCGTTTGACAGTGACCATGAATAAAATTAATTGTGTAATGAATACCGAGTGATTTGCGAACTGTAGTCTATGATAATATATACTTGCCTATCAATGGATTTTATATTTGTACAACATAATTATATTTTTGATCATTAACTATTGTCTCGACGTAACGAAGTTGAAATATATGATATAAATATTTTTAGATTAGACTAAAACTCTTGAATCCAAGTCAAAATTAAAGGCTTTTACATATACCTAATTTAAAATGGTAAGTACACAAGTAATAGATTTCTTAGTTATATTCTATCTTCGTGCAAACTTTTAATATGAAACACCAATGAAACACCAACGATCACTTCCTTCCATACAAACTTTATTTCAGTATTATTTAAATATAACATTGTTTATCTCACATTGCAGTAACAAAGATCTGTTCCTGGTAATTAAGACTGCATTATATTATATTAATTTAAATATTTTCTCTTGATTTTATTACTACGTCGCATGCAATTTCCTTCATAAATAGAAAATCTATCCTCAACCAAGAACATGGTAACTGCTTTCCTTCAATAATATGTAAAGTTATATGTCGTAATATGTAGACTACAGACCCATGTTGAAAAAATTATGGGTCATTTGAACCAACAGGTGACCTATCTAGAACGATATAAGAGCATAAAATAATAACAGATGCCGTACAAAAATGGTGGTCCACAAAGTCGGTATTTATTTTTATTTTCCGACAATTGCCGGGGTAAATTTGGTCATTTGATTTTGTACGGCATCTGTGTCATACTATTTCTATACTGCTTTTAATCCATTATTCCGCAACGCCGTCAAAAAATCATGGAGACAAGGGGAAAAAATCTCTACCTGTACTTTCGAATTCTCATCTGCACTCAGGTGGATAGCTTACAAGTGACGGCATAGTGCTGAATCATATTATTTTATATCGTTCTAGATAGGTCACCTGGTGGTTCAAATGACCCATAATTTTTTCAACATGGGCATGTAGTCTGATGGATTGCAATTATTTTTTATGCATTTAAGTGATGCGTTTTTATACATTTCCCGATTAGCATGAAACAGTAAGCTTTTGCATGACTGAATCGATCTAAACTATCATGCGTGCATGTCACTCATGCTTGCATGAAAAAAGCCATACCAATCAGATACCATCACGTAGTTTGACAATCATGAAATTAAAAGATCATTCATCCATGACACCACGCAACGCATTTCACGCTGGACCTAGGGACCACATTAAGGTAAGTACAATATTTTTGAAGTGAAACTTCTTTAGCGCGTTGAGAGTAAAATTTCAAGGTCGCGTCATGGCAATACCGTCACGTCATGGAGTAAGGCGCCGATTTTGGTATCTTTGAATCTTGCCAAAGAAGTTTCACTTCAGACACGCATGCTCGGCACACACTTTTTTAATTTAAAATGTATTTGTAGACAAATTATACAAAAATAAAACGTCATCTTATACGTCATCGTGAACTGGTCTTTTCTCAAAATTGTTTTCGTCACCTCTAACCCCAATAATTGTTAAACAATCTGACGCAATTAATTGTACAGATAATTGTATTTTATTACATCTGTGCTACATTGAACTTATTGAAGCCTAAATCTGTTGTAAAAAATTGGTATTAGAAGAACCTAGTTATATTGCAAAATTCTACAAAAACTCACACTAATATTAATCGGTAGGTATTAATCGTATAATATTGTACATAGCAAATAAAGGTGTGAATCTTCAACAGTGGAAAAGCATTCTATTTCCTTGATATTATATTTTGAAATAGATTATACCATAATTATTATGATGCACATTATGATGGAGTAAAAAAAAAAACATAAATTTGCCACCAACTGAAAACTGACAAGCACATTCGTTTTTTTAAAGCAACAGCCAGTATTTTTTTGACAAATATTTTTGATTCATATCATTCGTTCGTCGTAACCACAGTATAAAACATAAAAAAATAAGAAATAAACGTAAATTAATATCTATTGACCAAAAGCTTTTAATAAATAAATCATAATGTAATTTACAAAATACGCCTCCAAATAAAAAAAATGCATCCTAGCAAGATAACTAATTAAAAATTAATACAATTCTTACATCTGCGCGGGATCTGAATTTAAAAATAGATGTTTGACGTATTCCCATGTTTATAATTAATGCCAGTAGAATAAATATATATGCTTAAAATATTTATCATTGTTATCTAATAAGTTTTAATAATATTTATACGAATTGTGACGCAGCTTGTTATCGTGGGTTTTTATAAGACGAAGAATCTGTTGCTAGCCCACTTATACTAATATTAGAGCCAGCGCGAAAGAGCAACTTTTGTCTCCGCAACTATTTTGTCTCCCCCATCAAATGTATCTATGGGCTAATAAAAAAGTCTCCCGGGAGTTGCGTCGCTATGTGCGCGCACTTTCTTACAAACCCATAGAGTTGATGGGAGAGACAAAATAGTTGCGGAGACAAAAGTTGCTCTTGCGCGCTAGCCCTTATAGAGAGGTAAAGTTTATGTGAATGTTTACAAGGGGTAATTCGGAAGTATTGATTCCAATCATAGCATTTCTTTCACTAAGAGATACCTAAACTATTCAGAAGTGATAGAGGATATTTTTTTAATCACGGGCGCAGCAGGGGCTAGCCGCTAGTATTTATTACATCTGCTATTTATTCATAAATTTTTAAAACATAAAATAAAATGTCGTAAGTTGGTCGTTAGCTTTCCAACATCCCCGGTTTTATAACATTTTTATAACTGAACCTGATAATAAATCATAAGGATAGATAAGTAAAGTCAAGATGATTTCTAAATATTAATAAATTAATGAAACTTTATTTTCACCAAAACATTAGTCATTACAATTTAAAATAACTTAAAATAGATATCTACGTACAGAGCTACCTTTATCCTAAAAGAGCGATATCTGCCAGGCAATTAGTAATTCTATAGATCCTTCACAACTAAGTACATATAACAACATTTTAAAATTATTACTTCATAAACTTAATAATTGCAACTTTAATAGCTCAGTTCCGTCATTTTGTAAAACAATTATTAATTATTAAATAAAATTTCAATCAATATAATAATTACGAAGCAATTGATAAATGATGTCCATTTGAATTAAATTAAAATGCTTTTCTTTTTCCTTCCTCAGTGATGTAAGATTCACGTAAGAAAATATGTTTTGTTTTGTAGTAGGTAGTTATGAAAATGTGTCTTATAAAAATAAATAAATAAAAATAAATAAAATTGTTTTATTTCAGGACATGTGTTCCCATATGGAAGTTACAATATAATGGAAGTATACAAAATCAAGATAAAAATTTAAAACAACTAATTCTTAATTATAATAACATCTGAAAAAACAACATTTAAAGGTTAAATAAAATAATGCAGCACTTGGCTTTTCTGTCAAATTGGTTTGAATATTTTGTTTTTTATTTTTATTAAGTAGAGGGTTAAATTTTAAACAACAGCTATCTGCTTTATATGTGAACTTAGAATACATATGTACCCATTCTAACAATATATGTGAGTATAAGATGTGAGGAAGTGGCCTTTACAGTGCCTTTACAGAAGTGGAAACAATAATATCATAAATCTAAAAGGTTACCAAGGTAACTAAATAGTAAATAACCACGTTCAAATATTTACCGTGTATTCGATTTATTTTCACCCAGGTAACCCTGGGTATCTAATTTAGTAAGTAACATTACTATTTGCTTTGTTAAATCATGTAACATGTTATCTATACTAATTGTATATATATAACATATAATCAATCTCAGGACTCACGGGTCTGATTTGAAAAAATATTTCCTATACATTTATAAGAAAGAAAGAAAGAAAGCATATATATATTTCAACACACGCAAACACACGACAATAGCATTATAGATTAGTACGAGGTAAGTTATAAAAAACATACTTTGTGCGTGGTTGTTGGTTTCAAATTGTGTTGTTGTACATATTTGATATTATATCATCACGTTAAGATAAACGGAGCAAAGCGGGTAAAGCCGCGGCGTACAGCTGGTAATTATTATTAACTAGCGACCCGCCCCGGCTTCGCACGGGTGCAATGCTGATACCATAGAGTAAAGTAATACTGGCTGATACTAAATACACTACAGAAAAACTGTGAACGTTGTATATATAAAAACATAGCAGCCCGCTCCGACTTCACACGGGTATAAAATATATAGCCGGGCGGCCGGCCGGTACCGCCGCAAACGCTACGTCCCGCAATTTTTAAATCTGTAATATCTTCGAAAATATTCACTTAAATCATACGGTGTAAAGGGCCATATATATCTATATTAAATGAACAATGTATTCAAGGTATTTAATTGGTTAAGGATTAATGCTGTATTGGTTGAAATCGCTTCGAAAATTAGCCATTATTTGTCGTAAAAAGTAAATGACAAAAAAAAGTTATTGTGGGTTATCCATAAGAGATAGACATATACCATCGCGGACTTTTCTGTACACCTTTTCAATGTGTATAATACTTAGTACATTATTTTGATAAAACTCGTAGGGTTCAGCCTGCGTTTGCAATGTAAGCGGAAAAAATGTAATTTTTTACGACATCACATTAGAAACCTCAAAAATAACAGTACTTCTCCACTATTTAATGGATGTTATTATACATATAAACCTTCCTCTTGAATCACTCTATCTATTAAAAAAAACCGCATCAAAATCCGTTGCGTAATTTCAAAGATTTAAGCGTACAAAGGGACATAGGGACACAGGGACATAGGGACAGAGAAAGCGACTTTGTTTTATACTATGTAGTGATAATAATATATTATTAGATATATTATAAATAATCATATTATGTTGATATGTCGAGGCAATCAAATGACATATATTATGTTTATCAGAGTCGCGTGCTCGATAAGTAAGTTCATTAGAATCGTATGACATATTTGTGCAAAATAATATTATAATTGGAATATAATTCTAATCAGTTCTGTCGCACACGCTTGCAGATGGTTCATGGTTCAAAAGCTGGTTAAACAAAGAAATTATTCATAGTTTAAGTTATGTAAATGAAAAACAAAGATTTATTTTTATTTAAACATACCTAATAAAATGTATATACATATTTGAAATTGATATTTTTGGTTTTGGTTTTATGGCTTTATAAATATCATCATCACTATCACTACATAGTATAAAACAAAGTCGCTTTCTCTGTCCCTATGTCCCTATGTCCCTTTGTACGCTTAAATCTTTGAAACTACGCAACGGATTTTGATGCGGTTTTTTTTAATAGATAGAGTGATTCAAGAGGAAGGTTTATATGTATAATAACATCCATTAAATAGTGGAGAAGTACTGTTATTTTTGAGGTTTCTAATGTGATGTCGTAAATAATTACATTTTTTCCGCTTACATTGCAAACGCAGGCTGAACCCTACGAGTTTTATCAAAATAATGTACTAAGTATTGTACACATTGAAAAGGTCTACAGAAAAGTCCGCGATGGTATATGTCTATCTCTTATGGATAACCCACAATAACTTTTTTTTTGTCATTTACTTTTTACGACAAATAATGGTTAATTTTCGAAGCGATTTTAACCAATACAGCATTAATCCATAACGAATTAAATACCTTGAATACATTGTTCATTTAATATAGATCTATATGGCCCTTTACACCGTATGATTTAAGTGAATATTTTCGAAGATATTACAGATTTAAAAATTGCGGGACGTAGCGTTTGTGGCGGTACCGGCCGGCCGCCCGGCTATCTATTTTATACCCGTGCGAAGCCGGAGCGGGCCGCTATGTTTTTATATACAACGTTCACAGTTTTTCTGTAGTGTATTTAGTATCAGCATTGCACCCGTGCGAAGCCGGGGGGTCGCTAGTAAATTTATAAAGAATAGAAAAAATTCGATCACGTAACACGCCCCGGAATGGCGCGAAAGGATGCGGGTTCAAGTCCCGCCTCGTGATCGAACCAAAATTACAACACATTACAATGAATGTCAAAATTATAAAAGAACATCACATGTTAATTTATTTATTTCTTCTAAGACTTATTTTCATTCAAGTTAAGACCTTACTTTAATGTCTATCTGTTGGATGAAGCCAGTCATACTTTGACGTTAATTTATCTATACTAATATTATCTTAATATACAGGGTTACAGGAAAAGTCGATGTAGATCCGTTAAGGGCGTATAGTTTGCATCGTTTCCAACTGATTTGGTTATATAATACCCTAGCCTAAACCTAACCGTTTTCGAGATATTCGACTTTATTTTTTTTTCATAAATTTTCCGAATTTTTAGACATTTGATTGTATACTATGAAATTTAGTAGTCAAAATCGCAATATTTTTTGCTTTTTACAACTAGGATAAGATGCGTTATGACTTCAATAACCAAAATTGTAAGTAAATTAACTTAACAGGTCGTACTAAGACATTGAAAGTTAAAAAAAGTTTTATTTATTTATTAAGTTTATTTTTCTTTAAAGGATATCCAAAAAAAATAGTATGGACGATGTTCTGCAGATCTAATTTAAAATATCTACGTTTCATCAGCTATCCAAAAAGGTATCACAATCAAGGGTTTTGTCAAAAATCATAGAAAAAACACTTACTTAAAAGCACCCAGGTAGCAATTCTCGGTCCCTTGCCTATTGTCCTTTGAACTGGTTTGGGACGTGCAAGCGAGACAACCTACGATTTATGCAGGTATGAGTGAGAAAGATAATATGCCGATGCCGAAGGACAATTGGGAATGTGAATACATTGTTTGAGTTTGGTTGTTAGTCTGCTTATGTGATTCGTCCATGGTAGATGCGCTATCGTTTTGCTTTCTGTTTGACTTGGCTGTGTTTCTGGACTGTTTCTTCCGATTTGTGACTATTGTATTGTGCTTGTTTTCTGGACTCTGATTTTGCTTGTGATACGGAACTGTTGACGATGACGACCTACACGAACGAGGAATATGCAGATATGCTCGTTTGCTACGGATACTGCAATTCTGTGTCCGCCCAAGCTCGTAACGAGTACATAAGACGCTATCCCGGCCGTCGAGTACCGGATGTGAGAGTTTTTGAAGGAATCTATCGAAGGCTTCGAGAAACTGGCTCCGTATCGAGACGACGGACAGATTTAGGAAGGCCACGTATTATTGATGATGACGAAGAACAGGACAACGAAATAGTGCAACGATTCCGATTGGATCCAACAACCTCAACAAATATTGTTGCCGCTCAACTAGGAGTCTCGCAATGGAAAGTGTGGTATAACGTTCACTCTGCGGGCCTATACCCATACCTCTACACGCCTGTACAGAATATTGAACAAGATGATCCCGTAAGACGATTGGGTTTCTGCCGATTTATGCTGAATGCAGATTTAGAAGACCCGACTTTTTTTTTAAAAATCTTGTGGACGGATGAGTCAAAGTTTGACAAAGATGGAATAACTAATTATCATAACGTCCATTATTGGGCCCCGAAAGAACAGGGGAATCCAAATAAGAAGAGGGTTAAGGGATCACAACGCCGATTTAGCTTGAACGTGTGGATGGGTATCATTTCCAATCATTTGATTGGCCCATATTTTCTTCCTAATAATTTAAATGGGGAATTCTATGAAAATTTCCTGAGAGAAGACCTCAATATTTTACTAGCAGATTTGCCACTCACTCTGCGCCGAGACATGTGGTACCAACATGATGGCTGCCCTGCGCATTACAGGAGAGGTGTTAAAGAATGGTTGGATATAAATTACCATAACAAATGGATTGGGCGAGGTGGGCCTATACCCTGGCCACCGAGAAGTCCGGACCTAACCCCCATGGATTTTTATGTATGGGGGCACATGAAGAGTCTGGTTTACAGTGAGCCCAACCCAATCTCTTCTGTACAAGAATTGCGAACTAAAATAATTAACGCGGCGAATCAAATAAGAAGCAAATTAAAAACTGGTGTAGTGAAAAGTGGACTTAGAAAAAGACTGCGAAAATGTGTGCAAAACAGAGGTGGTCATGTTGAACATGAAATTTAAAAATGTTTTAATACTTAATAAATGTTATTGTGTACTTATTTATTGTTTTATTTTGTTTTCTGGGGTCAAAAGTTAAATTAAACGTAATCAACTAATGTAATTTTTTACCTCCTTAGTTGCCGTTGAAGCTAATTTTTTTGCACCAATTTCAATAAAATCTTTGGTTGTTATACCTTGTTGGATAGCTGATGAAACGTAGATATTTTAAATTAGATCTGCAGAACATCGTCCATACTATTTTTTTTGGATATCCTTTAAAGAAAAATAAACTTAATAAATAAATAAAACTTTTTTTAACTTTCAATGTCTTAGTACGACCTGTTAAGTTAATTTACTTACAATTTTGGTTATTGAAGTCATAACGCATCTTATCCTAGTTGTAAAAAGCAAAAAATATTGCGATTTTGACTACTAAATTTCATAGTATACAATCAAATGTCTAAAAATTCGGAAAATTTATGAAAAAAAAATAAAGTCGAATATCTCGAAAACGGTTAGGTTTAGGCTAGGGTATTATATAACCAAATCAGTTGGAAACGATGCAAACTATACGCCCTTAACGGATCTACATCGACTTTTCCTGTAACCCATATAAATCTCGTGTCACAATGTTTGTCCTCAATGGACTCCTAAACCACTTAACCGATTATAATAAAATTCGCACACCATGTGCAGTTCGATCCAACTTGAGAGATAGGATAGTTTAAACATGTAGGTACCACGGGCGAAGCCGGGGCGGACCGCTAGTAGACATATAGAGCGCGAATCTCAGGAACTATTGGGTTCTATTGGTCTGATAAAAAAAAATTAAAAAACTATATTAATAACTATCGGTGTTAGATAGCCCATTTATCGAGGAAGGCTATATAGTAGGCTATATAATATCATCACGCTAAGGAGCGGATCAATGCGGGTAAAACCGCGGGGCATAGCTAGTAGCTGATAAAGACGGAACTACAGTGAGACAAACATACAAACGAATTTGTTCCAGACAAGAAATAAGTTTCCCACGTTTTTTTATATTTTGCTCAGTCGACCAACTCAAGTAATGTGCAATACTAATCAAATGCGTCAAGTTTTTGCATCTAAATTGGAACCCGGAAGATGAAGCAATGGACCGTGTTACAATTAAAAAATACTAAGAAACACTTGGTTTGCTTATTTTAAATCAAGGTTGTTATTTGACAAGTCATAGTTGTAATGCATTTCAATTGTATGTACGAATAATAAAAATGGGTGCACAAAAAAACCTAACTATTAATGTAATATAGCTACCTACCTTAAGTATGCTAGTCTTCCTACATACTAAAAATGTTACTTTTACATGATACCTACTCAATTTTCAATTTGAACTTTATTGCAAAAGTTGACAAATATTTTTAAGGCTGCGGAGATATTAAGTAAGTACCTGCAGAACGCAAGGATATAAGACAAAATATCCATTATAATAATATTACAAAATATGACCAAATTGACAGTGTTTTTACATCGAACACCAAACGGCTTCAGCTTTGCTGATCTAAGAAATTGTCCTAAGGTTGCTTTCTTACAGTAAAATCGATTTTAAAATTCGTCAAAATAGTAATCAAGTTATATACCTATTTACCTACATACAACTAAGACTAAAAAAAACCAAAGTATCGTTCTTTATTCGCTATTCCACGGCTTTGTCCGCGTAAAATAGTGATTTTGGCAGCATTTTTAATTACACTACGTCACGCCACGCCCCCGGCGCCGGCGCAGCTCATCGTGTAGTGGAGCTTGGCACGATTCTTACGTGTTCATTTCAGCTTTAAATTTTATAATGACTGCGTAATTCTCTGTTTTTTTTTAATTGGCTTTTATTTACTGGAGAGCTAGCTTTTTTGACGACGTCATCACACAAAATATTTTGTGGATAACGTTTTTTTTAAAGATATTTGAAATTTCACGCCATTTTAGTTTTCTACGCATTCCAAAGTATTATAAATTGTCATAGCCGTGATATTATGATATACAATATATTGTATACAGATACTGAATATGAATTTATTTGGTATAGTTTCATCATAAGAAAAATAACAAATAAAAATAAAACTAGATAATAATGACATAATGTAAAAACACATTGTCTTGTCAACATAATGTCACAGATAATGTTCAGTCCATTCCAATTTTATGTTTTTCTATAAATACGCAAAGGTCAGAGTTACGTATCGCGGCTTTTCTTTGAGGGAACGGAATTATTATATCTTTAACTGGCTGTGCCCTGCGGTTTTTCCCACATCGCTCCACTCCATTTGGTCTTAACGTGATGATATATCGCCTATAGCCAACCTTGATAGATGCACTATCCAACACAAAACAATTTTTCAATTCGAGCCGCAGGTCGTTTGTGAGATTACCTCGTTCAAACAATCAAACAAACTTTTCAGCTTTATAATATTAGTATAAATGATAAAACGTAGGTGACGTGGTCATTTGATTTTATTTAATATCAGCTTCCTGCGACGTTAGATGACGCGTCACATAATTTGAAGCTTTGCGTCACGTAGCGTTGCAACAACATTATAACTTGATAATTAAGTAAGTAGGTAGTATTTATTTAGCTTTAAAAATCTCTCACCTAATTCAATAACTGGTATTACTATGCGATCAAACTAAGAATAGGATTGTTTCAGCGCCATATTATGACGTCATAGGTGTTAATTCAAACGTATAAATTGATATACCTAATCCAACGCAAACAAAAACTATAATACGGATTTCCAAGTAATTCGTATTTTTCAAATGACACAGACCTAAAGGTAATTGACGTTCTTATTCTTAGAAGAATTGCATTCGTTTATTTTATTTTTTAATTCTATACAAATAAAAATCTGACCTATTAAGTGTTCTCAATCAATAAAAAGAGTGTATTATAAGGTTCGAATTTAAATTGAATTTATTTATTCGTTCAACACAACACTTATTTGAAACATCGACACCAATATTATCAACATCCTATTTACGAAAGATAATTAGGCTATTGGTACTTAGGTATTAGATATGTAATACATATTATGATTTAAATAATATGTACGTACAGTACTCCAAAACTAATAATGCGCATGCAGATCTTCGCCAATTATCGTATTTCCAGAAACACCCGAATCACCCCGAATCATTGAATCGTAAGTGCCCTAAACAATGCACTTGCATCTTGCACCTTGTTCGAAAGATATAGGAGTCAATTCAGAGTCATACACAATCGAAAACAATTCGGGCGGTAGGTGACGGTAGCCTGTCAGTCAAAAAATTCAAAAATCCGTCAGTCGTCTTTATATATTAGTGGTTACCGCACGTATTATCTCTGTATGGAATTAATATAGAGCTGCTGTTACATACCCTTCTTAGTTTTGTTTCAAAGTTGAATTTTCCGATAAAATAATTATTTACACAGGTAGCAGATAGCAGTGGGGAAAGTGAATGTTAATAAGAGCATAATAAAAGTTCTGATCATTCTACGATATCAGAAATAGAGATAATCCCTGATTCTGTAAATCCTTTGGACTGAGATTTTAATGATTAGATTTCTACAATTTAAATGTAAACCAGTGTTTGAAAATATTTTTTTAAATATAAACTTTGTCTTATTTTAACCTTCCATGCATCCATCATCACGTCAGCTTCAGTAAGACGCTTTAATAGTTCTAAGTATTGAATTTTCCAAGCAAATCAATACAACAAATATATATTCGCAATCGTGTGGCTTATCCTCGCTATTAATTTACATTGAATTATCGAAACAAATTTCGTTACTTATCTCTTTTACCATAAAATCACAATAAAACTCATAATTCTAATAAACTATGCATGAAGAAAATACATTTAACCACTCTATATACATATCGTCTTCGGAAGCTCGGAGAATATGACAGTTGTCGAACAGTGACGAATTTTTCTATGCGCATTATCAGTTTGGGAGTACTATACCTAGGTATATATTAGTTCTATAACATATTGTGGATTTTTATTTTACTACCGATTAAAGTTATAACCTATTATTTATTACCGATTTAAATTAAGTAGAGCGTAGAGTGAACAGGTACCTTCTAGCCTCTAGGGAAGCGCGTTCCATCTTAGGCCACATCTCATCAAGCGCTTCCCTATTACCAATAAAAAAAATGTGTGCGTGTACTAGTGTACACACGTAAGAAGTGAAACTTCTTTATGACCTTATTTTAAAAAAAAATAATTTACTGTATGCAACTTTACAGAAATAGGTCAATCACGCGTGGTAGGGATAAAAACAAGATGGCGCGTAACGGAAAAATGTTACACTAAATTTTTTTCCAACCCCGATAAAGAAGTTTCACTTCAAAAAGATACATAATACAAAAAAAAGCTATACCAACGGTAAAAGGCACATTTCTTTCATAGTTATTTGTATTTAAAATCTTAAGTATAATTAAACAACTCACTGAAGGAGTCACATTGCCATGTACAACGTTAAATAAGAGTACACAGAAGATAATTATATAATAAGAATAACAAAACTGACGCAAGAATAAAGAAAACACTGTATTGTAAATATTGTCAAAATGAGTTTGAGCAAAATCTTATAAAAATAACGATGATAATTGTAGTTATTATGGGAATCATATCTCAGTGTTGGTAACTGAATATTTGTTTAGCATTTACTGAGATATAACCTGAACACTGAATAAATAGTTAAGTACCTATTATTAGGTTATCTAGTGCTTTCGTGTAATTTTCCTTTACTTAGGTATTCGTTTTCTTTGACTCATAGGTTTTTTATAATATGCTTTTCCAGATGCTTTGAATTAAAAATTTAGGGCCAATTTTTCAATGCTTGGTTAAAACTTATCCGTCCAATAAAGTATTACACGATAATATTAAAATGTCACGTAAACTGTCAAATATTATAATACGTAATAATTAGAATACGTTTTTAAAATGGTAGTTTTATACATTGTTCGGCGAATAAGTTTTATCCAAGGATTGAAAAATCAGCCCTTAAATATGTAATAACTAATAATACATAGTATTAATAAAATTCTAATCTATACTATATAGGTATAATTATCAATACGAAGTCGCTTCCCTCTGTCTGTCCATCCCTAAGTACCTATGCTTAGATATTTACAACAACTCAATTTTGATGGAGTTTCTTTAATAGTCAATAGACAGAGTGATTCAAGAGGAAGGTTATAATATATAACTATAATATATAATAATAAATTAAGTTTTAGGCAAAGCGGGCGAAGTCGCGAGCGGAAAGCTAGTTATGAACATAAATAAAATTAGAGTTCTACAAATTCAGTCACTTTAGTTGGAAACGATTAAATCGATTTGGCTTGTATTTTAAATGTGCAAATGAGGTTATTATTGTTATTACGAAATGAAAAATTGGCAACGTCTCAATAGAAACGGGAATATCTTAATTAAGTATATTTTTCTTTAAGAAATAAACGATAGTGTGTAAATTTTTATATTTGGATTTTAGGTTAATCATTTCATGTAGATGATTATATTGAAAATAAGATAACATTAAAACTCTATTGCATATAAGTGAAACAAAATAAAATATTCAAATATTGAATTATACTCATTGTATAATTTACAAAAAGCACACCTGTACTAATCATTAATAATTTTAATGCAAAATATGGAAATGAAAAGATGGTATGAATGTTAATTACTATGACGCCAAAACTAATAAACGAATTTTGAAGAAACTTGTCAGTCTTGTAGTTCACAAGCTTATGTACAAAAATAACATACATAAAGGTCGGAACCGGGACAAGATAATAGTCGATAATAAATTATGTTTCATTATTATTATTATGTTTGTTTGTTGAAAACGACTATAGATTGTAAATATATTTGTACCATACATCTACATTTTCACCGAGTAACAGGCCAATTTTATTTATTCAGTGTCCCGGACGTAGCCGCGTCAAACGGCTAGTATTCGATAAAGAAAATTATAATTATGTTATTCTAAACATTATAATCAAGAAGCTTATAATCATTCGTCAGATTAGAAACTAATATAAACCATCGTTCTAATTAGGCTTTGATTATTATCTGAATTATATAATCTCTTAGATAGCTGTAATAAAAACTGATCAGTTAAAGACATATTTTATGCGTGTGTATTAAAGATTACCCATTTTAATCTATTCAAATAAATAATAAAACTGAAGTGTGCCATTTTCCTTATGACAATATATAAATAACTTATTAGGTATATTATGTATATTTGTCGATCACTACATAGTAAACAAAGTCGCTTTCTCTGTCCCTATGTCCATTTGTATGCTTAAAATTTAAATCTTTAAAACTACGCTACGGATTTTGATGCGGTTTTTTTAATAGATAGAGTGATTACAGAGGAAGGTTTAAGTATATAATTTATTAGGTTTTGACAAAGCAGGCGAAGCTGCGGGTGGTGCGGGCTAGTGTTTTAATAAATCGATCATAAAGTGTCGGTTTCACTTATTAAAAGGACCCTGCCTGATAGCCTACCTATCACTTCTTAACATAAATTGAATAGGCACTCTATTTCTAATAGATAAGCTAAACATAAAGAAAATACTTATCTTTAGATGTTACTAACTTTCCGCCCGCGGCTTCGCCCGCGTTTTCAAAGAAAAACCCGCATAGTTCCCGTGGGATTTCCGGGATAACTATCCTAAGTGTTAATCCAAATTACCCTCTATATGTGTGCTAAATTTCATTGTAATCGGTTCAGTAGTATTTGCGTGAAAGAGTAACAAACTCACACACACACACATCCACACAAACTTTCGTATTTATAATATTAGTAGGATGAAGCTTTGAAAGTAACTGAAAATAAGCATAAAAATTGCATATTTCTGTAATCGATTTTTTTACATAGACAGTTTCATAAATGTCACTTGCATGTTTTTTATAAAACAAACTGAAAAACAAATTAATTTGAAACTTATAAGGAAATGTTACACTAATAAGTTATTCGTGGTATAACAAAAACACAAATCAATATAATATATTTTAACAATAGTTATATAATTTGATCTAAACCTAAACAAAAACTGCATTCAATTTGACTCAGTCGTTCACGTGCGATACTGTACAAACGGTCAGATATAATTTATATTATAGTAATGTAATTTGCTTCAGTTACCGAGTATTTTTCGTATTTATATTTGACCTGTTTCACGATCAGATTTAAAATCACTATAAACAAATTAAACTATTACACAGCTAACAAGAGTTCCCTATCAACAGTGATTCGATGAAAATCACGCGAATTTTTGGCACCAACCATAAAATGTAATACCTACAGTTTCAAATATTTGCGAAGAGTCATTGACCTTCTGTGTTATGAAATTTTCCTTTGAATAAAAGAGATACAGTCATAGTAATATTAAAATCGTTTAAATCATTCAGATTGTCTGTTTATTCACAAAATTTACGAACACTTTTTTTTTCACATCTGAACCACTAAACATATTTAGTACGAGAACGTATTTCGAATCTGATTCACTAAACATATTTAGATTTTGTCTTTATTAGTTAGGTAACCACACTTGCTGTATTATTTCTGTCGTTTGTGGAACTAACCATATTATGTATTACTAGCGGTCCGCCCCGGCTTCGCCCGTGGTACCTACATGTTTACGTTTTTTCATAAGAACCATCCTCGTGCTTCAAGGGTTACATTATTGCATTTTTGGTAAGGATCTCTAATTTTTTTTGAAAATGCAATATAGCCTATGTTGCTCAGTGAAGATGCAGCTTTCTAATGGTGAAAGAATTTTTGAAATCGGTCCAGTAGTTTATGCGTGAAAACCATACATACATACATAATTACAAACCTTTCCTCTTTATAATATTAGTCTATATGAAATATGGAATGCCTATTTTTAACAAAACACGGTAAGTCAATGTACGCAAGAAAAGCCGTGGCGTAGAAAGCTCAATTTTCAATCTACACATGTACTTAAATACACAAAATATTAAAAAAAGAAATACATACATGCAACCATGGACGTATCATGCAACTATCGATATCGGTCTCTGGTCAAAAAAATATCACACACGAAAAACATAGCTTTCTTCAGGTTAAAGAAGTTTTGTATTTATCCATTACAATACAACACACCGAAACTGAAAACTTGATACGTTTATCTTAAATAAACATAAACATCTAAATAAGCCTTGAAAAAAATGGTTGCCTGTAAAGTCGGTTTTACGGGCGAAGATTTTACGTGACAACGTCTTTTTCTCGGTAGAATATTTATGTGCTGCGCGCGCGGCAGACCGCGGGCCTCTCTCTCGTTCGGTGACTCATCGTAACGTTACCGAGCGTTACACTTTTTCATAAGTGACTCCCAGCCGCAACCTAATTTAAGACGTTGTCACGTCAAAAATGTTTTGTTTTCAAATTTCGCAAATATAATGCAGTTCGAATTTTAAATTTCAAACTATGGCGCGCAAGGCGCGTCATCTCGTTCTTGACCATAGACGGAATTTTTTTTAAGCACTTTTTTAAAAACGGATACCACAGATGTTTTTCTATGTATAGATTAAAAATATATTATGACAATTAAATTCACTATTTTTGTAACCTAACTCCTCCGAATCAGCGAAAGTTTGAGGATAGGTCGTGATCGTGAACTACAGTTTACTTTTCTATAGTTTAGCTGATTGATGTTTTTGAAGTGAAAACTTCTTTAGCGGCCTTGGGTATAAAATCTTAAACTCGCGTCAGGACACGTGGCCTGATCGAAAAAGCGTAAGACGGATTTTTTTTTTCGCCCTTATATTCCATGCGTAAGACGGATACCATTCCAAAATATCAAACATGCTGAACGTTAATAATCAAGTTTTCACTTCTGCCGGCACTCCCGGAGTGCGGGTTGCGTCTTTTTTTTTTTTTAACAAAGGTCAGGTTCAAGCACAGATTATTTTATATTGTCAAGGCCAAGTTTATATATTTATGAGTAAGTATATCCATCTTCCGACATGTATTTTATTATTCATTAATTACTCGTTGCAATATTTCCTGGCCGCTCGTACGGAAAGATATTCCCTACTTTTGCCAACTCTATAATTAGAGCGGCCGATTTCATTAACAACGGGAGGTCGCCATTTTGTTTTTCATTATTTACGCAGTAGTGGAATTTTTGTATCTATGCTACATTTTTGTTTATTGTCAATGGAAATTATTTAAAAATAGAAGCAGGCCTTGAAAATTAGAATGTAGTTAATGTTTACTTTTTTGTTTTATAATTGAATTATAATGAATTGATTTTATACAAATAAGTAATATTCGATACATTTTATTTCTTAATTTAGTATGTTGCGTGTACAATTGCGTGTGACTTTTTTACTTTTAAATTTTAACGTGATGAGCTTTTTCGTGAAAAATGTTCGTACCGTTTTGGTATATATAACCGTAATGGTAAGATAGTTATATTTTAATACTATTATAATATTATGTACGTTATAATCTTGTGGTTATATGGATAGCATTGATAAAATTGATAATTAAATTTTCTCTTAATTACCTATCTATTTTAACAATGCTTGCGATTTCAGTGCAAGAATTTTCTCGTGAAAATAAAATATATTGAATGATTGAAATAAGGTTTTTAAAAACCTTTATAATATATTATATAGGTAAGTAATATAATTACAAACATGACTATAGAACTGTCCTTGGTAAAAGTCAGTAGTTAATTTTAACGCAGGGAGTAAAACCATTTACTTCCGCATGTACTTTTACGAACTTAATAAAAATAATTATTGAAACTACTCTAGTTTAGCAATTATTGTATTTATAGTTCAGTACACGAGATAGGTATTTCTTAGAAGAATCTTCAATTAAAGGTTTCTATCATCTATCTAAATTAATTCTAAATTGACTTCGTAGAATTTATGAGACTTCGCAATAACACATACCTAAATCATCTACATACAAATAGTACAAGAAACAAGGCATGATAGAAAAACGCTATAATGTTAAACAATATTATGATATAATATGTGTATTGGATTTTAAATACGATAAAAGACCTAAATATTAAACTGTCGATTCTAGTATAATATTAGGTTATTCGATAATCATCGATTAGAAAAAGTAAAATCTAAAATTTGTTTCCTTCTCTTAAATACACTTTATGTATTTTCTTTGTTTATGCATGCATACGAATCACTACATCACTACATCATATCATCATCACTAAGTACATAGTATAAAACAAAGTCGCTTTCTCTGTCCCTATGTCCCTTTGTATGCTTAAAATTTAAATCTTTACGCAACGGATTTAGATGCGGATTTAGATTTTTTTTTAATAGATAGAGTGATTCAAGAGGAAGGTTTTAGTAGATATATAATTAATTAGGTTTTAGACAAAGCGGGCAAAGCCGCGGGCTGAAAGCTAGTTATGGTATATCGTAACATCTCACTATGATTGTTATAAAACTGGTAATATCTTACATGGAAGAAAACAAGGAAACATAAATATATTGACAACATGAATTTTGTCTATTGATAGTAATTTAGAGGTACTCACAACAAATAACACACAACTCCCCCTCGAATTTTCTATGTATGTATTCAATTATTTTCACAAATCACTAGTATTAGTAATCTATCTCTCCACATTTTAAACGTGTTACTCTTACGGCGATCACGGACAGACTGAGTTAATATCTCGTCTATGGTGTTACCAATAAGATAAATAATAAACAACTACCTTCACAGTTTTATTCTAATAATTAGCACGTGTTATTTTCTTTGCTTAAGTGATAAATAATATAGTTATAGGGAAAATGACGTTGCAAATAAAATTATTAATTTGCAACATTATAGGTAACTACATATTACATAAATATGACAGTTTGATCGTCTAACTGTTATTTTATGAAGGAAGGACAAAACAATCAACACAAATTCACATTTGTAGGGAGGTCATAGATATTTAGCGTACCTTTACAATACCTACATATATTAAATGTTTGCATTTCCTAGTTCTTGAACTAGGAAATCGGTAGGACACGTAAATTAATTTTTTTAGAAACTGTTATTAGGTAATTAATAATTATTAATTTTCGTTTATAAACAGGTTTTTTAAGACGAATAAGGTGAAAGGATAAATCCGAAAACATACTTACGGTCTACCTCTGAAAAGCAGCGCTTTTGGAGCCGCATATACTGACTGTTCCAAGAACTGAGTTTCAAGACTGTTCCGGTTGTCCCTGCTTTTACCTATGGCTGAAGTCTGAACATAGGGGTATGTATAAACTTCACTAAAATGATTGCAATAAAAACAAAGAGAACTCTACTACAGAATACCCACGACATAAGAAGAAATGTATTGATACAGACGATCAATACATTTCTTTTTATTTCGTTACACAGTCATTAATTAATTGTGTAAATTTGTAAATTTAAAGCGCCTAGGAAATATAAACCTGGCAAGATAGTAAAAGTAAAGTGACAACTGTATTTTTGTATACGTTACCTTTGCATATTGCATTTAAGACATCTAATTATACGTTTAATATTTTCCATATTTAGTGAAAGGCATGACCTTTTCGGATGATCATGCCCCTTGCCCAAAAAAGTAACCTTAAAATGTACTAGATACTGTAAGCTTCTGTTAACTTCCTGATAGATACGTGTTAGTGTATTTGTATAGTCTGTTACAATGTGGCTGGTCGTGCGTGACAGTTAAGTATTTTCAGGGTCGGTTAGGGAGAGATGTATGAATGTACATACAAAAGTTTGTTTTGATATTTTTGAGAGGGTACTATGAAATTCAACTAAGAATAGGTAAGTCAATGACCTTTTGTCAATTTCGTGTCAAATGTCATTTGACAAATACGATTTTCTTGATTCAAAGGATAAAAATTTTCCCGATGTTATTTCAACTTTCATCAGAAATTTCAATCATTAATTTCGCGAAATGTTCTCTCCCAAACGTGCCCAAACATAGCTCCATAATATCTGTATAAATTTTCAGTGCTCGAATTTTTATTAGTAAGTACAACATTTTAGCATTCACTTTCGTGGTATTAACAATAATTAAAGTTTCAAACATAACTTAACACATTTACTTTACAACATTTTAAATCTACGCAATTTTACAAATTTAACCCCTTGAAGGGTTAACGTGTCGATATGTAGGTACGCCTCGACCGCAATAACAGCGAATATTTGCATTGCAATTTAATCTCTATTGCCTGTAATGTGATATCAAAGTTGCGTGTATCGTAACTGGAGCGGTAATATTTGTTTCATAATGTAGCATAAGATCGCGTAATCACTGTTATATTGCGAATTTGCTACGTTTAGGCGTTTTAGAGACGAAGCTCATAAACGTCGATTGGTAGATATAATTTACAAATTATTTGAAGAAAACATAAATAGATTCGTAATCGTATTACCTACTTAATACATAAAGATTTGTCACAACTCTTAAAACCTTTAAAAAATGTTAAACCAATCTAGATATTTATTTATCAACTTAGTCGATGTTTAAATCAATTTCGAGAATTTTGAAGTCATGTAAAAAGTTAACTCGTCTCTCTTCTTGTCGAATTATTTCTGAAGTGGTCACTCCATGCTCCTTATAATTGCGAGGCTGATTTGAGCCCCTGAGGAATAAGCAGATCTGAAATGACCAATATCTACAAAATGTGTACAGGAATATGTAAAATATATACATAACTACTTAAATATTTTATTTATTAAAACAATTAATTGTGTTCGAGTTTGATCGTTATTTGTAACCTTGGCATTGCATTATGTCTTCTAATACAAAAATAGATAATTTTATTGCACGCTATGACCTAAGACAATAATAAAAACATCATCAAAATCAAAATAAAGGTGATTCAATGTCAAAACGAATAAGCCACGTGACTATATCAATAAATGTGAAAAAAAACATAATCAAACTGTTTCCCACAAAATACCAATGCTATAATAACTCGTTTTTGATGAATTCGTATGAGTTATATTAAGAAGCAATAAACACATGAGAAAATCCATAAATTATATAACTAGGTAGATGAAATTAATAGCTTGGAATTTAGATAGAATCAATCTGGTTGGAGTCACATCATTATCTGATACGTTTGTATAAATCATTCTGGTGTATTGTACATATTTTGTGCCTTCATTGTCTCTGTTTATAATTTTTAAATCTATAATCTTTTATTACGGAATACAGGATTTTGACATTTCTTGCAGTTACTTTCATAAATATTCAATCATGTCTGAGAGAGGCATGTAGCATTTAGCATAAACTGTAGCTATAAACAACTAACTGCACTCCGCGGTTTCACCCCCGTGGCTCCGCTCCTGTTGATCTTATAGTGATGATAATTTCTCGATGAATGGGCTATCTAACACCGAAATAATTTTTCAAATTGGATTAGCGGGTTCAAACAAACTCTTCAGCTTTATAATATTAGTATAGATATATGCATAAAAATTCTCAATAATCAATAGTACAACGAATTACTTAGTGGTTAGCATTTAATTGATCTGAATTTGTTTCATAGAAAGAATAGCAATACAAGTGATAGAAGAGTAGAAAGTGAAACGTTTATTTCATGATAATGACAATGTTGAAGCTAAATCAGGATATTAAAGAAAAAAAATTAAAACTATACCTAGACGTAAAAATGATGCGTATACGTAGAAACAAATAAAAAATATGCGTAAAATCAAAAGCGTTCATAGCGAAAAACCCGTTGTACTGATAATAATTGTAAGAATAATACAGTACCTAATCTTAATATTCAAGTCTCGAGCAAAGTTTGAACGCATTCACACGCTTTCCTTGAATAAATATTTATTTGAATACTAGCTTTCCGCCCGCGGCTTCGCCCGCTTTGTCTAAAACATAATAAATTATATACTAAAACCTTCCTCTTGAACCACTCTATCTAATAAAAAATTCGTTGCGTAGTTTTAAAGATTTAAGCATACATAGGGACAGAGAAAGCGACTTTGTTTTATACTATGTAGTGATATGTATCTATAGACTATAATTATGCGAGATATAAAAAAATGTAAAACATTTTATTCATAAAAATCACTCAATATTCAAAATTCTATAGAAACAGTTTTTAAAATTTACCAGTTTTCCTTTTCATGGAACTTCAAATCTTAAGTTGACGACTTACAAATATTTACACAGAGTTCATAGTATTAGGGCATACTTATGCAAAATGTTATTTCTCAAACAAAGAGCCTCTTTTAAAGACATAAGTATAAAATAAGGAATTTCGTATGTTTAATATTAATTTAACCAAGTGACTCTGTAATATAGGTTGGGCTTCAGGGCCACATGAGTACTAAGTAGAAATAAAGTAGGTAGTCAAGGAGTCGCTTTTAAAAACTACTTTTAAATCCTACTATTATTACTTATTCAAAAACTTGAAAGAATATAATATAAATAATGCTTGAACAAATTTGAAGTACATAAGTAGATTTCCTTCTGATTTAACACGTGATTTGGACTATCTACCACGCGCACAAAGATTTTAAGTATATAATTATGTCGAATGAAATTACGTAATATTACAGCCATTTAATAAATTATGTTAATGTACATTGTAACAGTCGAAACATGTTAATTTGAATGAATCAATATATTTATAATTTATTATCCATACAATAGCACATGTTTTGAATATAAACGCTCGTGTGTTATCGGCCTTAGTGACTATTACAGCTTTGAGTTTTTTTCTGACGGTACAATGTTTTGTACTATTTTATGATTTACTAGTATTTAGTAAAGATTTTGGAGATATTTCCAACAATGAAGTCTGAATGTTTTATTTATTATTTTTTAACATAGTTATCAATAGTTTTTGTAGATACCGATGGTTATTCTTATTTTCAACTGTACTCATATTAAAACTATAGATTTAGTTCTATTGTTAAACACAGGAAGCAATTAAATCGGCTTTAAAAATACTAATAAGCGCTCTAAGTATGCAAGTAGGCCCTACTTATAGATAAAAATAAAAAAACTATAAGTTTTCAATAGATATAATATACCTAACTTTACTTCTCATATAATAATATAATATTCATAGGATTAACCATTTACAATATATTAAGAATCTACCATACATTTCGAGAATGACCATCTTGCCTTCAATCATAGTTCATTAAACTCTACAAGTTGTATACTAGTTTCAACCTTCGAAGCCGGCTGCTTTTTTATAAACTTTAACCTTACTTCATTTCTTATTCCGGTAATTAATTTTACTAACAAAAAACACGTGTTTATATTCTATAAATTATAAGTACAAACTAGTATAGCATACCTAGTAATATGTATAATATCTGTGGTACAAACGATAATTTTCGAACCTGAAAAATCTAGAATATTTTAGAATTTACTTTATTCGATGATTCATTGTTTTACAGAACAATAAACTATGCGTAAATCATTGTAAATTAAATTATCTTTTGTTATCTCTAGTTTTAGTGTGACCTGAATTATAAACTGCTTTTAACTAAAAATATATAAGCGTAATAAATGAAACAATGAAATTATGTCTTTAACGTACAATTTACAATTACAAATATACAAGTTTTTGTTTATACTCATAATAATGTGTCCCAGTATAATTTTTAACATAAACAAACATACATACATACCTACATATCCATTGACTGAAACAACCACTGTACAATATATAAATTACGATACTCGCACGCTAACACCACTATTCCTTCAATAAAACTGGATCCAGAGTTAAAATTAAAAATAACGGAGTCCGTAGCGAGTGTTCGAGAATCGAGAGGTTAGTAGGGATGTGCCGGTCTGTCGATGGAAATAGGGTTGCCAATCGTATGAAATGTCGATTGTATTTACATAGGTATAAGGTAACGATAATAAAATTGTTCATAGCTCATACCTATATTACTATATTATAGTTTAGTACCTGAGATATTATTTTTTAGAAAGCAGTCAGACATTCAAGGCACAAAGCTTTTAATAACTATATGATATAAATTATATTGCATTTTTTGGGTTTCTGGTCATGCGTGTCATGTTTCAAAATATTTTTATTTTTCAAGCTATAATACCCATTGTTTATGGATATTTATTTAGCTAAAATACGCGGAACAATATTTTTAAGCTATTGCATAGCTTCTATCGCGGGCCTTGAGCGCGGGGACCGAATCCAGAAATTGCGTAACGAAAAACCTCACGCTCCCCACTCCGACGGGCACGGAGGTGTGGCTTGAAGGCATAGCATGCAATAGCTTTACCGCGGCAGTCCCCGAGTGCCACACGTCTTTTTTTTATTTTATAACTGTAGGATTGACAACCCTACACTTTTAGTGTTGCACTAGTTAAAAGCTGAACTTATGTTAATTTAAAAGCAAAAGTAATCGATATCGATTAAAAATACGTTTTAAATTGAGATCATAATATAGTGGCGATTTTCGTTTGTTTGCGGTTTCTTAAAAAAGAAACAACAACATTAAATTTATTCTCACTTTAAGGAAAAACTTTTGCATGTAAAAATATTTTAATACATTCCGTTACAATCAAATCAGCTGTTATGTAAAATGAGGTTGATGACCTCTTTCCGTTATGTTTTTTATGTAAAACACTTTCATTATCATTTTTGAGGAAAATTTGAAAGAATTTTGTAATAATATAGCTACTGCCATTCATAATGTGTTCTGTACCCGTTTTTATCAATAACTCAACTGTTTCTATGTATGTAATAGATTTTAATGAATGTATTCTTGCTATAAATGAATATGTCAATTAAATATTCACGTAGAGATTGACTGAAATTGAACTTCCGAAAAAATTAGAGCATGTGAACAGAGGTCGTTCGTTGTTCATATGCACTAATTTTATACGTAATGTTTATAAAATAAACTAGTTTTTGTTTAGATTTTCACAAATTAAGGTTTCTTATATAATGTAGCTGACATTATCTAATGATAATCAAAGAGCATTAATACGTTTTTATATTCGCTACAATTATTCAGATTCATCTAATGTATGCGATACGCCATAGGTACCTACCTACAGCGACATCGTCAGAATGCGAAGGTTAAATTTCGACCAACGTATCTTGTAATTACAAGTGCAAAATTAAACATAGAACAAATTACAAAAACTATTCATTCAATTAGTTCCTCTCACAAAGAAAGTAGCAGCAAATGACTTTCAAAATGTTTTCATTGTAAAGGGTCGATATGACAGGTAACTTACATGTCAGTTTTATCGATATATCTTCCATCACTAACGGAACAGCTTGCATAAGAAAGCACTTTCACCCGTCAGTCGCTGACCGACGCTCGTCAAATCAGTTTTTGTTGGATGTACCTATAGAGAATTTTTCTTAGAGATGCGTAACTGTGGTCTTTAAGATATTTTCAATAGGTACCTATAATATAATATCAAACTCGACATTTATTTATCCAACTAGACTTAGATAAGATTTGTCAAAATACAGAAAAATAATAATTTACCACCAGTCCGTAAAACAGTTTATTCAGACAAGAACCCGTAAGATACTCGATAATTGCTCTTTTATAAATTTAACAATGTAACACTTATATATTTTAAAATAATAATCATGCCAGAGAACTGTCCTGTGTTGAAGCGACAACTTCAATGTAGGGAATTAAAATAACGCTTGAAAAGAAATGTAGAGACGATCATTTTTTACTTTCCTGTGAATATGTAAATGCGCCTGTTAAATAACAATATCAATTAGGAAATTCATAAAATTCAATATACTTATTGCTCGCATAATTAACGAATCAATTCCATCAGTTGTTTGTGTTATAACAACACATGAAACCCCATCTCGACTATAAATCGTATAAAACTAACCGTTGAAAATGTTATTATTATTACCCATTGGTCAGGTGCTATTGAACTTTAGTTAAAAACGTTATTATTACATTTATTAGTTTATTGCCTTATCCTAGTGTTTACTTGACTTCACGTAACCTCCAGACGGCAGAGCGGCAGGATGACGCGGCAGTCGTTGAGAACACCCAGGCACCACCGGCAACTGTCCTCTTGCAACGCTTACTTATTTATTACCCATAGGTTTGGTGTTATTCAACTTTTATTATTATGACATTGGCCAACCATGTTTCATAATACATACAGAAAAATCGAGTCTCAAGAAGTCACATAACAGTAGGGCCTGTGCGTATCGTAATGGGAGAATGGCCTAGCAGGTACATACGCCGACTTCTTTAAATTTCCACTGTTTTTCTTTATATTAATGTCTTCAAAAGTCCTGTTTTTGTGTATTGGAAATTGAAATGTCTTAATCTTAGAATCTTGTTCCCTAAAGTTCCTTCCTAATCTAGTTCCTTGTTGGAACGAAGTTCCTTATTTCAATACATTACGCATTAATGTGAAACCGAATGAAATTGAAATAAATAAATTTTCCAGTCTTTCGTGTAGGTAAATTTGTTATTAAAGCTGGGCTTCTTCTATTTGTACAAAGCCCTTGTATATTTATTACACAAATATAGATAGACATAATATTCACAGGCCTTATAACACATAATTAATTCTATTCAAACATAGACCGTTAATTTAAATGTATTGGAATTCACGAGCTGCTTAGTAACAAGTAGTAACAACGAGTGGCCACTAATCATATTAGTTGTAACGTAGTCAAACCTGTATTGGAACGAGATGGACTGCATTATTATTATATGCCGATTGTTATTCAGAAATAGATTTTCGGTTTTTGTGTCTGCGTTTTTTTTTCGATTTCCAATATAGTTACGAATATTTAGTACCAACTGTACCCCGCGGTTTTACCTGCATTTCTTCGCTCCTATTGGTCTGAGTGTGATGTTATATTATTATAGCAATATAGCCTATAGGTAAAAGCCTTTTTCGATAAATGGGCTATGTATAATGTAACAGTGAAATAATTTTTCAATTCAAGCAAGCAAACAATGTCCTCAGCTTTATATATTAGTATTTAGTACCTATAGATAGTTTCGAATGATAAGAAAATTTCCTTATTATTAATTGGAGAGGTACCTATAGATTTATCCTCTTATAATTTTGTTTTCTGTACATTTATAACGATGGTTATTATTTGTTCTAACCATAATAGGTACTACTAAATCTTCTTTTTAACCGACTTCAAAAAAAGGAGGAGGTTATCAATTCGGCCGGTATGTTTTTAAGCTATTGCATAGCTTCTATCGCGGGGCTTGAGCGCGGGGACCGAATCCAGAAATTTAGTAACGAAAAACCTCACGCTCCCCACTCCGACGGGCACGGAGGTGTGGCTTGAAGGCATAGCATGCAATAGGTAGCTTTACCGCGGCAGTCCCCGAGTGCCACACGTCTTTTACTATTTTATAGATACAATACCTTCGGGGAATTCCTCAAGGTCTCTCAATGTCCAAGTATTATAAACAATACAGTCTTGTTCTGATAATAATTCCAGTAAAACATTTCAATTCTAATTCAATTGCTTATGACGCCATTCAGGCAATTGGGTCAAGTTCATATAAATGATGCATACTATATAATATTTAGCTATTTATATTTATATATAAATTCTCGTGTCATAGTGTTTGTAAACAAATTCCTCGGAAATGGCGTGGCCGAGATTTATGAGTGTTTTGTACCGATGGAATACTTTTCAAAATATCGATTTTGAGAGATAGGATAGTTTAAACATGTAGGTACCACGGGCACGGGCGAAGCCGGGGCGGCTATTATATAAAAATGAAACCCGTTTCGCGTTGTCACGGCATCACGTAATATAACTGTACAGTACTCCAAAATTAATAATGCGCATGCAGATCTTCGCTAATTGTCGTATTTCCGTATACACCCGAATCATTGAATCGTGAGTGCCCTAAGCAATGCACTTGCAGTTTACACCTTGTTCAAAAGAAATAGAAGTCAATTCACGGTCATATACAATCGAAAACAATTCTGGCGGTAGGTGACGGTACGGTAGCCTGTCACTTGTCAGTCAAAAATCCGTCAGTCGTCTTTATATATTGGTGGTGACTGCACGTGTTCTCTCCGTGTTGAATTATATTATAGAGCTGCTATTACACACCCTTCTTGGTTTTGTTTTTAAAGGTGAATTTTTCGATGAAGTGATTATTTACACAGGTGATAGCAGTAGGGAAATTGAAAATGAAGAAGAGTATAATGAAAGTTCCGATGTGTCTACAATGTCAGAAATAAAGATAATCCCTTATTCTGATTGTTTTATTTGTATTTTTTGGGAATTGTAATTAATATTGTGGAATGATCAGTACCTACTGTAAATACTTTAGAACTGAGATTTTAATTATTAGATTTATACGATTTAAATATAAACCTGTGTTTGAAAACCATATTTTATACAATTTAAACCTTGCGTTATTTTCTTCCATTACACCAGCTTCTACAAAATTTTCCAATTAAATAAATCCAACAATGATATTATATTCGCAAATCGCAATCGTGGGTTTATCCTCGTTATTCAGGATTCAGGATCTCATAGCTTCATATCTTCAGAACAGGGTACAAACCGTTGTCGTTAATGGAGAGAAATCTCGCGGTGCGCCGATTAACATAGGTGTTCCGCAGGGATCTATCTTAGGACCGTTTTTGTTCTTAGTGTATATTAATGACCTACCTTATTATTTGCAGGATATGTGTGAAATAGTACTGTTTGCAGATGACACATGTTTGTGGATAGACATGACACAAATGTTGACGAAGTAAACTCTGCTCTTTTACGCATATCCAATTGGTTTAATGCTAATAACTTACTATTAAATGCAAAAAAAAACAAATTGTGTAGAATTTATCCTCCCAAATGTAAAAAAGGTGAAAAGGAATATTATTTCAAACGGGGAGGTATTATACCCTGTGGAATCTACTGTTTTTCTTGGTTTGACATTAGATGAGAAGCTTCAATGGGGGGCCCATGTTACCACCACCGCTGCTAAGCTCAGCTCAGCTGCATATGCAGTTAGAAGAATAAGGCATCTCACCGATGAAGAGACGGCTAGATTGGTTTACTTTAGCTACTTTCATAGCATTATGTCCTACGGAATTCTACTATGGGGCAGGGCTGCAGATATAGAAACTATATTTATATTACAGAAAAGAGCCATACGCTCTATATATAATTTGCGTGCTCGAGACTCACTAAGAGATCTCTTTAAGAATATCCTTACTGTACCGTCGCAGTATATATTTAATAATATTTTATATGTACACAATAACGCTTACTTACACACAAAAGTAGGAGATAGACATTGTTATGACACAAGAAACAGAAATAAAATTGAAATGCCATTTTTCCGGCTAGCTAAAGTTAAAAATTCATTTATGGGTCAAGGTCACGCTTTTACAACAGAATTCCTCATAATATTAAAGAGTTTAGTAGTTCTAAATTTAAAACTTATATAAAAAATGTACTAGTTCAGAGAGCCTATTACAGTATTAAGGAATATATGGACGATAAAAACCCATGGAGGGTTGTCGCGTAAAAACCACAGGACAGTTCTTCGGCATATCACTATAAATTATGTTACATAATATGTAATTTGTAAAATTAAATTGTAAAACTGACATGATTAAAAAGAGCAACTATGGAGTTTCTTGCCGATTCTTCTCCGTAGATACTGCTTTCCGAATCGGTGGTAAATGTTAAAAATATGTACCTATGACGTTTCAAAAGTGCTTCTAGAAGAAGTCTCATTGAATAAATAAATGTTTGAGTTTGAGTTTGAGTTTGAGTTTATTTACATACAAGATATTATCGAAATAAAATCGTTACTTACAAATCGATATTAATCTCTTTTAGTACAGAACACATAATTTTACTAAATTATGCATGAAGAAAATGCATTTAACCACTCTATATACAAGTAAAAATAACTCGGTCAAGATTACTTTTAAAAAAATAATTTATTTAAATAAATTACAATTTTTACTTAATCTATGACCTTAACTATAGAGAGCTGGTGTGAGAATGACGAGTTTACTTGTGAATTGCTTATATATCCGAGATATCCTCCTGCCTGGTGGTCCGGTGGTGGTCCGATACCGTATAACCATTAAATTAATATTCCTTTGTTTTATCAATTACGCATTGTCCACTAAATGGGCGTATTGTTCAAGTTGATACGTTCCTTCTTGGATGTCCACGGTGTTATCATAATAAGTTCACTGGAATTCGCATAATGATCTTGTAACTTAGGTATTTGCCTTTTATTATTTATTTTAAAATTAAGTGTGGCCTTTTGCTTTGCTTTACTGTCCCCCTCCAAATTCGAAGTACAGGTTTTCGAACGAAACCTGGATCTGAGAATTTTAACATAGATTAGGCACATTATTATTACAATAGTTATAAATGTTATCCAGCTATATTGAACAATATCGTGAGTTTCAAAATTAAATGCGGGAATCCTCTTCAATTCATTTAACTTAGATGAAATCTTCTTTCTATCATATCTGTTCCCATTAAAATATCATATTGATCGCTAAAATTAAACACATAGAACTTCATTGTTCCTTCACCCGTATCGAAGTACTTATACCAAAACGGAGTTTCTATTAAACCTACATGGGTCGACGTACCGTGAGATGTACGCACCGAAAATTTCTCAGGCTTATAATAGCTTTTAAAATATTTTGAAGCCTTTTCAGTCATAAACGACCTTTGACTACCCGTATCTATTAAGACTTTTAATTTTGGCTCATCCGTTTCGAAATATGGCAAATAAGACTTAACAAAATTAAATTCTATGGCCCTTTCTTTTGAGAGGCCTTTTTGTAAAAATTTGCTTCATCTATATTATTAGTATGGAAAACTTCCTCTGCGACTAACCCTTTACCTAGATTTGTTTGACCTGGGCGTAACTGAGGCGCTGTCCGCATGGACACGTCTTCCGTTTCATTTACATTTCTATTAACCGGGCGATATTGATTACGCTTGAAATAACTATTCTGAGGCTTATTGAACACATTATTTGGATTTGGCTTCCATGGATATTTTTGATGGAAATTATTATTACTTTGGTTATGATTATGATTATAATTGTTATTATTATAATTTATCCTTGGATTTTGTGGATAATTAGGATAACTATGCTTTTGATTTACAAAATTGGGTTTATGTTGCGAGTACCCCTGCTGAACAATTCGCGGCGGTGGTAAAATGCTCGAAAACTTTTGCTTAATATTGTCGAACCTACCCTCTGCTTCTAATTGTAAAATTCGGGCGGCCGTTTCCTCAAAACCACAGTTTGACACGTAAATTTGGTCATGGTACGGTAAGCTGTTTCTTAATGCATTTTGCGCGGTATTAATATACGGCTCCATCACTTCATCGACTAACGTTTTCTCACTATATTTATCTAACAACTTACTTCTAATAAAAAATAATTTCTGTTTTAACTCAAAAATTAAATCCTTATAGCTACCTTTTCTTTTAACATTCGACAATTCAATTAATAAGGTATTAAACTCCCTATTATCTCCACATTCTTTTTTTAATGTTAATTCTATATTTTTCCACTTAAAGTCATGATCTACCATGGAGATAGTCATGGCAGCTTTCGATTCTAATTTGCTTAATAACAACATTACATTAGGTGGTGTGTCTCCACCTGCGATCTGTAACCAATGTTTGGCACAGTTTATAAAATTATAAAGATTAAATGCGTCACCATCATATGTGGGAACGAACGATAACAAGGTTTTTGGATCCATATTGTCTATGACAGTTGGATTATTACTGCAATTTGAATAACTCAAATCACTAAGACTGCTCTCACTTTCAGAAGGAGAGTGATTCTCTCCAGTATCCCTATAGCTATATACAAAAGTCGGGGGTTTCAAGTGGAAAGGAATGGTGAAAGGATTATGCTACGGTACTTACAGCACAAATCCGATGATGGCCTCCTTTTTCATTTCTTCCCTCGAACTTTTCACTGATTTTACTAATTTGTTTGTGAGTTGCCTAACTTCAATCTTGAAAGATTTTCGTGAACTTTTTCGTAATTTACGATGTATTTACTTTAAATTCACTCGTTAGGCCCCTAAGTTGGGCGCCAGTAAAAATAACTCGGTCAAGATTACTTTTAAAAAAATAATTTATTTAAATAAATTACAATTTTTACTTAATCTATGACCTTAACTATAGAGAGCTGGTGTGAGAATGACGAGTTTACTTGTGAATTGCTTATATATCCGAGATATCCTCCTGCCTGGTGGTCCGGTGGTGGTCCGATACCGTATAACCATTAAATTAATATTCCTTTGTTTTATCAATTACGCATTGTCCACTAAATGGGCGTATTGTTCAAGTTGATACGTTCCTTCTTGGATGTCCACGGTGTTATCATAATAAGTTCACTGGAATTCGCATAATGATCTTGTAACTTAGGTATTTGCCTTTTATTATTTATTTTAAAATTAAGTGTGGCCTTTTGCTTTGCTTTACTTACATATCGTCTTCGGAAGCTCCGGGAATATGACAGTTGCCGAACAGTGACGAAGATTTCTATGCGCATTATTACTTTTGGAGTACTATATAGAGCAGGCTCCAAGGAGATGTTCGTTTGCAAAAATAGCGGACCTAAATCTGACTTCTGATATATATTGTATAGATCCCAGACATCCTATAGACAGATGTTGCCAACCAGTTTTGTGGTCCCCCTCCCCCCACCCCGGTAATTAAATATGGCATACAAAGAAAAAAATAAAAATTTCCAAAACATGCCGTGTGGGGTATCAAATGAAAGAATTTATTGAGTAGATCACGAATATATAGCATACTATAACATTTCTTACACTTTCTCTAAGATTTTTTAGAAAATTTACGAAAATGCTCCATTTTTGAGTTAACTTTAAACCACTATAGATTGAAAACTCATGAATATATTTTTTAAATTCTTATTTTAAATAATTAACAATAGTCCATTGTTTACGATTCAATAGTTTGTAATAAGTGAGCTATATGTATGTGGTGGATTTGATGACCCCACAAAATGTTTTAAATTGCAAGGCGCAACTTTCACTGAAGTTACCGATTTGAAATCTAATCACACAGAGGCTGATTCCAGAATGTTCTGCCATATTACAGAGATAATTATTCTAAGCCCTGACACCGATATTTTTGTATTAGGCCTTTATTTCTGGCATTAACTTGAAAATATACTCGCCATCTTTGAATGCTCCCTCCACTCCCCCATGCAACTATTTCACTGTACCAACTATTGAATCGTAAACAATGGACTATTGTTAATTATTAAAAATAATAATTTAAAAAATATATTCATAAGTTTTCAATCTATAGTAGTTTAAAGTTAACTCAAAAATGGAGCATTTTCGTACATTTTCTAAAAAATCTTAGAGAAAGTGTAAGAAATGTTATAGTATGCTATATATTCGTGATCTACTCAATAAGTTCTTTCATTTGATACCCCACACGGCATGTTTTGGAAATTTTTATTTTTTTCTTTGTATGCCATATTTAATTACCGGGGTGGGGAGAGGGGGACCACAAAACTGGTTGGCAACATCTGTCTATAGGATGTCTGGGATCTATACAATATATATCAGAAGTTAGATTTAGGTCCGCTATTTTTGCAAACGAAACTCCACTGAGAGTCTGGTCTAATAAGCCAAATGTCACTTATTGAAAATCTGCGACTCGCGACAGCGCTCGCGACAGGCACAGATTTTCTCACAAAGATTTTCACACAGAGATTTTCACACAGATTTTCACAGAGATTTTCACAGAGATTTTAAGACAGATTTTCACATAGATTTTCACAGAGATTTTAACACAGATTTTCACAGAGATTTTCACGGAGATTTTCATAGAGATTTTCACACAGATTTTCACACAGAGATTTTCACAGAGATTTTAACACAGATTTTCACAGAGATTTTCACGGAGATTTTCACAGAGATTTTCACACAAAGATTTTAACAGAGATTTTCACACAGAGATTTTCACGCAGAGATTTTCACACAGATTTTCACGCAGAGTTTTTCACACAGATTTTCACACAGATTTTCACACAGATTTTCACACAAAGTTTTTCACAACAATATTTTCACAGAGATTTTCACAGAGATTTTCACACAGAGATTTTCACAGAGATTTCAACACAGATTTTCACAGAGATTTTCACGGAGATTTTCACAGAGATTTTCACACAGAGATTTTCACAGAGATTTTCACACAGAGATTTTCACAGAGATTTTCACAAAGATTTTCACACAGATTTTCACAGGGATTTTAACACAGATTTTCACAGAGATTTTCATGGAGATTTTCACAGAGATTTTCACACAAAGATTTTCACAGATATCTTCACACAGAGATTTTCACGCAGAGATTTTCACGCAGATTTTCACGCAGAGATTTTCACACAGAGATTTGCAGAGATTTTCACAAAGATTTTCACACTGAGATTTTCACAGAGATTTTCACACAGATTTTCTCACAAAGATTTTCACAGAGAGATTTTCACACAGATTTTCACACAGATTTTCACACAGAGATTTTCACACAGATTTTAACACAAAGATTTTCACACAAATATTTTCACACAGAGATTTTCACACAGATTTTCTCACAAAGATTTTCACACAGAGATTTTCACACAGATTTTCACACAGAGATTTTCAAACAGAGATTTTCAAACAGAGATTTTGACACAGATTTTCACACAGAGATTTTCACAGAGATTTTCACACAGAGATTTTCACACACAGATTTACACACAGATCTTCACGCAGAGATTTTCACAGAGATTTTCACAGAGATTTTCACAAAGATTTTCACACAGATTTTCACAGGGATTTTAACACAGATTTTCACAGAGATTTTCACGGAGATTTTCACAGAGATTTTTCACACAGAGATTTTCACGCAGAGATTTTCATGCAGATTTTCACGCAGAGATTTTCACACAGAGATTTTCACACAGATTTTCACACAGAGATTTTCACACAGATTTTCACACAAAGATTTTCACACAAATATTTTCACACAGAGATTTTCACACAGATTTTCTCACAAAGATTTTCACAGAGAGATTTTCACACAGATTTTCACACAGATTTTCACACAGATTTTCACACAGATTTTAACACAAAGATTTTCACACAAATATTTTCACACAGAGATTTTCACACAGATTTTCTCACAAAGATTTTCACACAGAGATTTTCACACAGATTTTCACACAGAGATTTTCACACAGAGATTTTGACACAGATTTTCACACAGAGATTTTCACAGAGATTTTCACAGAGATTTTCAAACAGAGATTTTCACACACAGATTTACACACAGATCTTCACGCAGAGATTTTCACAGAGATTTTCACGCAGAGATTTTCACACAAAGATTTTCACACATAGATTTTCTCACAGAGATTTTCACACAGAGATTTTCACACAGATTTTCACAGAGATTTTCACAAAAGGATTTTCACACAGATTATCACACAGAGATTTTGAGACAGATTTTCACACAGAGATTTGCAGAGATTTTCACAAAGATTTTCACACAGAGATTTTCACAGAGATTTTCACACAGATTTTCTCACAAAGATTTTCACAGAGATTTTCACACAGAGATTTTAACACAGATTTTCACAGAGATTTTCACACAGAGATTTTCACACAGAGATTTTCACACATAAATTTTCTCACAGAGATTTTCACACAGAGATTTTCACACAGATTTTCACAGAGATTTTCACAAAAGGATTTTCACACAGATTATCACACAGAGATTTTGACACAGATTTTCACACAGAGATTTGCAGAGATTTTCACAAAGATTTTCACACAGAGATTTTCAGAGAGATTTTCACACAGATTTTCTCACAAAGATTTTCACAGAGATTTTCTCACAGAGATTTTAACACAGATTTTCACAGAGATTTTCACACAGAGATTTTCACACAGAGATTTTGACACAGATTTTCACAAAGAGATTTTCACACAGAGATTATCACACAGAGATTTTCACAAAGATATTTTGACACAGATTTTCACACAGAGATTTTCACACAGATTTTCACACAGAGATTTTCACAGAGATTTTAACACAGATTTTCACAGAGATTTTCACGGAGATTTTCACAGAGATTTTCACACAAAGATTTTAACAGAGATTTTCACACAGAGATTTTCACGCAGAGATTTTCACACAGATTTTCACGCAGAGTTTTTCACACAGATTTTCAAACAGATTTTCACACAAAGTTTTTCACAACAATATTTTCACAGAGATTTTCACAGAGATTTTCACACAGAGATTTTCACAGAGATTTCAACACAGATTTTCACAGATATTTTCACGGAGATTTTCACAGAGATTTTCACACAGAGATTTTCACAGAGATTTTCACACAGAGATTTTCACAGAGATTTTCACAAAGATTTTCACACAGATTTTCACAGGGATTTTAACACAGATTTTCACAGAGATTTTCACGGAGATTTTCAGAGATTTTCACACAAAGATTTTCACAGATATCTTCACACAGAGATTTTCACGCAGAGATTTTCACGCAGATTTTCACGCAGAGATTTTCACACAGATTTTCACACAGATTTTCACACAAAGATTTTCACACAAATATTTTCACGCAGAGATTTTCAAACAGATTTTCTCACAAAGATTTTCACAGAGAGATTTTCACACAGATTTTCACACAGATTTTCACAGGGATTTTAACACAGATTTTCACAGAGATTTTCACGGAGATTTTCAGAGATTTTCACACAAAGATTTTCACAGATATCTTCACACAGAGATTTTTACGCAGAGATTTTCACGCAGATTTTCACGCAGAGATTTTCACACAGATTTTCACACAGATTTTCACACAAAGATTTTCACACAAATATTTTCACGCAGAGATTTTCAAACAGATTTTCTCACAAAGATTTTCACAGAGAGATTTTCACACAGATTTTCACACAGATTTTCACACAGAGATTTTCACACATATTTTCACACAAAGATTTTCACACAAATATTTTCACAAAAGGATTTTCACACAGATTATCACACAGAGATTTTAACACAGATTTTCACAGAGATTTTCACACAGAGATTTTCACACAGAGATTTTCACACATAGATTTTCTCACAGAGATTTTCACACAAAGATTTTCACACACAGATTGTCACAGAGATTTTCACAGAGATTTTCAAAGAGATTTTCACACAGATTTTCACAGAGATTTTCACACAGATTTTCACAAAGAGATCTTCACACAGAGATTATCACACAGAGATTTTGACACAGATATTCACAGAGATTTTGACACAGAGATTTTCACACAGAGATTATCACACAGAGATTTTCACACAGATATTTTGACACAGATTTTCACACAGATTTTCACAGATATTTTCACACAGATTTTCTCACAAAGATTTTCACAGAGATTTTCTCACAGAGATTTTAACACAGATTTTCACAAAGATTTTCACACAGAGATTTTCACACAGATTTTGACACAGATTTTCACAAAGAGATTTTCACACAGAGATTATCACACAGAGATTTTCACACAGATATTTTGACACAGATTTTTACACAGATTTTCACAGATATTTTCACAGAGATTTTCACAGAGATTTTCACACAAAGATTTTCACACACAGATTGTCACAGAGATTTTCACAGAGATTTTCACAGAGATTTTCACACAGATTTTCACAGAGATTTTCACACAGATTTTCACACAGAGATTATCACACAGAGATTATCACACAGAGATTTTGACACAGATATTCACAGAGATTTTTTCACAGATTTTCACACAAAGATTATCACACAGAGATTCTCACACAGATATTTTGACACAGATTTTAACACAGAGATTTTCACAGATATTTTCACAGAGATTTTCACAGAGATTTTCTCACAAAGATTTTCACAGAGATTTTCACACAGAGATTTTAACACAGATTTTCACAGAGATTTTCACACAGATTTTCACAAAGAGATTTTGACACAGATTTTCACAAAGAGATTTTCACACAGAGATTATCACAGAGATTTTCACACAGATATTTTGACACAGATTTTCACACAGAGATTTTCACACAGATTTTCACAGAGATTTTCACAGAGATTTTAACACAGATTTTCACATAGATTTTCACAGAGATTTTAACACAGATTTTCAAAGAGATTTTCACGGAGATTTTCACAGAGATTTTCACACAAAGATTTTAACAGAGATTTTCACACGGATTTTCTCACAAAGATTTTCACAGAGATTTTCACACAGATTTTCACACAGATTTTCACACAGAGATTTTCACAAAAGGATTTTCACACAGATTATCACACAGAGATTTTGACAAAGATTTTCACACAGAGATTTGCAGAGATTTTCACAAAGATTTTCACACAGAGATTTTCACAGAGATTTTCACACATATTTTCACAGAGATTTTCACACAGAGATTTTCACACAGAGATTTTGACACAGATTTTCTCACAGAGATTTTCACACAGAGATTTTCACACAGATTTTCACAGAGATTTTCACAAAAGGATTTTCACACAGATTATCACACAGAGATTTTGACACAGATTTTCACACTGCACATTTGCAGAGATTTTCACAAAGATTTTCACACAGAGATTTTCACAGAGATTTTCACACAGATTTTCACACAGATTTTCACAGAGATTTTCACAGAGATTTTCACAGAGATTTTCACACAGATTTTCACAGAGATTTTCACACAGATTTTCACAAAGAGATTTTCACACAGAGATTATCACACAGAGATTTTCACACAGATATTTTGACACAGATTTTCACACAGAGATTTTCACGGATATTTTCACAGAGATTTTCTCACAAAGATTTTCACAGAGATTTTCACACAGATTTTAACACAGATTTTCACAGAGATTTTCACACAGAGATTTTCACACAGAGATTTTGACACAGATTTTCACAAAGAGATTTTCACATAGAGATTATCACACAGAGATTTTCACAGATATTTTCACAGAGATTTTCACAGAGATTTTCACACAGATTTTTTCACAAAGATTTTCACAGAGATTTTCTCACAGAGATTTTAACACAGATTTTCACAGATTTTCACACAGAGATTTTCACACAGAGATTTTGACACAGATTTTCACAAAGAGATTTTCACACAGAGATTATCACACAGAGATTTTCACACAGATATTTTGACACAGATTTTCACACAGATTTTCACAGATATTTTCACAGAGATTTTCACAGAGATTTTCACGCAAAGATTTTCACACACAGATTGTCACAGAGATTTTCACAGAGATTTTCACAGAGATTTTCACACAGATTTTCACAGAGATTTTCACACAGATTTTCACAAAGAGATTTTCACACAGAGATTATCACACAGAGATTTTGACACAGATATTCACAGAGATTTTCACACAGAGATTTTCACACAGAGATTATCACACAGAGATTTTCACACGGATATTTTGACACAGATTTTCACACAGATTTTCACAGATATTTTCAGAGAGATTTTCACAGAGATTTTCTTACAAAGATTTTCACACAGAGATTTTAGCACAGATTTTCACAGAGATTTTCACACAGAGATTTTGACACAGATTTTCACACAGAGATTTTCACAGAGATTTTCACAGAGATTTTCACACAGAGATTTTCACACACAGATTTACACACAGATCTTCACGCAGAGATTTTTACAGAGATTTTCACAGAGTATTTCACAAAGATTTTCACACAGAGATTTTCACACAGAGATTTTCACACAGATTTTCTCAGAGATTTTCACAAAAGGATTTTCACACAGATTATCACACAGAGATTTTGACAAAGATTTTCACACAGAGATTTGCAGAGATTTTCACAAAGATTTTCACACAGAGATTTTCACAGAGATTTTCACACAGATTTTCTCACAAAGATTTTCACAGAGATTTTCACACAGAGATTTTAACACAGATTTTCACAGAGATTTTCACACAGAGATTTTCACACAGAGATTTTCACACATAGATTTTCTCACAGAGATTTTCACACAGAGATTTTCACACAGATTTTCACAGAGATTTTCACACAGAGTTTCACACAGAGATTTTCACACAGAGATTTTCACACAGATCTTCACGCAGAGATTTTCACAGAGATTTTCACGCAGAGATTTTCACACCAAGATTTTCACACATAGATTTTCTCACAGAGATTTTCACACAGAGATTTTCACACAGATTTTCACAGAGATTTTCACAAAAGGATTTTCACACAGATCATCACACAGAGATTTTGACACAGATTTTCACACAAAGATTTGCAGAGATTTTCACAAAGATTTTCACACAGAGATTTTCACAGAGATTTTCACAGAGATTTTCTCACAAAGATTTTCACAGAGATTTTCACACAGAGATTTTAACACAGATTTTCACAGAGATTTTCACACAGAGATTTTCACACAGAGATTTTCACACATAGATTTTCTCACAGAGATTTTCACACAGAGATTTTCACACAGATTTTCACAGAGATTTTCACAAAAGGATTTTCACACAGATTATCACACAGAGATTTTGACACAGATTTTCACACAGAGATTTTCACAGAGATTTTCACACAGATTTTCTCACAAAGATTTTCACAGAGATTTTCTCACAGAGATTTTAACACAGATTTTCACAGAGATTTTCACACAGAGATTTTCACACAGAGATTTTGACACAGATTTTCACAAAGAGATTTTCACACAGAGATTATCACACAGAGATTTTCACCCAGATATTTTGACACAGATTTTCACACAGAGATTTTCACAGATATTTTCACAGAGATTTTCACAGAGATTTTCACACAAAGATTTTCACACACAGATTGTCACAGAGATTTTCACAGAGATTTTCACAGAGATTTTCACACAGATTTTCACAGAGATTTTCACACAGATTTTCACAAAGAGATTTTCACACAGAGATTATCACACAGAGATTTTCACACAAATATTTTCACACAGAGATTTTCACACAGATTTTCTCACAAAGATTTTCACACAGAGATTTTCACACAGATATTTTGACACAGATTTTCACACAGAGATTTTCACAGATATTTTCACAGAGATTTTCCCACAAAGATTTTCACAGAGATTTTCACACAGAGATTTTAACACAGAGTTTCACAGAGATTTTCACTCAGAGATTTTCACACAGAAATTTTGACACAGATTTTCACAAAGAGATTTTCACATAGAGATTATCACACAGAGATTTTCACACAGATATTTTGACACAGATTTTCACACAGAGATTTTCACAGATATTTTTACAGAGATTTTCACACAGATTTTCTCACAAAGATTTTCACAGAGATTTTCTCACAGAGATTTTAACACAGATTTTCACAGATTTTCACACAGAGATTTTCACACAGAGATTTTGACACAGATTTTCACAAAGAGATTTTCACACAGAGATTATCACACAGATGTTTTGACACAGATTTTCACACAGAGATTTTCAAAGATATTTTCACAGAGATTTTCACAGAGATTTTCACACAAAGATTTTCACACACAGATTGTCACAGAGATTTTCACAGAGATTTTCACACAGATTTTCACAGAGATTTTCACACAGATTTTCACAAAGAGATTTTCACACAGAGATTATCACACAGAGATTTTGACACAGATATTCACAGAGATTTTCACACAGAGATTTTCACACAGAGATTATCACACAGAGATTTTCACACAGATATTTTGACACAGATTTTCACACAGAGATTTTCACGGATATTTTCACAGAGATTTTCTCACAAAGATTTTCACAGAGATTTTCACACAGAGATTTTAACACAGATTTTCACAGAGATTTTCACACAGAGATTTTCACACAGAGATTTTGACACAGATATTCACAGAGATTTTCACACAGAGATTTTCACACAGAGATTATCACACAGAGATTTTCACACAGATATTTTGACACAGATTTTCACACAGATTTTCACAGATATTTTCAGAGAGATTTTCACAGAGATTTTCTTACAAAGATTTTCACACAGATTTTAACACAGAGATTTTAACAAAGATTTTCACAAAGAGATTTTCACACAGAGATTATCACACAGAGATTTTTACACAGATATTTTGACACAGATTTTCACACAGAGATTTTTACAGATATTTTCACAGAGATTTTCACAGAGATTTTCACACAAAGATTTTCACACACAGATTGTCACAGAGATTTTCACAGAGATTTTCACACAGATTTTCACAGAGATTTTCACACAGATTTTCACAAAGAGATTTTCACACAGAGATTATCACACAGAGATTTTGACACAGATATTCACAGAGATTTTCACACAGAGATTTTCACACAGAGATTATCACACAGAGATTTTCACACAGATATTTTGACACAGATTTTCACACAGAGATTTTCACGGATATTTTCACAGAGATTTTCTCACAAAGATTTTCACAGAGATTTTCACACAGAGATTTTAACACAGATTTTCACAGAGATTTTCACACAGAGATTTTCACACAGAGATTTTCACACAGAGATTTTGACACAGATTTTCACAAAGAGATTTTCACACAGAGATTATCACACAGAGATTTTCACACAGATATTTTGACACAGATTTTCACACAGAGATTTTCACAGATATTTTCACAGAGATTTTCACAGAGATTTTCACACAGATTTTCTCACAAAGATTTTCACACAGATTTTCACACAGAGATTTTGACAAAGATTTTCACAAAGAGATTTTCACACAGAGATTATCACACAGAGATTTTTACACAGATATTTTGACACAGATTTTCACACAGAGATTTTTACAGATATTTTCACAGAGATTTTCACAGAGATTTTCACACAAAGATTTTCACACACAGATTTTCACAGAGATTTTCACAGATTTTCACAGAGATTTTCACACAGATTTTCACAAAGAGATTTTCACACAGAGATTATCACACAGAGATTTTGACACAGATATTCACAGAGATTTTCACACAAAGATTTTAACAGAGATTTTCAAACAGAGATTTTCACGCAGAGATTTTCACACAGATTTTCACGCAGAGTTTTTCACACAGATTTTCACACAGATTTTCACACAGATTTTCACACAAAGTTTTTCACAACAATATTTTCACAGAGATTTTCACAGAGATTTTCACACAGAGATTTTCACAGAGATTTCAACACAGATTTTCACAGAGATTTTCACGGAGATTTTCACAGAGATTTTCACACAGAGATTTTCACAGAGATTTTCACACAGAGATTTTCACACAGAGATTTTCACACAGATATTTTGACACATATTTTCACACAGAGATTTTCACGGATATTTTCACAGAGATTTTCTCACAAAGATTTTCACAGAGATTTTCACACAGAGATTTTAACACAGATTTTCACAGAGATTTTCACACAGAGATTTTCACACAGAGATTTTGACACAGATTTTCACAAAGAGATTTTCACACAGAGATTATCACACAGAGATTTTCACACAGATATTTTGACACTGATTTTCACACAGATTTCACAGATATTTTCACAGAAATTTTCACAGAGATTTTCACACAGATTTTCTCACAAAGATTTTCACAGAGATTTTCTCACAGAGATTTTAACACAGATTTTCACAGAGATTTTCACACAGAGATTTTCACACAGAGATTTTGACACAGATTTTCTCAAAGAGATTTTCACACAGAGATTATCACACAGAGATTTTCACACAGATATTTTGACACAGATTTTCACACAGAGATTTTCACAGATATTTTCACAGAGATTTTCACAGAGATTTTCACGCAAAGATTTTCACACACAGATTGTCACAGAGATTTTCACAGAGATTTTCACAGAGATTTTCACACAGATTTTCAAAGAGATTTTCACACAGATTTTCACAAAGAGATTTTCACACAGAGATTATCACACAGAGATTTTGACATATTCACAGAGATTTTCACACAGAGATTTTCACACAGAGATTATCACACAGAGATTTTCACACAGATATTTTGACACAGATTTTCACACAGATTTTCACAGATATTTTCACAGAGATTTTCACAGAGATTTTCTCACAAAGATTTTCACAGAGATTTTCACACAGAGATTTTAACACAGATTTTCACAGAGATTTTCACACAGAGATTTTCACACAGAGATTTTGACACAGATTTTCACAAAGAGATTTTCACACAGAGATTATCACAGAGATTTTCACACAGATATTTTGACTTAGATTTTCACACAGATTTTCACAGATATTTTCACAGAGATTTTCACAGAGATTTTCACACAAAGATTTTCACACACAGATTGTCACAGAGATTTTCACACAGAGATTTTTACAGATATTTTCACAGAGATTTTCACAGAGATTTTCACACAAAGATTTTCACACACAGATTGTCACAGAGATTTTCACAGAGATTTTCACACAGATTTTCACAGAGATTTTCACACAGAGATTATCACACAGAGATTTTGACACAGATATTCACAGAGATTTTCACACAGAGATTTTCACACAGAGATTATCACACAGAGATTTTCACACAGATATTTTGACACAGATTTTCACGCAGAGATTTTCACAGATATTTTCACAGAGATTTTCACAGAGATTTTCACACAAAGATTTTCACACACAGATTGTCACAGAGATTTTCACAGAGATTTTCACAGAGATTTTTACACAGATTTTCACAGAGATTTTCACACAAAGATTTTCACACAGATTTACACACAGATCTTCACGCAGATATTTTCACACAGAGATTTTCACGCAGAGATTTTCACACAGAGATTTTCACTTATAGATTTTCTCACAGAGATTTTCACACAGATTTTCACAGAGATTTTCACAAAGAGATTTTCACACAGAGATAATCACACAGAGATTTTGACACAGATTTTGACACAGATTTTCACAGAGATTTTCACACAGATTTTCACAGAGATTATCACAAAAGGATTTTCACACAGATTATCACACAGAGATTTTGACACAGATTTTCACATAGAGATTTGCAGAGATTTTCACAAAGATTTTCACACAGAGATTTTCACAGAGATTTTCACACAGATTTTCTCACAGAGATTTTCACAGAGATTTTCACAAAGATTTTCACACAGATTTTCACAGGGATTTTAACACAGATTTTCACAGAGATTTTCACGGAGATTTTCACAGAGATTTTTCACACAGAGATTTTCACGCAGAGATTTTCATGCAGATTTTCACGCAGAGATTTTCACACAGAGATTTTCACACAGATTTTCACACAGAGATTTTCATACAGATTTTCACACAAAGATTTTCACACAAATATTTTCACACAGAGATTTTCACACAGATTTTCTCACAGAGATTTTCACACAGATTTTCACACAAAGATTTTCACACAAATATTTTCACACAGAGATTTTCACACAGATTTTCTCACAAAGATTTTCACACAGAGATTTTCACACAGATTTTCACACAGAGATTTTCACACAGATTTTCACAGAGATTTTCACAAAAGGATTTTCACACAGATCATCACACAGAGATTTTGACACAGATTTTCACACACAGATTTGCAGAGATTTTCACAAAGATTTTCACACAGAGATTTTCACAGAGATTTTCACAGAGATTTTCTCACAAAGATTTTCACAGAGATTTTCACACAGAGATTTTAACACAGATTTTCACAGAGATTTTCACACAGAGATTTTCACACAGAGATTTTCACACATAGATTTTCTCACAGAGATTTTCACACAGAGATTTTCACACATAGATTTTCTCACAGAGATTTTCACACAGATTTTCACAGAGATTTTCACACAGAGATTTTCACACAGAGATTATCACACAGAGATTTTGACACAGATATTCAGAGATTTTCACACAGAGATTTTCACACAGAGATTTTCACACAGATATGACACAGATTTTCACACAGAGATTTTCACAGAGATTTTCACAGATATTTTCACAGAGATTTTCACAGAGATTTTCACACAAAGATTTTCACACACAGATTGTCACAGAGATTTTCACAGAGATTTTCACAGAGATTTTCACACAGATTTTCACAGAGATTTTCACACAAAGATTTTCACACAGTTTTTCACACAGATCTTCACGCAGAGATTTTCACACAGAGATTTTCACGCAGATTTTCACACAGAGATTTTCACACAGATTTTCTCACAGAGATTTTCACACAGATTTTCACAGAGATTTTCACAAAGAGATTTTCACACAGAGATTATCACACAGAGATTTTGACACAGAGATTTTCACAGAGTTTTTCACACAGAGATTTTCACACAGATTTTCTCACAAAGATTTTCACAGAGATTTTCACACAGATTTTCACACAGAGATTTTCACAGAGATTTTCACAGATATTTTCACAGAGATTTTCACAGAGATTTTCACACAGAGATTTTCACACAGAGATTATCACACAGAGATTTTGACACATATTTTCACAGAGATTTTCACACAGAGATTTTCACACAGAGATTTTGACACAGATTTTCACAAAGAGATTTTCACACAGAGATTATCACACAGAGATTTTCACAAAGATATTTTGACACAGATTTTCACACAGAGATTTTCACACAGATTTTCACACAGAGATTTTCACAGAGATTTTAACACAGATTTTCACAGAGATTTTCACGGAGATTTTCACAGAGATTTTCACACAAAGATTTTAACAGAGATTTTCACACAGAGATTTTCACGCAGAGATTTTCACACAGATTTTCAAGCAGAGTTTTTCACACAGATTTTCAAACAGATTTTCACACAAAGTTTTTCACAACAATATTTTCACAGAGATTTTCACAGAGATTTTCACACAGAGATTTTCACAGAGATTTCAACACAGATTTTCACAGATATTTTCACGGAGATTTTCACAGAGATTTTCACACAGAGATTTTCACAGAGATTTTCACACAGAGATTTTCACAGAGATTTTCACAAAGATTTTCACACAGATTTTCACAGGGATTTTAACACAGATTTTCACAGAGATTTTTACGGAGATTTTCAGAGATTTTCACACAAAGATTTTCACAGATATCTTCACACAGAGATTTTCACGCAGAGATTTTCACGCAGATTTTCACGCAGAGATTTTCACACAGATTTTCACACAGATTTTCACACAAAGATTTTCACACAAATATTTTCACGCAGAGATTTTCAAACAGATTTTCTCACAAAGATTTTCACAGAGAGATTTTCACACAGATTTTCACACAGATTTTCACACAGAGATTTTCACACATATTTTCACACAAAGATTTTCACACAAATATTTTCACAAAAGGATTTTCACACAGATTATCACACAGAGATTTTAACACAGATTTTCACAGAGATTTTCACACAGATTTTCACACAGAGATTTTCACACATAGATTTTCTCACAGAGATTTTCACGCAGAGATTTTCACACAGATTTTCACAGAGATTTTCACAAAAGGATTTTCACACAGATTATCACACAGAGATTTTGACAGAGATTTTCACACAGAGATTTGCAGAGATTTTCACAAAGATTTTCACACTGAGATTTTCACAGAGATTTTCACACAGATTTTCTCACAAAGATTTTCACAGAGATTTTCTCACAGGAATTATCACAGATTTTCACAGAGATTTTCACACAGAGATTTTGACACAGATTTTCACAAAGAGATTTTCACACAGATATTTTGACACAGATTTTCACACAGAGATTTTCACAGATATTTTCAGAGATTTTCACAGAGATTTTCACACAAAGATTTTCACACACAGATTGTCACAGAGATTTTCACAGAGATTTTCACAGAGATTTTCACACAGATTTTCACAGAGATTTTCACACAGATTTTCACAAAGAGATCTTCACACAGAGATTATCACACAGAGATTTTGACACAGATATTCACAGAGATTTTGACACAGAGATTTTCACACAGAGATTATCACACAGAGATTTTCACACAGATATTTTGACACAGATTTTCACACAGAGATATTCACAGATATTTTCACACAGATTTTCTCACAAAGATTTTCACAGAGATTTTCTCACAGAGATTTTAACACAGATTTTCACAGAGATTTTCACACAGAGATTTTCACACAGATTTTGACACAGATTTTCACAAAGAGATTTTCACACAGAGATTATCACACAGAGATTTTCACACAGATATTTTGACACAGATTTTCACACAGATTTTCACAGATATTTTCACAGAGATTTTCACAGAGATTTTCACACAAAGATTTTCACACACAGATTGTCACAGAGATTTTCACAGAGATTTTCACAGAGATTTTCACACAGATTTTCACAGAGATTTTCACACAGATTTTCACACAGAGATTATCACACAGAGATTATCACACAGAGATTTTGACACAGATATTCACAGAGATTTTTTCACAGATTTTCACACAAAGATTATCACACAGAGATTTTCACACAGATATTTTGACACAGATTTTCACACAGAGATTTTCACAGATATTTTCACAGAGATTTTCACAGAGATTTTCTCACAAAGATTTTCACAGAGATTTTCACACAGAGATTTTAACACAGATTTTCACAGAGATTTTCACACAGATTTTCACAAAGAGATTTTGACACAGATTTTCACAAAGAGATTTTCACACAGAGATTATCACAGAGATTTTCACACAGATATTTTGACACAGATTTTCACACAGAGATTTTCACACAGATTTTCACAGAGATTTTCACAGAGATTTTAACACAGATTTTCACATAGATTTTCACAGATTTTAACACAGATTTTCAAAGAGATTTTCACGGAGATTTTCACAGAGATTTTCACACAAAGATTTTAACAGAGATTTTCACACGGATTTTCTCACAAAGATTTTCACAGAGATTTTCACACAGATTTTCACACAGATTTTCACACAGAGATTTTCACAAAAGGATTTTCACACAGATTATCACACAGAGATTTTGACAAAGATTTTCACACAGAGATTTGCAGAGATTTTCACAAAGATTTTCACACAGAGATTTTCACAGAGATTTTCACACATATTTTCACAGAGATTTTCACACAGAGATTGTCACACAGAGATTTTGACACAGATTTTCTCACAGAGATTTTCACACAGAGATTTTCACACAGATTTTCACAGAGATTTTCACAAAAGGATTTTCACACAGATTATCACACAGAGATTTTGACACAGATTTTCACACTGCACATTTGCAGAGATTTTCACAAAGATTTTCACACAGAGATTTTCACAGAGATTTTCACACAGATTTTCACACAGATTTTCATAGAGATTTTCACAGAGATTTTCACAGAGATTTTCACACAGATTTTCACAGAGATTTTCACACAGATTTTCACAAAGAGATTTTCACACAGAGATTATCACACAGAGATTTTCACACAGATATTTTGACACAGATTTTCACACAGAGATTTTCACGGATATTTTCACAGAGATTTTCTCACAAAGATTTTCACAGAGATTTTCACACAGATTTTAACACAGATTTTCACAGAGATTTTCACACAGAGATTTTCACACAGAGATTTTGACACAGATTTTCACAAAGAGATTTTCACACAGAGATTATCACACAGAGATTTTCACACAGATTTTCACACAGAGATTTTCACAGATATTTTCACAGAGATTTTCACAGAGATTTTCACACAGATTTTTTCACAAAGATTTTCACAGAGATTTTCTCACAGAGATTTTAACACAGATTTTCACAGATTTTCACACAGAGATTTTCACACAGAGATTTTGACACAGATTTTCACAAAGAGATTTTCACACAGAGATTATCACACAGAGATTTTCACACAGATATTTTGACACAGATTTTCACACAGATTTTCACAGATATTTTCACAGAGATTTTCACAGAGATTTTCACGCAAAGATTTTCACACACAGATTGTCACAGAGATTTTCACAGAGATTTTCACAGAGATTTTCACACAGATTTTCACAGAGATTTTCACACAGATTTTCACAAAGAGATTTTCACACAGAGATTATCACACAGAGATTTTGACACAGATATTCACAGAGATTTTCACACAGAGATTTTCACACAGAGATTATCACACAGAGATTTTCACACAGAGATTTTGACACAGATATTCACAGAGATTTTCACAGATATTTTCACAGAGATTTTCCCACAAAGATTTTCACAGAGATTTTCACAGAGATTTTCACACAAAGATTTTCACACACAGATTGTCACAGAGATTTTCACAGATTTTCACAGAGATTTTCACACAGATTTTCACAAAGAGATTTTCACACAGAGATTATCACACAGAGATTTTGACACAGATATTCACAGAGATTTTCACACAAAGATTTTAACAGAGATTTTCACACAGAGATTTTCACGCAGAGATTTTCACACAGATTTTCACGCAGAGATTTTCACACAGATTTTCACACAGATTTTCACACAGATTTTCACACAAAGTTTTTCACAACAATATTTTCACAGAGATTTTCACAGAGATTTTCACACAGAGATTTTCACAGAGATTTCAACACAGATTTTCACAGAGATTTTCACGGAGATTTTCACAGAGATTTTCACACAGAGATTTTCACAGAGATTTTCACACAGAGATTTTCACACAGAGATTTTCACACAGATATTTTGACACATATTTTCACACAGAGATTTTCACGGATATTTTCACAGAGATTTTCTCACAAAGATTTTCACAGAGATTTTCACACAGAGATTTTAACACAGATTTTCACAGAGATTTTCACACAGACATTTTCACACAGAGATTTTGACACAGATTTTCACAAAGAGATTTTCACACAGAGATTATCACACAGAGATTTTCACACAGATATTTTGACACTGATTTTCACACAGAGATTTCACAGATATTTTCACAGAAATTTTCACAGAGATTTTCACACAGATTTTCTCACAAAGATTTTCACAGAGATTTTCTCACAGAGATTTTAACACAGATTTTCACAGAGATTTTCACACAGAGATTTTCACACAGAGATTTTGACACAGATTTTCTCAAAGAGATTTTCACACAGAGATTATCACACAGAGATTTTCACACAGATATTTTGACACAGATTTTCACACAGAGATTTTCACAGATATTTTCACAGAGATTTTCACAGAGATTTTCACGCAAAGATTTTCACACACAGATTGTCACAGAGATTTTCACAGAGATTTTCACAGAGATTTTCACACAGATTTTCAAAGAGATTTTCACACAGATTTTCACAAAGAGATTTTCACACAGAGATTATCACACAGAGATTTTGACATATTCACAGAGATTTTCACACAGAGATTTTCACACAGAGATTATCACACAGAGATTTTCACACAGATATTTTGACACAGATTTTCACACAGATTTTCACAGATATTTTCACAGAGATTTTCACAGAGATTTTCTCACAAAGATTTTCACAGAGATTTTCACACAGAGATTTTAACACAGATTTTCACAGAGATTTTCACACAGAGATTTTCACACAGAGATTTTGACACAGATTTTCACAAAGAGATTTTCACATAGAGATTATCACAGAGATTTTCACACAGATATTTTGACACAGATTTTCACACAGATTTTCACAGATATTTTCACAGAGATTTTCACAGAGATTTTCACACAAAGATTTTCACACACAGATTGTCACAGAGATTTTCACAGAGATTTTCACAGAGATTTTCACACAGATTTTCACAGAGATTTTCACACAGAGATTATCACACAGAGATTTTGACACAGATATTCACAGAGATTTTCACACAGAGATTTTCACACAGAGATTATCACACAGAGATTTTCACAGATATTTTGACACAGATTTTCACGCAGAGATTTTCACAGATATTTTCACAGAGATTTTCACAGAGATTTTCACACAAAGATTTTCACACACAGATTGTCGCAGAGATTTTCACAGAGATTTTCACAGAGATTTTTACACAGATTTTCACAGAGATTTTCACACAAAGATTTTCACACAGATTTACACACAGATCTTCACGCAGATATTTTCACACAGAGATTTTCACGCAGAGATTTTCACACAGAGATTTTCACTTATAGATTTTCTCACAGAGATTTTCACACAGATTTTCACAGAGATTTTCACAAAGAGATTTTCACACAGAGATAATCACACAGAGATTTTGACACAGATTTTGACACAGATTTTCACAGAGATTTTCACACAGATTTTCACAGAGATTTTCACAAAAGGATTTTCACACAGATTATCACACAGAGATTTTGACACAGATTTTCACATAGAGATTTGCAGAGATTTTCACAAAGATTTTCACACAGAGATTTTCACAGAGATTTTCACACAGATTTTCTCACAGAGATTTTCACAGAGATTTTCACAAAGATTTTCACACAGATTTTCACAGGGATTTTAACACAGATTTTCACAGAGATTTTCACGGAGATTTTCACAGAGATTTTTCACACAGAGATTTTCACGCAGAGATTTTCATGCAGATTTTCACGCAGAGATTTTCACACAGAGATTTTCACACAGATTTTCACACAGAGATTTTCATACAGATTTTCACACAAAGATTTTCACACAAATATTTTCACACAGAGATTTTCACACAGATTTTCTCACAGAGATTTTCACACAGATTTTCACACAAAGATTTTCACACAAATATTTTCACAAAGAGATTTTCACACAGATTTTCTCACAAAGATTTTCACACAGAGATTTTCACACAGATTTTCACACAGAGATTTTCACACAGATTTTCACAGAGATTTTCACAAAAGGATTTTCACACAGATCATCACACAGAGATTTTGACACAGATTTTCACACAAAGATTTGCAGAGATTTTCACAAAGATTTTCACACAGAGATTTTCACAGAGATTTTCACAGAGATTTTCTCAAAAAGATTTTCACAGAGATTTTCACACAGAGATTTTAACACAGATTTTCACAGAGATTTTCACACAGAGATTTTCACACAGAGATTTTCACACATAGATTTTCTCACAGAGATTTTCACACAGAGATTTTCACACATAGATTTTCTCACAGAGATTTTCACACAGATTTTCACAGAGATTTTCACACAGAGATTTTCACACAGAGATTATCACACAGAGATTTTGACACAGATATTCAGAGATTTTCACACAGATATGACACAGATTTTCACACAGATTTTCACAGAGATTTTCACAAAAGGATTTTCACACAGATCATCACACAGAGATTTTGACACAGATTTTCACACAAAGATTTGCAGAGATTTTCACAAAGATTTTCACACAGAGATTTTCACAGAGATTTTCACAGAGATTTTCTCACAAAGATTTTCACAGAGATTTTCACACAGAGATTTTAACACAGATTTTCACAGAGATTTTCACACAGAGATTTTCACACAGAGATTTTCACACATAGATTTTCTCACAGAGATTTTCACACAGAGATTTTCACACATAGATTTTCTCACAGAGATTTTCACACAGATTTTCACAGAGATTTTCACACAGAGATTTTCACACAGAGATTATCACACAGAGATTTTGACACAGATATTCAGAGATTTTCACACAGATATGACACAGATTTTCACACAGATTTTCACAGAGATTTTCACAAAAGGATTTTCACACAGATCATCACACAGAGATTTTGACACAGATTTTCACACAAAGATTTGCAGAGATTTTCACAAAGATTTTCACACAGAGATTTTCACAGAGATTTTCACAGAGATTTTCTCACAAAGATTTTCACAGAGATTTTCACACAGAGATTTTAACACAGATTTTCACAGAGATTTTCACACAGAGATTTTCACACAGAGATTTTCACACATAGATTTTCTCACAGAGATTTTCACACAGAGATTTTCACACATAGATTTTCTCACAGAGATTTTCACACAGATTTTCACAGAGATTTTCACACAGAGATTTTCACACAGAGATTATCACACAGAGATTTTGACACAGATTTTCACACAGAGATTTTCACAGAGATTTTCACAGAGATTTTCACACAGAGATTTTCACACACAGATTTACACACAGATCTTCACGCAGAGATTTTTACAGAGATTTTCACAGAGATTTTCACAAAGATTTTCACACAGAGATTTTCACACAGAGATTTTCACACAGATTTTCTCAGAGATTTTCACAAAAGGATTTTCACACAGATTATCACACAGAGATTTTGACAAAGATTTTCACACAGAGATTTGCAGAGATTTTCACAAAGATTTTCACACAGGGATTTTCACAGAGATTTTCACACAGATTTTCTCACAAAGATTTTCACAGAGATTTTCACACAGAGATTTTAACACAGATTTTCACAGAGATTTTCACACAGAGATTTTCACACAGAGATTTTCACACATAGATTTTCTCACAGAGATTTTCACACAGAGATTTTCACACAGATTTTCACAGAGATTTTCACACAGAGTTTCACACAGAGATTTTCACACAGAGATTTTCACACAGATCTTCACGCAGAGATTTTCACAGAGATTTTCACGCAGAGATTTTCACACCAAGATTTTCACACATAGATTTTCTCACAGAGATTTTCACACAGAGATTTTCACACAGATTTTCACAGAGATTTTCACAAAAGGATTTTCACACAGATCATCACACAGAGATTTTGACACAGATTTTCACACAAAGATTTGCAGAGATTTTCACAAAGATTTTCACACAGAGATTTTCACAGAGATTTTCACAGAGATTTTCTCACAAAGATTTTCACAGAGATTTTCACACAGAGATTTTAACACAGATTTTCACAGAGATTTTCACACAGAGATTTTCACACAGAGATTTTCACACATAGATTTTCTCACAGAGATTTTCACACACAGATTTACACACAGATCTTCACGCAGAGATTTTTACAGAGATTTTCACAGAGATTTTCACAAAGATTTTCACACAGAGATTTTCACACAGAGATTTTCACACAGATTTTCTCAGAGATTTTCACAAAAGGATTTTCACACAGATTATCACACAGAGATTTTGACAAAGATTTTCACACAGAGATTTGCAGAGATTTTCACAAAGATTTTCACACAGAGATTTTCACAGAGATTTTCACACAGATTTTCTCACAAAGATTTTCACAGAGATTTTCACACAGAGATTTTAACACAGATTTTCACAGAGATTTTCACACAGAGATTTTCACACAGAGATTTTCACACATAGATTTTCTCACAGAGATTTTCACACAGAGATTTTCACACAGATTTTCACAGAGATTTTCACACAGAGTTTCACACAGAGATTTTCACACAGAGATTTTCACACAGATCTTCACGCAGAGATTTTCACAGAGATTTTCACGCAGAGATTTTCACACCAAGATTTTCACACATAGATTTTCTCACAGAGATTTTCACACAGAGATTTTCACACAGATTTTCACAGAGATTTTCACAAAAGGATTTTCACACAGATCATCACACAGAGATTTTGACACAGATTTTCACACAAAGATTTGCAGAGATTTTCACAAAGATTTTCACACAGAGATTTTCACAGAGATTTTCACAGAGATTTTCTCACAAAGATTTTCACAGAGATTTTCACACAGAGATTTTAACACAGATTTTCACAGAGATTTTCACACAGAGATTTTCACACAGAGATTTTCACACATAGATTTTCTCACAGAGATTTTCACACAGAGATTTTCACACAGATTTTCACAGAGATTTTCACAAAAGGATTTTCACACAGATTATCACACAGAGATTTTGACACAGATTTTCACACAGAGATTTTCACAGAGATTTTCACACAGATTTTCTCACAAAGATTTTCACAGAGATTTTCTCACAGAGATTTTAACACAGATTTTCACAGAGATTTTGACACAGATTTTCACAAAGAGATTTTCACACAGATTTTCACAAAGAGATTTTCACACAGAGATTATCACACAGAGATTTTCACACAGATATTTTGACACAGATTTTCACACAGAGATTTTCACAGATATTTTCACAGAGATTTTCACAGAGATTTTCACACAAAGATTTTCACACACAGATTGTCACAGAGATTTTCACAGAGATTTTCACAGAGATTTTCACACAGATTTTCACAGAGATTTTCACACAGATTTTCACAAAGAGATTTTCACACAGAGATTATCACACAGAGATTTTGACACAGATATTCACAGAGATTTTCACACAGAGATTTTCACACAGAGATTATCACACAGAGATTTTCACACAGATATTTTGACACAGATTTTCACACAGAGATTTTCACAGATATTTTCACAGAGATTTTCCCACAAAGATTTTCACAGAGATTTTCACACAGAGATTTTAACACAGAGTTTCACAGAGATTTTCACTCAGAGATTTTCACACAGAAATTTTGACACAGATTTTCACAAAGAGATTTTCACATAGAGATTATCACACAGAGATTTTCACACAGATATTTTGACACAGATTTTCACACAGAGATTTTCACAGATATTTTTACAGAGATTTTCACACAGATTTTCTCACAAAGATTTTCACAGAGATTTTCTCACAGAGATTTTAACACAGATTTTCACAGATTTTCACACAGAGATTTTCACACAGAGATTTTGACATAGATTTTCACAAAGAGATTTTCACACAGAGATTATCACACAGATTTTCACACAGATGTTTTGACACAGATTTTCACACAGAGATTTTCAAAGATATTTTCACAGAGATTTTCACAGAGATTTTCACACAAAGATTTTCACACACAGATTGTCACAGAGATTTTCACAGAGATTTTCACACAGATTTTCACAGAGATTTTCACACAGATTTTCACAAAGAGATTTTCACACAGAGATTATCACACAGAGATTTTGACACAGATATTCACAGAGATTTTCACACAGAGATTTTCACACAGAGATTATCACACAGAGATTTTCACACAGATATTTTGACACAGATTTTCACACAGAGATTTTCACGGATATTTTCACAGAGATTTTCTCACGAAGATTTTCACAGAGATTTTCACACAGAGATTTTTACACAGATTTTCACAGAGATTTTCACACAGAGATTTTCACACAGAGATTTTGACACAGATATTCACAGAGATTTTCACACAGAGATTTTCACACAGAGATTATCACACAGAGATTTTCACACAGATATTTTGACACAGATTTTCACACAGATTTTCACAGATATTTTCAGAGAGATTTTCACAGAGATTTTCTTACAAAGATTTTCACACAGATTTTAACACAGAGATTTTAACAAAGATTTTCACAAAGAGATTTTCACACAGAGATTATCACACAGAGATTTTTACACAGATATTTTGACACAGATTTTCACACAGAGATTTTTACAGATGTTTTCACAGAGATTTTCACAGAGATTTTCACACAAAGATTTTCACACACAGATTGTCACAGAGATTTTCACAGAGATTTTCACACAGATTTTCACAGAGATTTTCACACAGATTTTCACAAAGAGATTTTCACACAGAGATTATCACACAGAGATTTTGACACAGATATTCACAGAGATTTTCACACAGAGATTTTCACACAGAGATTATCACACAGAGATTTTCACACAGATATTTTGACACAGATTTTCACACAGAGATTTTCACGGATATTTTCACAGAGATTTTCTCACAAAGATTTTCACAGAGATTTTCACACAGAGATTTTAACACAGATTTTCACAGAGATTTTCACACAGAGATTTTCACACAGAGATTTTCACACAGAGATTTTGACACAGATTTTCACAAAGAGATTTTCACACAGAGATTATCACACAGAGATTTTCACACAGATATTTTGACACAGATTTTCACACAGAGATTTTAACAGATATTTTCACAGAGATTTTCACAGAGATTTTCACACAGATTTTCTCACAAAGATTTTCACACAGATTTTCACACAGAGATTTTGACAAAGATTTTCACAAAGAGATTTTCACACAGAGATTATCACACAGAGATTTTTACACAGATATTTTGACACAGATTTTCACACAGAGATTTTTACAGATATTTTCAGAGATTTTCACAGAGATTTTCACACAAAGATTTTCACACACAGATTGTCACAGAGATTTTCACAGATTTTCACAGAGATTTTCACACAGATTTTCACAAAGAGATTTTCACACAGAGATTATCACACAGAGATTTTGACACAGATATTCACAGAGATTTTCACACAAAGATTTTAACAGAGATTTTCACACAGAGATTTTCACGCAGAGATTTTCACACAGATTTTCACGCAGAGATTTTCACACAGATTTTCACACAGATTTTCACACAGATTTTCACACAAAGTTTTTCACAACAATATTTTCACAGAGATTTTCACAGAGATTTTCACACAGAGATTTTCACAGAGATTTCAACACAGATTTTCACAGAGATTTTCACGGAGATTTTCACAGAGATTTTCACACAGAGATTTTCACAGAGATTTTCACACAGAGATTTTCACACAGAGATTTTCACACAGATATTTTGACACATATTTTCACACAGAGATTTTCACGGATATTTTCACAGAGATTTTCTCACAAAGATTTTCACAGAGATTTTCACACAGAGATTTTAACACAGATTTTCACAGAGATTTTCACACAGACATTTTCACACAGAGATTTTGACACAGATTTTCACAAAGAGATTTTCACACAGAGATTATCACACAGAGATTTTCACACAGATATTTTGACACTGATTTTCACACAGAGATTTCACAGACATTTTCACAGAAATTTTCACAGAGATTTTCACACAGATTTTCTCACAAAGATTTTCACAGAGATTTTCTCACAGAGATTTTAACACAGATTTTCACAGAGATTTTCACACAGAGATTTTCACACAGAGATTTTGACACAGATTTTCTCAAAGAGATTTTCACACAGAGATTATCACACAGAGATTTTCACACAGATATTTTGACACAGATTTTCACACAGATTTTCACAGATATTTTCACAGAGATTTTCACAGAGATTTTCACGCAAAGATTTTCACACACAGATTGTCACAGAGATTTTCACAGAGATTTTCACAGAGATTTTCACACAGATTTTCACAGAGATTTTCACACAGATTTTCACAAAGAGATCTTCACACAGAGATTATCACACAGAGATTTTGACACAGATATTCACAGAGATTTTCACACAGAGATTTTCACACAGAGATTATCACACAGAGATTTTCACACAGATATTTTGACACAGATTTTCACACAGATTTTCACAGATATTTTCACAGAGATTTTCACAGAGATTTTCTCACAAAGATTTTCACAGAGATTTTCACACAGAGATTTTAACACAGATTTTCACAGAGATTTTCACACAGAGATTTTCACACAGAGATTTTGACACAGATTTTCACAAAGAGATTTTCACACAGAGATTATCACAGAGATTTTCACACAGATATTTTGACACAGATTTTCACACAGATTTTCACAGATATTTTCACAGAGATTTTCACAGAGATTTTCACACAAAGATTTTCACACAGATTTTCACAGAGATTTTCACACAGAGATTATCACACAGAGATTTTGACACAGATATTCACAGAGATTTTCACACAGAGATTTTCACACAGAGATTATCACACAGAGATTTTCACAGATATTTTGACACAGATTTTCACGCAGAGATTTTCACAGATATTTTCACAGAGATTTTCACAGAGATTTTCACACAAAGATTTTCACACACAGATTGTCACAGAGATTTTCACAGAGATTTTCACAGAGATTTTTACACAGATTTTCACAGAGATTTTCACACAAAGATTTTCACACAGATTTACACACAGATCTTCACGCAGATATTTTCACACAGAGATTTTGACACAGATTTTCACAGAGATTTTCACAAAAGGATTTTCACACAGATTATCACACAGAGATTTTGACACAGATTTTCACATAGAGATTTGCAGAGATTTTCACAAAGATTTTCACACAGAGATTTTCACAGAGATTTTCACACAGATTTTCACACAGATTTTCACAGATATTTTCACAGAGATTTTCACAGAGATTTTCACACAAAGATTTTCACACACAGATTGTCACAGAGATTTTCACAGAGATTTTCACAGAGATTTTCACACAGATTTTCACAGAGATTTTCACACAGAGATTATCACACAGAGATTTTGACACAGATATTCACAGAGATTTTCACACAGAGATTTTCACACAGAGATTTTCACACATAGATTTTCTCACAGAGATTTTCACACAGAGATTTTCACACATAGATTTTCTCACAGAGATTTTCACACAGATTTTCACAGAGATTTTCACACAGAGATTTTCACACAGAGATTATCACACAGAGATTTTGACACAGATTTTCACACAGAGATTTTCACAGAGATTTTCACAGAGATTTTCACACAGAGATTTTCACACACAGATTTACACACAGATCTTCACGCAGAGATTTTTACAGAGATTTTCACAGAGATTTTCACAAAGATTTTCACACAGAGATTTTCACACAGAGATTTTCACACAGATTTTCTCAGAGATTTTCACAAAAGGATTTTCACACAGATTATCACACAGAGATTTTGACAAAGATTTTCACACAGAGATTTGCAGAGATTTTCACAAAGATTTTCACACAGAGATTTTCACAGAGATTTTCACACAGATTTTCTCACAAAGATTTTCACAGAGATTTTCACACAGAGATTTTAACACAGATTTTCACAGAGATTTTCACACAGAGATTTTCACACAGAGATTTTCACACATAGATTTTCTCACAGAGATTTTCACACAGAGATTTTCACACAGATTTTCACAGAGATTTTCACACAGAGTTTCACACAGAGATTTTCACACAGAGATTTTCACACAGATCTTCACGCAGAGATTTTCACAGAGATTTTCACGCAGAGATTTTCACACCAAGATTTTCACACATTGATTTTCTCACAGAGATTTTCACACAGAGATTTTCACACAGATTTTCACAGAGATTTTCACAAAAGGATTTTCACACAGATCATCACACAGAGATTTTGACACAGATTTTCACACAAAGATTTGCAGAGATTTTCACAAAGATTTTCACACAGAGATTTTCACAGAGATTTTCACAGAGATTTTCTCACAAAGATTTTCACAGAGATTTTCACACAGAGATTTTAACACAGATTTTCACAGAGATTTTCACACAGAGATTTTCACACAGAGATTTTCACACATAGATTTTCTCACAGAGATTTTCACACAGAGATTTTCACACAGATTTTCACAGAGATTTTCACACAGAGATTTTCACACAGATTATCACACAGAGATTTTGACACAGATTTTCACACAGAGATTTTCACAGAGATTTTCACACAGATTTTCTCACAAAGATTTTCACAGAGATTTTCTCACAGAGATTTAAACACAGATTTTCACAGAGATTTTCACACAGAGATTTTCACACAGAGATTTTGACACAGATTTTCACAAAGAGATTTACACACAGAGATTATCACAAAGAGATTTTCACACAGATATTTTGACACAGATTTTCACACAGAGATTTTCACAGATATTTTCACAGAGATTTTCACAGAGATTTTCACACAAAGATTTTCACACACAGATTGTCACAGAGATTTTCACAGAGATTTTCACAGAGATTTTCACACAGATTTTCACAGAGATTTTCACACAGATTTTCACAAAGAGATTTTCACACAGAGATTATCACACAGAGATTATGACACAGATATTCACAGAGATTTTCACACAGAGATTTTCACACAGAGATTATCACACAGAGATTTTCACACAGATATTTTGACACAGATTTTCACACAGAGATTTTCACAGATATTTTCACAGAGATTTTCCCACAAAGATTTTCACAGAGATTTTCACACAGAGATTTTAACACAGAGTTTCACAGAGATTTTCACTCAGAGATTTTCACACAGAAATTTTGACACAGATTTTCACAAAGAGATTTTCACATAGAGATTATCACACAGAGATTTTCACACAGATATTTTGACACAGATTTTCACACAGAGATTTTCACAGATATTTTTACAGAGATTTTCACACAGATTTTCTCACAAAGATTTTCACAGAGATTTTCTCACAGAGATTTTAACACAGATTTTCACAGATTTTCACACAGAGATTTTCACACAGAGATTTTGACACAGATTTTCACAAAGAGATTTTCACACAGAGATTATCACACAGATTTTCACACAGATGTTTTGACACAGATTTTCACACAGAGATTTTCAAAGATATTTTCACAGAGATTTTCACAGAGATTTTCACACAAAGATTTTCACACACAGATTGTCACAGAGATTTTCACAGAGCTTTTCACACAGATTTTCACAGAGATTTTCACACAGATTTTCACAAAGAGATTTTCACACAGAGATTATCACACAGAGATTTTGACACAGATATTCACAGAGATTTTCACACAGAGATTTTCACACAGAGATTATCACACAGAGATTTTCACACAGATATTTTGACACAGATTTTCACACAGAGATTTTCACGGATATTTTCACAGAGATTTTCTCACAAAGATTTTCACAGAGATTTTCACACAGAGATTTTAACACAGATTTTCACAGAGATTTTCACACAGAGATTTTCACACAGAGATTTTGACACAGATATTCACAGAGATTTTCACACAGAGATTTTCACACAGAGATTATCACACAGAGATTTTCACACAGATATTTTGACACAGATTTTCACACAGATTTTCACAGATATTTTCAGAGAGATTTTCACAGAGATTTTCTTACAAAGATTTTCACACAGATTTTAACACAGAGATTTTAACAAAGATTTTCACAAAGAGATTTTCACACAGAGATTATCACACAGAGATTTTTACACAGATATTTTGACACAGATTTTCACACAGAGATTTTTACAGATATTTTCACAGAGATTTTCACAGAGATTTTCACACAAAGATTTTCACACACAGATTGTCACAGAGATTTTCACAGAGATTTTCACACAGATTTTCACAGAGATTTTCACACAGATTTTCACAAAGAGATTTTCACACAGAGATTATCACACAGAGATTTTGACACAGATATTCACAGAGATTTTCACACAGAGATTTTCACACAGAGATTATCACACAGAGATTTTCACACAGATATTTTGACACAGATTTTCACACAGAGATTTTCACGGATATTTTCACAGAGATTTTCTCACAAAGATTTTCACAGAGATTTTCACACAGAGATTTTAACACAGATTTTCACAGAGATTTTCACACAGATTTTCACACAGAGATTTTCACACAGAGATTTTGACACAGATTTTCACAAAGAGATTTTCACACAGAGATTATCACACAGAGATTTTCACACAGATATTTTGACACAGATTTTCACACAGAGATTTTCACAGATATTTTCACAGAGATTTTCACAGAGATTTTCACACAGATTTTCTCACAAAGATTTTCACACAGATTTTCACACAGAGATTTTGACAAAGATTTTCACAAAGAGATTTTCACACAGAGATTATCACACAGAGATTTTTACACAGATATTTTGACACAGATTTTCACACAGAGATTTTTACAGATATTTTCACAGAGATTTTCACAGAGATTTTCACACAAAGATTTTCACACACAGATTGTCACAGAGATTTTCACAGATTTTCACAGAGATTTTCACACAGATTTTCACAAAGAGATTTTCACACAGAGATTATCACACAGAGATTTTGACACAGATATTCACAGAGATTTTCACACAAAGATTTTAACAGAGATTTTCACACAGAGATTTTCACGCAGAGATTTTCACACAGATTTTCACGCAGAGATTTTCACACAGATTTTCACACAGATTTTCACACAGATTTTCACACAAAGTTTTTCACAACAATATTTTCACAGAGATTTTCACAGAGATTTTCACACAGAGATTTTCACAGAGATTTCAACACAGATTTTCACAGAGATTTTCACGGAGATTTTCACAGAGATTTTCACACAGAGATTTTCACAGAGATTTTCACACAGAGATTTTCACACAGAGATTTTCACACAGATATTTTGACACATATTTTCACACAGAGATTTTCACGGATATTTTCACAGAGATTTTCTCACAAAGATTTTCACAGAGATTTTCACACAGAGATTTTAACACAGATTTTCACAGAGATTTTCACACAGAGATTTTCACACAGAGATTTTGACACAGATTTTCACAAAGAGATTTTCACACAGAGATTATCACACAGAGATTTTCACACAGATATTTTGACACTGATTTTCACACAGAGATTTCACAGATATTTTCACAGAAATTTTCACAGAGATTTTCACACAGATTTTCTCACAAAGATTTTCACAGAGATTTTCTCACAGAGATTTTAACACAGATTTTCACAGAGATTTTCACACAGAGATTTTCACACAGAGATTTTGACACAGATTTTCTCAAAGAGATTTTCACACAGAGATTATCACACAGAGATTTTCACACAGATATTTTGACACAGATTTTCACACAGATATTTTCACAGATATTTTCACAGAGATTTTCACAGAGATTTTCACGCAAAGATTTTCACACACAGATTGTCACAGAGATTTTCACAGAGATTTTCACAGAGATTTTCACACAGATTTTCAAAGAGATTTTCACACAGATTTTTACAAAGAGATTTTCACAAAGAGATTATCACACAGAGATTTTGACATATTCACAGAGATTTTCACACAGAGATTTTCACACAGAGATTATCACACAGAGATTTTCACACAGATATTTTGACACAGATTTTCACACAGATTTTCACAGATATTTTCACAGAGATTTTCACAGAGATTTTCTCACAAAGATTTTCACAGAGATTTTCACACAGAGATTTTAACACAGATTTTCACAGAGATTTTCACACAGAGATTTTCACACAGAGATTTTGACACAGATTTTCACAAAGAGATTTTCACACAGAGATTATCACAGAGATTTTCACACAGATATTTTGACACAGATTTTCACACAGATTTTCACAGATATTTTCACAGAGATTTTCACAGAGATTTTCACACAAAGATTTTCACACACAGATTGTCACAGAGATTTTCACAGAGATTTTCACAGAGATTTTCACACAGATTTTCACAGAGATTTTCACACAGAGATTATCACACAGAGATTTTGACACAGATATTCACAGAGATTTTCACACAGAGATTTTCACACAGAGATTATCACACAGAGATTTTCACACAGATATTTTGACACAGATTTTCACGCAGAGATTTTCACAGATATTTTCACAGAGATTTTCACAGAGATTTTCACACAAAGATTTTCACACACAGATTGTCACAGAGATTTTCACAGAGATTTTCACAGAGATTTTTACACAGATTTTCACAGAGATTTTCACACAAAGATTTTCACACAGATTTACACACAGATCTTCACGCAGATATTTTCACACAGAGATTTTCACGCAGAGATTTTCACACAGAGATTTTCACTTATAGATTTTCTCACAGAGATTTTCACACAGATTTTCACAGAGATTTTCACAAAGAGATTTTCACACAGAGATAATCACACAGAGATTTTGACACAGATTTTGACACAGATTTTCACAGAGATTTTCACACAGATTTTCACAGAGATTTTCACAAAAGGATTTTCACACAGATTATCACACAGAGATTTTGACACAGATTTTCACATAGAGATTTGCAGAGATTTTCACAAAGATTTTCACACAGAGATTTTCACAGAGATTTTCACACAGATTTTCTCACAGAGATTTTCACAGAGATTTTCACAAAGATTTTCACACAGATTTTCACAGGGATTTTAACACAGATTTTCACAGAGATTTTCACGGAGATTTTCACAGAGATTTTTCACACAGAGATTTTCACGCAGAGATTTTCATGCAGATTTTCACGCAGAGATTTTCACACAGAGATTTTCACACAGATTTTCACACAGAGATTTTCATACAGATTTTCACACAAAGATTTTCACACAAATATTTTCACACAGAGATTTTCACACAGATTTTCTCACAGAGATTTTCACACAGATTTTCACACAAAGATTTTCACACAAATATTTTCACACAGAGATTTTCACACAGATTTTCTCACAAAGATTTTCACACAGAGATTTTCACACAGATTTTCACACAGAGATTTTCACACAGATTTTCACAGAGATTTTCACAAAAGGATTTTCACACAGATCATCACACAGAGATTTTGACACAGATTTTCACACAAAGATTTGCAGAGATTTTCACAAAGATTTTCACACAGAGATTTTCACAGAGATTTTCACAGAGATTTTCTCACAAAGATTTTCACAGAGATTTTCACACAGAGATTTTAACACAGATTTTCACAGAGATTTTCACACAGAGATTTTCACACAGAGATTTTCACACATAGATTTTCTCACAGAGATTTTCACACAGAGATTTTCACACATAGATTTTCTCACAGAGATTTTCACACAGATTTTCACAGAGATTTTCACACAGAGATTTTCACACAGAGATTATCACACAGAGATTTTGACACAGATATTCAGAGATTTTCACACAGAGATTTTCACACAGAGATTTTCACACAGATATGACACAGATTTTCACACAGAGATTTTCACAGAGATTTTCACAGATATTTTCACAGAGATTTTCACAGAGATTTTCACACAAAGATTTTCACACACAGATTGTCACAGAGATTTTCACAGAGATTTTCACAGAGATTTTCACACAGATTTTCACAGAGATTTTCACACAAAGATTTTCACACAGATTTACACACAGATCTTCACGCAGAGATTTTCACACAGAGATTTTCACGCAGATTTTCACACAGAGATTTTCACACAGATTTTCTCACAGAGATTTTCACACAGATTTTCACAGAGATTTTCACAAAGAGATTTTCACACAGAGATTATCACACAGAGATTTTGACACAGAGATTTTCACAGAGTTTTTCACACAGAGATTTTCACACAGATTTTCTCACAAAGATTTTCACAGAGATTTTCACACAGATTTTCACACAGAGATTTTCACAGAGATTTTCACAGATATTTTCACAGAGATTTTCACAGAGATTTTCACACAGAGATTTTCACACAGAGATTATCACACAGAGATTTTGACACAGATATTCAGAGATTTTCACACAGAGATTTTCACACAGAGATTTTCACACAGATATGACACAGATTTTCACACAGAGATTTTCACAGAGATTTTCACAGATATTTTCACAGAGATTTTCACAGAGATTTTCACACAAAGATTTTCACACACAGATTGTCACAGAGATTTTCACAGAGATTTTCACAGAGATTTTCACACAGATTTTCACAGAGATTTTCACACAAAGATTTTCACACAGATTTACACACAGATCTTCACGCAGAGATTTTCACACAGAGATTTTCACGCAGATTTTCACACAGAGATTTTCACACAGATTTTCTCACAGAGATTTTCACACAGATTTTCACAGAGATTTTCACAAAGAGATTTTCACACAGAGATTATCACACAGAGATTTTGACACAGAGATTTTCACAGAGTTTTTCACACAGAGATTTTCACACAGATTTTCTCACAAAGATTTTCACAGAGATTTTCACACAGATTTTCACACAGAGATTTTCACAGAGATTTTCACAGATATTTTCACAGAGATTTTCACAGAGATTTTCACACAGAGATTTTCACAGAGTTTTTCACACAGAGATTTTCACACAGATTTTCTCACAAAGATTTTCACAGAGATTTTCACACAGATTTTCACACAGAGATTTTCACAGAGATTTTCACAGATATTTTCACAGAGATTTTCACAGAGATTTTCACACAAAGATTTTCACACAGATTGTCACAGAGATTTTCACAGAGATTTTCACAGAGATTTTCACACAGATTTTCACAGAGATTTTCACACAAAGATTTTCACACAGATTTACACACAGATCTTCACGCAGAGATTTTCACACAGAGATTTTCACGCAGAGATTTTCACACAGAGATTTTCACACATAGATTTTCTCACAGAGATTTTCACACAGATTTTCACAGAGATTTTCACAAAGAGATTTTCACACAGAGATTATCACACAGAGATTTTGACACAGATTTTGACACAGATTTTCACAGAGATTTTCACAGAGATTTTCACACAGAGATTTTCACAGAGTTTTTCACACAGAGATTTTCACACAGATTTTCTCACAAAGATTTTCACAGAGATTTTCACACAGATTTTCACAGAGATTTTCACAGAGATTTTAACACAGATTTTCACAGAGATTTTCACACAGAGATTTTGACACAGATTTTCACACAGATTTTCACACAGAGATTTTCACAGAGATTTTCACAGAGATTTTGACCCAGATTTTCACAGAGAATTTCACAAAGATTTTCACAGAGATTTTCACAGAGATTTTCACGCAGAGATTTTCACACAGATTTTCACGCAGAGATTTTGACACAGAGATTTTCACACAAATATTTTCACACAGAGATTTTCACGCAGAGATTTTCACGATTTTCACGCATAGATTTTCACACAGAGATTTTCACACAGATATTTTCACACAAAGATTTTCACACAAAGATTTTCACACAAAGATATTCACAAAGATTTTCACACAGATATTTTCACGCAGAGATTTTCACACAGAGATTTTCACACAGAGATTTTCACAGAGATTTTCACGCAGAGATTTTCACACAGATTTTCAGAGATTTTCACACAGAGATTTACACACAGAGATTTTCACACAGAGATTTTGACACAGATTTTAACACAGAAATTTTCACAGAGATTTTCACAGAGATTTTCACACAAAGATTTTCACACAAAGAATTTCACACAGAGATTTTCGTACAGATTTCCACACACATGCACAATTCTTATTAACCACAATCCTAGACTGAGGTGAAATAGATAGCATTATATTGAAACAGTAAGAAAGAGATAGTATACATATAACTCTCTGCTACGCACAACTGTAAGCCAAATGTGACTTATTGACCAATCACAGCAATGCATTCAAATCACGACATTTCGTCTTGTAAAAACAACTTTCTCAAAACCTAAGCTCAAAACCAATTCAAAATCGCCAACCGAGACGTCACAATAACAGTTGTAGGTATCACTTTTCGCCGAATGGGTTAAGAGATCCTAATTAGGATCTTTTCGCGTATTCACGCGTGCCCGGGTGACGTATCTATACTTTAAAAAAATCATTGCTTACAAGCGTTGCTACAGCTATTTCATAGCGTTACGCCGTTACATCTGTGCTTATGGCCTTTCACGATATTTTCTGAATGAATTCATATACCTACTTGAGTTTGGACATTATAATAATAAGCATATAGTTTAGTAAAATATGACCTTGAATCAATTTCAATTTGGAATAGTCCAAGAGCCGGCTGGAGAATTTCGTAGCACTAAGAGCTAGCGCGCAAGAGCAACTTTGTCTCCGCAACTATTTTGTCTCTCCCATCAATTGTATGGGGAGTTGCGTCGCTACGTGCGCGCGCTTTCATAGTTCATACTAGCCCATGGGTGGAGAGACAAAACAGTTGCGGAGACTTATGTCACTTTGTAAACTAATGTTGTCACATTTAAAGTAATAGTGAGGAATTCAGTTCTCATTCAATCAGATGAATGAACAATGAGTGTGAATAGTTCATCATTTCAAACTATAAAATAACATTATTTCTAATTATAATATATAAAGCTATATAAGATATAAGTTACTAGTAGAATGTAATTATAATCATTTTTTTATTTTTATTTTTACGCTGTTTACGTTATTGTTTTTATATTTTTTTCGTTAATTGTCACTAATTACGTTGTGTTTGTTGTCATTGTTGTGTTTATTTGATGTTATATTGTTACACACTCAATATTCACTAGACGATCGATTCAATTTCATTCATTCCCGTTTTTCAATCATTCACTTCGTGACAACGCTATTTTTATTTCATCAAAAACTCGAGTATAGCTCTTACTCGCACTTCTTCCGTATTCAGAGTGGATGCAAGAAGACAATTTCGTTTATTATATTTGCGTTATACTTCTGAAAAGAAAGAAATGTTTGGATTTCCTTGGTATTATAATTTTTCAATTTTTTTGCGATGGAAGACATTTAAAGCGTTAAAAATGCTAAGTAATTCTATAATATCGTATCAATAATTCAATGGAATATAACGTACTTGACATTGTTTTCTAATACGATTTGAGTCACGTGTGAACGGCTGAACTGATTTCGATAATTCTTTTTTTATTATATTCCTTGAAGTACGAGGATGGGGGTGAAGCCGGGGCGGACCGCTAGTACTTTATATTTCACAAAAACTGCATTATAAACTTAATTTTCATATGAATAACATTGGCAATGTCTTTCCTAAAACGGAGCAATCGACCTTCACCCATTTACATTAATATATTCGACATCAGCATACAACGAATACTAATTATATTTGTAGGAAGATGAAATTAGCTAATCATTGTTTGAAGACATGACTAGGCTATGTTTCTCTTTGTCATGTCATTTTATTATAACCTTGACTCGATTTTGATCAGGTTGACCAGGGATTGTCGCGGAAGAATTCCAACCAATACCCGCGGCCCCATCATTAAAGCGACTCGACCATGGCTCGACGGAACACAGTGGAGTTTTAGTCGGTAAGAATCCGACATAACCCACGGCTCCTTCCCCGGGGGCCGTGGGTATCTTTGGAAGATTTCCCCACTTTAAAAAAAAAAAGGTTGACCAGTGATTTAATACATAAGCTAAATTACTAGATAAATATGTAGCTTTCGAATGTTAAAAGTATTTTAACAACCAAACAGAAGTCATAGTATTTTCTAGTGTTTTATTTAACGCGAGAATTATGTATTTAGAAATTAAAGATTGTAACGAATTTTAAACGCGATTTATTCATTATACATATTATTATTATCCCGATGTTTCGCACACTTTGCAACGAGCGTGGTCAATATAGTATTGAATAAATCGCGTTTAAAATCCGTTTCTACAATGAAGTCAATTATTACAGCATTACATACCAAAACCAATTATAAAAATATCCGAAATCTTTTGCTTTCACACGTATTACTTTATTAAAAGATAATTCTTGAAATAAAGTATCTTCCATTGTTATTTTTAGTAAGCTATTTGCCTGAGTGGAACTTTACATGGCATATTTATAACTAACTACTTAAATTCAAATATTCAAATATATTTATTTGCTCGTATATGGTTCATAAGGGTGTTACACAAAAATTTTTTTTATCACATATACTGCCATTTTAAATTGCGTGCAAAAATTTACAAATTAATATAGTCAAATTATAAAATACATTAATAGACAATTACAAAATTATACACAAAATACATTAATAAACAATTACAAAAATTACACATAAAAATACAATTAAATTAAATTAAGATTCATATTATATTCATGTCACGATTAATAATTTTTAGCTTGTAGCAGTCTATACAGTTTATTTTTGAAAAAATTCAGTGTCAATTTTTTTATTGTTATTGGTAAGTGGTTGTAAATAGTTATGGCCATGCAGTACGCATTATTTCTATACATATAGTGCAAGGCGGATCTTAGGTGAGCGCAATCTTTCTTTGTGTCGTGTAGTATTTGTTTTATCATATTTTTCAAAGAAGATCATATTTTTTTTAACAAATAAACATATTTCCAAAATGTATATACAAGGTAATGGCAAGATTTTTAATTTTTTAAAGAGGGGTTTGCAGCTATCCATAAAATGTACTCCACACATTGCTCTAATACATTTTTTTTTGTAATTTAAATATTGATTGTATTGCTACAGAGTTACCCCATATTATTATACCGTATCTAAGTACCGATGATACGTACGCGTGATAAGCGATCATGGCCACATCTAAATTAATGGTCTGTTTCAACTTTTTTAGTACATACACAAAACGATCTAATTTATTTATAATTTTTGCAATGTGTGGTTTCCAGTTACAAAATTTGTCTAGTGTTATACCCAAAAATACACATTCATTAACAGTAGTCAGCTGATTATTTTCGTATTTTATGTCAAGTTGTATGTTTGTATTATATGATTGGAAATTAATTATATTTGTCTTACTCATATTAATCTGGAGATTATTTAGTTTTAACCATTTTATAGCGTCGTCTAGAGCTTTAATTATGTCCCTTTCTAAATCTTCCTTATTTTTACTTTTTATTATAAGTGTAGTGTCGTCTGCGAAAAGTATACTGTCTACGTTTATTGCATCTGGGAGGTCGTTAATGTATACCAAAAACAGGAGGGGGGCTAATATGCTGCCTTGTGGTGTACCATAATTGTTGCATGTATATGTAGATCTGTATGATTTTTGATGGGATTTATCGGTTTTAGTGATTTCCACGCACTGTTGTCTATTTTCTAGGTAGCTTTTAACCCAATTATAGGCGTTACCTCTAATTCCATAGCACGACAACTTAGACAGTAGTGTTTTGTGACAGACAAAATCAAAAGCTTTTGTCATGTCTAGGAATACACAACTAATGAGTGTTTTATTATTGAGGCATTCTGTAATTTGTTTGATTAATGAAAAGCATGCTACGGTGGTGGAGCTATCTTTTTTAAATCCGAATTGTTCTTTTTTAAGAATATTGCAAGATGTAAAGAAATTCTCAATTTTATGAAACATAACTTTCTCAAAGACTTTTGATAATATGGGAATTAGAGTAATGGGTCGGTAGTTGTTCATTTCTGTTTTTAATCCTTTTTTGTAGAGTGGCTTTACAATTGAGAATTTTAATTTATTGGGAAATATTCCTTCAGTCAGCGATAGGTTAATTATGTATGTTAGAGGGGTAATTAGGTAAATTGCACACAATTTTAAAACTTTAGTGTCCATGTTATCATAACCTACGGAGTTAGTGTTTTTTAGCGTCATAATTATTTTATAAATGTCTTGTTCGTTTACCGGTGACAGAAAGATGCTTTTAGAATTTTGAGGGAGATTAGGGTAAGGAGTATCATTGGTTTTGTTTGTAATTTTTGATTGTGATGATAATGACGTAAAGTAGTAGTTAAATAGATCGCATATTTCGTTTGGTTTAGTATACATTTTACCATCAACGTGAATCTTATCAATTTCGGTCTTAAATATATTGTTATTCGTATGTCCATTAATTATAGTCAACGCAGCTTTACTTTTATTTTTAGCATTAAGAATATATCGTTGATTATTTATTTGTTGTGCTTTGTTAATAAATTTTTTGAGTATATAATTATATCGATTGTAAATATATTTGTTATGTTTTTTATTATGTTTACATTGGTGTTATTTTAGATATAGAATTCTTTTTTTTATACAACATTTTTTAATACCTTTAGTTAATTTTTGGTTTTTTATGTGTTTGCATGTATGTTTTATTTTAAGTATGGGAAAACAAAGATCATAAAATAATGTAATCGTGTCATGGAAATTGTCAAACGCTTCATTGGTTGTATGGTAGTTATATACTTCAGAAAAAGATAAATTTGAGATACTATCTATGAATTTTGCAATATTTTCCTTACTATGATCTCGTATGTTTTTATAATAAAAAGTGGGGTTGTCTTTTACTTGGGTGTTAATTTCTAGATTTATTGAAAGTGACTGTGCTGTCTCGTGATCTGAAAGTGCTAAATAGTGTAGACCTGATTGGGCCCCTGGTATGTTGCTTACTATAAGGTCGAGGGAGGCGTTTTTACGTGTAGGTACTTGTATATGGTTATTTAGATTGTTGTTACTGAGAATAGATTGAAGATCTTAACTAGACTTAACTAGTTTTCCGCCCGCGGCTTCGCCCGCTTTGTCTTAAACCTAATAAATTATATATTAAAACCTTCATCTTGAATCACTCTATCTATTTAAAAAACCGCATCAAATTCCGTTGCGTAGTTTTAAATATTTAAGCATACAAAGGGATATAGGGACAGAGAAAGGGACTTTGTTTTATACTATGTAGTGATAAGACTAATGCTGGGTAATTCCCGTACCTTAGGAACATAGAGCTCTTTATGTGTGTTTACACAAAAAATCAACATAATACAAAATATTCAAAAGTTGTCACATAAAAAAAGATCCAGCTTCTACAGTAAATTGTTGACTTTTATTTTTGAGCTTGACATTATGAATATGATAAATTAGAGCATTTGTAAATTTGTAAAATTTTAATGGCAAGAAAAAGTACAAAAACAACAATGTTGAAACTTACTGACTTTTATCGTCGTAGTAGAAAGCTTTTTAAGCTATTTTTTACATTATTTTTAACATCTATCGAAGCCAACTCAGCGGTGACGGAAGAATTCCATACCCATGGCCCGTCTTTGCTGCGGCTGGACGGAACATAGTGGGGTTTTGGTCGATAGGAATCCGACATAATTCACGGCCCCTTCCTCGGAGGCCGTGGGTATATATGCTAGATTTCCCCACTTTTATTCTTTATATCTTATTTCTATTCTCTTCGCTAGGGCTTCCTTTAGCTAAAAGATACTTGCATATAAACATACATGTAAAATAGTAGGCTTTTATGTGTATAAACGATTTTGCTAATATTTTTAATAGGTGACATAATTTTCAAAATACAAGAACAAATAGTTCATGATACAGTCCCAGACCTTAAAAGGTGATGTGGCATATATACATCAATATTATTATTTTTGAGATATTCAAAAATTTTTTATTTTTTATTTTTTTATTTATTTATAAATAACCTCTGTTTTAATGAGAGCAATTACGCGTTTTGTATCTTAGTACAATAGCCAATAGGTTTATTTGTACTATAGTTATTATTAATCAATATCATATTATCTTTGTCAATATTATAATATTAATTTATAACAATTAAAATTGAATACACTAGACCAGTTGTTTATATAAGAATTACCTATTATTATCAAGAAGTGCAATGTTCTCAGAAAGACAAGGTGAAAGTCGATCTATTTTGAGAAAATAATAAAATTATTTTCTTCAATTTATAAGGGCATACTTTGAACCTAAATTATATCAGTTTTAATGCCCTCTTTATGATATATACTAACGATATTCATATCTTTGGGAAAGTTCAAGATAAAGTGTATAAAAATGTGCTAAGAATTTACAATAACATACCAATTTTAACTTATTTATTGAGAATAAAGATATATTGTTCATTCGTCTTTATTTTTATAGCGTTAAATGCGAATTATTTGAAATATTCAAATATAATTTTTTCATAAATTTGCATCCCTTTTAAAATAAATAAGCTTTTTGTAATATATTACCCAGTATACTAATTTAGTAAACCTTTTTGTTATATGTAGACGTTTTTGCTAATATACGCCTACAGGCGCAAGAAATAGGATTCGCATTTTATAAAATTTATGTCTATGCTACTTTATCCAAAAAAAATCGCCATTCTTGTATAACAGATTAATAACATCCGTATCTTCGAACTCACAAACTAGATATATTAAGTATATCAAGGTATATTATCTAGATTCTTAGCTCGTAAGCACTTAAGCCATAGGTAGGTAAAGCATATTATGAATATTTTTATTAACATATTATATTAGTATGTGGCGAGTGTGTTAGATGCACGTTAAATGCTAAGTTTAAGTAACAAAAAGAAACGAATTAGATTTTCTTTGATGTAAATGTATTGAACAATACTTTTTACCGAATGCTTAAAAAATACTTGTAAAGTGTTGATTTTTGTTCGTATCGTCAAAGTATAGCAACGTTAAGTTGTCGAATAACACTTTTTGTTAATTCTTATTGTTGTTAAATAACCTATTTAGTTATAATATTATATTATAAATTTATAGTTATAATATTTCATTCTTATTATGTATTTATTATTATTTAATGTATATGGTGTGTGTCTGTGAAGTGTGAGTGAGTGGAGGGATATTTAAATATCTACGTAGGTATATATTTGAAGTTGCTTTCAAAGTGTTACTGTGAAATAAAATTGTAATTCTAAAACAAGGCACTGTCGACGCTTCCTGAAAATTAGTCAGTGTTTTCAAATTAACATCAGTTATAGTTATTAGATACGGAGTCTTTATGTAATATTACTTACTAACTAATTTGTTTTTTGAATGTATGTTGTTGTTTTTATGTTTTAGGATCTTGCACTAAATTATGCAATTATTATTTGACAATTTAGAAATAATTTATTTCATGATGTTATTAATTATCCGATACGCACATGACATTTTTATTTCATTACTAGCGGTCCGTCCCGGCTTCGCCCGTGGTACATATTTACGTTTTCTCTCCGTAAGAACCATCCTCGTACTTCAAGGAATATAATAGAAAAATAATTATCGAAATCGGTCCACCCGTTCACGCGTGATGCCGTGACCAAGGAAAACGGGTTTCATTCATTGAGTTAATATGTACTACGTACTAGAGAGGCTATTCCAAACAAAAATATTGCGCACGGCCGACGTGGTGGGGTACGTGCGAGCCAAGCGGGGCGTGGCTTCGAGCTCAAAGATTAAGCAATGCGCGCAGATGGGACACATTGTGCAATCTGTTTACTCGGTACTATCTGGTGGTACTGATACTAGGGAATTAATAAAAAGAGGATGTAGTGGGTTGTATTTTTGTCGAACATTAAAAATACCACAACCTAACCTTATCTATGTTGTGCTCAAGTAGGTACTTTTATGAGTATAAAATATAAAAAGACTGATAAAAGTTAAATTATTACATCAATGCAGGGTACAGCTGTTTTCCTTAAATATATTCGTCCTGTCTTTGTGGTGTATTTGTCATCTTCTATAAAATGAATAGAACAAATGCGTGAATAGTCAGATGGTAAGCATGTGTCCTCACTACGTACGTAGTACATGTATCTCAATGGTTTCATTTTTATATAATATATAGATAGTATAGAAGTAGAAACATCGGCACCAAAAAATAGTTTAAACGCTGAGCATTGCTCCATTTCCATGAAACTAAACATAATTAACCATAATTTATGGTTTCTGTTGCATTTTCTATACAATAGGAACTTGAAAATGTTTTTGTCTTGAAAATGCGAGGAAAACCTTTAAAGCGACTGCTTTTATTTCCACCAAATAAATATCTTTTTAAAAGAAAACTCATTAGGTTCGGTTCATCTGTTTATGAGCTGCGGTTATAACTTCTTTTACGACTTACATTTACAACTAGAAGACTAATAAAAGAAGAAGTTGAATATATTATTTACCGGTAACTTTGAGATTCCAAAACTATTATTTCCTAAAGTTTTCACTTCAAGTAAATCCTATACAAGGTAAACTAAGAATTGTTAACCAAATTCGATATTTCATCAGATTGAAGGAATCAACCAAAATAATTAATTAATCAATTGCCTGATAGTGATAATTAAATTAAAAATTTTGCATCATTCATTATGAATACCCTTGAGATTATGTCGTCTGATGAAATTAATTTATTTTCGCGAGTTAGATAACTCCACGCATTGATATATTGCGTAAGTCTATTGATAAATACAATCTTGCTATGAAAAACTCCTGTATTCTTTGAGATATCTGAAATAATATCTTTTAAGGATTTTAGACCGGGAGATATTGACACATAATTTCGAGTCATTTGTAACAGGATGGCGGTTCTACAGGGGTCTTAGTAAGCAATGACAAAAAGAAAAATGATGGTGTGAACGCTGGTACCGGCGGCTTAGTCGCGTGGGCGTTAGTCGAACTCGTCGGAAAAATATCGAAAGTCGAACGATTTGTAGGTATAACAAAAATTTTAGAATTTACCGATAGCCCATAAAAAAGAAGTAGGCGGTAGTGTCATGCCATACTTTTCAGGTGTGACTTACAGCCCGCCATACCGACGCGACGCGAATGTGTTGATTTAAAAAAAAAACAATGCAACCATTTGTACCAGGCTAACTTTTGCACAGGTAACCATCGTCGTGCAGCCACTTACGAAAATCGCCATGCCATACTTTTCGGACGATTCCAATGGTCGCCATACCGCCGAAAATCTGCAAATTTTTTTTTTCGCCAAACTTTTTGTAATTTTTAGGACTGCTGACTATTGACATTTTAAAAGTTTTTTATGAGAAAGGTCATAAAGATAGAAAGGTTAGGCCCATTAAAATACTAGGTAAGTTTTTTGAAATAAATTTCAACAACAACAATTACCTGGTAACAATTCTATGAGATATTTCAGCCCGTGCGCCGGTTGAAATAAAAGCTTGTGCAAATAAATGATTATGAAATGTTATTCGCATTGGTTGAATGTTTCACGGCTAGTTTTGGTTTCTGTTCTGAAAGTGGCCTTTAGATTTAGTTCGCCGGTGCCGGTGTGGCCAGAAGGGCCAGACTCGGTCGGGCGCTAAGCTTTGCACATACGTGTTGAAAAAAAATAGATGAATAAGTTTGATTATTGTTAAAGAAGTAGATATTTATTGTGGTTGAGCTTGTCAATATCACTACCTACATAGTATAAAACAAAGTCGCTTTTTCTGTCTCTATGTCCCTTTGTATGCTTAAATCTTTAAAACTACGGAATTTTGATGCGGTTTTTTTTAATACATGAGTGATTCAATTAATATTAATATTATAAATATTAGGTTTGAGACAAAGCGAACGAAGCCACGGGCGGTAAGCTAGTGCTTTATATATGCAGCTTTTCATATTATGTTATGTCTATAATTTTAATTTTTATACCTACCTTCATAAAGCTTACCTTCATACAAGCTTCATGCATATTTATCGTTAAATGAAATTGCTAAAAGCTTTGTGAAAATATTAATATTTATAATGTTTAATTGCTTTTATAGTTATTGCATGCTTTGCTTCGGTAGGTAGATATATCTAATGGTAAAAACTAAGTAATTTCTTAATGCATGTTATGAACTATCTGCATGCTAAATTGCATCGAAATATATGTTTAATACTTGCTAATGCTTTTGCTTAAATACTTGCTATTGTGAACGTTTCCATTTGTGATTTTCAATAGGTTTGTATATTATATTGTAGCATGGAAGGTATCACATAAAGTATTAGTCTGGTGCTACGAAATCTTTACGGTACGATTATGCTGGTACATAGATAATATATTCTGTAAACTGCTCAATTTAAAAAATAACTACCAGCACATGTTACTTAAAATTAGAGTTATGTCTCGTCTATTCTTCTATAAAATAACTAGCGGTCCGCCCCGGCTTCGCCCGTGGTACATATGAAAAATAGATGTTGGCCGATTCTCAGACTTACCCGATATGCACAGAAAATTTCATGAGAATCGGTCCACCCGTTTCGGAGGAGTATGCAGACTAACATTGTGACACGAGAATTTTATATATAAGAAGACTAGCGGCCCGCCCCGGCTTCGCCCGTGGTACATATGAAAAATAGATGTTGGCCGATTCTCAGACTTACCCGATATGCACAGAAAATTTCATGAGGATCGGTCCACCCGTTTCGGAGGAGTATGCAGACTAACATTGTGACACGAGAATTTTATATATAAGATTTTACGCTTTGGTAAGCTCTGTTTTGTGAACTGCATCATGCACTTAAGCTTGAGTACCTATAATAATTTTATTAATAATTATAAATATAAAAATGGAGGAGTGATTTCCTGCACGCCCGCCTGGTCACGATTTTATTGATTTGAAGACCGTGATTGGCACCACTGTTACTAATATAGTTTTTTATGTAATATTTATATATTTATTATATAAATACTATGAAAATTATACGCTATATCTGTTATAAATATGGCGTAATATTATTATAATGTAAATATTTTATATATCTTCATTTTATTTTATTAAACTAGAAAATGATAAAAAAAAACAGATCGGAAGGTCGGAAGGTCGGAATCGCGATTATGTCCCGGGTATTTCCATTTATCATTACCATACCTTAACCAACTATGCCTAATGGAGCTTTTCCACCAGAGATGTGCGAACTTATAAACATACCTCGCACGCATTCCTCGAACATATCTGTTAACTGTTTGTCTATCTTTTTTCTATGGCGAGACGGTATATTGCCATGACGCGGCCTTTTACTCTCAACACGCCTAAAGAAGTTTCACTTCAATATACATATTTAATTTAAATTATTTCATAATATTTTACTTACAAATAAAATTTTAAATCTTACATAATAATATTATCTATACAATAAATCCATCAGGCCCCGGAATCACAGACACAATAGAAAATCTATTGTGTCGTGGCCCGATCGGGCCGTTCGGGGCTCAATGGGTTAAAGTGCATGAAAAAACGCAAGGTTTTTAGAATCGTGTAAGAGTAATTGTCAGACTATTAATAGTTAATTGTAAATACCCGGCTATTATACATTTATCATCATAAATTTGGAAAAGTAAACAAAAAATTGTGGGGACCTTTTAAAAAAATTGCAGCTCATTAATTCGAAGTATTCCTGTATACTGATACAGAATGAAATCCGAGATTATGTAAAATCCTACTAATACATATTAAAACGTGAAAGTTTGTGAAGGTGGAGGTTAGTTATTATTTCACGTAAAAATTACTGGACTAATTATAATGAAATTTGGTATGTAGGTAGTTGAAGACACAGAATAAGATATAGGCAATCCCACAGGAACAGCCTGGAAAGCCTTGGGCGGAAATCTAGTTTTATATATTACTAGATTTCCGCCCGCGGCTTCGCCCACGTTTTCAAAGGAAAACCCGCATAGTTCCCGTTCCCGTGGGATTTCCGGGAAAACCTATCCTATGTGTTAATCCAAGTTACCCTCTATATGTGTGCTAAATTTCATTGTAATCGGTTCAGTAGTATTTGCGTGAAAGAGTAACAAACACACACACATACACATCCTCACAAACATTCGCATTTATAATATTAGTAGGATGAATAGGATAGGATAATTACATTTACAGCCGTTACCTAGAGCAACAGTAGGGTAGACTGGGTACGGTTGTGCCAGGTCCCGGTAGTGACAGTCGTCATATTTTCGAAAATATAGGGAATAGCAGAGGTCATGCAAGGGGAAAGAGGAGCGGCTTGCTCGTCTCAACCTGTTTCACAGGGTTGCATCATTTTCCGCGCAGTGAGTACGTGAGCAGAAGCCCATTTTGATTTTAACCGCCAAAAAGTAAGTTTTTTCGTTCATTTTCATTTCCAAATTACTGTAATATCTATGCTGATAGGGTATTGAGTGTTATTCATCGATATAAGTCACATATTAGCAGTTTAATATCAATAATTACATTTATTGTAGGTTATTTTGTCTTGGCGTGGTGATTGTATTTTTATAAAAACAGTCTATGGTTACGGTTGTGACACTTTAACCGGGTACGGTTGTGACATAAGTAAAATCTGTTGTTTTTGTTTTAGATGCCTAGAAATCGCATCAGAAAAACTCAAAGAGTGTACCGTGTACCGTGTCGCAGTACGAAGATGCGTATGATGAAGTAAAACGCAGGACTTCTTTGCGCAGTGCTGCAGATTATTATTACTTATTTTGATAGACTTTCGCATAGCTGCTACTTTACTATGAGAATATTTTTGTTTTTTTTTTTGTTTGAAAGATACCATGAGAATATTTTTATTTTTTATTTGAAAGATGAGCACTTTTATTACGTTTGGAGTTTTGTTTCAAAGTAAAGTAGAGTTCCTACAAACATAAGTTTTATTGTTATTATGAATGTGATTGACATTTCTTTGATAAGTATTGTAATTTTTACTAATTTTTTAATGAAGACTATTATAGAAAGTCAGTATTAATGGAGACTGATAATATATCTAAAGATACTATAGTGCCATGAAAGTTGTGAAAGATTAAACCGTTACCAGATTTTATCACTTTTGTAAGGAAAGTATTTTTTGTTAAATGAGTCATATTATTAAAAAATAAATATTTCTTGTAATGTAAGTAATAAGTAAAGTCATGAAAAAGTATTTCGTGATCATTTAGAGCATTTCTATCCTCTTGGGTAATCATTTCACATAATTTTCATACTGTCACTATTGACCCCCAGTACTGTCACAACCGCCCCTGGGATGTGGTCGATTGTGACAATCTTCCTTTGTTTAAATAAATATTTTTCATAATTTAACTATTTGATTTAGGCCTAAAGTTTTAACATTAAGTCGTTAATTATTTTTAACCAATGAATAAACTACATTATAACACAGTTTTTGTTCAGATTATTAGCATAATTTAAAAAATATAGGCGGACAAACTAAAATTGTCACTACTGTACCCAGTCTACCCTAACTAGGGAACTAAATTGTTCATTTCGTAGCGGTGAGCCGGTGAACACTGTACGTCGCTACGAATAATAATTCGTTGCCCATTTCAGTCGTATGACGTATCTATACCATTATGTAAAGGTTTTGTAGGAACTAAATTCTGCGTCCATCATATATCCACGAACATGGTTTTTATGTGTTAAAGGGGGACGCAACGTTTAATTTAAAACACCTATTTGAAAAACGATTAATCAAGGACGTTAAAAAACGAAGCAATATAAATTGGACTTTATCAATTCACAAAATAATCTACTGAAATATATTTATTTTCAAAAGAGACACGCAATTCCGCAAAATGATTACGTCATGATTAACGTGACAGAACGACACCATCACTACCCCCTACGTACAATCCATACTAATACATTATACATTATTAATACATATTATAAATGCGAAAGTAACTCTGTCTGTCTGTCTGTTAGGTACTCAATCACGCCTAAACTACTGAACCAATTTTCATGCAATTTGGTATGGAGATATTTTGATACCCGAGAAAGGACATAGGCTACTTTTTATCCCGGGAAAATGACGCAATCCCGGAAATCCCACGGGAACGGGAACTATGCGGGTTTTTCTTTGACTGCGCGGGCGAAGCCGCGGGCGGAAACCTAGTAAAATTATATAGGGTAGAGGTAATGAGAGTCATGTCATATGGTAGAAAATTTAAAAATAGTGTCCAGCTGTAAGCTGTAACAGTTCAAAAACCTTCCAGAACGGCGCTGGTGTAGACAAAGGGTATGCCGAGTAAAAAATAATAATGTTACTGTCGACTAAAGCAGAACTATTTATTGAAAATTTCAATTACTTGCGTAGTAAATACAAAATAATGTAGTAAATCCTTGTTATGTAGCAAAAGCTTTGCAACGAGGTTTATGTCTTTGGAAACTAGATGGCGTTGCGTAAAAGTTCAACAATTCTCTATTCTAAATGTATATTTATTTATAATAGGGAGGAAGTTTAAGTAAATATATTCGGTATCTACCTAAGATACCGAATATATTTACTTAAACTTCCTGGAATTTAAATGCATGAACTTACTTTAATTTCATGCCAAGAAGGGAAAGATAGCCTTTAAGAACCAACCTGTTTCATCAAAATAAAATTATAAAAGTTGTCTGTGTTTTATTTTCAAAGGTTCTATGCTTAGTAGAGTTTACAAACATATCGACATTTGTATTGATTATTATATCAAGAGACAAGATCTTAAACTTTTTAATAGAGGGTACCTACTTACCTGCATTATACAAGCTTACGTTCAAGTTCATTGTTTTTATATAAATACCTAGTATAATAACGTTGTGAAAAAATTTTTATTTAAAAGTAAAAGTTGAACTTTTATTTCAATAAATAATTTTTATAAAATTTTAACCTTTTATATAATATACATACTTTTTTTGGAAATCGTCACGTTTCGTACGCGTGGTTCAATGATCATATCTCTTTGTTTTAAAATTGATATTATCTTCTTATATATAAAATTCTCGTGTCACAATGTTAGTCTGCATACTCCTCCGAAACGGGTGGACCGATTCTCATGAAATTTTCTGTGCATATCGGGTAAGTCTGAGAATCGGCCAACATCTATTTTTCATATGTACCACGGGCGAAGCCGGGGCGGACCGCTAGTAATAATATATAATTAGTGAACTTAAGTCGTAAACTAACCATTTGATAGTAGTTCTGTTATCAATTTTAAAGGGCAACCTCTTAGCCTTAAGTATTTTGCCAAAATTATTTTGGTAAGGATTAAGGATTTTTTATAATCATGAGGTAATTATTAAATTTAGTTTTTAAAGAATCGAAACTTTTAGATCTATACTAATATTATTTTACATTAGAAAGCTGCATCTTCACTGAGCAACATAGGCTATATTGCATTTTCAAAAAAATTAGAGATCCTTACCAAAAATGCAATAATGTAACCCAAGGTGTAAAAAAATCCTTAATAAAAATTCTGTCATCGCGTGCGCTGCGGAATCTATTCCTTGAAGTACGAGGATGGTTCTTATGAAAAAAAACGTAAACATGTAGGTACAACGGGCGAAGCCGGGGCGGACCGCTAGTATATTATAAAGCACACAAAAGACGGATACAACACGGGTTTACAAAATTTATATTATAATATCATAGACCCATAAATTACCCATTTCCAATTATAAATTAGACTAATTCATTATACCTAGTAAAAATTTGATTAGGTAATATTATATACCTAGTACTTAGTTAACGTAAGTAAACAACAAATGTAGATATACATTATAAATAGCAGACATAACCCATATAATTTGTCCTCTAAGTACTACGCGCCTTAACACTATACTACTAGTATAGTGTTAAGGCGCTAAATCATAGAGTAAAGTAATACTGTGCGCTAAATTTACTAACCTTCGTTTAATTCTATATATAAGTATAAGCTAATAGAAAAACCTTACACTACTTGTTGAAGATATAATATAGAAATATTAGGTATATCTCATATAGGTAGGTATTCGGAATACTCGTCTCCCGAACTCGTTCAAAGTTCCCGTTCCCGTGGGATATCTATACTAATATTAAAAAGCTGAAGAATTTTTTGTTTGTTTGTTTGAACGCGCTAATCTCAAAAACTACTGGTCCGATTTGAAAAAATTCTTTCGGTGTTGGAGCCCATTTATCGAGGAAGGTTATAGGCTATATATTATCATCACGCTAAGACCAACTAGTCCGGGATAAAACCTATCCTATATCCTTTTTCAAGTCTCAAATTATCTTTGAAAAGAACATCCAAATCAGTTCAATGGTTAAATTGTGAAGAAGAGACAGCCAGTTTCGCAGTTTTTTGTAGAGATCATTAATATTGGATATCATTATTAAGTCCAAGGGTGCTCTTTTAAAATAATTTATTTATTTAATCACGTGATAGCATATGATGATTCATGATTTAAGATAAATTTCTATGCAGATTCCAAAATATCACTTAGTAAAAATATTTCTTTTATCTGGAGTTGAATGAACGGCGAAAAGAAGGCAACAGCCAATAATTGGGTCGTATTATGTTTTAACTAGTTAATTAAATTATTGTGAATCGTTAATATAATTTTAAAGTCATTATAGGTGGTACTTTTTGTAGATAGGTATATCGAATCGTATAAGTGAACACATTTCTGTAGCTGTTTTCTTTCGTATTTTTTGCATTGTGGTGTAAGTGACAAAAGTTATGTGCCATTTATTTTTTACTAGCTGTGCCGCGCGGTTTCACCCGCATTGCTCCGCTCCTATTGGTCTTAGGGTGATGATATATGTATAGCCTGTTTTTATTTTTAAGTCTTTCATGTGTGTTGAATTAAATGTCTTTTCTTTCTTTCTTTAACCTTCCTCGATAAATGGGCTATCTAACACTGAAATAATTTTTCAAATCGGACCAGTAGTTCCCGAGATTAGCGCGTTTAAACAAACAAACAAACAAACTCTTCAAAAAGTCGCTTTCTCTGTCCCTATGTCCCTATGTATGCTTAAATCTTTAAAACTACGCAACGGATTTTGATGCGGTTTTTAATAGATAGAGTGATTCAAGAGGAAGGTTTTAGTATATAATTTATTAGGTTTTAGACAAAGCGGGCGAAGCCGCGGGCGGTAAGCTAGTATTTTATAAAATCGGCTACAATACATATTTCACTTACTATATTTTCAACAGTTTTCATAATTTTCATTTTACGCAGAAATTCAATCAAAAGGTCGTGTGAAATGTAAAATCGTTAATCTCAAAGGTAAATATTAAAACGACTTTCATGAACCGGCGGCTTTTCTCGGGAGACAATCAGAGATGACGCAAACGAATCACTTCCTTTCTATGCATATTGATTATTGTATCAGCCTATTTATTTACAATTTTTAAATAATTGAAAACAATATTATTTTTAATAAACATTGCAAAATATCTGTGAGTCATATTTATTTAAATTCAGATAATAGACACCTTATAGACACCATTCCCACGCATGATTTCTCGTTTACGCAGATATACTTCTTATTTTTTTCGGAATCCTAAATAATATTCCTATTATAAATGCGAAAGTTTGTGAGGATGAACTTATGTGTATGTGTGTGCATGTTTGTTACTCTTTCACGCAAATACTACTGAACCGATTACAATGAAATTTAGCACACATATTTGAGGGTGACTTGGATTAACACATAGGATAGGTTTTATCCCGGAAACCCCACGGGAACGGGAACCATGCGGGTTTTTCTTTGAAAACGCGGGCGAAGCCGCGGGCTAAGCCGCGGGCGAAATATACACAAGTAATGGATTATTTTGATTGGTTTTAATCACTTAACTCTAATATGATTCATCATCATCATCTAAGCCTTATCCCATTTATTTGGGGTCGGCACATCTAACACTTTTTTTCTCTTTTTGTCGTTTTTTTGCAGTTTCAGGCAGGCCTTTCGTCAGTAGATCTTTGTTAATGGTCGAAGTCCAGTTGGTCGGTGGACGGCCTCTTCCATTTTTTTTTTTGTTTACCGTAGTCAATTAATAACTCTAATACGATTAATTCGGGAATTTCTTACTTTAGTCTTCTTAGTAGATAGCAATAACAATTATCTTCTATATTATATTATTTAACAATTGCAGTAAATAGTATACTTCTGTAGGTATCATTGCATGCTGTGTTTGCCTGTAAGTGTTTGTTACATTTATCATGTTTATTTTTGTGTTTCAAAATCTTTGTATTGAGTAAAATGTAAACAAACGTTGGTAAACCAATAAATAAATAAATAAATAAATAAATAAATCATAGAATGACATTATTTAATTGAATAGAGTTGGATTAATTTTCCATAATATATTTGAGTAATATATATCTACAGATTGACAGATTGTTAATAATGTTGACAACGGAACAATCATTTATACTCGGCTGGGCGAATGATGATTCCTATCTGACAGTTATTCTCAAGAGACAAACTTGTAATGGCGTCACCATTAAATTAGAAACGTATTGGAGGCGTCTAAAATGCTAAAAAATCTAATCTAATCTATGCTAAAAAACTTAAATCAATACAACAACAACATAATAGACGTTAAAAATGTTAGTTTCTAATATTTGTAAAAACATGTTTACCGACGTGGCTGAATGCAAGCCACGCATTTGCCTATAAAATAGTAATGTGTCGACACGACCCATTATACGAGCAATCACTAAGACGAACTGTCATAGGGATCAAGGTTCGCCGAGTATAACTACAAATTAATTTTAAAGGTACATTTATTTTTATCTGAAGTAAACAAACCCAGCATTTAAACGCAAAAAATCCCTACTTATTTTCTTTAAAAACAAACAAACTTTTAGATTTTAAATGTTACTATCAACCCTATTGGCATACAAAATTTAATGAAAATAGGTCCAGCCGTTTTGGAGCAGTATGGTAACTAACAGTGTGACACGAGAAATTAATATATTAGACACTAGCTATCCCTGTGGTTTTACCCTCAGTGCTCCGCTCCTGTTGGTCTTAGCGTGATGATATATAGCCTATAGCCTTCCTCGATAAATAGTCTAACTAAAACCGAAAGAATTTTTCAAATCGGACCAGTAGTTCCTGAGATTAGCGCGTTCAAACAAATAAACAAAATCTTCAGCTTTATAATATTATAGTATTGATTAGTATAGATTAGAAACCAATCGTCCCGACACATAATTAAGATGTACCAAGCTTTACCTACACAACAAAGCAAACTAAAACGCAACATATTGTAGTATCTCTGAGTCCATTGTCCAAGCGTTACTATCTCTGACCTCAGATACCGAGAAGAATGCATAAAGATATCTTCAGATCTCACGGAACACCCCTAAGACCCTTTCCACATGTGAGTGATAAAGTTTCTAAAATAACTACTTCTCAATTATACGATTACGAATACTATCTCATTGTACACTGTGTTTTTGAAGCAAATAGTCGTTTTTTGTGATTTTTATTTCTTATTTTATTTTTTACTAACTGTGCTCCGCGGTTTTACCCGCAGTGCTCCGCTCCTGTTGGTCTTAGAGATATGATATATAGCCTATAGCCTGCATTTATAATATAAGTAGGATAGGATAGGATATTTTTGAAATACTGGTAAAGACCTCCTCAGAAATGGAAGATATGAGACGAAAAAAAATTTATATAGAGCTTAAATCGTTATTATTTTTCAATGAACGTTGTTAGAAGATAAATATTTGAATTTGCCTAATGTAAAAGAGCACGTGAATGTATGTACTGGGGACAAATTGTTATTTTGAACTTTGCGCTGCAGGGTTGTCACAAACTTAAAAATATTTATACCGATCCCGAGGGTTACCTTAGGTATTATAAAAATTACCTTATTATAAAAATTACCTTATTATAAAAGTCTTGTGTTTCTAGAGGTATGAAAATAGAGATCATATTTCTTTCAGATAAGATATTTTTTTTTAATCAATTTCAATGGAAACATGAATCAATTAATTACATTTTTGAAGACTGTAATTATTTTCCTTCGAGTACAAAAATAGTTAATATGTGTGTAATAATGTTAGTGGTAAAAATATAATAAAGTTATGATATTTTAGTCTCTAATTTAATCAAATTCATAATTCAGTAGGTATATTGGTCAGTTTTTGCATAATATGCAAATTTTATATATTTTAACAATGGTCGAATATTGAAAAAAATTGGAATAAATATAAATAAAAACCATTTAAATAATGTAAGTTTGAATATAATATTATAACCTTTTCTTGAATATTGTGAACCAGATTGTTAATTTTTTGTTGGAAATGGTTTGGCCGGAGGTGACTATAACAGCTCCTTTGATTGCTTCTATAATCTATAGTTAGTTAAAACTGTTATAAATTACACAAAAATATTTTAGATAGATAAATAGATAGAAGCTTTCTTCCGAGGATGTGTAATTACAAATCCTAAATTAAAAACCTTAAATTTGAACCCCTAAAAGAAAATCTCAACGAATTCAATCACCAAAAATAATATTTCGGAAACTCTACCATTTTTCAATTTCTAATAGAAATAAGAAATATATGGTAAAAGTGACAACCCTACTACACCTGGACCTACCAACAACCGTACCATGTGAATAGGGGCTTAGTTTTTACATGAGAAAATTCGCGCCATAAAATCGCGGGGTTGACAGTGCATCATTCAGTTGCGATCCGACGTCCGACGCGAGCGTGTCTCCTAACAATGTATACGCGAGTGGTCGTGTTCTTCATGCTTGTTAGCGTAAATATTACGTGCTGGGGGCAGACGGGTGCTTGCGCGAATTGTGCGAACGGAGACCTAAGTGTCGCAGAGCTGACGGAGGCGAGGATACAGTTCGTTAAGCAGCAGATCTTGAAGAAGCTGCGGCTTAGTAAGAAGCCTGCTGTAGCGGTGCCGGTCAACAGTCTTCCGATGCCGGTCGCCCAGGGCCAGACGCTTAGCCACGGGACGGATAAACCGCCGGAGTTTGATGATTATTATGGCAGGACGGAACAGAAGATTATTTTCCCTGTTGAAGGTAAGTGTATACTTAGTACGTAATTAAAGCAACCCAGTTTTGATTTATACAATAGGAAGGTATCCATATCAACTCGATTAAAGGTGTGGAAGATAGTTATTTCAATATTTTTTTTTATTTCAATGGCTTTATTCAGAGAGCTGTAATTTTCACTCTTACTATTCACATCAAAGATTGCTATATCTGGGACATAGGTCAATAGGAACTCTTTTATTTTTATTTTTTTATTTTCTTTTAACGAAATAACCAAAGGTAGAGCAAGTTTTTCCGTAAGTAACTAATAAGTATCAAATATAAAAAAAACACCAAAGTATTTTTATTAAATACAATTGCAAGCTCAAATAAAAAAATCATATAAATTAGTATTGATTCTATGTTCGGGTAGTTAATCTATTACTTATGTCATGTTTGGACAACGGTAAAAGGGTGAACTTAAAGCTGTTGAACTTTCTAAGTTACTTATTATACCTAAGTTAACATAGTCCATCCATTTTCCAATGGTCTTTATATTCGCAATTAATTCCTCGTGACAAACTTACGGACTAAATTACAAGCAATATTATAACAAACCTTTTTATAGCAAGTCGTGTGTACTCTACTTACCACCTAGAGCCTAAGTTCATGGAAGATATTGACAATATGGCTTTTGTAGGATCTTTAGTATTTTATATTGAAAAGAAAAATTTTATTGAGCTTTCACAATGGTTAAAATTGTTTCAAAATTTTGTGTGGTTTAACAGTCAACGATATACAAACAGATGGTTTCTCAATATATAAATATATTATATAGAAATAAAAGAACACGATTAATCTCTACATCTAATGTATTTTTATAAACTCACTTGTCTCACGCATGACCATATGCGAATCAACATAATGACAGATGAACTATGATACCTATAATAATGCCTTGTTTGATAACACGTTAGATAAGTTTATTTATATCGATAGCGATCATCCCAGTATTATATACTTGTTTCCGCGTGGAATGTAGGAATTAGATCTTTTTATGGAATACGTTAATCTAGGAATCTAGTATCTATAATTAAACTAGCTTTCCGCCCGCGGCTTCGCCTGCTTGGTCTTAAACTTAAGAAATTATATACTTGAACCTTTTTCGAAAACCACTTAATCCAAAAAAAAAATCAAAATCTGTTGCGTAATTTTAAAGATCCAAGCATACAGACACACAGACACGAAATTGTTTTATACTATGTAGTGATTTAGTCTAGAAGAGTTTTAAGTGTAGAGTACTTATCTATTAGACTTTAGAGTAACAAGCTTAATAAAAGGTAACAAGTTTGAAAAATAATTTAACATATAAATATAAATAATTTTAACAAAAAATACATCATTTTTATCTAAGTAAAATATTATAAATTATAATAGATTTTTTATTATAAATAGATGTTTTAATTTGTACATTTAAATAGTGTGAAGTGTAATCTAAATTTTAATTATTATTTTTTCATAAACGACAAAAACATAACAAAACTAAGCATTAGTGTGCTCGTATATTGTTAATGTTTTTTATACCATCTCAGATTTATTAATTCAAATTATAAGTCAATTAATTTTTTTTTTGTGGTGTCTCTCAATGTGAGCGAGAAGGGCTTCTACATTTTAACGCGGACGCGTTGGTAGCGACATGCGCAAGGGCCCGGCGTCCCCCCTTGACGTGGATCTCGAACCTCGGCTTGGACTGTCGCTTGAGTGGAGGAGGCCGGAAGAGCCCTAGTCGGACGGGATAAGTCAATTAAGATTACATACAATATTTACCTAAATATGACGAATACAATATGTAAATATCATTGTCATGCTTTCAGTATTAAAATATTTTGGACATTATCTCTGAAAATACTAAGAATAAAATTCAGGATAAAAAAATGTTGGTCTGTTCATCCCATACCTACGGAATGATGCAACACATTCCGATCATCTCGTCAGTTCACCTGTTGAACTTTAGACCCAAATAATATTGATTATACGTGCATTTTTAATTATATTGTTTTACGGACTGTACGTTTTGTGTATTGTAATAAATAAAACAAATATGGACTTTGGTCTAACAGGTGACGTCTACATGTCTAGTGCAATTTGTTTTAGATAATAGACTATTATTAAAACACTAACCTTTTTCACGCGACTTCAGTTACATAATTCTATTAAAAGAAGATAGCATACATTAGATCTAACATACATTAGATTTTCTAGATAATATATTCAGAGACTAGCAGTGTCTCTGGATTTACCCGCATTGCTCCGCTCCTATTGGTCTTACCGTGATGATGTATAGCCAATAGCTACCTTGATAAATGGACTATCTAACAGTGAAATAATTTTTCAAATCGGATCCGTGGTTCCTGAGATTAGCGCATTCAAACAAAAATCTTAAGCTATAAAATATTAGTATACTTAATCTATAAAATATTAGTATACTTAATCTATACTATACTTTAAAATGTTTCATTTTAAAGTATTTCATTTTTTCGTGCTGAACGGGCATCGAGGTATCGATAAACTTTATAAACGAATGTAAAGGTAGAAATCTGTATATTATGTTGATAATGATATCTGTAAATTCGTCACATTCTTGTAATCATCCATAAATTTTTAAACAGCGCGTGTTCATTAATTGAATAGACTATCTTCGAAACAGACGGACAGAGGTTCTTAAGTTTATCATATTAAGTGGAATGTTTTTAAACAATTTTTTTTTTACATTTTTTAATATTTTCGTAGATATGTAATTTTTTGTAATCTATTTGTTTTTTATATGATTTGTGGTAATAAGTTATCTTACAGGACAGATACAACAAATTTAATTTTTTTCATTTTTAGTTAGTTCGATTCCCGGTCGAGGCAAGTGAATTTTCGAAAATCTTTGAATGCAGTTCTATTTATTTTTAAAAATAAAGGAATGTTTCCTTTCAGCAAAATTTGCTATATCCAGTATTTCTAGTAATTTCCCTCCAGGGCCCATCGAAAATTTCCACACTGTATATGATATAATATTGAAATTGCAATTATTCTAAACACCCTTACCCTGTATTTATAAGTAGATAGGTATTACTTGTAACCATTCAAATTATTATTTTTTCATTAGATCGCTTTTGCCTCACTCTACAATTTAAGTCAATACTTTCCTGAATGCATAATGTATATGTATTTAAAATATCAACTTATAAAAAGCAACATTTAAGCAGACAAGAATCCTAAAAACCGATTTGATATTTTGTCACGCTATTATGTATTCTGTGATTTCTCGAGATAATAAGATATGTATATAGGTAGCTAATTTGATATGCCTATTTAAGATTAGCTTTGCGATGGCTTCCGTCCATCATCCGTCATAATTGACGTTATCATACGATAACTAGGTATTTCACATTTATAAAAATATGGCGAAAAAGTGGTGAAATATATGATGGAAGTCTAATTTGTATTAGTCTATTTTTGTAGTCCAAGGTCCCATCTATTTACACATAAAATTTCATCCAAATTAATCCAGCGGTTTAGTCGTGAAAACATGAACAAACATGAAAATTTTTCGTAAAATTCTTGCAGTTCAATATCATGCATCGTGAACGTGAAAGGAAACCTAAAACAAATTAATATTAATACATTTCTCACTTGTATTTACAAATACATACAATTCACTAAACAAACAGTATTATCTTTTATCATTACACTAGCTGTGCCCGCGGTTTTACCGGAATTTCTCCGCTCCTGTTGGTCTTAGCATGATAATATATAGCCTATAGCCTCCCTCGTAAAAAATGGGCTATCTAACACCGAAACAATTTTTCAAATCGGATCAGTAGTTCCTGAGATTAGCGCATTCAAACAAAGAAACTCATCAGCTTTATAATATTAGTATAGATTTGTTACGTTTTCAGTTACATTGCATATTTTCATTTATTTTGAAAGTTCAATAAAAAATATTAATCTTTTACTCATAACTATTATTTATTAAGCTTATGTACTAAGTCTTACATAACGCTTACTTATTCAATAACTAGCTTTCCACCCGTGCTAAATTGCATTGTAATCGGTTCAATAGTATTTGCGTGAAAGAGTAACAAACATACACATACATCCATCCTCACAAACTTTCGCGTTTATAATATTAGTAGGATATGATAGGATAAATTACTTGGATAAACCTATATAATATAATAATACAATTTTGCACGAAGCCGGTTCATATATTTTGTATAATCATTTGTTATAATATTACCTAATATTTGATCATTATATCCAGTAACTTAGCGAACAAATATGGAAGCATATATTTGTCGAATTTATTTGAAACTTCATACTAAATCTGTATGCAATTGATACTATAGGCATCTGCAGCCAGAAACTAGATCGTAATTTTTCAGTCAAATAAAATATCTCGAACTACGCATTACTTTTGCTACAGACGTTTTTTAACCATTTAAATTAAAGGAAAAATAAAGTACCTACATCAAATAGTTTACATGTGATAAAGAAAGAAAATTATTGCGATGCAGTATTTTACTTTATAATTAAATCATAAGTCTTTATTTTGCTTATTTATTATAGTTGATTATTTTTCCGACCCAAATATCGACCAATAGAATTGCACCATTCGACGTCACGTGGTACAACCTACATGGTATTATACTGATAATTTTTTGAAAATTTTCTCTGGTCGTTGACGTCAAACTGACAGGTTCAATTCAATTGTGAAATTATTGGCCGACATTTGGGACGGAAAAATAATCTCCCGAATACCACACGAGCTTCAAAATTATCTGGCATTTCCCTCAAGGTTCCCTGCAAACAAATAAAGTCGTCAAGTTTTTCAGGAAAAATCACTCGCGCTTCGCGCTCGTGATTTTTTAACCTTGACTAAAAACTTGACTCCTTCATTTGTTTGCAACGAACCTATCGGAAAATACCCGATAATTTTGAAGCTCTTGTGGTATTATAAGTGAGAATTTAAAAATAAATCAATTAAAATTATATAAATTATAGATCTAATGAGAAATTATATATGCTCTACCATTAATATCAATTAATCAAAGCTTCACTTTCGTATAAGTTTAGTTTAATATAGAAACAACCTTTAGACGCTTCGAAGCCCAAATAAACGCAGAAGTTCATTATTTACTGACCAATATTATAATCTATACTAATATTAAAAAGCTGAAGAGTTTGTTTGTTTGTTTGAACGCGCTAAACTACTGGTCCGATTTGAAAAAATATTTCGGTGTTAGATAGCTCATTTATCCAGGAAGGCTATAGGCTATATATCATCACGCTACGACCAACAGGAGTGGAGCCACGGGGGTGAAACCGCGCGGAGCAGTTAGTAATAAATATGTACAATATCTCTTTTAAAGTTAAATTTCTCGTGTCAAATTTCTACGTCTAAAAACGGAACTTATTATCAAAATAGGGCGCGAAGTGGGCAATAAAAAAACTAATTAATACATTGAACTGTGATCTTATCAATAAATAAGTTTGACAACAAGTTACTCCAAACGAGATTTTTTAAATATTAGTGGCTGAGAAAAAAAGAAAATATAATACATATTATAGGTATATAATATCTATACTAATATTATGAAGCTGAAGAGTTTGTATGTTTGTTTGTTGTACGCGCTAATCTCGGGAACTACCTACTGGTCCGATTTGGAAAATTCTTTCTGTGTTAGATAGCCCATTTATCGAAGAAGGCTATAGGATATACAGGGTGTAATCGTTAAGTGTGCACAGGCGATTATTCCGTAACTATTGCAGATATCAAAAAACTTTAAAATGATATCGAAAGTACATAACCTAATGAGTAAAATGGCAATAATAACTTTTTAAAAATATAACGAAAAGTATCTAAAAATTTAACTTTAAACACTCCCATACATTTAATTTCCCATACATTTTGTATTCAAAGCAAATGTTCGAAGTGACGTCCTCGTTTTGGAATACCATTTTATTCCACATCCAGCTCTATTTACAGTTTCTAAATGAATTTTCATTAAACTTTACGAAGTAATTTTAGCAGAAAACCAAAAAAAGAACCAAAATTTTTCATATTACATGTTTGGGATAGTCATATCTCATACTAAATGTATGGAAGTGATTGATGTAAAAAAATTTGATATTTCCCGTTTTATTTTTAAAAAGTTATTATTGTCATTTTACTCATTACGTAAAGTACTTTCGATATCAGTTTAAAGTTTTTTGATATCTGCAATAGTTACGGAATAATCGCCTGTGCACACTTAACGATTACACCCTGTATATATCATCTCGCTAAGACCAACAGGAGCGGAGCACTGCGGGTAAAACCGCGGAGCACAGCTAGTAATAAATAAAATATGTTACTTTTGCGTATAAGGAATACTTTTTTTATCTATATTTATATATTATGTAAGTATCCAATTGTATTTTAAATCTTATGTGGTAATTCTTTCTTTTCCAATTGTATTTTAAATCTTTGTAAAAAAGTAGTCCTTGAAGTTTTTTGGGTAAGGAATATATTTTTGGAAATATAACAAAAAACATAAGACTTCAATTTAAAATTTTAACAATGCAAATTTGTACCTGTTTTTATAAAAAAAACGGTGTACATTTAAAATTAAAATGATCAGTAGGTTATATCAAATTAAAACGCAATTTTTAAAATACCCTTTATTATAATACCGGTTTCACCCGCGTGGCTCCACTCCTGTTGGTCGTAGCGTGATGATATATAGCCTGTAGCCTTCCTCGATGAATGAGCTATCTAACACCGAAACAATTTTTCAAATCGGACCAGTAGTTCCCGAGATTAGCGCGTTCAAACAAACAAACAAACAAACTCTTCAGCTTTATAATATTAGTATAGATGATCCACAAAAAATATTTTTTACAATATACCTATCTATTTTTTCCTAGAAATCAATTTTGGTATCATCCAAGAACGTTCTTATCTTAATTCGTAAAAAGCGATACCTAATTAATTATATAGATTAATCTTTTTTGGAAGTAATGTCAAATCTACGCAACTGCAGCTTTCTTTTACTCTCAAAAATATTTTTTTTTATAATTGTGGCAACATTTCAAGCTTTTATTAGCTTCATTTTTATTATTCGAGAGATTAGAGTCGATTTTGACCAACTTTAAACAGACATATTTAATTTAAATTTTGTACACCTATCAAGGATCGATGACAACACAATAATTTCATGACTTTAAGCGTTTTTTTAACTGGGTATATTAATTACTAGCTTTCCACCCGCGGCTTCGCCCGCGCAGTCAAAGAAAAACCCGCATAGTTCCCGTTCCCGTGGGATTTCCGGGATAAAACCTATCCTATGTCCCGGGGTAAAAAAGTAGCCTATGTCCTGTCTCGGGTATCAAAATATCCATATACCAAATTTCATGCAAATTGGTTCAGTAGTTAAGGCGTGATTGAGAAACAGACAGACAGACAGAGTAACTTTCGCATTTATAATATTAGTATGGATTGTTGTTAGTAGTTTAACATTTATTTTAATTTATTTATATATGTAATACCTTTGTTTAGTAAACTTGGGGATTCTGATAAGAAGTATCTACTCTATGTTATCGTATATTCGAAGTTGAAGTTCTTTTTTTAAGGTTAGAATTTTAAATTAGAATAGTTATTTATTTCATAATATATTGATAAAAATAATATTATGTTTGTTTTACACTGCTAAATTAAGAAAAATTTATTATGCGATTTTAAAAATTCTTATGCTATATTACAACTGTACATAGTTACCGAGAAATGTATATGTTACGTATATGTATAACATATTATGTACTAGCTTACCGCCCGCTTAGTAAATACTAAAACCTTCCTCTTGAATCACTCTATCTATTAAAAAAAACCGCATCAAAATCCGTTGCGTAGTTTTAAAGATTTAAGCATACAAAGGGACATAAGGACATAGGGACAGAAAAAGCGACTTTGTTTTATACTATGTAGTGATAACCATTTTGGTGTGTTGTAGGTCCCTAAATACCATGTTGCTGAACCAATAAAAAAAAGTCTTTCCTACTCGAGCAAAGCCGAGTGAATCAGCTTGTAATGTATAACAATACACATTATAAGTAAATAGTATAACAAAGGTGGGATCAATAACAATACAATGTTCTCAACACGCAATGACCGAGTGGCTGTTATCAAGTGATTTCTGACCTTAACTCTAATTTCTTATAAAAAACGGTTATTTATCATCTACCTACTATGAAACATCATCCGGGTTGCTTTTTGTGAAAGCGTGGAGTTATTTTGGGCTTTCTTGTGTTTAGAAATTAACGAAATTTAGGTAACGGATTGGCGTTTAGATTATTTTTTGTGTGCAATAAAATTATCTAAAAAATCTTAAAATCTATTTACGTATGTACCTTGTACAACCAACCAAAAAATATATTTTATTTTACGAATTCAATATAAAATAGTTTAAAAGATTATAGTAGAATATATGTATGCATCGTAGAGTATGGAATTAACAGCGAAAATTTCCCATAAAATTGTTGTGACTTACACATGTGAAACCGCAAGGTATAACTAGTATGCTATAAAAATGCACGTGCTAAAATTAATGTGATAAGAAATACTATGCGTTTAGTTGCGGTTACTTATAAATAACAATAGAATATTTAGCTATTATAAATATACAATATTCAAAGAGAAAAGTTAACGTACTTAGGTATATAAATGCCTACTTTCTAGGTATAGTGTGTTTGGATGATTGTATCTCATGAGTCTTAAAACAAACCTTATTAATAATTTAATAGTGTTAAAAATATTTTCGCTTCATAGATTAAAAATCTCTATCTCTAATTTGAATTTAATACAATAGCAGATAGCAATCTCTGTTTCGTTTACAATTTATTTGCATATTTTCTTTTTAATTCCTCGTATACTAAAGCAATGTTCTCAAAATAAGGTATGTAAGAAAAAATAAGGCCTCTTCTATTTTGTTTTTTTATAATTATACTAGCTTTCCACCCGCGGATTCGCCCGCTTTGTCTGAAACCTAATAAATTACATCATAAAACCTTCCTCTTGAATCACTCTATCTATTAAAAAAACCGCATCAAAATCCGTTGCGTAGTTTTAAAGATTTAAGCATACGGGACATAGGGACAGAGAAAGTGACTTTCTTTTATACTATGTAGTGATTAAACCTAATAAAAATACCTAATTATAATTATTTGTAACTTTTACGTATTACGAATACCGGTGACATTTTAACCGAATCCACTTCTGATAAAAGAATAGTCGTCCACTGAAAATCAGTGACGTTTTTACGACGTATTGTTGCGTATTTCATTTAAAGAATTCACCTCCACTTTCTTATTTTCTTATTAAACGTATCATTTTAAAATACATCAATTCTTTCCTATTAATATTTAAACATAGTACATGGAACGCATATAGACTACAGGCCCATATTGAAAAAATTATGGGTCATTTGAACCACCAGGTGACGTACAATAGTCGGAAAATAAAAATAAATTCCGACTTTGTGGACCACCATTTTTGTACGGCATCTGTGTCATACTATTTCAATACTGCTTTTAATCCATTATTCCGCAACGCCGTACAAAAATCATGGAGACCAGGGGAAAAAATCTCTACCTTTACTTTCGAATTCTCATCTGCACTCAGGTGGACAGCTTACAAGTGACGGCATAGTGAATAACTTAATATAAATATATAGTTATTATTATTTCTTATCACATTAATTTTATCACGTGCATTTTTATAGCATACTAGTTATACCTTGCGGTTTCACCTGTGTAAGTCACAACAATTTCATGAGAAATTTTAAAGTACATACATAAATAATTAATACCAATACACACATCTTAGTAAGTTATTATAGTCTGACGAGTCGAAGTACGAGCAAGAAATAGTTTTACGAAACCGACACTAACTAATTAGAGTCCGTATAAATGACCCTACGCTAATTGGAGCAAGGAGCGCCCGAGAGGCCACAGATAATATAATATCGGCACCTATGTGTATATTTCAACACAAGACTATTAATTATTACTGAAGAATTAATGTTTTTATAGAAAACATATTATATTTATTATATAGAGTCAATATTATTTGTCATTTTATTGATTTTTTTCACGACAATTGTAATAAAATCCGCAAGTATTTAAAGGAATTATCTTAATTTTGTTTTTTTTTTCTGCTTTGTGTACCACTTAGTGACTTGACTCAAAAATCATGTTGTGTTATCCTGTAATTGTTTGTCACAATTGTGTACCCTAGCTATAAGTATGGTTGTGGCTGATGTTGGATGACCTAAATAAATAAAATAAAAAAAATGTTGTGTGGTTTTATGAAACCAAGTGAAACTGTTCGAACGGTTCCGAACACTGCTTTGTGTAGCGCATGTCGCGTGTCGGTCGGCTGCCGAGTAGGTATACCTACTCGGCAGCCGCGATACACGCGACATGCGCTACACAGACCAAAAAGTTTGAGACGATGTAATAAAAGTTTCACTTTAAAAATAAAATAAATTTGTCATAATATGGGGATGGTACATCGTATAAAACAAATTCGTTATCTCTGCCCATATGAATGCTTAAATCTTTAAAACTACGCAATGGACTTTGATGCGGTTTTTTCTTTACATACTCTAGGGGTTTTTTTAATAGATAGAGTGATTCTCGAGGAAGGTTTTAGACAAAGCGGGCAAAGCCAAGGGAGGAAAGTGTGTCAATTGTCAATTATTGTGGGATTTAAAATATTTCGTACAGGTATTGGTTCTAGATTATTCTGTCTAGGTATATGGGATCGGACAAAGTAAGATAAGAGCCTGCATAAACAAATTATGAAAGTAGTAAAATATACTTCATATATTATGTCGTTTAATATGAGTCCTTTAAAGAGATAATAATTTGAGAATTTTCATGATGACTGCAGAAGATGAATAAGTTTACAACATAAAATATTCCACTTTTATGGCAAAAGTAATAAAAAATACTATAATAATCCACACTTAGGTCGTCGGAGATAAATCCCTACTAATATTATAAATGCGAAAGTAACTTTGTCTGTCTGTCTGTTTGTTACGCTTTCCCGCTTAAACCTCTCAACCGATTTTGATGAAATTTGGCACAGACAATCTTTAGAACCTGAGAAAGAACATAGGCTACCTTTCATTGTGAAATATGTACCACGGGCGAAGCCGAGGCGGACCGCTAGTATACAAATAAACTCTACAATATACCTACGTAATTGATGTAAGTGCAATATGAGCTTCGCACATACGCCATACCCCGTTATCGATATCTATATTTACGATAAAAAATTTGACGTAACAATTTAGTAGATATTATCAACTTGTACATCATAAATTCATATCATGACAAATAACCCCCAGTCCTAATCAATTACTTAATTGATTACTTGATCAAAAATTTTTCAGACGTAAAAAATTATATCAAATTTGATAACAATCAAATTACGTCAGAAATAAAAAGAAAGTTGTTCATATATATTTTATTATTTTTATTATACTCGATTCTAAACAAGCCAACAACCGTTGAACATAAACATCAATTATTTATATTAAATAAAATTATCGTTGATACAACACTTCCGTATTTACTTTAAGAATGTTTATAATAAAAAAATTTATCTCAGTTACTATGAATCTCGCACGCGGTCGGCCCGTGATACCTTATCGGAGTAATTATTAATTAAATATACAAAGATATTTTGGTCAATTTGGTTAAATTTACCGCGCATCTCATTAATTATATGTAATTTTAAGACGCAAATCTTATTCGCTGTATTTTTTGTTAACTTTAACACGCTTTAAACTTAATTTTTTTTAATGAGGTATGGCAATTTGAATTTTCAGTTTGGCATTCAGAATTTGTGGAAAATTAATTAAATCCATTACATTAATTAATTATTAAATAAATTAAAGGTGAATCAATTAAACATGCACAAACTACTATCGGCTAGGGCCTAGCTGCTAGCGGCTAGACTATAAAATATTAATAAGGAACGTAAAAAAATAATAAATAAAATTAAAATTGTATTGCAAAAGATTCAAATGAACCTAAAGTTTTAGTTGTCAATACATTTTTTACAATTAAACTATAAATTAATTCTAATTCGTATTTATTTGTTCCAGGTGAATGTCTAACGTCTGGTCGGTATCCCTTCATCTGTCTGCAGTTTGAGCTGCCTCCAGATGTCGAACCGGAAGAAGTTACCGTTGTTGAACTGTGGTTTTATAAGGTTAGTTATTTCTAATACTTGCCTACTAATTAGTGTTATTCTTATATATTCTTACTAATTTACAGTGTACAAGTGATAAATGCTGAAAAAAATATTTCAAAATCTCTTGCTCTACGTATGTGACAATCTTGATTTTTTTTTGCTATCGGCATGACTGTAGAATGTTATCTAATAAAATATTAATAATGCATATACGCATTTGACGCATTTTAGTTCTAAATAAAAATGATTTCAGTAATTATCATATTTCAATTCTTAGAAAGAAACGGTGAATGTTTTTTTTTTAAGTTAAGAATAGTCAACAATTGCCATACATATTATATTTAAAAAACTTTTTCTCAAATTCTAACGATTGAAATCTTCAGAAATCTCTAGATTGTTTATTCTTCTCAAAACACAACTCTTATAAAAACTATCTATTCAATATTTTATATCTAAATGGTAAAATACGTTTCTAGGAGCGGGATCCCCTCGACGAATACAACCAGACCTTCGTGATATCAGAAGCAGCCCACTGGGACAGCCAGCAACAGTTCAAGAAGACGAAGCCCATCGCTATCAAGGAGACAGACACGGGCGAAGGTTGGGTACGGGTCGAACTCGCCTGGGCCGTGAGGGTCTGGCTCGAAGGACGGGAGAGACTGCATACGCTTCATGTGGCTTGTAGAACTTGTCAGGTAAGATTTTTGTTGTGATGTTCATTTTTTTTATTAGGAGAGGGAATAATTTATAATTAAATTGTAATAAGATGTATGCACTAAGCAGTTCTATCTTAAACTTTAAATATAGAGTAATGTAGAGTCGCTGAATTTATTGATATAATGCTACGATGATTGAAAATTTATGTATTAGGTTAGGTTAGAAATCGTAAAATGTTGTGGATAACCAGACGAAAAATATTTTTGTATTTATTACTTTAATTTAAGAATAATATAGAGTTAAAATACCTCTTAAGGTATTTTATATTTTATATAGAGGCTATTAAAATTCATTATTATTTGTTTCTTCTAATGTACCTTTCCTTGATTTTCCACATTACATAGGGTGGATCTACTGATCTACAGTACCTACTTCCTATACTCAAATCGTAATTCTAAGTCCTTTTTACTATCTCTTACAGCTACGCCGCGCACCCCTTTCCTTCCACGAAAAGCACCGACCCTTCCTAGTACTTTATACCAAATACGCTGGCAAGCGACGCCGCGGGCGAGCACTAGAGTGTGGGGCCACTACTAGTGAATGCTGCAGAGAGCCCTTGTATGTCAGCTTCAAGGAACTGGGCTGGGATGACTGGATCATCAGACCCGCGGGGTACCATGCGTACTTCTGTAAGGGGACTTGTATGCCGATCTCTGCTGTGACGAGGTCGGATAGCTATCATCATAATATTATACGGGTAAGTTAAAAACATGGTCTACTAGCTTTCCGCCCGCGGCTTCGCCCGCGTTTTCAAAGAAAAACCTGCATAGTTCCCGGTCCCGTGGGACGGATAAAACCTATGTGTCAATCAAGTTACCCTCTATATTTGTGATAAATTTCATTGTAATCGGTTCAGTAGTATTTGCGTGAAAGAGTAACAAACACACGCATACACATCCATCCTCACAAACTTTCGCATTTATAATATTAGTAGGAAGGATAGGATAGAAGGATTTAAGAGGTATTTTAAGAGGTTTATTTAAGAGGTGAAGGAAGATAAGAGGTATTATTCGATCGTGTCAGTCGTGTATTTTGTTAATTTCTTAGCGAAAAGGTTGTGATACTTGTGTATTTTAATGGTCTGATATTGTGTTGAAAATAAAATAATATAAAAGGTTCATTTATTATTATTTTCTTCACCTAGTGAATGCATTGCTGTTGAGAGAAGAGAAAAAATTATTCACCTGGTTTAGGTATTTTTTTCAGTTAGATACATTTTAAAATGAATATCTTAGGAAAAGTCTTGAATATGCCCAATTCTAATGTAGATTATGTAGAGCACGGTTATATTATATCAGTCATAAAAAAATATGTTAGAAACTATGAACGTGCCTCATCATAATATTATGTTATTTATTTTAATAAATGTGTTTTCTTTATTTTCAGAAATACTTCTACTCAGTATCTAATGAACGTAAAACAGAATTCAAGCCGTGCTGTGCGCCCACTACGTTCAGTTCCTTACAGTTACTGTATATGGATTCTAATAATACGGTTACGCAAAAAACATTACCAAATATGGTAGTAGAAACTTGTGGCTGTATGTAAGTCTGTTCCTTCAAACACTAGGAATTGTAATACTGGATTTGAAGTCGTATTTACTGAGATTAAATCGTGTTAAAGTACGCAAGAATAGTTGAATTAGTTGAATTTGGAAAGTTTCGATTTTAATTTGGCAGAACTATTAATAAGTGTGATTATTTTTTAAATTATTTCGAATTTAGTATAAAAGTAATAATTAGTGTTATTTTTAGTATGTGATGTTTTAGTTATTTGTGTATCTATTGTGATATGCCTAGAATCTGCATTTATATTTTAAGTTAAGTGTTAAATTAATATTTATACCTATTAGGTACTTCCTTACGGGATAGGTTAGTTAGGAAAATTTGTATATTTTTTAGAAAATAATCTAATGCATTTATTTAAATGTGTTTTAACGTGTTCATACTAATTATTATGTGTTAGTACTTATTATAATTATATATTTTGATATGCGCTTACATTTGACGATTCTATACCTAATGAAGTTACTCAGATAAAATGTTTATAATAGTTACGTAAGGCATAGATTCCTATTAAATTTATAACGATATGAGATAGTTATTACAAAATATATTTTAGTAATTCTCAAGTGAAGAAATATAACAATTTTCAAACACAATAAAAATATGATTATAATTACATATTTATACCAGTGATCTTTAAAACAATTAAGACCTAAATATATTTGAATAGTCGTTTCCAAATCTTAAATTCCACAGTAAATCGTAAACATTTTCCTATTATCTCTTGAGAACAGAAATACCTATAACAGTCTTTTAACCCGATTTAACGGAGTTTAAACTTATCATGTAAACAACAATAAATAACGGCAAAACATCTCAATAATATTATCATTATTTCAATAGCGAAAAGACAGGACTTTGCCCTCCGTACATCACGTGGCGCCGGCCTGTTAGTACAATAAAAATTGTATAAACATACAATTAATTTTATAAAGTCATATGTTGACCTATTGTGTGCATTCTAATGTTTTAAGTTGATGACCTGACGTGATTATTATGCCTATGATTATACTAGTGGTCCGCCCCGGCTTCGCCCGTGGTACCTACATGTTTAAACTATCCTATCTCTCAAGTTGGATCGAATTGCACATGGTGTGCGAATTTTATTATAATCGGTTAAGTGGTTTAGGAGTCCATTGAGGACAAACATTGTGACACGAGATTTATATATATTAAGATTGTGTAGTCGTAAAGTTATGAAATTTCTTCTCAATTTTCACGTCTGGCTATTTCTTCTAAAATTAATTAATTTCCTTGTTTATTTTGTTCGATTGATTTGTTTATAGTTTGACTTTATACATAACAACAACATACATGAAATAACGTAGTGAGTAATGATTTTAAATAGGTTAGTAATAAAAATAGATTAATGTTTTTATTTTTGGAGGATGCCGGAGATAACTAATAATAAACATGAAGCTTTAAATATATAATCATCGTTTTTTAAGTAATTTCATGGTGTATCTATACTAATATTATAAAGCTGAGGAGTTTGTTTGTTTGAATGCAATAATATCAGGAACTTTTGGTCCGATTTGAAAAATTCTTTCGGTGTTGGATAGCCCATTCATCGAGGAAAGCTATAGGCTATATATAATTTCGCAAAGACTAACTGGAGCAGAGAACTGCGGGTAAAACCGCGGAGCGCAGCTAGTATTTAATAAAAAAAATCGTCACATTTAAGCGTGTATCGAAATAGTACGGTATGATAAATTATCAGTTATTTTTAACTTTACGGCGAAGTTTAATTGTATTTTTATCTTGAAATAATTAACGGGTGCTTTTGTTTGAGACGAGTTAATAACTTAGTAATAAATCATTTAGGTATTAAATATTATTATTTGTCATGTTTATGAAATTTTTGAAGTGAAACTTCTTTATCGGGGTTGGAAAAAAATTTAGTGTAACATTTTTTCGTTACGCGTGACATTTTTCCGTTACGCGCCATTTTTTCTTATCCCTACCACGCGTGATTCGACGTATTTCTGTAAAGTTGCATATAGTAAATTATTTTTTGAAAAATAAGGTCATAAAGAAGTTTCACTTCTTACGTGTGTACACTAGTACACACACACATTTTTTTATTTTATTTTGCCTTAGAGGGTTGTGTTTTAGATATTTTGGATACATATACCGATTTTAAACATTGATGGTCAGATGATAATAATCATAGGGAAATACTCTAATATGCTGTTTAGAATATAAATATATTCATGGATGATATAATATAATATTGTACCTATGTATGATGTCAACTGTGATTGTAAAAAATTGTAAAGAATAAGGGCTTTAACTCGTCTCTTTTAAAAGTAGATAATTAATATTCCTTTAGTTTTTTAACTGTTAGTTGTGAATTAATAAATGAATGAAGAAAATTTCGAATTTTCTCAAAGTTGAAATGTACCTAAATTACAAACATAAGGAATTGAAAATTTTATCTCTATTTTCATTTAGGTGTACATAATCTGTAAAAGGTACGAATATTGCAAATATTAAATCCTATATTTTCAAATTGTAACTATGTATTTAAATATCATTTATTTTTATATAATTTTTTTGGTAGGCATTAGATTCCTTATGTTTGTAATTTCCTGAAAGCACCAGAAAGAATAGATTTTTTGTCGAAATAATTCATTGTACAGTACTCCAAAAGTAATAATGCGCATAGAAATCTTCGTCACTGTTCGGCAACTGTCATATTCCCGGAGCTTCCGAAGACGATATGTATATAGAGTGGTTAAATGCATTTTTTCATGCATAATTTAGTAAAATTATGTGTTTTGTGCTAAAAGATATTAATATTGATTTGTAACGATTGATAAGTAACGATTTTGTTTCGATAATATCTTGTATGTAAATAGCGAGGATAAACCCACGATTGCGAATATATCTTTGTTGGATGATTCAATTGGAAAATTTTGTAGTACTTTTAAAGTGTCTTACTGAAGCTGGTGTAATGGAAGAAAATACGGTTAAAATAACACAAGGTTTATATTGTATAAAATATGGTTGTCAAACACAGTTTTATATTTAAATCGTAGAAATCTAATCATAAAAATCTCAGTTCAAAAGTATTTACAGTACTGATCATTCCACAATATTATTACAATTACAAAAAAATGAAAATAAAACAATCAGAATAAGGGATTATCTTTATTTCTGACATTGTAGATACATCGGAACTTTCACTATGCTCTTCTTCATTTTCATTTTCCTTACTGCTATCACCCGTGTAAATAATCATTTCATCGAAAAATTCACCGTTAAAAACAAAACCAAGAAGGGTATGTAATAGCAGCTCTATATAATTCAACACAGAGAGAACACGTGCAGTCACCACCAATATATAAAGACGACTGACGGATTTTTGACTGACAGGCTACCGTCACCTACCGCCCGAATTGTTTTCGATTGTATATGACCGTGAATTGACTTCTATTTCTTTTGAACAAGGTGTAAACTGCAAGTGCATTGTTTAGGGCTCTTACGATTCAATGATTCGGGTGTATACGGAAATACGACAATTAGCGAAGATCTGCATGCGCATTATTAATTTTGGAGTACTGTAAATTATTATTATTAGACACTGACATTTTTAATATGTACTTAATGTTAATAAATGTTTTGTAAATATTATGTAAGTGGCCTAGTATTATAGATGTAAGTAATTTAGGCTATATTGTAAAGTGAGAATAAATAATTTCTTAGGTTAAAACTATCTTTTATTTGATACAAATCCTTGTAATTTTTATTCAAATCTAAGTATCGTTTTTAGACCTGCATGGAATCTGGTAAAAGAACTAAGTGAACCAAACCATGTCTAGACCAGAGCAGAAAAAAATCTTAAGAGCGTTACTCACAGACATGCCACAGAGCAAGTAATACCGGCCGTTACTGAGCGCGAGCACAATATTACGATAATGTATATTGTACTACTGTGGTGCGAGTTCATTTGGAAGCCGTATTTAGAGCAATTTTAAATAATTGGTTGTAAAAATTTAATTATTCACATTTGTTCACTAAAATTTAATTATTATATTCTTAAATACTTACTAATGTAGACACAAACAAAATAAAAAAAGACGTGTGGCACTCGGGGACTGCCGCGGTAAAGCTATTGCATGCTATGCCTTCAAGCCACACCTCCGTGCCCGTCGGAGTGGGGAGCGTGAGGTTTTTTCGTTACGGAATTTCTGGATTCGGTCCCCGCGCTCAAGGCCCGCGATAGAAGCTATGCAATAGCTTAAAAATACCACGCATTATAAAACAAAAATCACGCGGAACTATTTCGAAAAACTACAAAAATATGCGTGTTTGAGTGAAAATTATATATATTTGTATAGAAAGTGAAGATAATACAAGTTTAAGCCTTCAGGGTGCCTCTACATCAATGTGCGGGGATGTGATAGCGAGGAGTGCGTTTGTAAGAACCAATCATATCGCTTCATTTAGTTTGAACGTTGAAGCGTTTAGCGTTTGAAGAGATACTATTGGTTATATGAAAAACACATTCCTCGCACGTTATTGGTGGAAAAGCACCTTAAGAGGTAAATGTAAGATATCCACAACATAAGGTCGCCTATTGTGCAATTGATGTGTATTTCATTGTGTTATTTATTTAATTTGGGTGTGTACTATAAAGCTTTCATTCATTCATACTAGCAATCAAATTTATTAGAAACTAGCTTTTACCCGTAGCTTCGCTCGCCTGTTTATAAGAAACTAACAGTAAGTGGCTTGTTGGCTCTTTAATATCCGATAGATGGCGCTTTATTTTGAAGTATATCAATAAAATCTATGGGAATCTACATAATTTGGAGTGATTCAAATACCCATCATAATAGATTTTCCTATGGGGATGAGATATTATTCCGCCGTAATAAATATCCCTTAAAATATCTCCATCGTGACGGAGCAGACAGAAAAACAAACAAACAAACTAACGTTTATGTCATTACTATAAGGATAACCAGTTGATTTTTTATATTTCTGGATTTATTTCAAAGAATTACAATAAAGTAAATTTAATCTAATAAATAGCTTGTCAAAAGTAAGCTTGTATTTAGTTTTTAATAATGAAAAATACTACGAATTTATAAGGAATATTACCCATGTAAATTAAACTGCATAAATAAAACAACACAAATCAACGCACAACATTCTTTATTAAAAAGCAACATATCGCAAAAGAAATGCATCTAAACATCAATACTTAAACGTCATATAAATATTCACTTAACCTAAACATAATTAAAATAAAGTCATAAAAACAAGATAAAAACACATTTTATTATCTGTATTATGGTCATAAAATTATGGCGCATAGTATGGACGGTGCTTTATTTTTCAAAAATTTGAGACGTTAAGGTTCAATTTCCTTTGGCAATACATACAAGAAAGAAATATTTCACCATTTTTATGCAGAATATGTACAAAGCAAATTGAACCTTAAGCACATATTTTGTGTACATAATTTAAAATAATGACTGCAATGTATTTGTCTTTAATAAACCTATCTTATTAAAACTAAAAAGAACTAAATTGAAGCGTAGTAAAAAACCTTCATGGTTCTAAATTGACTAATTTTTCGTAATACATAATTATACGTATACAAACATTTTAGTAATACTCGAAATTTTATTTCTATACAGCTAGATACAATTTTGTGACAAGAATACTTGAACCTCTAGTAGTACCACAAAAATAAGTTATATTAAAAATAAATATTTTTTTGGAATGAGAAGTATCACAGATAATACAGAACTGCTTTAACCTGATTCGCGCCAAAACATGACGTTCGCCATCTTGTTTTGTCGTGAAATGTCAGTTGTCATGTTATAATTTTTTTTCTTTATTTCCATGGATATCTACAGATTATCAATATATAACGGATTTTTGTGGTACTACAGTCGATAAAATATAAAAAATTGGAATAAAAAGTATTTTGTACGTATGTATCACGTATTTCATACAGACTACGTCTTTTATCGCATTTCCTAAAAACATGGGAAGCCTTACAATTAATAATTGGATTTTTCATTTGATTTCTTATGAAAATCTTCATCAAAATAATTTATGGCACAATAATGTATATAGAATCAATAATTAACACACAATCACATTCTGTTTATATGTGCGAGCGAGACGACAATACGATCAAACTCATGTGCGAGTGAGATAGAAACGCGTCACGGTTTTTCAAACTCACACGCGCTAGCTACGTAATATAAAGCATTAGAATTAAATATTTCGATAAAAAAAAAACTTTAAATAATTGTATAAGTTTTTTACAACACGAAATATATATTTTTCTCTTTACATTATTACTTTTAGAAGATAAAAATAACAACTAGCGAATGTAAGCATGAAAATTGGTGGTACGGTCAACAAAAAAGTAATAAATTTTTGATTTCAAAATCATTAAAATAATGTAAATAAAAATCTTGTAAAGGCTCCATTGCATTGTCTAACTAATTCTTAATACTAAATGTAAAACTTTTGGAATGATTACAATGATCACAAGCCTTAATTTTGACTATACAGCTGGTTACTTTAGAAACACGCTGTATATCTCGGAGCAATTATCAAGCCTGGAGAAGTAACAATTAATTGAACAATAAAGCACTAGTTTGGCCTTTTTGGCTTATGGCAAAATGTCATGCGAAAAAAGAGGACAGATATATGTCAGTTCGACAGTTTGAAATGACATGTAGCCATTACAATTTGTTTTAGTGACCAGTCTGGTCACTAACGCATGGTGATTTTAATTATTGTTTTTGAAGTGAAAAACGTGTTTTCTAGTTTCTTATGTTATTTTCTGAAAAGATAATTTACTAAAGATTACATGGCTTGTGTTGTTCACGGCTGTAAAAGCCGTAGTACTGGGAAATCGGATGAAGATTGGAATTTGTCTTTTCACAGGTTAGTGTTTTGATAAATTTTTTTGTTAATTGTATTATAAATAAGTTAATTTACGTTATTTTCATAATCATCTATGTTTTATCTAACCGTAATCATTGAAATGAAATCATAATCAGCTTAGTTTTTAGAAAAAATGCAAAATATAACTTCCATAGTGTTGTGCAATTATCGATACTTGAGTAGGTACGAAGTACTTCATTGATAATGACTGCTTTAGGTTAGGAGAAAAAAAAAGGTATTTAAGTATGGATTTTATTGTTATTTGCAGGTTTCTGGCTTGAGAAAAATTAAAAGATGTTTGGGTTAAAGCTATAGCACAGGGAAAATTGGAAGCCTTCAAAACATTCTCGGCCTTGTTCAAATCATTTCGAATCAGACGGGAAGAAAAGTAAAGTGCTTTGCAGAGATGCTGTGCCACAAGTTTAAGGTGGCATCTATTTTAAATAATAAATATTGTAATTTGTTAATTAAGTATCGAAATAAAATGTTGCAAAAAAAAAATTTTAAATTTTATTTGTTTTATTTGAAGCAATTTATTTTAAACTTTTACCAATTTTTTCCTGTGGGAATGAGTTATTTTCCCGCGGTAAATTGTAGCCTATATGTTATTCTGATGTTTAATCTATAATATGTATAATTGTAAAGTTCCATAAAAACTCATTCAGTAGTTTTTTCGTGAAAGAATATCAAATGTCCATTCTTATATATTTTTGCTTTTATAATATTAGTAGGATACGATTATTGATTTGTAAAAAGATCAACCAGGTGGAAGTCAGATTCGCGCACGAATGGTTCCGTATAATTTTATGAATGAATCTATGAAAACAGGAAAAAAACGTACCTTTTTACGAAACCATAAAAAACAACCTAAACCGAAATACCTAATAATATTTTTTTATAAATACCACTACCATACAATGCAAGGCAGTCAATACGCATCGTAAATGAATAATTCCAAATTAAACGAATCTTAAAATTTGGAATTACCTATCCATAATTCAAAATTAAAAGAATCTTAAATTATCTTCAAGCAATTTTGTAACTTAATTTTTTTATTTATCGATATTTTAGTATTCGATAAAGTGGCAAGCACTACCTTTTTAGAACAAAAAGTGGCTACATGTGGATTTGAATGCCAAGCCGATAACAGTGTGTTGTCTCTTTCTATCGCATTAATTAGGGTATTGAATAAAAGAGAGCCACTATATAAGAAACGTTCAATTAATTGTTACTTCTCCAGGCTTGTTAATTGCTCCGAGCTGTATATACTCATATATCAAATATTTTTTATCTGTACTTATTTACGCACTTTGTACGCACAACCTATAACGCTGCCAAAAATATTGATTTCCGTACTATAAGAAAAAAGTCAGATAATATATAAAAAAGTCATAGTGAGGTTTAATATCTAGTCTTTTGAGTTATTTTAATAGTATTTTTCACAGATTTTTGGTCATAAATTTTTTAATCAATAATAATTTTCTTTAGAACCTATATTAACTTGTCTTATATGTATAGACATTTCGAATATTGCCTAATTCTTATTTCTCTTTTAGTATGGAACCAATAATAATAAATTATCTATATAGAACTCTAAAATACACATTCTCAAAATATAAATAAATAACACAATCACTCGATCACTTTGTATACGTATCGAAGCACCAGTTCGTAAAAATGACTATCAAAAATACTGAAATAATTTAACTAATTTGCGACTCTTTGCTCCCAGCAATTGGGTCCATTTTGCCTTCTCTATTTCCTGTAACAAAATTTTCATTATTAGAATTTTAATATGGAAAAAGTACCTACATTAGTGAAATGCAATAAACAAATGACGTTATTAAGTATGTAAGATATGTGTGTTTGTGTGGGTAGCGAGAGGTGTGCATTTGCAGCGAGCACAATGTTACATAAGACGCTAGCGTGTGTGCGAGATAGCTTACGTGTTAGCAGCGTCTCTGCGTGTGTGCGTGTGTGCAAACAACGCGGGTTTTTATGAGTGAGTGGGTGAACAGTGCGAGGTTTGTATGTGTGTTCCCAGCGTGTCTGAATGTGAGTGCAAAGTTTGTATGTGTGTGTGTGTGTGTGAGCGGCGCGGTATCACTATCACTAGGCGGCGGCGGTGAAAAGTTTGGAGTAGAGAATGGGGTTTGTGTGTGAAACATCAAACCAGTATGTATGTATTAGCACCGCTGCGTATGAAATAAGCTTGGGCGTGTGTGTCCACTGTCCCTGTATCAGGAGGAACGTAGTGCATAGTATATAATATGTATGACTGTGCATGTGAGGGTGTGTGTATGTGTATATCTTACCGAGTCAGCGGCGCAGTATCACTATCACTAGGGGGCGAAGGCTCTGCAGCATGCACCTTGATCAGCAGCGGGGGGGAGGTGGGCGTGGGAGGGGTGGGGGGAGCGGGCCGGGTTGCTGTTGTTAGAGCTCCTGAGTTGACATCCTCTATGGCTTTGCGCAGCTAGAAGTAGAATAAAAAATGAATGAGATGTGCTGAGCACACGTGTCAGAATTGAAACATCTTTGGCAAGATTCAAATATACCAAAATCGTCGCTTTTCTCTAATATGACCTTGAAATATTACTTACAACGCGCCTAAAGAAGTTTCAATTTAATAATAATTCATTTATTTGCACACAATCATTTAACCAGTTAAAGTGACCCAAATGGGTGCAAGACATAATGCAAGCAGGGTGCAAGAAATTTAAATTAACCGACTGAATAAGGAAAGAAATTGTGCAAAATTCAAAAATTCAAAATTGGTTAGATGTTAGGCATCTCTAAGCTTTATAATGATAAAGCGCAGCCAATCTTCGTTTTTCTAATCTAACCTAAATAAGTAAGTTATTCAGTTTAATAGACGACCTTTTGAATTGACCATAACGTGTAAATCAGTATATAGGTTTTGGCAAGGCGTTTGATTTACTATACCATGATGTGTAACTTAAAATATATATCTGAAATGGGTATCTACGGATCACTATATCAATGATACACGTCGTATGTTCAGAATCGGACTGCACTTGTTTAAAATCGCAGATAGATAACTATTAAACATATGATTTCAGAGGGAGTTCCCCAAGGGTCTCATTTGAGACCGTTGTTTTTCAATTTGTTTTTAATTGATATAGCTTAAATTACATGCAATTTATAATGTACGCTGCGTTGCTATGAAAAAAATAATTTTAAACATACCTCTTTCAAAGCTACGACACCAATGAGTCGTCCGATGGCTGTCACATACGCTCTGCTTACACCCAACGTTGAGAAAAGAGAATGTACCTGAAATTTAAAAATACATTAAGATATAAGTACATTAATTTACAGTGATAAGTTTTCATTATTGTTTTTCCTTATTAGAAATATAAAACACATAAATTTACATATTTTTCTTCTACTGATATGCTGTCCATTGAATTTATATATAATAGTTCTATTGAATGTTAGAGGATAGTATCACTTCAAACGCTAAACACTTCAAACTAAATTAAGCGATATAATTGGTTCTTTACAAACACATTCCTCGCTACACATCCTCGCACATTATTGCTGAAAAAGCACCCTAATTATTATTAACTTAAGAAAAAATTATAACACAAAAGTGTATGACAGTGACAATCTATTTTAGGAAACTTAGTGGTCCATTACATTTTTTTGTTGGAAGATGATTTTTTTTTTCATCGAAAAGTAAACTAATGAAGGTATATAGTAAACGACAACTTTTTAAGATAATTTCCTTTACAAAATACTCACTTTGAGCAACGACGTTCTCTCAACAAGCTGGAAGGGAGCCGGGTCGATGTGACAGATGTACAGGTTTTCGTCTTCGTAGTCTGTGTCGTCTGGATTCTGAAAAATGCGAAATTTAAAAATTTATTATTTTTGTAGTTTTTGACTGTTTTAGTCATTATATCTCCCTCACTTTTTAGTTTTAATCCTATGAGAAAGTAAATTTAAATATTCAAAAAAAGAGCGTGTGTGCCGAGCACACGTGTCAAAAGTGAAATTTATTTGGCAAGATTCAAAGATACCAAAATCGTCGCCTTACTCCATGATCGGTATTGCCATGACGCGACCTTAAAAATTTACTCACAACGCGGTTAAAGAAGTTTCATTTCAAAAAATCGTCATAATTTAAACTAGATATCTAACTAGATTTTTAGATGTGAGTTGATATGATATAGTTAATACATAAGTAAACTAAGAAGATAAGAAACATCAGATGCATCTAGATGTAGCACAAAGTATATAATAATTTTCCTACCATATCTCGTTTCCTAGCGATTTGCAGCATCCTATCGAAGTCGATCTCTTTGGCCATCTCTAGCTGTTCCCACGCTTTTTGGTCTTCTGGGGACATGTCACATACTCTTTCACGTGGCTGAAATTGAGTAAAACGACTTATTTTAAATTTACAATGGTTAAAGGGGGGTGAAATGACCACATTCCCCGTGCAATAGTTATAGGGTAATGCTATTTGTATGTAAGACCTATTTACTAACTGTGAACTAATTAAACTATAGGGTAATTAATAATGACATTTTAACAATCAGTTGACTTGGTAATTTTAGTGGCAAATGAACTTATCACAATTTTGATGAGAAGAATAAAATGACCAATGTTAAACTTGATCGAGAAAAAAAAATCTACCGTGTGACAATGCAATACCTACAGTGCCTATAAAAATGGTTCTCTCTGTGAAGTTTGTAAAAACAACACAATATTCGATGTAACAAAGTTAAGAAAGCGTATAATCCTATTAATTTTTGAACTCTTTAAGAAAAATGTATACTTTAAAATTTATTAACATACTAAGTACAAATTCTCACCAATTGCACTTTCTTGTTAATAGACGGACTGCGAGGCAAACTGAGACCATCAGATAGACCTCCCTCCACATCTGGTAGGAGAGTGGAACGTTTGAAGATAGCTTCGAATGCTGCGCGAATCCTGGCATGAGATTTTTGTTTGAGTTTAAGACAGGTTTATTTAAAAATGTTGGAAATATTTGCTTTAGGTTGTTCGTTCGTTTCGTTCAAACTTCTAGTTTGAAAGGCGAGATAAGATTGTTAGATCTTTCTTGTATTTTAAAGTTTCGTGAAACATTGAAGCTCACAAGTAAAACATATTTGGTTACAGCACCAATCACAGTGGTGTATGGTATATTTTGTAGTAAAATGTAATAATAAATAATAAAATTAAATAATTAAGTTATTTATTTTACCTAAACATACAAGTGTATGTTACAGACACTAAAAAGTGTCCGAAGCAAGACTCTGCCTTTATGTGTTTATTTGGCAGAGTTTTCTAATTCGTTATACAATACAATTTGAACATTACTGCCACGAAATAAGGTATTAATTTTTAACGAACAACATTTAACATAATGTTTATCTGGATGTTATTTATCTTATAAATTTAAATATATATTATTTATGTGTTTGCGTCCATAAGAAACGTTATTTCTGTCTTTTTTTATATATGTATCTACCTGGTCTCCGCCCCAGTGACGGTGGTGTACACAGCGGGGTGGGGCAGCGAGGGGGAGGGGGGAGCTCCCAACCCTCGACTCAGTGTGAACGAGTTCGTTTTCTTCAAGATCGACTTGGGACGGAAGAGCTGGCCTGGGGCTAAAAAGAAAATGTGAAAATAGATTTATAAGAGGTTTAGATAATTTTTACAAATTTTCATCTTGGACTTCTAGTCCAAAGACTTCAAACTTGTTAAAAAAGTTACCTCTGCGTATTATTTCTAGGAAAGTGCCTTCATTTAAGTGATTAAATTAACTTGTGTTAGAAGGCTTCCATAACAATTAAGTAATAATGTGCCAAGTGACAATAACATTAAAAAGATAGACTTGTATTGAAGCTCTAACATTTGAAAGAAAGGCTTGACTTAGGTTGTCAAAAGAACTGGTTAAATTCCTTTCTACAGAACTGTTTTAATTTATATGTAACTTTTGTTAATATAAATTTATAAAGAATAGAAAAAATTCGATCACGAGGCGGGACTCGAACCCGCATCCTTTCGCGCCATTCCGGGGCGGATGCCTGACCAACTCAGCCACTCGTGACCCGCCTGAGCGATCGAATTTATTCTATTCTTTCAGTTTTATGTGTCTGAAGGGACACACCGCGCGCCATCTATTGAGATGATTAACAACCATTTCAACCAATATGAAGCACTTTTCAGTGAATACAATATTGTAACGATGGAACACGACCTTTTTTGTTGAATTTATATTTTTGGTTTTATGGCATTCAAATGCTTTTTATAAATATAAATTTATAAAGAATAGAAAAAATTCGATCACGAGGCGGGTGCGGTGTGTCCCTTCAGACACATAAAACTGAAAGAATAGAATAAATTCGATCGCTCGGGCGGGTCACGAGTGGCTGAGTTGGTGAGGCATCCGCCCCGGAATGGCGCGAAAGGATGCGGGTTCGAGTCCCGCCTCGTGATCGAATTTTTTCTATTCTTTATAAATTTATATTTATAAAAAGCATTTGAATGCCATAAAACCAAAAATATAAATTCAACTTTTGTTAAACAAAATTTTATGTCCTTCCTACTTTTCCAAAAATGAATATTTTTACTTTTATCAGAAAATTCTTTCTTTCTAAAATAGTACATTATTTTTCGCCTGAAAAAGTTATTAACATGAATTGAAAATGTTAAAAAAAATAATAATTACCAGGTATAAGTCCACCCTGGTCCTTGGTAGTTAGAGAAGTGCCTCTCGTCATGCCGCTACCCGGCACTTGCAGCATATCTGGGGCCGGTGTCACCTGTTCGATTGTGAGCCTTATGTTAAGTGAATAGGGTAGAGATTTGCATATAAACAAAAATATAAATAATAGAGTTAAAAATA